>OY763908.1:5097357-5733142 GCA_963667235.1 Nomada lathburiana
AACTGCCCCGGAAAATAAATCGGCTCGGCTAATCGCGACCACGCTTGCCCGTCGGGGGCCGAAAAATATTAAACATCCATCATCCCCCATAAATCGCAACGTCCACCGTGACCGACTGCACTTCACAACACAACACCTCCCCCGTCGACCGTGCGCAATTAAATCGCAGACAAAAGACACCTCTGCTCCGTTCCCGCGAAGGTACACATAAATCGGTCACGGTCGCTAACGAGAACCACCGTCCGATATATTATCGTTCCTCACGCACCTATATCCATATATTAATATCGACAAGCCCTCCGGATAGGAAAGAGACGGAACGAAGCGGCGTGACGCATCTAACGAGAGAAACGATCCACGTGCAGATCGAGCAAGGGATGCTTAATCTTTCTCTGCCTCCCCGCCGGTTTCGTTGCGAGACATTACGGTGCCCCCTTGGAATATTTTCACACTCCCGCCCGCTGGCCGGGCAGCGGCCCCCCCTACGTTCGTCGCCCCTTTTTGTCCCAGCGCATCCAACCCCCCGTTCGCGTCTGTTTTGTAACTATTTTCCGCCACCTCGTCGAGCAAACGTGCCCCCCTCGGATCTATGACTATGCGATTCTCGCAATAGGGTCCGCGGTCCACTTGCTTGCCGTACGACCCCCTCTTCCTTCTTCTTTTTTTTTTCTGCCGCAGTAGATGGGATTAAACGGGACACGGCGTGGTTAATGGACGAAGGGGGAATATACGCGGCACCGGGTCCAATTTCTAATTCTACGCTCCGTAGATTTGACGGGTGCGCCACGCCGCGGCGCGTGTACGATCGTACGGCTTTTGTTGCGACGCACAGGCTGTTGTGTACGATGTTTGTTTAGCATCCCTTTCGAATGGACAGTCTTGACGGCGCTGCCGCGCGGTATATTTCGCAGTAACAATAATCATAAATTTGTTGCAGTTAAATGGGGGGGACAAGTCCTCTGTTTTATACAGTGTATAAGCAAGAGGAGAAAAATAAGAGTAGGCAGAATTAATTGGATAATTGAAGACAGCAGACAAGAGTTGCGAGAGGATAGTATGAAAGAAACGGATGGTATTCGTCGCTTTGAATGGGAGCTTCGTTGTGCTCCTGATTAGTTTGAATATTTTGATGCTTCATTGTCTAACGTCGTGAACTTCTTGGAATATAATTCTGAGAGTGTAACACTGTTTTCCGACGAACAAGTGCAGGATGGTTAAATAATACGACGGAGGTGTTAGCCCGGTTCCTCGATAACTAGTTGAGCACAAAGTTCCCGAGCCTTGATTTAATATGTCGTCGCCCCCGACGAGGAACACGGGGACTCCTTCGTACTTTTCCCCAGGGTCATGTTCAGCCTGTTCATTTATATTCATAATACCCCGTTTCTGGAGCATCCTAAATCAAAACGTAACTGCTAACGAGCTCGCCAATTTTTATGCGATACTTGTTAAGAAACTGTAACTTTATGCCACTACGTTATATTTCGTGCAAAATTTCGGCTAATTTATGACCGAACGAAAGTTTTTTCAAATGGAAATTTACGCTTCCTTTTACACAGAATTACGATTACTCCTACTATCCAAATTAGCTTCAAACATTCTTTCGCGAACTAGCCTGCGCTTAATAAGAATTTCAACGAAACACTTTGAACAAAAATATACCTAGAAGGCGCTAATGATATCAAATAAATTAATCATACAAAAATTTCATTCTATCGAAGGACGTCCGCTACATTTTTATTCCCACTTTTGTCACTGTACTTCAAAAAAATTCCTGCCACTGAAACTTAACTCCAACAGACTTTACCTACAACCATAATAACATCCTTGCATCCCCTTGCGTCCTCGCCAACCCCTTATACGCGCCTCCAAAAAAATTCCAACACAACTGCACACGAATCCACGCCTAGTTCAAATTGTCAACTAGACCGATTCAACCCTGCCCCGCATCCGTCCCAGAATTACCAATTCATATCCCATCGTAACCCATCGCACAGCGGACAAAGCAAAAGGTGACATCGGTTCGACCAATTAAACAGCTCCATTCACGGTCCATCCACCCTTTTTCTGTTCACTCGAAGAGTAACTCCCCGCCCTGCCGAACCAGACGCACGCTGAAAGGGAGCACGATTCGGGTTCCTACAAACAAACAAACAAAAAACAGACACTTGTCCTTCGGGGGGTAACAGGTGCTATCGCCTGGCCTTGCCAACCAGAAGGACGACCCTCGTGGCCTGTCTGACGAGCCGTGAAAGTCGAGTTCCTCGCGGGCCGCGTGTCTGATCGTCGGGGCGTGTCCCGTTCCTACGGGAAACGCGTAGGTTCCCTCCGGTGGGACACCACGAGACACGCATATCCCGCAATTATTCAATGAATACATGAATACGAATATTTAGCGGCCGGCTGCGCCAGGTCGAGATGCATAATGCGTGGTATCAACGTCGCGACGACCCGATTCGGCTAACTAGAGGTGAAATAATTTCACGGCGAGCTTGAAAGCCCGTCCCGATGGGGTCTGCTACTATGGTAGAGGCCTGGCGGTTTGCATGGGAGACGAGCTGCTCATTTCTTTTCTCTTTCTAGAGCTTCGTCTCTGTACAATGGCGTTTGATAAAGGTCGCGAAGAATGAGTCACGATGATCTGGGGGGGGGGGCGTGGGTCGACGGAGAAGGCAGAAGGAGGACGGTTGTTTAGGTTTTCCCGGGGGAGTACAGATAGGTGGAGGTGTGAACAGAGTGTTTTAGAATGGTAATGGAAGGTTGTCCAGTTTCGTTGCGAAGGGTTGTCATTACGATCTCGAATGAAACTTTATGGTACACCATTCTGCTTGCCGCTAGTGATTGCAAGGTGTCTGTACCTCTCCTTTGAAACACAGCTTTTCTATTGTTCAGACGAATATTCAATTACCAAAATTATCCTGCTTCAAAACCACGTGGAAAATCGATTACTAATTCATTCGCTTCCTCGGTTGTCTAGTGAATTATAAATTTAATAATCTGATTACAATAGTGGGGGAGTCGGGCGCGACTCTGTTATCTATTATTCGCCGTAATTTTATCAAGACCGACCCCGAAGTATCAAAAAGAAAGGGTTTCGCATGGTAAGGACCTCCGACATCACTCATAATTCGTTCGAACCCCGCGATATCCTAGGTCGACGTTGCGAAAAGCAGGAAAGCAAGAAGGTGATCGGATTCGTCGACAAATGGGGCATCTTAGATTGATCGATTTCGTCGGGTTGATCGCGTCCCCGGGACTCGATAACATCGAATGACGCTTAATAACGCTTCCAGGGCGTAAGACAAAAGAGCCAGCTGCCCCCTTCTCACGCGTCCGAAGACGATCGAAGGAGTTCTCCGAGGGTGAGGACGCGTGATCGGTCCTTCTAATTCAATCCCGTGGGATAGAGACAGCCCTTCGCGTCTCTCGATCGCCGCTGGCGAACCGTGAATCAGCACGGCCCTGAATTATCCAGCTCGTTTATCGAGAAAATTCTAACCGACCGAAGACACATCGAACTTCTAGGGTTGGGGCTGTTCGGACGTGTAACACTGCGTAACGTCCCCTAATGAATCCGAGGAAAACAATACACTATGGCATGGTATCGTTGAATGCTTTCCAATCACAAAACTAAAAATGTTGTCGATTCCACAGTGTCACGAATGAGTACACGAAACGCTGAAAATACCAAGGTAATATAGAAATCGTATCTAAACATCTCACTCCAATAGCCTGATAAAATCGCACTATTATTATAAATGCACGATACAAATAAATCCAAAGCAAATCTGAATATGCAACATAACACTTCGCCAGTAAATAATGGTCTTATTCCTGAAAAGGGAGAAATCTCTGAAAATAAATACCACGTTTACGTATCACTGCCTAATCTGAACAAGTATTCGATCACGATAAATCAGACGTTACGGTGATCGAGGATCGATTATTGACACGTCGAAGTGGCCCAGATTCCCAACGAGGAATGCGAGGTCCAGGAAAATTTTCAACGACCCCCGCATCGATTGCGAAGGTAATGGACACCGCGCAACTAGCTGTCTCTGGCGAGCTAGACGGATTTGAATTCTCATTCGGCTGTGGCGGATCGCGGAAGTCATATCGTATGCGCGCGAGGCATCCAGTCGAATGTGTCTCGATCGATTCGACGGGAGGCCTCGTAACACAGCGGCATTAATTTCGGCGACGCCGCTTCATTATCATATAGACGAGTGTTTCGTCGAGCGTTATTGGATCTCACGCGTCAAGTTGGAATGACACACGCACGTGCGTGTACGTGCTTAGGGTAAACGCATGTCTGCCCGTGGCTTCCGGCCAAGGAATAACGATCCCGGGACGAGGCTTCGATCTCCTTGCCAAAGGGGTTAACAATCGCGAAACGATTCACTTTGTAATGATTAATAACGTCGGACGATTGACACTACGTTGTGAAGGGAAGATTCTTCTGAGGTTGCTGTGTCGTACGTTGTTACGTTTTATACGAAATGAAACACGGTGATTAATATTTATCGAAAAATATATTAACGTATCCAAGGTATCGATATAAATCAGGCACGCTTCACAGTTCGGTTAAATAACGTACCATAATTAAGCTGTTACCCCGTCGTTAAATCCCGATGACAAACGATCGTTGAGCCCAACAACTTCGATTCACTGGAACCTGAATTATTCTTACCTAACGCCGGACCAGTTTTTCGTGAAACCAACGAACCGAAACTGCCTCGATCGAGCGTCGACGACAGGACCGCGCGTTTCCTTCCTCCCTCCTTATCTCGATTTCCAGGAGGACTGTTCAAAAATTCTCCTTCATTTCACGACCGTGCCCGTCTACGCATCAATCAATTCCCGAACGAGCAACGACCGATAACGAGTTCAAAGCGCCTGTCTCCCCATCGCGTCGATTCGACAGGTCGCGACAGAAAAGAGCATAGACTATGAAAAACGGTCGATGATCGTCGAGCCGGAATGCGTTTGCCTGTCGGCTCGTGCAGCCATGATCGAAAAGAGCATAGGTTATCAGGCGTTTCGATCAAATTTCCGTCTTCCGCGCCGTGTTTCCGTTCCCTTCAGAAGCTGTCTACTTACGGAGGGCAGTCTGAACTTTCGATATTTCAGTTCTCGGTCCACGGATCGTGCTGGATACGTACGATCTTTCGGGGTTGAAACAGCTCTGGTTGGGGTGACTTAGGCAGGGCGAAAGGGGTTTTGGATAGCGGCGGTGAACCTGTAACGATAACTCTCAGGCCTCGTTTCGAGTGGCTGCCGTCAGGTACGAGATAACTCTGCGGACCTAACTCGAATGCACTCGCAGACTTTGGACGATAACGCTTCGGATACGACGCGCTTGCACCGAGTTTCGGTGATTAAGGGCAACCGGGGTTGCGCTTCGTGAGCGTCGCCACGGTTATTGGTGCGTTTGTCGTCTTATCGTTTCTTTGACGTTTATTCGGGAACCAAGGGGATGGTTTATATCTCACCCTGAGACTAAGAACGTGCGATCGAATAGATAGCAATTTTTTTTTATAGGAGCGATTCAACCGAATCGTTATTGGAGAATTGCTGGGCAATATTTTCTTTTATCGATAAATGTTTAGAAGCTTCAACATTTTTGTGAGCCAGTTTCGAAGGTTGAAGTGTCAGTTTAAAGTGAGTATGAGCCTGCTGAAAATTCTATGCGTATACAAGACGGTAGCTTGCGTGATTAAGAAAATTGATCGTAATTTTAATATAAGAATATCCAACGGTACCTACGGAACATTTCAGACGAACCCTCAATGATAACCCTGAAATTCCAAATCACAATGTCTCCATTTCATTCAGAATTCGATACTCGTATAAAATCGAAAAAAATTATTCCCTCGTCGATTCTCCATCGTCCCACCGAGTCACTATTCATAAATATTCCTAAATTAATCACTACGATTTATGAATATTTCAATCTTCACCTCACGAAACCGTTCTAAAGTTCCCAGAAACTGCCAGACACTGTGCACAGCTGTCCAAGAACAGAACCAGCAATGCAGCCAGCGAAATCTTTGCGACACGATGCTTCGCAGGAGTGGCTGGTTTCGTGGCGAAGTTTCGCATAGCCCGAGGGCCAGTACAACCCCGTTGAATCCCATGCAAAATAGCGAACCGACACCACCCTTTGACGCGTTCGCAACCAGCTGCATAATTGGACGGGCCGAGCGTACGCTTTAACATTTGGCATAGTTATGGCATCGTCGATGTCGTCGAATGTTCCAGAGTTTCTGGGAGACCTTTAATGGAAGCTTGGCCGGAGTAACCCTCGAAACCATGCGGCACTTTCCACGCAGAGAATTGGATATCAGGGGTGGGAATACGGAAATGGGAATCACGACAGATTTCCGTAGGGGCTTCTATTTGTTCGAGTATTTTAATCAATAAGATATAGTGTACGCGATAGCGGCGGTGGTACATTAGCATATAGTGCGTGGGATAAGTAAATATTCCCGAGGGAGATTGTTTACTTATGATTGGAATTTTTGCTTGGATTCTTAATACGTACGGTGCTCTCGAACAGTGGGTGTAGAGAATTTATGGTATTTTCGCTGTTCATATTTCCTTGTGGCACAGGTCTCGCGGGGAGCACTTGCTTCATTCAGAAAATCGTAGAACAATGATCTAGTGGCTGTATTTGTATACTGCATCGTTTATAGCACATTGTTACCAACGGGTATATGCATACTGGTTCCAGTTCAGGTTTCATTGAAGGCGAAACAACCGGTGTAGATAAATCAGGTGGAACTCGTTCGAAGCGATACCTAATTCTCCAGCAACCTCCATGAGGTATAAATCTGATATTTCAATCCTTCTATTAGTGTGAGCGCGATCATTAAAAACATTAATCCTTTGTTGCGAACGAATGAACTTCGAAGCTCTCCTTTATTTATCTCGATGAACAAACGCTCCAGACTTACGACCGACTTCTCGCTATTAAAATTTATTAATTAAGGTCAATTGAATTCGATCGATTATCGAATCCGAGAGTTTCAAGCCGTTTCGAGTAAAATAATCTAGCGAACGAATCTTCGGATGAAAAATCTGAGCGTCAACCAGGAAGTAACCGAGGGGTGGCTAAAGAGTGAAAACCGCTCTGCGCGTTCGAGGCTGGTATAACCATAAATAAAATCGACGAAGAAACGCGTGTACAGCGGCATGCCTAATTAATGCAAAACACCGTCGTAATTCACGGGGGCCGAGGGAAAAAAATTCACTCGGCTGACCGTCCAATCAACGACTTCATTCACCAGCGGTCTACGTTCGCCCGAGTTTGACATATTGCGAGTCGTTTACGTTCCAGACACTTCGGAAAGGTCGCCACGGCAATTCGACGACAATGAACGAGCAAATAACGCGTGCATCGCGATCTCTCCGCGTACAATACCTTGCATAATCGACGGAACCAATGGAACTCGAACCACGGGTCCGAGTTTTAGAGAACATTCAAAGGGGAATCAAGAAATAGCGCTGGATTGAGCGTGCACACGAGACAGGATTTTACGTAACGGGAGAAAGAAGTTGGAAAGGGGTAAATCGCTTGGGCATTGTGCAACTATCATGTTGCGGCGCACGAGACGGTTATTGTTCGTGGATGATATTGGCTAATTTTTACGGGGATCCCTAATAGATCACCCGATTGTCCATTATGGCGATTGAGGGTAATCACGACAGGCATTTTTCACAAGTAGAACGGGACATTTGGGATCGGTGAAACGAGGAAGTCGTAGGGCTGGGGGTGAAATCGAGGTGAACGATGTGCCGCTGGCTAATTGCGTCGGAGATATTGGAATCGCCAATGGAACGAAGCTAGGTATTAAATTGAATTATGGAGAATAACTGAATTCGTATTTTCTCAGATGAATATTTCGGAGGGCAAAATTATTTCAGATAAATATGTGGAAGTTGAGCTAATGAGATATTTCCATATGTTAATCAATTTAACGCGACGAAAATCAACGTTTGTAATTATATTTGGAATTGTGAGTTGATGAAATTGCCGTTCAATTAAAACATTGTGACGGTAAGTTCTTAATTAGCAAGCTAACATTTATTGCGAGAAAGGGATCAATAGATACGTATTGAAGGAGTGAAGTACTATATGTTCTAGTGCCGTGGAAAAACGATTGGGAATGGCTTCCATGGAAACACGGATTAACGTCACGTGTGGTAGGTTTCTAAGAAAGGATTCTATTAGCACGACTTACTGACAGAGAAATATTAATGGCTGCCATTATCGCGAGAAAGTATTAGGGGAATGTGATTTGTTGCAATCGGAAACTAATGAGATTCGTCTCGATGGAAAAATCAATTAGTAATACTTTTTACGTGCAAGGAGATTGAAAAGTCTATTAGATAGCCGGTTGGAATGAAATTGGTGGAGCCGAGTGTAGCCGAACCTGTATATTCAGAAAAGCTAATACACGTGGGATGTGGGCGAGTCAATTAACGTAATTAGAACATAGGAAAATAGTTCCGAGAATCGATCGTTTAGTAGAACTTGCAGTCGCGGGGGAATTTATCAAACATTGTGTCACGAGGAATCTGTAGAAACCAGTACCACGAATATAATTAGAAAATCTAGACACCGCTGTAATTACGAGAAGACTAGAAAAATTTGTAGGCAGTAAAATTTATCGCTGTTACTACAATGAAATACGTAAGTCATTAACTGCTACGTAAAGTATTGCGAATGCAGTTATTCAGCAACGAAATAGAACAATTCAATGTAACAGCGCACGTGTCTGGATTTTTATCAAACACATCTGCTTCTCCTTTTTCGTACACAAAGAACACGTGCATTCGTGAAAACTATTGGGTCCCGTCATAATCAAGATTCTAAATGATACAGGCTGAATGGAAATGCTTTGTGGGCGAAGTTCGAAGCGACCACTTGAAATTCAGTTGTGTTAATTCCTGCGGATTTTCGGCTGCCCTTCGGGCGATCACTCTCTCTCTCTTTTTCAGTCTCTCTCTCTGCCATTAATATGTATCTCGCTGCACCCACGCAACAAACATTGCCGCTCGCCTGCGTTTGTACAGGCTGGTTCACATAACTCGTTGGGTACGTTTCTTTGCAGTCGCGTGTTGCATCAATTGCTGCAGTATTTATACACCTTGCGTGTAAACAATTTTTTGAAATAAACGTTGCTACTTCCAATTAATTCTGCCAGAGACTGGAATTTCTGCATCGTAACTTTATAACATTTACCCCGATTATGGAAAAATGGGAATCTCGTCGGAAAGATCGAGAATGACGAAAAAATTCAATTAACAAAATATTTCTGATGGGAAACCAAGGAACAACCCTCGGCAAATTTTTGTCGTAATATACTGACCATGAATTAAACGATAGATACTCGTGCATTCTAAATCCGTTCCCATTAAAAATATTTTCAGAACGAAGCGAACGATTTATCTCTTTTAATGAATTACTTGAACCACCCTGTACACGAACACGACCCTCAGCGAATCCATTAGCCGCGTTCGCTGGCTCGTTTCCCTTCGAGCGACCGATGTTGTGTAGAGAGGACCGAACACTCCGATTCCTATTTCAAAGTGCTCGAACGACAAGCGCGCGATTAGTCGTTAAACGCCCGCTGAAAATTCGGGATCAGGCAACCGGAAGAATCCTTTCCATCGGCCGAAAAGCGTTGACCCCACACTTTATACCGTAGGGTGTGGTTAGGGCAGTCGTTATAGCTCGATGACTCGCAATGGCGATGGCCATTTTTGCACCCCGTACACTTTGACGATGATGTACAAAGAGGTGCTTGCTATTCCTTCGCGAGGTTCAAATATCTTTTTTAAATATCCTTGATACGCGCGCGATTGCCTTGAATTAATGATTGATCAATCATTAGAAAATACTATTGACAAGATCGAACCAATTTGAGTAATTTCGATTTTTCATACAATTATCTAATTTTGGTTGACAAACGCTGTCGCACCTCGATACTATTTCACAGAAATTAAACAGAAATATTAAAAGAGCAGAGATACTAAGATAAACCCAGAACGAAGAGAACGACGTTGAATTCTTATTACTCATGGACGTAAATTTCACCCGTGCTCCGCGCAATTGGCCGCCGATTAAGCTCCCAATAAAATCGATTCACGATTCGAATCGTACGTCGACCGATCTAATGCTCCGATTTAGCCTACACGCACGTTCGAAACTTGTTTGGCTTCGTGTAACACGCGTTATCGGTGCCTATCGTCCGGCGCCCGTATTTGTACGAAGAATTCGCTCGACGGTGGCGGGAATGTAAAGGGTTAAGGTATACAGTAGAATCTGACGGGGCAAATAATTGACGCGGCTAATACGGCGGATTAACAGCGAACACGGATGAAATGGAATCGCTGGTAATTGAAATAAACTAAACGGGCCACGGTTATGACGGCAATAAACTTTTACTGCCCCAGTAAAACTTTTATATATGCCCGGCCCCCTCTGCCACGGGTCCTCAATCCCTATCATCGTCGCGGCCTGTTAACGTGAATATTTTGTAGACGGCGAATACGCGAACAATCTGTCCGAGAATCGTTTCTAAGATACACGCTGTAAATTGTCGCGGTTTTACATCACCCTGTAACGATGCCGGACATCGCGTTACCTTCGCTGAAATTGTTCCTTGGTATTGTACCGCGGTCGACTGCGTAGGAAACTTACCTGCAACAGAAAAAAGGAGCACATGAAATTAGGAATAATTGGCTAACACGGTTGTTACACGTTATGGTTACGAGGGTAATATTAATTTTAGCGTAGGATAATTTTATACATATCGCGATGAAACGCTTTCACGGAGCTAGCACATTTTGCACGTTTTATTATTCCTGAATTGTTTGTTGCAATAAGTGGTGATTAGAAACTGTGAATTTATTTGAAGTTCGGAGAATTCTACTGTGTTCAATAACGAGTAGTATTTCTGTAAAAATTCTTACGTTCCCTTGATAAATATAACGTTACGTTTAGCTTCAGTCAAATAAACTCGATGGAGGAGGAAGATTAATTTTCGAAAACGATGAGCCACGAACTGTTAAACAATTTTTGCGTGTTCTGGAACAAAGTGTAGAGGTGAAATCACGGGATACCAGGTGTCCATTGTTCTGCGAACTAGGGTGGCGTCGGATCGGAGAAGTGTTTATTACATCTGACCGAAATAATTACATTCGCCAAGTGGAAAGTAACTTCGCCGTCGGCGGTGGTCCGGCCGCTGTTGGAACACGTCGAAACAAACTCGCCCGTTACATATTGATTGGCCCGTCCAACCGACCTGTATGAGTTTCGAAACAAACTTATTCGAAACGCAATTCAACAGGTTTTGGTTAGGTTTGTACATGTTTCACAGCCAGCCAGGAATTTCTGGCGTTGTTAAAGCGTAATCGCATCTAAACCATCGTGTTCTACCTCTCGCAATGTTTAATCTCCCTGATTGTTCCGTTCATTATCAGATGAGATTCTCTACCAATTTCGAGGAAACTCACCGCGGGTAATATTGGATGTGATACACTGCTCGATACGCCAATACATATAAAAAAATGGAAAGCTTCTACTTTTGGAAAATGTAGGTTGATTGAAATTGTTTGCATAATTAAGTCGTGAACCACTAACTATTTCATTGCGCGTAAAATAAATGGACCACGTAAGTATGGTAATCATAGAGTGGTTCACTTTACGTGTTACCCTCCCTTCATCATTATTTCTGTAAAGTGCTTAAAACTTCAGGCGCATTCTAATCCTGTAATAGTACTTTATAGTGCAGTGTAGGATACAATACGCGATTGAAACAATTGTCGCGGATATGGTAAATTAAATGTAAAAAATTCTAAATCTAAACGAACTTTGAAATCAAATCTAACATTCTCCAATTACAAATTGAAAAACGTCCACTTAATACGAAAAAGAAAGCACCTCGGATCAATTCGCCTTTCATCAAATATTATTATCCATATCGGGACCATGCCAACAATATACCGAATACTTCGATCTCAAATCAAGATTTGCCGGAAACTCTTACACATAAATCCAAAGGGAGAACCATTCTAAATCACGCCGAGGAATAGCCCCGTCCATCTCCACCCCCTCGATAGCAACGTTAATCATCGAAATCTTCAGATCGTGATCGGTGATCCCCCGGTTCGAGAGTGAAACTAACAGAGAGACGATTCGCACGACTTCGTCGGTCTGTTTGCCCGGCAGTTAACGAGTGCGGCCCCGACGACGACGATACGCCGAGCAACCTGTACGCATTATGCGCTGAATGAGGCGGCAATCTCACCCCTAGATCTCGGCTGCAGCAACAGCAGCAACGAGTGAACAGTTGGCGGGCAGCAGCGAGTCCTTTTCAAGGCCTACATCGGGGCAAACTTATCGCGGGACCGTGCAACGGCCATTTGCGTTTCATGAGCTCTCCCTGTTGGCAGAGCCACGTGAAAATGCGGAGTAAAAAATTTATCTCGCAGAGAGAGAGCTAGAGAGAGGGTTGATTACGTTACGTGCCTTTTTTCTCCTTCGAGAAGCATGGAACTGAGAACTGTTCACCTCTTCCGTCGACGCAAATATCTTGAATTTAGATTTTTCTTCTCTATGGGATTGATGGGGGTTGGATGGTGCCGCGAGAAGGTTCATATGGAATTGTCGAAAGAATTCAGAGTAAATTTTCAATTTATTCTGCTTGAAGAAATATCGTGGTTCATACGTTTATATCATTTTCGATGCTCGTGGTTCAACAGAGAATGCTAGATGAAGCTGAAAGATTCAACAGGGTTTCACGAGGAAGTTGTAATTAACCTTTTCCTTCTGATTACGCAAAGTGCGAGTTCAACTTGTGGATTGGCGGATAATTTCTTTAGACGAATTCCCACTGAACATGTTTGCCCGTCGAAATTGAACCTCGACTAGAATGTACAAAAGTAAAATCCTACACTTACGCAATTTGGTACAGGCTCTTGATTTACTGATTCGTGTCAAACTTAATGTTTCGCCGTTATGAACCGAGGCTGATATATCAGGTAACAGATCGTGTCAGCTTGGAATACTGAACATTTGAAGCCTATGTATAACAAGATTAACGAGTTTACGTGTCCGACATCACGGCCTCCAGTGGAATCCGTGTAACAGTGGGATACAGGCGATTCAAGCTTAGATCAACGAGGCTGCACGAAGAGCAGCTACACGATCCCGACTGATACTGTCATTTAGGGCCTACCATCTTGCCAATTCTAATGTGAACGCTTATCGTTTCACGAGTAGACGTGAAACTATCATAGAGCGTACGATGGTGAGCAGGCTGCTCGTAAGGGTGGCGGTCGTAAATGAACAGGAGACTGGCCACTCGGACTGCGAGTTAATCGATCGTGACGAAACGATGAATAGATCTCGGGGAAGATGGTCGTAAACGGGCGAAGAATTATTGAACATAGAATTGCGCGCGCCCCCCCCCCCCCCCCCGAAATTGTTGGCATCGATTCTATTGTCATAGGAAATCACGTGAAACAGATCGAGGAATCCTGCGATTATTGGAACAACGACGATTCTGTCACTTTCTATAGGGATCTTAAACTATATTTTATCGGGCTCAAGGTCCAGCGTTCCGAACGGGGCTGAAGCACACTCGATATCTGAATCAGCAAGCTTGCGGGGATCGCGTTCGAACAGAGAAGTGGACGTAATTGGGACAACCATGAGAACTGTCACAATGCAGGCATACCTATATCTGAATCTTGCAACTTTAAACGATCGTCTATCATACTCATAAATGGTTGAATTTTTCTTTCTGGAGTTTTCTTAACTTATCAACGAGATTTATCGTATCATCAAATTACAATTGCAATATATAAATAATGAAATAACACCATTTACGAACATATTCTCCGAGCTACGAAATGCGAAAAATTCAGCAGCATATAAATACAGTTTCGAAATGTATCACAGAAGCGCCTAAATTTCCAATTCAACATTACCTTTCCTTTCTCCGCAGCTGCCCTAAATCCGCCCCGTACCATTTCAAACGTCGTCGCCTTGAATAATTCTCCCCCACCCCCCCTCAAAAAAGAGCCCGGCCACTCATCAGCAAATCCTAAGATATCCGTCGAGCGTTTGATCCTCGGAATGGATTCAAATTCATAGCCCGTAGGCCTGCAAACGACTGTCAGCGTAATCCACGGGGCACAACCGCGACTAACGAGCGGAGCACGAAGATGATGCACGAGTATTATCTCGTGAATGGGTCGCAATCTCGGTCCTAGATCTGTTAGTGTAGGCAGCGAGTGCGCAGTCGGCATACCTCGCGAACCTTTTCGGGCAGCATGACGAACGTAAGCGGATGTGATGCAAGAGATCGCGTCGTTCCACGCCAGAGAATCTCGCTTGAAAAGCTACGCGGCACAGAAAAAGAACGCCACCCCCTTTGCCTCGCGACAGAACGTGGAGAAGTTCGTTTGTTCCGCGCTGTTTTCTCCTTCCCTTTTCTTTTCGCCTATTCTACAGGCGCTATTTTTCCTGCGTTTTTTTTTTTAATTGGTTTCATTCATACCTTCTTTACGGGCCTGGCATTATTTTAATAAACATACGTTTGGGGCGATTCTTATCAACCCTCGAAATTGCGGCCGGCCGAAATTACGCGGCGGCCGCGTTATCTTTCGTGGAAGCGATTAGGAGTAATTCGATTAATGATCGTTTCTGGGCTGCAAATGATTAGGGGTGGTTTACCGCTGTCGCCCGATGCAAAAGGGTTAAAGGTGATATCGCTGAACGTGCATTTTCGCCCCAACCCTTTCCCTCAAGCGCTCTTGAAATTAGAAATTTCCTCTTGGGCAAAAGTTTAGCCCCATATTATAATGTAATTAGAATATTGTAAATTCTTCTCGGCGTTATTAGTAATTATTACAAAATTGAAGAATGTGCCCATTACTTCTCGAACCCCTCGTTTCCCTTATACACGGACGACATCAGAATTACTTGTACAACGCGAAATCACGGAAAAACGTTCATGTTTCCCCGATTTCCCGTCGAATCTGTTCCAGCAGTTTGAACGCACACGAAGCAGCAACGCGGCGAAGTCTTAACCCACCCCAACATTTATCCCCGGGGGTGAACGAACCGATCCCTTGCACAGCAGACTCCATAACTCTCGCCACTTCGGTAAACAGTGGCAATTTTCCTCCGATCACGTGCAATTTGACCACGATTACCGCTACGCTTCGATACCGGCTGCCGCGAGACGGACCGGCGTTGCGGGCGGATTAAAAAGGAGCACCTATCGATGGATCCCGACTAGAACGCGAGGGGAGCAGCGCGATTTTCAAGTGGTCGGCGAAATTGCAAAGCCAACATCCAACGTTTACTTAATTTTTCCCTAATAAATCAGCCGGACGATTACTGAAGCGTTTAGCGAACGAACGAGAGGGTGGAAACCGCTCCCCTCCGACGGTGTGCAGCGTTCATTTGCAACGATAACGAATGCAATTCCATTTCACGAACGAGGCGCACGCACGTTATTTCGTCAACGGATTATACGCCACGACGTACTCTAGCTTCTAACGTTTTGTAACGTTCAACTCGAGAGATCTTAACGTTCTTGGTGTTCAATGATTTCGTGACAAAAACTAGCTTCGCAATGTTAATCGAATTTATCGAAAAATATTATTAACGTTACAGCATCGTATTTTATGACCTATGAATTGCAGCATACGACAAACAACACGACATGCAAAGTCAAATAAAGTATACTGTATTACTTTTCTTTCTTTTTTTTTGTTCACAAGTGAAATAAGAAATTAAGGATTAGAAAACACCGAAGAGTTTCTTTTAGAAAATTTTCCCCGCCAGAATCTGTAAGATCGGAGACGATTCGCGCTTCGCAATAAAGATCGATCGAAGTTTCGTCTAATGAACGACGTCGCTGCACCCTCGTTCGCGCTAAGAATCGCATAATCGAGCAGGTGTTAAATATTGATGCGCGACCACGAGCGAAAGGAGAAACGGTGCAAGAGCCCGCCACCGCCAAGTCGATATCAGCCAACCAGCTAGAACCAATTACTTTGTCCCGCGTTAGAACGGCCACGGTAATTACTCCAAGTGCAATGTTCATGCATTGGATGTAAATTGGACGGGCCAAGTTCCTGGAGTCCCGCTGAGTGATTTAGATACCGCTCGGCGGGTGTTCCTTTAGTTTTTTTTCCCCCTTTAAAGGCGGAGTTGTTTTATTTTTCCCTGCTTTCTGGGGATTGTTGATTTTAGATGGCAAGATTAAGGGATTGGAAATATGCACATACGTTTCACGGTGATGTCTTAATAAAGAGTGCTCATATGTATACACCGTAGGCAGTGAAAGTAATTTTTGCCTTTCTATATAATTGGAATAAAGTGTCGACTGTTATTTCTTGGAAGTACAATTTACATAAAGCACTTCATTCGTTCACAACTAAACAATGCCGACTGAATCGTTCTTACTAATAATCTATATCTATACATCTCATCGGCTGTTCCATATTTATTAACACGAAAAATAGCGATATCCCGTTGCCCCTCGAATTACTACAATTTAACAGGACGCCGCGATAACCAGGAATTCCCTTCTTAAATAAATCAACGAACACCACGATCTCGACGAACTTCAACCCAGTGCCTTAAAATTCAATTATCCTGTCGCCCTGAAACGCTCGGGACCGGATGCTAAACGAAAGAGCAAACCCCGTCCACCGACCGACTGTGCGCCATCGAGCAACTTCGAATCACCGAGAAACCCATCCAGCGATGGGAGACAAGCTAACGATCGCGATGAAACTGGGCTGGCCGTCGATAAACGATTAACATAAGCGACATGCCCGTCGAGCTTTCGCACGATTCAGGAATATCGCCGCGTTCCTCGACGCAACGGTGCCAATTATAAAATCAACACCGGCAATTAGACGTTTTTTCCCGGGCAAATCGAGCGAACGATTACGGGGGCGTCTAATGAGCCCCGGCCCCGATATATCAGGGTGTCCATTTAGCAGCGTTAACGAGTGCGGAGAGCGTCGGACGTGGCGCACACGTACACACATATATATATATATATATATATATATCTATAAATATATATGGATGCACATGTATACGTATATACGCTTCCTCTGCCATGAATGGGCTCGCAATCTCGCTCCAGGATCTCCAGCCCCGTCAGTCCGCGCGGCCAAGTGAACAGTTGGCGAACGCTCGACAGAGAGGCTGCTCCACTCGCGGCAATGCGAGCTACCGTTTCAGATTAGCATCTTTTATGCATATACATGGCGGACCTGCGACCAGCCGACACGGACAAGCGGCTACGGGACAGCTTTCGTTGCTGATCCTCGACTTCCCCTCTACCGTGGACACCTTTGACACTTTCGATGCCTAGACCCTTGTCCCGATGCATCTTTCCTTTGTTTGTTTTTTTTTCTTAAAGATTTCGGGGCATTCTAGTTGGTACCGAGTAGGTTGATACACTGGGGGGGTAACGTGACTTTGGTATCGAGGATTTTTGTTGTATTTAGTTAGAGTGAAATTATGCGAACAGTCTACAAATAAGTTAGACTGATGTATTGCAATGAAGGAGGTCCTGAAGACATTTGGTGAATGAAATATTCGTGATTATTTTTATATTATTTCTAGTAAGTGCGATGGCTCTCTTTGTATTTAATAATGATTTCGTTTTTAAATATTTATCTATGTTTCCTTTTCTCGTTGGCCTTTTCTAATTTAAAAACTGTTTCAAGCTTCTCCAGAAGTTCGCACGATCCTCGATACAATCAGATGGGAAATTCAGGAGGCAACCTTTGGAATCAAACAAAAGCTATGCCCGAGGGTTGTAAGTTAGGCTGACATTTCTAAAACGACATGCGCCTCGAACGAAGCGGGCCTTCGATTTTATCTCGAGACTCGCCTTCTCTGGAGAGGCCCCTTCGAGTTCTAAGCCTTCAGACACGCGGCACTCGTGAACCTCCTCGACAAATGGCTGCGCTTGATCCAGGAGGGACGCTACGTACCTACTACGTACCCGCGATAATTACCCAAAAACCGATGCGGAGGGTGCTTATCGTCGTCAAGCTCGTTAATATTGCTGATTGTGCGTTGGACGTGAAGATGCCGCATGACGCACCGAAACGCTTCCGCGAATTACCGTGAAACTGTTTCACTTAATGTTTCGCGGTAATTAAAAGCGATTGTTACCGTTTAAGTGTAATCGAAACAGTGTTATCAGTATTAACGTTTAATTGGATTTTTATATAAGAATTAGGAAATGAAAGGACATTCTACAACCTTTCCGTTTAATGTCTTCCACCGTTATAACAAACGAATTTTTTAATCCCATCATTATTTATCGAAGCAAGAAATTGACCAAAGAATATCCAAAATCGATCGTGTTCTAAAAACAAAAGCATTTCCCCAATTCAGAGTCAATTAATACCTGGAATATTGAAACTAAATTTCAGTACTCACAATTCTGAGATGAAAATTCTCTCCCTATCTCAAACTCAGTGGTAATAGAAATTAGTCAAAGCTACATTTAATATCTCCCGAAGCATTATATTTCACGTTACTATCGCTGCAAAAATGAATACGAAAATGGTGGTTCTAACTAGAAACAAAAAATTGAATATCCGATAAACATTAATCGAGTTGGCCAGTATTTCTCACTTTACAGTCCTGCTGTAAGGAGCCCAACGAGCCACGACAAAGGCAAGCCCCGGTCCCGTCGAATTATTCGAATCGGCGACAGAGTTGGTGTTACTTATCGTAACGGCTGTGAATTAATGAGGCAAAATTGAACGTCGTATCGAGGCTTGAATCACAGTCGTTGGCCAGGAGAGACGCGAGCTGTGCTCAATCGAGCAGGAAACTATGAATGGAGCAACGATCCAGAACGCACCAGCTGCTGCCATCATCGCGTCGTCGTCGTCGTCGTCTTCGTCTTCGTCGTCGTTTCCATCCTCGTCAGTTTCGCACGTACAGCGGCGAGATTTCCCTTGTGTTCTGCACAATTACCTCTGAGGGAAGTGTGACGCTCGGTCACCGCCCCTCATTCCCTCTTTTCTGCTACCTTCTCTACCCTTCCTCGTTTTTTTCAACGAGAGAGGGAAAGAATTCCACGCCCGCGACGCCTCGTGTACCGCGGGGGCAATCGTTCAGTCGACGGAGAACTGATTATGTATTCGGCTCTGATTAACGAGAATGGAAGGATCCTTGAGATGCATCGATTCCTGGCGTTGGTGGTTGCGATGAAAAAATAATGGGACCAAAACGACAATGGAGGTTTGTTGTATCCTGTCTGAGGGGAGGGATGAGACAGCGGGATGAAAGAGGGAATGATAATGTGTTTCCTGCTGCAAGGGCGGTGAGATTTGTGCATTTTTTGAAGTGCTTCTCGGGTGTTCGATATTTAGTATTGCTGTTTCATATATTGGTAATATATAAAATTAATATATTCTTCTCTCTGCTGGATTCGTTTATAGCTGAGGTTAAATTCTGTATCGTTAGTACAATATTATATTCCTAAATGTGAATCACCTATGTCTCTTAAAGCTGCAATTTGATTCCAATTGTACTCAGATTCGTTGAATCTAAAATCTCGCGAGATTATATTTATACCAAGGCTATTAACTTGCAAGTATTACTTACATCGGGGACGAACGAGAGAGAATTTATAATACCCAATTAAATTAAAACTGAAATATATGAATTATAAAAAATATTATACTCATACACAATTTACCCCAACAGAAATTAACACCTGCCACAGTGAAACAATTTCTATTACGTGCCTATGTACGTACGTACATAAATGTTCCAATAACGGGGTGAAATTTAAAATTGACTTTAATCAACCGCAAAACACCTCTCGCCCCCCCGAAACCCTTTCCAACCATCACCTTTAATTTCCACTCTGCACACATCGGCACACCCCATCTTCCGGCATGAATTTCACCGGTGGATTCGTCCACGTCTCCTCTAACCTACATATTTGCCCGGCACTCGAGGGTGCCGGTTACCTTCCGAAGAATTCTCCTCGGTTACCCCGTTTAACTCGTCGCGAGCATTTTCGTCGGCATCCCCCATTACGCATTCTGTCCCCGGGACGGCGTTCCATCGCGATTCATAGGGAATTAAGTAGGCCGACGTGATATACTTCCTACTCTTGGACGGAAGCAGGAAATTTGTCCAGTGGCCAGTGCTGCCGGCACGAAAGAGCGTTTTAATCGTATTCACGCTATTCTCTCGCTTTCTCTCTCTCTCTCTCTCCCTCGCTCATTCTCTCTTTCTCTTGGCCTCTGTCAGCCCGTCCCTTATGAAAAGAGTACCTTGAATACCGGTTTCCCATTTCTCCTGGCCGGCAGGCAATTTATATGCAAAATTAGCCAGCGTTGCAACACATGTTCAAGGGCCTCGCGTCGGTCACCGTTGCTTCGTAGGAAGAAAGAAAAAAAAAGAAGGATTATATTAGCACGTCGCAGTTCGCGGAAAATTTGTATGCGGAAACGCGCTAATGCAATAACGCTGCAGGAGAAAAGTGTCGCGACTTTTTCGCCCGATTATTTGTCCCCGTGCACGTTGATGGCTGCTGATGGGATTAGCGGGGGACGCGATTTTATTAATGCGATTTCCATTTTTATGTTTCACATTTAGGAGAAATAGGGGAACGTGATGGGAATTTGTCCGAGGTGCTCGATGCTTGGAATTTGTCGATAATGCACCGAAGGGTATAGAATGTCCGCGCGACAATTAAAACTATGAACAACGCCGAATTACACAGGTTTCTTCAAATAATGTTCAAAAGAATCGTTACTCATCAGTCGAAATGAGCGAGAGTAATTTAATTTAAATACGTAAAATAATAGTAACGATTTTAAAATTATCTCCCGAATTTCACTGTTCTCAAGTGAACGAAAGTGAAACGCGTTTAATGTATTTACGCGTCCACGGAATTCGAATGAAGTCCGGTGAAACGATCGTGGCAGATATTTCCGCATTCCTAGCGGTCATCGAGCCTGGACAGCTTGACAAAGGGACGAATTATCTCTTTGATCCGAAAGCAATGGTTATCTAATTAATAGGTACGTCAAAGCGCAGCGGATCGATCATCCAGGCGTGGAACGCGACTGATTTATCATGACGTATTATACGCTAACATCCGGGCACAGACTTTTCGCCTGCCAGGCTTGCTCTGTTCGCTAATCTCCATTGTTCTCATAATAACACGCAAAGAAATATTTCGATCGGATGTTCGTCGATGTCGAGTGCGACAGCACATAAAATCTTCCATCGCAAGGGAAGATCGATAGGGATTGAGGAACATAGGAAGATCGGCGAAGAAACACGGGTCGTGGAAGAACGACAAAAAAAAAAAAGAAATTGGAGAAAAATGAGGGCGAAAGTACACGAAACGGAGCGGTGTAGTCAAGCCTGATAAAGGTATCAGGCGACACTCCTTTTTGTCCCATTTTTAGTTCTTAAACGCGAAGTATCCTCTGGACGATAACAGGAAAGTTTCCTTTTCCCCCGTCGCTGTCTTAAAAACTAGGTTCGAAATACGAATATCAATGTACACTGGACTCCGCTGCGGACAGAACGTATTATTCTATTTGAAGTTGAAAACGAATGTTTACATTCGCTGGCAAATTATTTCCAATATGGACTTTTAAGCGACACACCTATTTCAGCCAAAACTCATTACTATTACGCGGTACACGATGAAACAGACTGTTCAATGTATCCCAATAATATATTCTATCGATCGCAATACCTCTGTGTAAAATATTTGACACCGCTGAATATTTTCAATCCACGCAACGAAGAGTCACCGTGTAAAAATACATTCGATTCCAAACGAAAATTCATTAAAAACCAGCACTCCATAGTTTCTCCATTTGTTTCGACCCAAGGAATATCCAGAACACCCGTTCCCTCGATCATGCGAGACACAGCAACTCGACGACACCATTACTCACAAAATAACCAGCTATCGTATAATAAGCACCTATTTATCCGTCATGTTTACGATCAATTGTCCCTTTACTCGGCCAAACAGTTACGGAGGTTCGATCGTCGTAAGCCGTACCGGTTTCCTCCCGGCTCGTCGAGTCGAATCCACCGTGGATTTCGATTATTTTACGCTTTTTGCACTCGTCTAGTATGCTAATCACCGTGTCGTATAGTATCGTTAATGCTCGACCGGCGTGGAAACGTTAACGGATCTTCGATCGGGACCGGGGCCATGAATCATAACCCGCGGAAAAGATAAATAAAATCGTACAAAGCCAGCGTTGCGTGTAACTTCATTATGCGGGACAAGCTTCTACGAGTCGACTGTTCATATATCATTTCGATCGGTCGATGTGTGCATGAAAAGCGGCGAGCTTTTTTTCCAAATGTCCCGTGCCTGTTCGGCACCGAGCATTATTCATGAGACGCGGCTGCTACCGATACGAAAGCTCCACTTTTTGGAACCCGACTGCAGGTAGATAGCAGTTAAACACTGTCGGATCCTCGCGAGGAAACTGTGAATGTATCGCAGGTCAGTAATTTTGGGTAAAAATTGCCGATTCACATGTATTATTTAAATTATTACACTATTGAACAAAAGATATCGTTTGTCCGAAGCTTTCGATTTGATATATCAATTTTATGCTTTATTCAATTTCCGAAATATTTAGTTCTCACAAACAAATCTCGTCGTTTATTGCTGTATCAGGTGAAGATTGTACTTTCCGAGCATCTGTAGTCGACGGGCGATCTCGCCTCGTACATTGTAGGTATTCGACCGGCTTGGCGGTCCAGGTTGAAACGGCCTGCCGCGGAGTTCGAGGAAGCGATCGTGGCGTCGCGTTGCCACGACGCACGCAGAGATCGCGAGAACGTGCCGATTTAGTTAGTTAGCCCCTAGCAGCCAAGGAAGCCACAGTGTCGCAAATAAACTGTCATTTACCGTTACGAACTGATATTGTTTTCTTCTTTCTTTCCGAAAAGAAAGCTCCTGACCAAAACTTCCGATCCGCCCCCCCTACACATCGAAAGTACTAAAAGCTGCCGCTTCGAACAAAACTTCAATAGCACGAACTTACGAGCAAGTTTTAATTATGTTTACCGATTGTTCTGCAGAAGATTGGGAACGTGACGAGCTCTGATAAAAATCGAAACTTCGCGGCGCTTTTAAACGAAAGTGTTACGACAATGCGCAGCAATGTTTACGCGTCGGAAGTTTGTCGCAAGTTCATTAAAGTAACAAAGGTGAAATTTCCGAAGATCGAGCTTCCATTACCCGCTTGTCCGCCAGAAATTGCCCGGAAGATTAACGAAACAAAGGGGAGTCCCTTTCGTCGTCGATTTGCTTCCGCCCAGAAACGTTACAATCCTCCAAGAGCTTTAACATTCGATTCCAAAACGACGACTCGCTCGCCCGATTCTCCGTCGGCGAAACTTCCAATCTATACCGATAGAACAGAACTCAACGGACAGGTAGGTAGTCTCGAGAGTGAAATGAAATTTTTCACCGTCGATTTATAAGACCGTTGCTGGACAAGTCGATTTACCTCGTGGCGGTAAGCAACGGCCAGCGAACTGTGGAGAACAAGAATAATTTGCGGCGTGGCTCGTCGCCGGGCGAAATCGAGCGTGAAACGATCTCGATCGGGCGGATTTTCTTCGACGACAATCCTCGTCGAGCGGCGGAGTTGGAGAAATCGTTTGCACGTGGCCCACCCTCGAATCGACTGGTCGACCCTGATTAATTACAAACGTCGAACGATTTACAGTTCCATTATCGCGCTAACCGAACACTAAATGGAAACAGCGGCGCGTTGACCAACAATTGTTCCACTATTAATCGCCGGCCGCACTGCTGTCTATAGCTACCTGGAAAATCGATGAACGCAAACGTATACGGACGTGCCCCTTCGTTCGATTCCGTTCGCGTGTGTGCGCGCGCCCCCGTTCGTGGATTGTGTTGAATTTTGGACCATCGGCCTCTATCGATTCCTTTTCTCGACCGAATTAAACCGATTGACTGACAGGTATGTTCTATAGGTAAATAAAATGCTTCCAGCTGCCATTACCATCGAGATAACGAATGAAATGGACATTTCGCGGAGTAGGACAAAAAAAGGGAACGAATGGAAGTATCATTTTGTGGCAGGAATTTTTCAAATTGACGTCCATTTAAAATTGCATTAACGATTGTAAGAATGGCCTAATACTCGAATCGAAGTCTCGATTAGATATTAGAATAATTGCGTAGGCGTATATATATTAACAAAGTATTCCGTTTATTAAAACTGTGCTCTCTCGACCGTAGTCTATACAAGAATGCCTTCCTTTGGCAAAAGCGTCGGTCGTGAGGACGCCTACGTCACCATGGCCCTCTTTAACCATTTTAGGGTTTTTACCAAGGACCAGCTACGCTAGACAAGGACAGCATGCATCTACGAAATGCACATGGCCCGCCTCGGCCGTTCCTGTACCTCGAATATTCTAACACGATTCTCTACGTTTCGAAGGAATTTTTGCAAATGGAGATTAGAGGTCGGATAGATTTCAGACGGAATTTAGATTTCGATCTGACTATTGGTTACGGCGATAGTCGTTATCTGGTAACGATAACTACTCCGAGTTAAATTGGCGTCGCGATTAGGACTAGTTCGAGAATAAGTTATGCCCAGATTGCAGCTAGCTTTGCTGTAGATTAGTTCTCGATTATGTTTCTATCGTAATTAGACTGAACCTCAATAAGTATTCGATAAATCCTGAACTCGTTATCGCTATTAGTCCTGCGTCTAGCTTAAATTGCGTTTAAACGTGATTTGTATTAGGTGGAAATATGGGAACAAGTTGCCTTGGAACTTAACTACGTCCCATTACAAATTCTTCTCTACGTAACGACAGTTGAATCAGATTTTCATTAAACCGTATTAAGTTTCATTGATCTTTCCCTGAAGTCTCGACTAGCTCCAAATTAAATCTAATTAGAAGAAATTTTACGAGAAAATTGAACGATCGAATATTTATCTAAACTGTTATCAGTATTAGCTTAGAGTTTAAATAATGCTGAACTCGAAGTGAACGTCGAATCTGAATATCTGGAAAGATTAATAAGAAATAATAATAGTAAGAAGAAAAACGTTCTTGGCTTTCATAGAATGCACCGCCTCAATGGATCGTGCTGCTTTACGATAATACTTTCGATGGCGTTTGCCAGGCAAATGTTTTGCCAACTGTCTCGTATTGGCAGCGTTCGGAATTCATGTTGCGAACTTTACACAATTTTTCGGGTTACCGGCGAACCGCATTTCCTGGGTTAACGTACCGAGTTCCTCGATTTTCGTTCTCAAGTGGGTCATTGCCACAGACCGTGCCTCTCTTCTGACTTTCTAAACTGGAATACACCCGCGATCGAACATCGAGCTGTATGTTTTATTATCGTAAAACTCGCCACGACGTAACATCATTATTTTATCGCAAGAGAATTTTCTGCTAAATCAATTATTGAATATGCACGAAATTGTGCGGCGAATAAATAAACCGATAATATTCAACATTTTTCCAATACTGTTGTTACGACGGAACAGTTTTTTTGTTAGAACGTAAACGTTATTTTTGTTAATAAAAATGCAGCGCCAAAGTATGGACAACTATTTGATTGCAGAATATTTAGTTACCGAATTATACGACGAGTACTGCGGGCACAGAAATAAATAAAGCACAGAATAAAATTGTCGCTTGTTTCAATTCGCTTTCCACTTTATTTCCACAAAATAAATCATTTGCGTCCGGTGATCCTCGTTTCGAGTGATCGCTGCGCATCGTATCCTCGTTATTCGAAACATATATCTTTCGAACAGAGTATCGGCCATTCGAGGAAATTTATAATTAAAAGCCACGGCGAACAAGCTTTAATTAGAAGGTATATTTTTAATGAAACTTTACCGCGGTTAAATCGCTGAACTGCGTCCGGAGAGAAAAGATGCTTTCCAATTGACAAAGTTCAGAGAACTTCAATCAACTGCATCGTAAATTGAATAAAAATGATATCGGCGTATAGTCGAGCATAACCCAGAAAACTCTGCGTAAAATTATTAAAATAATTTCAGAGTGGATGAAACAACTGAAGTAGAAATCAAAAGCAGTAATCCTGCAAAAAATATTCCGTTACCAACAAAAATTCCAATTCGTCTTCCTAAACAAACAAGAAAATACACGATTCCAATTCCCCAACGGCAGTTACCATTTCCAACAAATTCTCCACCCAACCCTGAACAGTATTGTCATTCACATATTGCAAACCGAAATTCCAACCCGTTCGTGATTTCCAACGAAATTCACTCGACTGCCGGGATCCCTCGAACAACTCCAATCCGAAGTTAATCCAAGGTTCGTCGTCGCATCGAAGGACCTCGGAACGATCGGCGGCGAGTCAAGTAGCACTCGAGACGTTCTCCAAGGCGTGACCGGTCGGTCTTGAAACGGGCGTGCACCAGGAGCAGGGAGCCACGGACAACGATCGCCCCAAGGGACGCGTGTGACGTGTACTCGGCTTGTACAGAAGCCGATCGGCCTGTTATTACGCGATCGCGTTCCTTATTTAAAAGCGCTCCCTGGATTCCCCAAGGCGACCGATCTTAATTCATCCGGCGCGATAAGCAAACCCCTTTCCAGCCAGATTAACGATCGCGATCCTCCATCGACGCTGCTGTGCGCGCCGCCTGAGAATCGACCGGCCCGAGCCGCCTGAATTTGCATAATCCAACGATTTTTGCCGTTTCCGTAGAAAACCGGCGACGACACGCTCGCCGGACGATTCGCCTCCTAGTTTCGCTCATTTGCATAAGGTTGCCCGCCGCCTTTCAACGAAGAAAGGCCCCGCGGAGATCGGATCAATTCACGCTCGGCTCTTCATCCCCGGCTTTCGAGGAGCTACGCGCGTACTCCGCACAATGAGTACAGCGACGCGCAAAAGTCTGTTCCGCGAGAAATATGCGATTAAACATAGGAAGTCTGCGAAATTGAAGCTGGCAAAGAGTCCGACCACTCGAGGTGAATCCTTGAAACGCACAGACCGCGTGGATCCTCGAATCCTCCCGAAATAAATAACCCAAGAGTCTCAATTACTGTCCACGAAATCGGTGCCGCAGACGAAGAGTGTCATCCGTCGCTCGTGGATGCGTACCGCGCGTCGGACCGTCCGGCAAGAATTTACGCGTTCTTATTACAGGCCCCGGCCACGAAAATCATCCGCGAATTATGCGAATCGGCAGATGAAAAACGGCGCGCGTGCACATATGTACGTTCAGCGGTGCCGGCGCGTTGCAACCGCGTAATAATGTTACGCCGTAATTGCTGACCGGTACGGGGTTCCCCTTTGATCGGCCGGCCACAGAATTATTGTAATTATGTTTACGTGGGATTTCGCGTGAATCTATTACAAGCACTGTTCTGTTACGCGCGTCAAAGGCATACCGCGATCCGAGCAACGTCGTGCGCGTACCCCTGGAATGTACCGGTGGAACGTTGTTGCACGCCGTGCACACCTGGAATTGCATCTTACGACGCGACGTTATTGTTCGATCGTCGTACGCTCAGGTATCGATCGTCTCTCGCGCGTGCAACGCTACTGAGATATGTATGTATTCGCGTCCGTGACGTAACGTATGCGCAAATACGGTTGGTTTGCGTCGAGCCGCGGGAAACGGAGAACGAATCGTGTGACGCGTGAAAACGATCGAAACGAGGGGGCTGATTTCGGGGATGAAAGAAGCGGAATTGGAGGAATCGTGCAGGGGGGATTAAGAAGGCAATAAGGGTGGACTATATTTGACAGTTGGTCGAATTCGGTCTTGTCACACGTCACTTTCGGTTGCCCGGGGGGGGGGGGGGGGGACCGGAGACGCGTATTAAGAAAGTGTCGGGGAACTGTATGGTTCGATGCTTTTGAATAGCGCCGCCGGTTTGTTCCTCCTGCGTAATTGGCTGGCTGCGGTGTTTGATGCCTCCCAATTACCGTCTGGGTATCGATAGTTCGTGTTACGGCATCGTGCTTGGCGCAGGAAACAATCTCCAAATGCTCTGGCAAATGAAAAATATGTTATCTCGAAGAGTTCGAGATTTTCAATTGAAGCATCTAAAGAGCAACCTCCTCGTATTATTGTCTAACCGAACCGCGTAGAACTTTCATCGGGGGAAAATTCAAAGGACACTCCACGTTGCGCAGGATCGTCCTCGGAAAAGAAAACACCTACAAATGCATTCGCGAAGGCAGCAGCGAACCCGGATTCCTCTCGCCGCTCTCGAGGCTTCCGTCTGAAAACGGAAAACCAGCTACGAAACAATTCTTCGTCAGGCTCCGTCGGGCCGTCCTACGTGCTCGTAATGTCTAAACGAACGTACCGAACCAACACCGGAATCTTACACGAACCCGCGGCAATGACAAGATACAGTGCAGGTCATAAAAGCGGCTCGAGAGGAAGAGACGCGGAATCGTCGCGGATTCGTCGGGCGAGCCGGTAATCGAATCGCCAGCGGCACGCGCGTTTCGACGTATCGCCGCGTGTTTCGTGGGCTCCAATCAAGCCTGCATTCATCGCATTTGTTGCCAGCCCGACGCCGCGGATAAGTGCATTATCGAGCCGGGCGTCCGCGTGACGAGACGTGCGATGACGCGCGAATCAACGCCACGACAATCGGGAAATCCGTGTATCGTGGTGGTATCGCCGGTTCCGACGAACATCGAGATTCCATCGGCCAGTGGACGGGAAGCCAGGGGGGGGATAAAACGTCTCTGTGATCGAGAATTAATGCTGTTTCGCCTTGTGCAAGGCCCTCGACTTCGAGACTCTGGCTGCTCACGGCGGGATTAACGATCGGCCGAACGTAGCTGCCGAAGCGAACGACTTGTTGAAGAGGATTCTGATGAACAAGGAGGTGTATTATGAGTCGATTCCACTCGAGGAATCGTAAAATAAACCGACGGATTAGTTTTGCCCGCCTCGACGATGCTCCGGGGACGATCGCTTTTCTCGCGCGAAAATTTCGCACGATTAATGGCGGTAGGTGTCGCAGAAATTTGGTCGAGTTTGCGGAGACGTCGTCGTGACAGCCGAAGCATCGTCGTTATTATCGTTGCTGTCCGGACACTGACGGGAAACGGGGATCGGTTCGACACCGTTGTCTCGCAGTTGCTCGCAGAAAGATTCGCTTCCATCGCCCCCCCCGGCCACTTTCAATAAATAGAATTACATACCTCGGCGAAGTAGGCACGTTTCGCGGTATGAATTCCTCGATTACACATTTAGAGGCATCAATCTTCGTCGGTGCTCGTGACTCCGTGAATGAACAATTTGCGCAAGCAATTTACATACTTGACGAACTGCACAGGTGGCCCCAATAAACGTTGCCGCGTGAAAAGTTTACCGTCGGTTGCCTCATTGGCAATTCAATGAAATCTCTTCGTGTCTCGAAGCCGAAGAAACGAAACCAGGCAGGGGAGGAGAAAAAATGACGATATTAATGCCGGGGCATAAATCTTTACGTGGTACGTGTACATACGCGTTACGTCGTCACGTAACAGGAGACAACGATGTGTTTTCACAAACAAAAAAGCACGTCGGAAGGCAACGACGCGACGTCACGATACCGTAGACGACCAGGTAACAGTTTCACCGTGCACCATTCCGACCACCCTTTCTCGACAGGGGTTGTTCGAAGTATCGATATGATGGCATCGATATCATTGAAACCGAATACCCTTGTCCGTGGACGTGTTTGACGTCACGGCGATCTCTAGAAAGCTGGCCAACACCGATATCCTTGCAGGGATGCTTTATCAACGATCGTTCATAAAAAAAAAAAGACAAAGAAAAACCGATCGGTAAATCTGAGCAGGGTTTCGAATGAACTATCCATGTAATTCGATGCCAATGGCGGAATGGAGTGTTTTATTAAAAACAAGAAGTGACACCGGGAAATGAATTTATTATATCTGTTTCTTGGAGGCTTTATTCCTAGGGGGTGGAAAGTGTGTAAATGAAAGCGCGTTCTTTTGTGCAAATATTATGGGCACTCAAGGGTTGCGCAATATTCAGAAGCAATAGAGTTGAATTATTGAATTAAGGAAATACATTTGATTTCCAGTGAAATAGAAACATGCAAACGATTGTTCGGAATTGCGCTTCCCCTTTAAAATGTCCCCGAGACGATTCTCCGAATCACCGAGCTCCGCAATTCTTATTCGCCCGGCGTCCAATTAAACGGCGAGAAACGTTCCGGGTAGAGCATGGGAAAAACCTAAACCAGTTTTCCAGCCCGGGGAGCAACGCTGCCAAATGGAATCGTTCCGTACTCTCGATCATCGAGCCGTGCTCCTGCCGTACGAAGAAACTGGCAAGTTTTCAGGCTATTTCGCGGGGGCGTCGCTGCACGTCGCGCTGTTTTGTTCGCGCGATCCGCCCGACGCCGCGCGTTTCGACGGAATTTGGCAACGGCCCGCGCTAGGCACAGTTCGCGAGCTTTATTCTTCGGCACAGCTGGCCAATGAAAACAGCGTAAGAGGGCGAATAAGATCGTTTTAGACGTTCGCGTTTCTACCGGGGCCGGCTCCTCCTGGAAAATGCCATTCCATCATGGGTGCAATCCACTTCCGTTCGCCTCGCCGCCTGACAAACTGGTTGTTCGTGAACCTGCATTCGAAACGGCGTACGTGCACGGATCACTTACCGCAGAATCGATCCCTACCGGCGAGTTTGTAGTCGTTGTCTCGGGGATTCGAGGAAATTCGTATCGATGGGGGCAAGTGGAGAGGATTAGAGGGAACGGTATGTACGAGGGACGAGTGCTATCGATATGCGATGAAAGAAATGAGCGATGCAAATACGGGTATAGATAATCTAATGGATTGTTTCATACTTCATCTAATCCCGAACAGAATCGCCGTGGAATGAAATAATTCCAGTTACTGTATCGTTTAAAAAATTATTACTCAGAACACTGTACATTCTATACATTTCGTGTACGTCTATAAGTTGGGAAATATAAATCGACCAGTGGAAACGAGGGGAACCGAAGTCAACGTGAATTCCCTCCCCGATCTAAGAAGAACAAAAAATGCATGAAAAACGATTGCAGTTCTTTGAATCAATAAAAACCACCCCTCCGGCACGAAAAGTCACAGAAGCTTCCTTACGAAGCGAGCCTTATCTATGCTCGCACCTCGTTCCGAACGATATAAATCAATGGACCGTCGCGTCGTCGAGGCGCTCGCATTAGCAAACATAAAACAGGAGGCTGTCGGTGCACGCTACGTGTAAACGTACGCGAACACGTGACAGCCTCCTAGCATCCTGTGGGGCGGTGCGGACCTTTAAGCAGGTCGTTTTTTAGCCGCGTTAAAATGCACCCTCCAGCAGGGAAGTGTCGCGCCGGCGACAGCCACCCTCGCCCGGAGCCAGAGGTTCACCCCCGACACGGGCCATCGGATAATTCTGTTTTAGTTTCGCATTACAATACGACGTACGGTGGCCCGGTGTCCCAACGGGGGTGACTGTTCACCCCACACCCCCCATTTTTCCCATCCCCCTTCTCGCAAAATTCGTCTCCTCGCCCAACTTTACCCCGCTCCCTTTGCTCTCCCCCCTTTTTTCTTCGTCTCTCCTTTTTTTCTCTTTCACTTTGTAAAGTCGTCCTCTTTTTTCCGCGTCTTCGAAAAGAAGGCAGCTCCTTAATCCGAGCTGTAGCAGCAGAAATTTGACTAATGCAATCGCGAATGCTAAGAAGCCACTCTACCGAGCACCATTGTGCCGCGTTATTTCCTCGATGGTTATTTCCATCTCTGTCTACCGCTTTCTGCCGAACGTCTATCCGCCACCTGCGGGCATAGGTAGGAGGAGAAGGGGCGACAATGGGCGAGGAGAACGTGCTCGCACGATGCGTCCTCTTTTGTGGGGACCTCGAGTGGGCTGTGGATTTAAATGTTTGCCTCCGGGCTGCCAAGGGGTAGCCAAGACGTGAATGGCTCTTAGTGATTTCGGGATAGTCTGCACACTTCCTGTCGCCACTTTGCGGGGAGTTCTTTTATTTCACTTTCGAGTTCGTTTTTTCGCCGCGGGAAGCGTGCTGTGGGGATGGAATTTTGATATATTCGGCGTGTTCGCCGGGAAAATTGTGCCACGCGGCTTTCCTGTTGGTACTTTTTAACAAATATTATTTAACGATGCGAAGTATTCTTTTTTTTTTGACCTCGATGAAAAGTAAGCTTGTATAAATTGAATGACACATTTTATTCAGTTAATTTACGGAATTATTAATTGCACCGAGTTTAAAGGGAAATTTAATACGGTATCAATGCAGTCTATCTTCTTTCAAATCGACTAAATAAAAATCCAACTTGTATTTCGAATCATACAACCCGGCATGGACTCAATTCATGATTTCTATTCCGCCACGGCATTCCGCCGTTACTGAAATATTCATCCCGGAGAAACTAACCCCTATTTCATAACCAAACCTGGCCCGAATCTACCCCGAAAAAACTACGTTCCGCATGCTACATTTAAATGCGTACAAAAAGAAATCCTCCGAATCCCCCAAACAATTCGCAGTTTCTCTCCACTCTATTTCACCCTCGTACAAATGCCCACCCTAAAAACTAACCTTTCACTTCGCCTGCCCGAAACAAACGTGGCAGAAATGTCCCGGCAAAACGGAACCATTTTCCTTCGAAGCTACCTTTCGAAAAACAACCCTCTCTCGAACAAATGAATTCTGACTGCGCGCTAAATCCGCGATAGAGGATTTTTAAAAGCCAGTGTCCATTTTTTCGACGGACTCGCGGAGTCAGCCACGGGGAGGCACGACCCTCCCAATTTCGAGTCTCCTCTCGCGGATCGATTCATCGATCCACGAAGCCGACCGGCGTCGCCCATCTGCGAGAAACAGTTTCGAGTTTCCCCTTTTCGGCCCGCGGTCCGCTCGCACCCCGGCGAGCTCTCGCTCCGACGGGCCCGCGTCTCATTTCGCCGCGTCGAAACGAGCTTCTGCGAGCCCCGTGACCGACGTTCTCCAGAGGAGGAGGAACGTCGATCCGGCGACCCCTGTTTTCGGCCCGTGAGTCACGCGACACATCGTGGAATTTACGAGGTCGACTGATCCGGCAGGATTATCTTCGCGCGGCCGCCCCCTCCAGCATCGACGCACTCTCTGCCCCGATTATTATACCATCAAAATGTGGCGTCCAGTCGGGACAGCCCCTTAATTACAAGGGGGTGGATCGATTCAATTGATCCGACCAAATGTGGCGGTTCGTCGGCGTTGCGGAGATTCGCGAGGGTGGACGGGCGCCCCGAAAGGAAATCGTCGGCAGAAATATGGTAACGAGGTCGGAGTTGAATACGTTGCGAAGGCTGTTTGTTGGAGAATGGGAGGGGATATAAATATGGGTGAGAAAGTATGGTTCTATTTTTTTTCCTTATGGATGATGAATTAAGATCGATTTGGATTTTGACTAATGTTCATTCGAACGGAATTAAACGGGGGTGAGATTCTCCGTTGGTCGAAGGGAATGTACGCTGTACTCTTTTTGTAGAATGTTTTGCAATATTGCGGACACATATGTTCGAAGGAATGTATTAAATTTTTCAGCTTTATATTAATCATTAAATTGTTTCCTTCGAATTAAATTTCTTATTTCAGGTGTCGTATGAAATTCATAAAGATAGTAGATCCAATCAAATCTTATATATCATTCCCATTCTGACTCGCACATTTTCAAATTAAATAGTTTATAATTTCTATTATTTCGACAGCATGAATATTATTGCAGCTTTCCAAATATAATAATTATAGCAGTAGCGAGGTGGATCCTAGTAGCATTGAAGTTTGCACTGCTGGGAGCTCGTTACGGTCCCATGTAATTATTATTACTATAACGACACACAGAATCACGTCGTTCCGATTCACCATTCGAACTGTGCACGCCGCAACTACAATGCACCATTGTTGATTCGCCCGAAGTCGACGCGTCGTTAAAATCCTTGTAATTAGAGGTATTATAGGCCTCTGCACAATTTCCGGGGCATATTATAATAACGCCGAATGCATCTGGAATACATTGCATCTTCGATGAATGTGAACTACAGCTTTCTATAGATTTGACTTATGGGAGAGGATTCCAGAGGGTCTCGAATCTTGAAAATAGAACATCTTGAAATTGCAATGCTTACCTTCCAAGGTTTCATTTCATGAAAGCATTTATATTTGATTGCTTAAAAATGAAACGCGCTCGGACTTTAATATTATTGAATTTTTATGTTTCATAATTACGAAGTTTAACAATTCTCGACAAATAAAACTACGATTTCGTCAAATAAAAATTGAAAGTTATTTAAATCTTGAAAGCATGAGATTTTTTAGTTACAGTTAGTAACTGGTACGTTCTTCGAAGTCCGACAGTCGTGAAAATAAAAATCTCTAGATGTTACCAAATTTATTAATTTTAAAATCTCGGTACATTGAAATCCTGATATCTAAAACATTCGAATAAACTTGATCTTCAAAATTGTCGAACGCCAGATATTTTCAAATTTCACCCAGAACTCACGATTTCTGGATCACCGATATCAGTGACTTCTGCTTCAACTCACCGAAGAAAGAATCTTTTTTCCTCAATAAAGCTGGGCATAAGCTCAACGCCCGTCGAGACTTCTTCGAGCCGTCATGACGCGATCGATTGCAATCAATCTTCGCGACTGCATCCCTACCACGGTATTATGTCTCATTGGAAGCTGGCATGCAACCCCTTCGCGGCACAGCCGCATTGCTCGATTATTATACCATCGAAATACAGCGGTTCGTTAACCCACACCCCACCCTGACCCTCTTAATTACAGCCACTGATCGATTGGTCCGATTTTGCCGAACGTGGTCCCCAAAACTGTGTACACACCGCGCCTGTATTTACGATGATAACACGCCACGTGTGTCGCGTGTGTACTTAGGCTAACGCTGTTCAAGAATTTTATGTACCATAGTTCTTGTGGTGATTCGATAGATTGTACGGTGTCTCAGAACGAAAAGGTACTCGACAAAGTAGTTGAAGAATTAGCTTCAATCTATCATTCTTAATCGTTCGTCAGCACGTAACTGATATAATCGCAGTTCATTTATATTCAAAGCTTCCTAATATCTCAAATTGTCTGTGTTTCTCTTCACGTTGAATACAAACGAGACGAAACCAATATTTGATATTCGTTTAACATTAAAGTCCCATTGAAGTGCAAGATATTTTCCAAGACAATTCCGCGCGTTACATTAATCAATGATATAATCATCCCTCTGATCACTTGCCATTATCACACAACACTCCCAATATATTTATCCGAAAATCCCCAATCATTCCCGCAATCGAGCCGACTCATTCATTTCTCGCTCGCACCGAATACTCGACACACTTTCGTACAGCAGTTCCATTCGGCAGGGAAAAGAAACACGTTTCCCCGACTCGTTCCTCGAGTCATTATCCGTCCCGATCGCGTTAAGCCAATAGAGCTTCGGCCAAGTGCGAATCTCGATCGAGCATTAAAATCCTGGCTCTTTGACGGGCGCGTAAACAGGCGTAGGTGTACGCGTAAAATTCGCCCCCATCGCGACGGAAAACCGATGGAATGCCGCTCCTAATGGCCCCGGGGGGCCGGCGAGAAAAACGGAAGCGAATACAACGGGCTTTCGCGAGGTAATCTATCGTGAAAATGTACTTATTAACCGGGGCCGGCGGTGTTCGACTACGGCCCGTGAGGCACCAATCGTTGCGAACGGATTAAATGCCGGACCCAGCTCGCAAATATCCACCGGCCGACTCTCCTATCCGCGACAGAGTACGCTCGATACTGATAATTAAATCCGATGATCGCGCACTTCTGCGTGACGTTCTCTCATTAGCAAATCTTTTAACAATGTATCGGAGCGCGGGTACGCGATACGATCTCGCGTACAGGCAAACCAGATTACGTTTGATCGGATTAATCAGCGTGGCCCGCGCCACGTTCAACGTCCAATGTAATTTCGATGTTTGATAATGTTAATGTTGTCGCGGCGTTTCACCATTCGTTCGCCGTGTTGCGCAACGAGTGCTTTTATCCCGTGGGTTGCTATAATTTTCCCCCCGTCTTCGTTTGTCGAGGATTCTGTGATTTTTCAAACGCTTGGCAGAATCGATTTATATCTGCGGTTAAGATCGTCAAGGGGACAGTTGATTTTATTATTCAGCTTTGTGTAAAGACGTTTGAAATGCGAAGGAATCGCAAGAAACGCTATTGCTGATCTCTCTCTCTCTCTACCATCTATTCTACGAATTGAAACGGAATAATTGAAAACGAGAAGGCTCTCGCGTTGCAGCAAGAGAGAGTGTAAAAATACGACAGTATATAACCTTTAAAGGTCGAGCAGTGGGTGGACAGATGGATCGTTTTTTTTTTATACCTCATATGCGGTTCGACGTCTCCAGTCGGCGTCGCTACTTATCAATTCCCGATACTCAAAACGTGCAACGATACCCTTCGATGCAGAGTATCTTGCGCAGACTTTCACCTCTTCGTTTAAAATGTCAGTGGCTAAAAGGGAAGCATGCATTTTGCACGACTCGGAAGGCTTTGCTCGATACCTGCACCGAACGTGTTTAGTCCTAATAAATTATACTAATTTGCCTCATTCTATCATTTCGTTCTCCTCGGAAAATAATTCAGTTCGTAGGTGTAATTTAAGAACACCATTGAATCGAATGTGTCGCCGGTCGAAACGCGATCAACAACGATAGATAGGGAAAATATCGATTTCACGTAGAAGTACGAATTCCTGGGGAACGACGCCGGATTCGCGGGCACGAGTCAGGCGTCGCTCCACGTGACAACGGGAATATATTTCAAGAGAAACCCCAGTGAAGGAACATCCCGGGGGAATACGGGATCCCAGGGCGCGTTGTATAATGCAACCGGAGTGACGCATCGGTGAACTCTGCATAACTGCATACGCACCCCCGGCCAGGGGGGTTGCTTCGTAGCGATCGTTCATCATCGCCGCTCTCCCTCTCTTTCTCCCTCCCACCCTGTTACGGAGTATCCCCGACACACTTGCCGGTCGACTGAGTGGTCGATTGAAAAAGACAATCGGGAGGGCCGGGCTTCATTAAACGTCACGAATTTTCTACGATCACCCGTTGGAAATTATTCGACTCCAAACGAGAGATTGTGTTCTTTGGGGTAGTCGTGCGCGCGGGGGAAGCTCCTCGTGATGGGGGTTGCTGTTGCGCAAGTTTAGGAAAATTCAGGCCTGATAGTTTGATTTCTTTGATTAAGAATTGCTAATTTATATTTTTATAGATATTTATTACAAATAGTATTAAGTTTACCGTTTTTTTTTCCCTCAGATTAATCCTTTCGATTCTCAGCTTGCACTTTCCACTTCTCTTTCAACGATTCGTATCAATTTGTAAACCAATTTTAGTTTATTGAAAAAAAACGGCCATCCCTCGATAACGAGGGTAAATGGCGCGCCCCTTCCACGCATTGTTCGCCGTGGCGCGAAATAAATGTAGTCTCGTTCCGGCTAATCTTATTTGCCGGGACTCTCGACTGAAACAAATCGCGGCGAGAGTGCTCGCCGTTGCGTCGGAGGATTAGAAAAAATCCCCAACATCGACCGCTCCATTTCTTCACCTGTGTCCCTCGGTCTTGGGCGAAATTTTACGGGGCCAAGGAGTGTGGCGTGCACCGGAGGGAACAAAAAGGGACGAGACCGCGAGACAGGTGGAGAAGCGCAGGGTTCATGTAATCCTGTGACTGATTGTACGTAATTACCACACTCTTCCACGCAAATACCGTGGCCACGGGGGTGCTATCTCGGGTGGAAATAAAATTTCAAAGTCCTTTGACGTTCCCCAACAATCTCGTTCTCTTTCAGCTTCTTTGCCGTGCACTCTGCCCTGTTATCATTCCCCCTCCTCCTCCTCCTCCTACTCATCCTACTCATCTGCCGTCGTGCACGCGAAAGGATATTTCTTTTAGGCTCTGAACTCGCCGCCGCGTGCACGTTGGTTGAGCTTGGATTAAAGCAATCGACTGGGGTGGTTAATAAGAGTTAGCGAGTTTCTGATAATTATAATACCAGGGTGGCTGTGTCGTTGCTTTTCGAGTTTGGTAGCCGCGAAAATTGTGTTTGTCGGTGCTGCACCGTTCAATTGTACAATTGGAATAAGTTTTAGGAAACTCTTCGAAATCGTTACAGTACCACTTAATGTTCATATTAATCGCACAATAATACCCCCGTCACAAGCCCACAAAATTATTAAGCGATTTCCACGCATTAACGCACCCAACGCGGGTCGTCCAAACATTTTTGCAATTACAATCGCGACGGAATTAACAACCCAGAACTCCTAATCAGCTAATTAACTGATACTCCGCCTTATGCAGGGCCCTGTCCCAGCCACTGTGCACGCTACTTATCGGGCGATCAGTATCGCTATTCAACGACCACGTCGATCTCGATTCCACCGTCCCTGGTTCATCCCCGACAGTGTGTCGATATCATCGCCAAGATCGAGTCAGTAGACAAGCGCCCGAGCAGGCTGATTGGTAGATAAGAGATAGACGGAAATACACGCCGTTCGAAAGCTCGAAGCACCCAATATTTTATTTATTTCAAGAACCGTGTTGTTAACCATGACGTGCAAACATTACGCTGGAAATTTATCCATACGTCCTTTACAGAATATTGAAAAGAATATTCTGAACGTACTGCGAAGAGAATGAAATAAACGTTGTATACAAATTGAACGAATTGAATTTCCTCGACTCCATGATCATAAATCACAATGACAATTAAACATGTAAAATTCTTCGTGAAACGGCCGGTCTAAAAAATCGAAGCACTCCGCTTCAACCCTTAACCACCCTGTAACAAGCAGCTCGGGGCTAGAAAAATGTGTGCACAATTTCCTTTTACGTCCCAGGGTGGCTCGAATGTTCGAACAACAGCGACAGGCATTAAAGAAAGATTCAGCGAACAAGAGAGAGAGAGAGAGCCCAGCGAGCTATTTACGAAACCAAGCCGTTGTTCGTCTCGGCGTTCTCTGTCTAGTCGATGATTGGATACATTCCATCCGCCCCGACGCGTCGACGTCGCGTCGTGGTCGTCGTTTCTAATCCACGTCAAGCACGCCGCGTCGTCATTGTTCCGCGACAAATTAGTTTGCCGGGAGCAACGGAGAGCGTTGCCGAGAGTCGCGGGCGGGGCGGAAAAAAGCGATACTGCGGAGGGTGAGAAAGGGGGGTGGGGCGGTCGGGGTCACGAGCGGCCCGGGATCATTCCGCCTTGGAACTGAAGGCCGGACCGAAATTGAGAGAGCAAGATGGATCGAGCAGAAGCCGCGGCAGAAACGCCAACGCCGTGCTGGCCTAGGTTATTCCTGGCCGCGATTGGACTCTTTTTTTCAATACCCGGTTCAACGAACCGCGCTGTGGCCACCGCACGCTATTCCTCTACCCCGGACCCGGCTGAATTTGATTCGCCCGGCGCTGGTCAACGTGTCGTCGATGTCTTTTTTATTCGCAGCTCTTTTTTTATGGTTATACCGCGTGGCATGAATACAGCGGAGCGGCGGAAGGTCTTCGAACGGAGGGATGATCGATGCGATTCCGCGGTGGGGGGTGAAATCGACGGTGGCCCGATTTGTGATCGGGTTTGCGTACATTTCGGCGATGCCGCGGATAGACTGGTCTCAATAATCGGCTGTATCCTCGAATTCTTGAACTCCAGACCAATTGTTGCAAAAATCATTTTGACACCTGGAGATTCGACGGTGCGAACGAAATTCATCATCCCTGAGACGACCACCGGCCCTTGTCGCCCGCCCCATCGGCACGGTTCTCCCCGAGAATGCCACGGAGCACCAGGAGCCCACCGTCCCCGGTACCGTGCACGATTTTGTAACAGCCGAGCATTCCCGTCGCCTAAATTTATCCGTGCAAAACCCGACCGAGTGCGTACCACGGTCCACGGCGCCAACATACCGCGGCGCTCGACGCGTAACAGACGCCCCAGGCCCTGAGACGCGTGTCGTCGCGTTAATAATCATGGGGCGTCCCGGTGGTTGCGTTGCTTTACATGCAAATCAGACAATTGCGGCCGATATGTACGGGGCTAGGTGTCCATAGAGTCAGGGCTAGTCTCTCTTCGGCGGGGGCAGTATCGGTAGTTTAATTAGATTACGCCTGCATGGTTCATCGTGCTTCACGCTTATCCACCCCTCTGTATATGGGGTGACACGTTACGCGGCCGGATTGATTGCCGGATAGCCGACCGTTATGCAACGGGTGGAATGGTCGGAGGGAACGGCGACGGTGGGCGGACAGAAAAATACGCCAGAGTCCGCTGTGAAACGCAGTGAATTTTAATGTCAAGTATTCCGGGCACACGTGTTCGAAGTCTCGTGCGCGTGGCACCTTGATGTATCGCCGGGCACCCTTGCGCGGGCGTGAAAGGGTTAAAAAAAAAGTGGGCAAAAATTTCGTCGTCGCGTAATTGGAAACGCGGCAGAAATTGCAACGGATTGGGCCGAGAGCGTTAAACTGTTTTCGCGAAGGGCGGACGTTTCGTCGTGTCTCGCAAACGCAGCGAAGTTAAACGAGCTTCGCAAAGTAGATTCGACGGTGTCTTTGTAGGCGGACTGAATACCTGCTGCTTGTCATTTTCGGAGGCAAATCGAATTCTATATTTAGGGTGTGCGGGGACTCGTTAACGGCGGCGATGAGTAGACGGGGACGGGGTGTGAAAGTTCGGAAAGCGTTCGTACGGTGGAATAAAGAATAATGCGTTAAAGTCGCGCGAAAGTTTCGGCAGCCTCGAAATTCGACGCCTCAGAGATTCCAGGCTGCAAGTTTTCGTTACGAAAATTGCGCACAGCTGTGGGATAGCGCGGACGACTCAGCGACATCATGATTCAATACCTCTTCTAATTATTCAGCCCTGTTGAAATTCGACGGATTAAAAATATTTTCTGCGTCAAAACCGATCACGACAAAAACAGATACTAATGCACAGGCAATTCTGATGCCGTCGCTCTTCTATTTTCCGTGTGCATCGTTTTCAACTTCTCCGACCCACACCTCACCTCGATTCTAATTCACCACCCTTGAATATTCATTCAGGCGTTCATTTCTTATTAAAAGTCTCGCCTTTCAGATGCAACCCTGTCGCCGGTTGCGCGATTTATGAATTTCGACAGGCCAATAACGAGACCGGAATTTCTTAGCTCGTCCCCCGGCATGTAAAACATCCCCTGGTTTCACCCTGTCTCTTCGCCGCGATATCTACATCCGCCTCGACGGGCCCACTTCCGCGACACGTTTTACGACGAAACACGATTTGCATTCTGCGAGTCGAAGACGCAGAGCCGGTCCCGCGATTGAAGGGTGGCGTTCGAGGAGGGGAAAAAAAAATCGAGCGGAAACCTGTGGCAGCGCGACGCTAGAGGGGAAGGACAGGGATGGTCGAGACGGAAGAGGAAGAAGTGAAAAGAGAAAAAAGAATAGGAACAGAGAGGGAAGAAGGGGAATCACGACGGGCATGCGTGTAGTTACATTTCCATTCGAAATACGGCTATGTACTTACGGGTTTCAGAATGTGGAACGCCATAAGTAATTCAGCGGGCCAGCATTCTGCAGCTTGGAACGCGACGTGATACGGGGAGAAAGAGGGTGCAACCAATGGGAACCGTTCTACATTCCGCGATGCTTCCGCCAACGAAACCGTCTCCGATTTTTCTTATGAAGAGGATACTCTCAAGCTTTGAATGCTCTCTGTACAGCGTGTCCCCCGGTGGCCATTTGCAACAAAGGGAATCAATAGATTCCAAGCGAAACGTTTTTAGTGTGTCAGGGGAGAGAAAGAAGTAAATGTTGGCCATGGAATAATTTCCATTTTCATGCGGATATTATCTTCTATCGCGGATAGGGTTTTATTCGGCCGCATTTCGTTCGCAACATTTCTTCAGAAATGCAATAGAAAGGCTGATAAGTAATAATAATTTATAATCGCACTAAATTTCACTGCCCCCGTATTAAAAGTGTCACCACGCCGTACCACATTCAGCGATGCCCCAGCGCGTAGACAGAACGATAAATAATTCCCGAATATTTCCGACACGGCCGTTCGGGCTCATCCGAAACGTCGACGACGCAACGTCGTCGGAATGAAAATCGTTGGCGCGTAAATCAACGCTGCCGTCATAATTCCGCCGAGTCGTCTCCTTAATTCGTCGATTCGCGAATTACGGTTAACCGCGGTACGACTTTCCGCCGTGCGGACGCCGGACAAAACGGATAAACGGAGAAGAAGAGAAAAATGAAACAAGAACTGGAATGATTTATTCGTCGCGGGGCCGGTTCGTCGAAACGGAAGTGGCGTTGGATTTATGGACGGCCCTCTTCCGACTAGATTTTATCGTTTATCAATAACGGCCGAATAAAAGTAATACCCCGAACGGCGGGCTACGACAAATGGATATTTCGTGAAGTGTGTTACGGAGTCGTCGGCTAAATAAATGCGAATGCTTCTCGCGAGCCCACCCCCTTCGGAGAAACCGGCTTCCACCCCCCCTTTTGTATCGTTCCAGACGTCGCATCGATTCCTCGACTCTCGAATACACCAACCTAGAAGGATATCTCGCTCCCTTATTATCGACTGCTATTGCTCGTCTGGAGTATTGTTCCTTTGTTGCCGCAGTGAACATCGACGCGTATTGGAACGTTTACTATGGTTCAGCGAACGCCGCTGTTGAATTTCAGCGAAGTTTCGAGAGTTCGGTTTAATTAAAGGGACCCGGTTACTATTTCCCTTACTTTCTTTCCTCGTAATAAATAAGTTAACGTTATCTCGCAGTTACCTTTTGTGTGAAAAAAAAGTTTTCGCCTTAACACGTTCCAATTAACTAATTGGCGGAGAAGTTGTAGATTCTTGTTACCATCTGGCTTATTTCGTTCTCTTCATTGCGGTACCCTGTGTTCGAGGTTCGCAGATTATTATTGTAAAGTTGTATTGAAAAATATCGAATGTTTTCGTGAATAAGGCGAACAGTCTAAAAATATAAGGGCAGAAAAGAATATTATATTAAAGCAGGAGCTGAAACGTTTGTAGACAATTTATCAATTCGAACTCTCTGTCATTGTTTATGATACTGGGCTCTATAATTAGTGCGAAATTTTACGTCTATTCAAGATCCTTCGGAATCTTTCTCCTATCGCGAGTCGCGATAATGCATTTAAGAAGCTCGTAAACGTGAGGTTCCTCTAAACTTACAGACACCTCTGCATAGTAGCATTGGAGACTGGGTAAATATCCCTGAACAATCAAGAAACGTCACTAACTTAATGTTTGTATTCCTGGCGGTACGTCGTCGTGCCTCGGGGGCAAGAATATTCCGGCGAATTGAATTTCATCTTCCTATGAAGTACCCCCGTCGCACACCTCTCCGTTATACGCCCGCATTCAAGTGTACACCGCGGAATGGAATAGAATGTGGAAAGACTTTTTTTCCAAGGAGGAGCCTCGCGTACCACGTAACAGATAAAAATCTCCTGAATTCGTAAAAGCAGTCGCGGTAAATTGCGGGGACCGGAAAGAACTGAGACGAAATCGGAATTCGATGATACCATTCCTTACACGAACCCCCTAAAAATGCAAAACGACATGGTATCCGGAAAAGTGCCGACGGGAGTTCCTCAGATGCGGAATAAATTTCGAATAATTCGAGGCAGATCCGCGGGAACTGATTTACGGATTGCTTTCGTCGTGAAATCGGGAACGGGCCCCGTTGTTTACCGGGCAGGATACAACCATATTTCAGGATTATTAACGACCAAGTATAATTTCCTCGTAAAGTTCGGCCCTTAATTAAGCGACGGCTATTTCGTGGAACGTCCATAAACGTTATTTAATATATGACCCGAGCTCGGCTTTTTTTTCTCTATAGTGTGCAATTTCGTTGCCGTAATTCGCGCGGTTCCAATGAAAGGAGGACGCCAGTGCTTTTTAATGACCAAGCTCGGGGCTGAATTAAGGACGGAACAGACACACCGTGAAACGCCACTTTCCAATCCCGCAAAGTGCACGGTCACGATAAATTAATATCTCCCGGGAGGAAACACCGGGCTACCTTTTGATCGATTGTCGGGACATCTCGGTAAGTAAAACGCCGGCGAAAATTCCGGGCAGCGAGTTTTCGCGAAAGTCTTGCGGGACTTCATCAGGGAGATGCACCAAAGACTTGCGGGGAGAACGAAAACCGGTCTCCTTTATTTTTCTGGTTGGGCGAACGTGACGTTTAAATTGATATAATAGGGCCTATTTATCCTGTCTTTTCGAATTTCATATATTCCTCATATTAGAGTCGGTATTTAACGAAGAAGTAAATATAGAAATGAAGAATAGATCTACAAATTATTAACGTACCCTATGCTTCTGCGTTTAATATTTTCTCCAGACCAACGATATATAAATTGTTAACAAGCAACAATTAATTCGTCCGCGGTGTATCGCGCGGAAGAATGCATCTGTAATTAATAGTGCGATTCATGTTCCGTCCGGAGTATTGGCTAGGGTGTGTCCCGGGCACAAAGGGTTAACGAATTATTGTCAGCGCAGAGATACCGGAATCTCTGAATTGAAACATCAGGGAACACGGGCGTTCGTGCGGCATCCTTGCGCCCCGCGGAAGGATTTTAATTTACATCTCGATCGAGCCACGCGAGCATCCTGTACATTCGATCGCGATAACGATCCGACGAGAAAAATACAGCCAGCACAATGGGGGGGGGGAGCGGGTAATCTTAATGCGCGTATCATTTATCGCGTATCAGCTTACGCTCAAAAGACAGGACTTAATTGGATCCATCGAAAAGATAGCGACTCTTTTTCTCGTCGCTGAAAACGTGGCCTATGTCGCGTGAGCATGGCTGGCTCTCCTTTCGCAGAGTTAAGCCCCCTTTCACGCGTGACGCTCATTGTGCTGGATGTCGGTTACGATGGACGATAGTGTCACGGCCGGGATCGAATTAAGACTTCATTAGGATAATCGTCCGTGGATAGACAGGTGCATGAAGTTTCATGAATCGGAGGCGAAAGGCTCGTATAAAAGGGACTATCCCGGGACACTGTGGCGAGAAAAGTAGAACAAAGAAGGGTTATTGAATTATTCGAAGAAAATCGCGCGTCCAATTTCCCGATACTTTATAATTTACCGGCGTAATTAATTTACGTTCCGAAACAATTTCACGTGTGTCGCAGTTTTTAAATAAAACTAAAGGACAAATCGAACCACCAGTGCAAGCAGTGAGTATAAATTAAGGTCCGTTTAATCCGACGCAATGTCATCAACCACGTTCTATTATCCCAATAAAGTCGATCCTCGGAAAAAAATGCAATTGCACTGTCCCTAAAAGTATTCACCGTACTCCATTAAAATCCCCTCGAGACTCTCTTAGCAAACCGACAGAAAAACGCCGGGCCGTTCCTCGTGCATACGATTATTATCGACAGAAGGATCTCGGTCGTTGCAGATACTCGCCGTTTCGACGTGCACCGTCGTGGCTTTATGATTCGTATAATGCGGTACAATGGGAATTAATGCCCCGGACCCGCGCCGCGCCGGCTCGATAAAATCATTGCGCGAAACACGTACGCGAGACGATTTTATGCACATACGTATATTCATCCACGGGCCACGTCGTCGGCGTGGAAATCAAGCGGTGATTTATGGTTTGTCGGGTCCGCATCTGGACACGCAGTAACTCGATGGCGTTGCCGTTGCGGCAAGAGTCGGGTAGTAAAAAGAGAAAGAAAAAAAAAAAGAATGGAAAAATTTCAATGTTTTATTGCGCGCTTTACGAGAGGTAAATGGTACACGGTGGCACGCTCCGCAAGGGATATTATTGTAAAGCGTAATCTGATCCTTTACAAAACGTATTTCCCGGTTGGCAGGAACCCTTTATGAGTATCGTTGCTGATCCCAGATGATTGTCGCGTCAAGTTGCGCGACTTCCAGGGTGCTAGTGTTCCTTGGAACGCGAGATCACGTGAGCCGGACGACGGACTGGGGGGGGGGATGTTAATTTTTATTTGCCTGGCTCTCGTAACGAACAAGGTAGATCGGTAAAAGGTCTGTACTAATTACCCCCGCATGGAATATGCTACACTCGCCAATTAACGGTTACGATAATTGATGTCCGTACGCGTGTAATCATTAATGAACGATTAATGCGTTGGGTGGGATTGGAAAGAACGTTACGCGGACACTGATCGCGGTGATTAATGTATTTGTAAGTCCTCGACGCGATAGCTTTACTGATTACTGTAATCGTTGCCGCACTAAATGCATAATGCTCCAACTGTTTACTCGGCACTGATATGGGAGCAGGATTGATCGCCCGCGCAACTTATTACAGTGCTTAGAGCTTAAACAGATTGGTCAGTTTTTTTTCCTCGGCCAGCAATGGTTGAAATTCAGGGACTACGAGTTAACGTGGACGTTACGATTCGTATCGGGATCGTGCAATTTTCCAATCCACGACCGGTAGATCGATCTTCAGCAACGTTAATAAAAAATACCAGCTAACAAATGAAATATATGTTCTTATTAATTAGCAGCGCTGTCGCGCACCCTAAGCTTCTAAACCTTCCGCCCTGCAATTATCTGCCCCATAAACCACTCCAAATTCACCCCGCGATAAATTACCCAGCGTTCAATATCTTCGATTTATTAATCAACCGTGAAAGCCAATAATTATTAAAACTCCCCCATAAAACCATCCATATTCCCGACTACCCTGACCACCCCCTGGAAACACTTAACCGCCGAGTTACATTGATCATCGTGCCGCCACTTACTACCGTCCAAGCCCGTCCCCGTGTCCCTTGAAAAATTCACAACGACTTTTCCCCCTCATAAGTTTCCCCGGCCGACCGCACGACTGTAAAGAAACATCGTACTCGTTCAGCCGGTAACAATGAAACCACCAATGAACGCGGTGAAGTAGCGTACCACGTACGACCTATAGTTTGCAACCTATAGATCAAGATCGTTGAATTATTTAAGGCGGGGGAGGACAAGGATCATCGCGGTCACGCGATACCACGACCTCCTCCATCGTGCTCGAGCTCGATTCCCGTGACTTGACCCCTCGTCGACCCCGATAGTACGCGACTTTCCTCCGGGTAATTTGCGAAAACTCGACGCGGAGCCCACGCCCGTGGTACGTCGGCGACGACGCCTTCCTTTGCATCCTCTCGATTATGCATTTTCCCGCTTGACCCCCATCCGGCTCGCGCCACCTCGAGGAGGACGGCCCACATTTACGAATTAGCGCGTTAAGCACGAGGCATGCTCCGGAGGAAATTTTGTTTGCCGTTTCTACGCGGCCTAAGGGAGCTTTTCTTCGGGTTAATGAAGCGCAACCCCTCGACGGGGCGACCGGGGCCGCATAATGCGCTCCATTTTGGGTCGCTCGTTCTGGTCTCGCGGCCGAACAAAAATGGGCTTGCGGTTTTAGGGTTATGGTTTAGTACGGTGATTCCGGCGGTGGAAATTGGATTGGGGGTGGGTTTTATGGGGGCGAGGTGAAGTTATGCTTGGCCATCGCGCGCAGCTGATTTCTTCGCGCTAAGGGGAAGCGTATGTTCTTCCTTTTCTTATTTCTCGCATTTCATTTGATTTGATTTTTGTTGCGTTAAGAACAATTGCGGCGTAAATTCGGTTCAATTCGAATTTAGTACGGGGATAAACAAGTATTGCCCGTTGCATTAATAACGAAAGTTAATAATCGGGTCCGACGAAGTAGAAAGGGAAGCCGGAAAAATAATCATACGGGCGAGGAAACTAACTCTCTGATATTTCTCTTGTGTCACGGTCAGGCCAATAACGGTTTTAAAGGGTTAATAGACAGTTGAACGGGGCAATTAAACCGGCAGCGACGAATACATCGCGGGTTCCGCCACGATTCTCGGCGAAACTCGAAAGCCTGGCACCGTTCCAGCAACGTTTAATCATCAATTAATCGAACCGCGGCAACGGGAGCTTTTTCTTCGACGGCGCGATACGCAGAAATATCGTATCAAGTTATTCTCGCAAAAGGAGAGCTGTAAACCGGATGAAAATATCGACAGTCTTCACGAGCAATCGTCCGGATGGAAAGTAAGATTTCACGATTTCCTGTCGCGAACGCTCAACGCCAGACAGTACGCGCGAATGCTTCGTAAAAATCGAACGAAATCCGATTAGGCTTTCTCCGTGCCACTCCTCCGCTTCGTAGGATCGGAGCTGTCGATTTTCCTTTTTGCTCGCGTTTCATCCTAGCGTTCGCGTCCCGCGTTGGCGTGACCCGCGAAAGAGCGCCAATTCCGTCGTCGATCGTGGGTGTAATAATGCTAATTTTTGTGCGGTCGCGTTAGAAAATCGGTCGGAGTCGAGCAGCTTCACCTTGATACGACGCGAAAGGAGCACCGGTTAAATAAATTCGATTCCAGTTCGAATGGAAGTTAATTGTATGGTTAGTTAATTGTATTCACCAATTGATTAGTGAATTAATTCCACAATTTATCACACTTTTGTAGCAATGAAATGGTTCACGATTCGTCCTATTCAACAGTAAGTTGATCATTCTTTTGTCGGGCGATAATAATACAAAAATCGATTCACTTTCAAATTCGATTTCTACACCGATGCACAACGTTCATTCTCGATTCCGGTCGTCATTAAAGTAAGCTCCACTTTCTATTCGCGGCCAATGCAACGTCACATTTCTCCTTTCAGCCTCGCTGAAAACGAGCCCACTTAATCAAAACCTACGCGCCACGGACCAGAATTCCGCAATAAGCGAATAAAGGGAGCAGCGTGCAAGCCGCGGCGCCTCGATATCGCAATTTATACGGCACCGTGGTGCACGGTAACGATAGTCATCGGCGTTACTCCTCCGCGGACGTTTCCAGACGGTCGATTAGGCGAACAGTGCACGCGGTGGAATTGTCGCGGTGCCATTTCGAATTATCATTTTACACGGCTCGCGTTTCAATAGTGCACGGCACTTTTGCCGCCGGTGGCCGGTGTTTTGTGTTTCGTTGCACGTCACACGCGGCACCAGGAACGAATATCGCCTTCCGCGGGTATTGTACAATACGTATCCCTCGATAGCGTTACGAATTTCGCAGGCGGCCGATACACGTTCGATACCGTACGAATCCGTCTGCGAAGTTCGACAGCCCGTCGTGGCCGGAATTTTATTCAGAGAACGATACGACGGATCGTGCCGATATTTGCCGTCGCGCGAATACACTCGCGAAATACTCACATCCCCAGGCGTAACCGCGTTAACTGCTATTTTCGTTTTGCTGAACACCCTATGGACTGGCAAAGTGTGGTACGCAGTGTCAGAACGTTCTACATTATTTGTGCTGAATATACGTTCGCTATAGAAGTTCGACATTTATAGAAGGCTGAATGACGTTTAAATTGAGAAGTTTTTAAGGGTTGCTCGAGGTATGGTGTTCTATGCATTATTTGTGGAACGGGGAAACAATTAATGGGGCATTTGATATTCGTCTTGTTAGTATTATCAGTGAGCATTCTTTGGAAGCATTGCGATAAAAGTATCTTTTATATTGGAAAGTCGTTTTAAATCGTCTTTACTTGGCGACTATTAAAAACATTTTAAACATTTAATTCGAAGGATTGAAACTGCTCGGCGAGCAGTCCGCCAGTTATTTTCTTTGATACAGAAATCGTTGCCTTCTTCCCTGTTAAACGAACTTCAAGCTAATGGCAATTTCATTAAAATTCCAAACAACGAAGCGGAAATTATATTTTCATCCCCGGTTCGAGTAACAGCGCAATGAACACTCCGTTGAACTTGTTTCATTTCGAGACTTTAACGCGACAATTAGACCCGAGCGCGGTGCACAAAGTTCAAAGCGCGAACGTCGACGCAACGGAAGTAAAAATAGGTGAAACAAAAATAATAATGGTAGAAAATAAAACGGCGAGGAACGATGCGGGGGGAATAGTAGAAGAATTAATAAACGCCCGTTCTTTCCATAGATTTCTCTGCAGCGTGCGCGGGGGATGAACGTCGAAACTCTGAAGTTCTCGAATTGCATTCTAGGCGAGCAAAAACTAACGTGCGACCGGAGAACGGACCGGATCATTTTCCCTCTTACAGCACGCCGTCGTCGGTAATTGTTCCAGCCACGCTGGACACGTGAAAATTGCAGCAACGTATGAAGTATCGAAGCGTCGCCCTCGATAAAAGGGATGTCCGCGATGTAAAACGTTTGGCCGCCGCCCCGTCAATAACGGCACACGAGCAAACTTTCTGTTTGTTTATTTCGTTCGATTCCAAACCGGCTACACACCGAGGGAAATATAACGACGACTGCGTCGCACAGTGGACAAACAAATGATTTAAAAACGAAATGTGACCAGGCTTCATGAGGCGTGAAAAATATATATAAAAATACATTTATATTGTAATCCGTCCCGCTATTGCAATATAAATGCTCACGAATTCTTGGACACAGCGGTAAACTGCAATGGTAAACTAGAAAATAAATCGAAAGCAGCATTACAATTATTTTAAAGCCCCGGTGTCCGGACACGTGGCAACACCTTCGTGGCGCGACTCTTCGCAGGGAGCGAATCGACATTAATTCGCAACTATAAAGGGAACGCGTCGATGGCCGACACGTAGGCGCGAACAAACTGGCACCGGGGCTTGTTTACAAACGAGCTTGTAAATTGCTTTAACGAACCACTCGTCCGCGCGAGAAATGGCCTGCTGATAGCCGTGGATAAACCGTCCGCCGCGTTTTGGCCGTGTTGCTTGAAAACATTAGAACCCGCGCATCGATTTTCACGCGGCGCATGTTAATCGCCCCCAGCCGCTGTCCACCGCCGTGTATTTTCGACGCGCGAGCTCGCCCGTCGCCGGAAAAATTTGGTGGAACGGTTGTTGCCGTTCGGTGTCTATTTATTTATTTATCCTCTTTTTATGTTCGTTGGTTCGGGGCGCGGGTTGAAAATTTACCGCGAAGCTTAAACCCATTTTATTACGCGGCTGGAAATTCGGTGAGAAATAAACGCTGGGCGAAATTGGTTCATTGTTCGACGATTTTGGTACTCGAGTAATATACTTGCATATTTTTGTTCATGTTGCTGGACAGTATTAGTTTGTATGCTTTTTTTTTTTGAGCATACAGGATTTAGTAGAATTATATTTTATGTAGGTGCAGTATGTTATTGCTGTAATGTGTTGATTAAAATGATAATCGCTGGATTATTTTTATTGTTTCTTGGCTGGTAACATATATTGTGAATAAAATGTATTTTTGTACCGGGTTAAGTCCAAATGGATTTATATTGCATTGCGATCACGACGGTACACTTTGTTTAACGACCATTACATTAGCAAACATCAATAATGCAAGACCGATCAGAAATGCGAATTGAATCAGATGCCAATGAAATATGTTTTGATGAAATATCCGATTAGAATTTGGTTCGACCAACGGGGACCAGAGGATAGGTGTACTTTGCAGTTTTAGTTAGGCAAACAGTAGGCAAATATGAATGAATTTCGGTATCAGCTCGATCGTGCGAGAGATATTCGATTGTACGAGCGCTGATTAAACGAAACATTGATTGCTCTTATTTGACAGCCGGCAAATATATTGCACGGAAGCAGCCCCGGTCAATATTTGACAAAACAATGAAAATAACGCTCGACCATAAACGATTACAAGTGTCCGTGAATATTGAACGTCACACGGCCGGCGTATGGAATTATCGACAGGTCGATCAATTAACGAGTCTACGAATTAATTATGACTTGGATTAGTGAACCACGATTCATTACAACGATTTTGGCGGATATTGATCGGGAACGATGTCAAATTCAATTTTGTGCCGCAATGATTGCTGCAATGCTTCAACTTTGTACCCCCCTTGGTGCCCAGAAATTGGAGCAGTATACAAATCGGGAAGGCTAAATATAAACGATTGAATACAAAATTGAACTGCTAAATTAAGCTAAACACTGAATTAAAATTGAAACAGAAATGAAATTATATTTATACATTATTGCCATACAATTAAAACCGTTATTGAATATTTTAAGATAACACATTTTAAATAAATGAGCGTCAATTTTTAATCCGCAAGATACGGCGAGACGTTAAAGAACAAATTCCGCCACACTCGAGGTCGGTCACCACGAAAATCACACCGAAAATCGAAATGAAACAAATCCGATTTCCTTCCCTTCTTTTTTTTTTTATTTCCTCCGCGCGCGCTTTCCTCTCGAAATTCGCAGTCCCGTATTATTTTCCGCTTCTGTCGCGGGGCAAAACGAGCGCAAAAAGCTTCAACTCGTTTCGACGGAGAGGGGCACGCTATTTGCACGGACACGCGAAATTGCGCGCACAAGTGTAATTAAAATCCAATCAACGTTCGACATTTATCAGGGGCCAGTTTAAATATTTTACTCGCCGTGCGCGTATCGACGCATCAAAAGTGTACTTAACGCAAATCGACGAGCTTATCAATTCCATATTACCCGCGGAACGCATCCAACGATTTTCAAAACCTCTGTACCTTCTACCCCCACACCTCTCATTTCTATACTGTAGACTGGATGGTGCATGAATATATCTGCCCTGCGCGTGTGTGCGTCTGTATGCGTATGTGTTCCACCCTGTGGTAGAGGAACGATCTCGCGAACCGTATCGATTTCCCTCGAATAAAAGCAATTAACGTTTCGACGCATTCGTTTCTTCACGCGCGATCGAGCCAACCGAATTACACGGAAAACCGTGCGTGCACCGCCGATTTTATACGGTCCATCGGCAAGCGGCGGAAATATTTCATATACGGGGTGATCTGCAAAGAGGGTCGACAGTTTATGGACACGCCAGTATTCATTGAACTGAGGGACAAAATTTCGAATTTTCTCGAACACCTTCAAAGTCGTGTTTCGGGGCGTGAAAGTCTAAAATCCGTTTAGAAAATGTAACACAAAAATTGTCCTAATCCAGAATCACGATTTCGGGCATACGATAGAACAAGTATAAAAGAAACTGTAATCCAATATTAATATCCGAAATGGAACACTTCGCAACTGATTACACTTATCTGTTTCAATGAAGCCCTCCGATAAATAGCTTCGCAAGTGAAAATAGTGCATGCAAGTGCGTACATCAAACCGTGTCCAAACACCAGGAACAAGAATTTGCTTTAAACCCAAACCCCCATCCCGTCGTCCATTTCCATCGAGCTTAATTATTATGAAATCCTCGCTGCCGGAACATTTTCTGCTCGCGTTTTAATAAACACCGCGCCGCGCACGGAAATAATTTGACCCTCTTTTCCAGGCCACTCTGTATACCTATGTATGCGTGCACATCGTATCAGAAAGAAAGCTCGGTGATAACCGGTTCGCCGTGTAATTGCAGTGTCCATTAATTATCGGCGTGGCGCGCGACTTGTCCGCGCGCGTGCACCTTCATTAGTGGCGACGACAAACGTCGCGGAACGTTTTATGGTTGTCGCTTCATGATGGAACGGGTCGCGTCATCGGGACCCTGTAATTTATTCAGCAGGTCGGGGGCGATTTGGAAAAAAAATAGGTAATCCCGGCCGGGAAAAGCAGGTAGACGCGATCGATCAAAGGGATGATATTTTTTTTAGGCTCTACACGGCGGACCGTGACCGCGGTCGGAGAGGTTGATACAGCGGAGGTGAAAAGTGGATTTTCATGGTGTCCCGTGTAATTTGTGCGAATATTACGCGGCTGTTTTGCAAATTTACGAGCGTTTCGTGCGGCGTTTCATTTAAATTTCTACGACGCTGTCTAAATGCAAATAGTCTTAATGCGCCGGTCGGATTGCTTGGTTTGTTTCTTAGTGTGTTGCTGATAATTGCAGACCACCGGGCTGGAAATCTTTTTTGTTTCCTCGTCGTTGTTTCTTTTTTTCGCCTTTTCTTTCGTTGGTTATTGAAAGCTGATAGACAGGCGGACGAAGTCGAGCGCGAGACGCAAGAGTTTAGGGAAATTAAATCGTTCGCCGAGTTCGTTCGAATTGCTTCGAGCGTTATCTAAATGCTAATTTTAATTAACTGTTGATACGACAGTATTAATATATAGTGTCGGACAGAAAAATCGAGATGGAAAACAGATTTCAATTATTGATACCATTAATATGCCGAGCGTATCGTCGGGGTGCAGGCAAATGGTCAAGAATGTTTCGAGTTAATACGGATAATTTGACGATGGTTATCTGTGAAACTCAAGGCTCCTGGGATTGAGTCAACGGAATTGTTAATCGAAGCTCCTACGTATTAAAGTGATTAAATTTTATTTTTTACGTGCAAAAATCATAGCAACCATTATCCTCGCAACAATGTGACCATAATTATATTAATTATTATATCGATTAAATTATAATATATTTATATCAATCCGAACGCCAAATTGGTCGCGCAATAATACTTCCCTCGGCCGAACAAATTTACCGAATAGAATAATTTCGCGGCCACCGCGATTTCGCTTAAGCAACTTCATTAATTGCCCGCGCGATTCAAACAAAAGAGTCGGCCGAACAACTATTAAACGTTCCCCCGTATAAATTCGCAGAGACGCTCCAAGAATCTCGCGGAAACTAGAAGACACAGATTTCTCGGCCCTCGGGACTCGAATTAATAGGAGCAGTTTCGAGTTGGCCGTCGAGGATAACAGAGCCCAGTCGGCGACGACTTAAAAACTCCTTACCTACTGTTAGCGCAAACTTTGTGCCCCCTTCCGGAATGCAATTCTTCAACGTCGACGGGCACGCGATGGGCCGAGGAAATTCAACGAACTTCCCCCCCAGAGCCTGAGCATTTTCGAGCGGAAGGCCGATCTAACTTCCGTTCACGTGCGTTCCGCTCAATAATTGATAAGATTATCGTGAAATATCCATTAAGAATGTATCCCCCTCTCACGAGGAGTCATCGTATCCTCGCGGGTTGCATTTCCCTCGCCGTTTTTTCCCTTTGCCGATTCAAGGGTAACTTTAAGCAATCTCATTGAAATTTCAAAAATGCCTACACACCTTTTGACGATTACAGTGACACACGCATGTCCGCGTTACAGTCGACGAAAACGACAAACACGTGAAACTTCCAATAGAACCATGGGTATCTCGAGGACTGTATTACGATTCGAATATGGATTGATGTACAATAAAAATCAATGGGCTGAATGCTCTCGGGGAAGCCTGCGGTCGACTGTCAACCCCTCATCGTCGGTTCTTCTCGATTAATTTGACGATTCTGGCGAGCTGCCGCGAAAATCCCGACGCCAGTGCAGGCAATTAAGACCGCCTCGTAAAACGCAGACTCGTTCGGGCATCGCTGACCCATTTCATCCGCGGACGCCTGCCGTCAAGTGTCCACGCGAACCACCCCTTCGCCTGCGTTTCCTATCGGTCTGAGGGGCCCGAAAATGGGGACCGGTATTCTATCTGTATAGCGTGCTGTACGAACGCGTCCTAAGTACCGGAGTCGTAAAACGAGACTATATAAGGCGGAGCACTTCGAAGCCGGACCGGCCTAAGTAAATGCGCTATGAATAAGTGAGACGGTGGGTTCCCCACAGCTGGCCCCATCCACGAGTTTTCCCAGGAGATTCGATAATTGAACGATATCTGATGCACGCGGGACAGCAAAGGACAAGGCGGCGTCGAGGACCACGGGCCGTAACGATGGTTCGATCGATGAGGAGCCCGGGGGGTGACGAAATTTTCGTGGCGCGATAACGTCGACTCACCGCGGACCTATTGTGGGGGCATTTCGATGATATCAGATGATATTGAAGATTCTGCGACAGAGCTTGGACCATCGGCTATTGATATTTACCGTGCGACGGGTTTTCGGGGATCGGAGATAGGAGGATCGGTGATTCGGGAGATTTGAAAGGGGGGGACGAGTGATTGAGCCGCGCGGAGGAAATATGTTCTTGAGATAGTGTTTCACTGCCGGATGGGGCGCTTTAAGGCTGACGCGTGATGGAATTATGTTGCGGGACGTTTGATTTATCGTTTTCAACTGTGCGCGATAGATACTGTGGTGTTTCGATGTAGATATTGTTTGGCGCGTATCGGTGGAGAAAGCGAAAACGATATTCTCAGAGTATTATTCGTCAATGCCGGTGTAATGAAATGATATCCACATCAGACATAATAGTAGCGATTCGACATAACATTCAACACATTAAATCATACCTATAACAATGAACATAAAATATCATATTTGTTTACGAAGAATTTGTATCCGTGCGTACATCATTATTTCAATCATCCATAAGAAATTCCACCGTGGGCAATCGAACGAAGTGTCCAAGCGTTCGTACGTGACAGCTCCTCGATACCGACGTACCCTCCGCTGTTTCCTGCCTCGAGGACATTTTAATTCACACCGGGTGCCGTGGCAAAAGCGGTTAATTAGAGACTCGTCAACCACCGCAGCACTTCGAGAACACGGTCCTCCACGGTTCGCCCGAGTCCATTCTAGATAATCAGGCAACGAACAGCGTCGCTCGTCCTTCGACGAGCCGCGGATACACTTTCCTGTCGCGTTAGCGGCCAGATACAATGGCGACGCGGCATAATCACGGGACGGGGCAACAATGAGCATTAAATCATTAAGCCTGCCGGACACGCGACCGTGACAATAGAAATTCCCGTGGAACCGTGGGCCCGTCATTCCGGCTATTATTCAGCCGCGTGCCTCTGCCCTTGTTTATCCCGCGGCGACGATGTTTGCCACGCGGATTTGAGGGCCGCGTCGCGGTTATCGGCAGGCCCCTTCGACTTCGGCTCCTCCGGGACACGATCCGTTTCGTCGTCATTAACCAGGAGGTACGCGTGCGCCCACGTGGCGCAGAGCCCACGCGTTTTACCATTTCGCGTCCGCGACGAGCGAAGTGGCAGGCGCGTCCTTTATATCGGCGGATGCAATTACGGAATAAAGGCCGGCGACGCCACCGTGCGCGAAATTAAATCCATTGTGATCGGTGATCGCGCTGGTTGACGTTCTGCGAAGTCATTTGCATCGGGCCGCGTGTAGGAGATCGGCAGGCACGATGGGTGACAGCGAGGAGGAACGTCGATACTCGTTTCGGATACGCGAGGTTGTCTTCATTCGCGGCGATTCGAATGAAGATGTTGCTACGTATTCTTTCGGGCGTTCGTGAATTAATATGATTTGTATATAGGAATAGGGACGGGTACACGATTTGGAAATTGAACGATCTTGTATGCGAGGAAAGTTATTGGGGTAAAATAATCATGGTAGGGTATACGGTGTAAAACAGATGAGTTCCATTTTTCCCATTTTCATGACCGGTTAATAATAACGCGATTCTATGCTGTGAGTTCGGTTGTCATAAATGTTTGTTAAATTTGCTTGAATTGTAAATCTCATTTATATATTCTCCGAGGATCTACTGCTTGTACTTTGGTAATTTTGCGAGCGGGGAAAGTGGAGCACGGTATGGCGTTCGAGTTCGGAGTAAATAAGACTGTATCCACGTGGAAGATGCCGCGGGACAGTTTTAATATCGAAGAAGCAACTTCGTATGAATTTTAGATGAGTTTTGTTCAGGTTGTTGCTATTCGGAGAAGGATTACGAAAGTTTCGAAACACCGAAACGGGCCGTTTCGAATTTCATTGCGCCAGATGCAGCCGCGGGAACATAAAAACTTATACGTATTTCCCCGCGAAAAATTGTGAATTACGCTGGCGTCAAACTTGGGCGAAAAAGAACGAGAGATCTCTTTGCGCAGCTAGTTACAAAGTACTGTACGGTTGAAGCCGTGAAATCGTGACACCCGAATTTCCTCGCTACTAAAATTATAATTAGTCCAAGAATAAAAGACGGAGCGATATATGTTCGCCGAACAATGATTGCAATATAATGCAAGTACAAAAATATACGAAATTATTCGTTACCACGGTTTCGTTTCAATAGAAACGAAAAATCAAAATTCCATTGATCACCGCGCGTCAAACGTTCCCATGGAAAATCCCGCAGAAATAAGCTTCTCGTGCGCCATAAATCTCCCGTCATCTGAATCTTCCATTATACATACGCCATACCGCGGAAACCGCACGCCACAAAGGACGAGCGTGTCGAAAAATGCAGTTGTCAGTCGTGCGATACATTTCCCCTGGACAAGTATAATTCAAAGAGGGGCGCGGAGCAACAAAAAAGCCAAACGGAAGAAGGCAGCACGGAGATACGGGAAGAACAGATAGAGAGGGAAGGGTAATGTTGGCATCGAGCCATCCCGAGGAGAACGGACGGGGACAGCAAAAAAATATAGAAAAAGGGTTAGACGGTCGATCATCGGGGAAACTGGAAATATTTCGACGACTGGAAGAAGCTTGCCAGCTAAATAAAATTCCTCGGATAATTGTCCTCCCGTTCGTGGGGTGAGGTCGACCATTAATTCCTCTCTGTGACCGTGGTGTCTCAACATCCTGGGATCATTCCACGTGCGCCTTCCCTCGAGGCCCCTTTTCACTTCTTCCTTTCGTTTTTTTCTTTCTCTCTCTCTCTCTCCCTCGACCATCCGTCGCGACTTCTCTTTTTGCGCGTCTTTATACGCGTGCCTTCTTCAAGAGACGCGAAGAGCGCCTCGACTTACGAGCGACCAGAGGGCCAAGGTATTTATACAAGCGCCCACGCGGTCGCACTCGCGACCCTGCTTCATTCAGTTCTTCGGTCGAAACGATAATCGAGCGTGCGGACGATTTTTACGCCATTGGGGCCATCGACGATTCGCCACGCACAGGGATCCTTCGTTTCTTCTTCTTCTTCGGTTCTTTGCGAGACGAGATCCCGACGGGCGGGTTACTTTTATTGCATCCGGTTGCTCGTTTCGCTCGTGTTTATTTCGAGCGGGAAGCAATCGAACGACATCTCCAGAGTACTGGACAACGGTCGTCGCAGTTTCGATAACAAATCTATTGCAAGTTGTTCAGTTAATTCAACATTCCATTCGAGAATGGTCGAACCTAACGCACGTTAGGTATATTTCAGTTTCAAACAAATCCTCCGAAAATTATCCCCCTAATTTCACCGCTATACGCCTAATCACGTACAATAATTAATAACCCCGTGAACAGAGGCAACACCAGATGCTGCAACGCGGTGCGTATCTCCTTTAATTTTTCCAATGAACAGCGCCCCGCAAGAACCGTCCTCCTTCCCTCGTGGGGCAATCTTTCGAGCAGCCGCAATTTATCCCGAACGACCGCCACCCAGAATGAAGAAGAAAGGATGGAAGACGCGGAGGACAGAGCGAGGTAAAAGGAGAAAGGAGTAAAATAAATTTTCCACGGGGCGACATCGACAGCGTGATACGTTGGTCCACGTTCGGGGAACCGGTGGCGTTCGACTTTTATTAGACGCGAGACGATCCACTGGCCGGGTAACCGGTTGAATTGCCGTCCGTGGAGAATACCCGATGGGTTTTGTCTCCCCCCCCCCCCCCCGCACGACCGTAAAACCACTGTCGTCGGCGTAATTAAAAATCTAGCCGGGCAAACAGCCGGGCCGCCTGGATCGACTGCATCGGATCGACCGGGCTCGATCGACTACGACGACAAACAATGCTTTTCACCGTGCTGTGTGTAGCGGCCGCGGCAATTAAGCTGGAATATTGCCGCGATACGAACCGGCGGGGAATTAGCCGGATATCCAGGTTACGATTTGCCGAAACCGGGACGAACGTATCGTTTCGATCCATTTTTCTTCGCTATTTTTTCCTTAGCACGTGCATAGGAACGTATGCAGGATTGGGTGGAACTGTGCGGCGTCGATTGGTCACCGTTTCGAGTTCATAGGGCGCGGATGTTGAATTTTTAGGGTTCGATTCGCGCCGCGTTCGATATTTCTTATCTGTGAATTTTATTACTATCGCGGTTTGAATTGTTCTCGGTAGGATTGATTGCTCATGCTTGTCATAATAATTATTTTTAATATCATTATTATTATTGGCAAGGGGTTAAATTTGTTTCAACATTCCTTGGATTGTATAAAACATCCGCCACAAAGATTTGTCTTCGTTAAATCGCGAGTCAACCGGCAGCCCTCGGATATTCGCGTGGCTGGCACCCCCGTGTTTACCAACCAGCCTGTTTACCCAATTTCCGAACTCGTATTTTCGAATTTTCCCGGCCCCGACGCGGACAAAAGCGCGTATCCCCGGCCAAATACGTTCATTAATTCACGAAACGAAGAATACGCCCATCAAATATCCATCGAGCTATTCTCGCGTAGGTTCCGGCCTCTGCCCACAGAGAGTCTCTTTTCTCTCGGCGTCCCATGAATTTCGTACGGTAACGTCGCCCAGTCCACTCGAAACCCCCCCCATTTTCGCCTTATGAATCCTTAATAAACGCTTTCTGCCGACAATAGCCCCGTTCAGAATCTCCATGTCGTCGATCCTCGTGTCGTGGCTTAAAAAAAGGTTTCACTTTGCAAATGAACAATACCTTTAATCGCATTCCGATTACGAGGCGCTTACTTATCTTCCACTTTTCCGTCGACTGGAAATACGTACATATTTATGCGCCACTATATGGAAAGGTATCTGCGTCGTTCCGAGTGCTTTCGTTCGTTACCGATCGCAGGAGGATAAAGTACGAGGCCCGAGACGGATCGTGTCGTTTGGAGGATGCTCGACTTCCTCGACGATTCGAGGTCGGGCCAGGATCGTTGTGCTTTGGTAATGATCCGTTAAACCAGCCATGTAATGTTTTAACGTCGCGTGAACACCGCCTGATGGGTTATTAACGACTACTGAGCTGCCTGCTAAGTTTAGATCGTTAGTCATGCAGCATTCTAAAGTGCAGTCTTTTACGGATAAACGTCCTATTGTCCACGACTGTTTCACGCCCGTAAACGGGGATTAAAAGTTCCGTTGCCTCGAGAGCGCTTAAAAATCCCTTGAGCCTCGACATTATAATCACATGTATATACTTTCAGAGGCTGACAATATTCTACAGGAACAAATATACCGCATAATAGATTGAAACAGACTTTGGATATTAATTTCGATTTAAAATTATAACAACCAAAGGAACTCATGGTACCGTGAAACCTCGTTCTGCCAGCATCGCGAAAATTTTCTATCTTGAAACCTCCCTTTCTCTCTACTCGTCACGGTTTCTCTCTCTCTCTCTCTTTCTCTCTCTCAGCCGTCAACGGGACAGGCGTGAATGATATTCTGAAAAGCGGTTCCAAACGGGAGAGGGTGCAAAGACGGCCGGCGGATCGTGACGTCGGTGAATTACGTTGAAGAGCCGGCTGAATGACAGCATTTATCCGCTTGTAAGCCAGGGGGACGCCCGCGGATGCGGAATAACCAGCCGGATAAACGCGTACCTGCTGAAATTTCTCCTCGCCGGTTTAGCGCGATTGCACGCGGAAAATAGAGCAAAATACACGGGCACGCTCTAAGTGGATTATAACAAATTACGCGTATTAAAGGCCGGCGCACGCCAAATCCTCATTGATTCCGTTCCAGCTTCGGACGTTATACGAGAGTGTACATACTGCTATTCTCCTTTGGGACAATGGAATAACCGTGGACAATCTATGGAGTTGTGATAATAACATGGGAAAATGCAGCGCTCCGTTCAGGGAGCCCGATATTGGTGGTTCTTATCGTAGGGGTTGCTGTCGGGAGGATTACCGAAATAACAAAAACGGGAACATACAGGATACTGCGTAGATTAGAGTCACAACGGAGGTGAAACTGCATTTCTGCTTCGAGATTATTCAGCAGTTATCATATGTTTCGAAGCTCGAGGAATTTCGTTCGACGTTCGCGAGGTGAACCTGAGAAGGCTTCGAATTGTTTCAAAAATGTTCCGAACTCTTCAGCCAACGACGATTCATTCGGTGGTCCGAAATTATTCGGCACGCGAATCCTTGAAATGTAAAGTCCTTCAGAGGACCTGCGCACTTTTTCGGCACGCCCTCGCCGAAAATTCCGACCCTCGCGTATATCAAAAAGTCATCCATCACCGGGATCGCGGCAAATTGTTCGAGGATAACGCCGATGAGATCTCCACCGTTCGTCGAGCCCCTCCAACCCTTCGATCGACCGAAATTCCATCGCATTCGAACGCAACATCGGCACAGACGTTTCCCGTCAGACGGATCTCGCGCCTCTCTGCCGGCCAGTCGTTTATTCCTCGTGACCGCGTGATTCGAAACGGTGCGCGTATAGGTGGGCCCGGATGAATAATTCTCGGCAAGTGTCGAAACATTTATCGAGCGTGAAAATATGCCGAACCGCGCGGAGTTTATTAGGCGGAACTAACGGACGGTTAATTGCGAGTAACGTGTTACTCGAGCGGCCGTGTCGATACGGCGATTTTATGCGTAATGACGGCGATCATTTATGGAAAATAGCCCGGCCGACACCCGACGTTATCTCGTCGCATGATTACGTCCAACGTGAATCGTGTCCCGTTCGCGGCAAGGGAAAAGACGCTCGCGTGTCGTCCATGCTACTGTCCGTTCGACTTCCAGATCGTTAAGCTACTCCGACTCTATCGTTCCTATCGTACTTTCGGACTAATTTCAATTTCCAGGAATAATACCGTCCCGTTTGACTGGTTAACCGTTCGCCGGCTACGTACTCGTGCAGATAGAAGTTTCCTAGTAAACGGACATTTTTATGCGCGCGGTCACGGCATATTTCGGTCGTAAAAAATTATGTACACCGGCTGGATATCCTACAGATACGATGGGGACAAGTATCGGCGTTGGATTTATGGAATATTTATAGCAGACTGCTTTCCGCTTTTAATAAAAGCTGGGTATACATGCTTCGTTGCATGTGTGCCGCTCGGTTAGAATGTACTGTACCCTTCTTTTCGGTTCGCATTGTTACCCGTATTACATATCACAGGTGGACGATAAGTAATATCGAAATGTTTTATTTCATTTAAAATGTCAATGTCAATTCGGGGAGATATTTCGCGATACCTTACAAAAAACCGTGTACCGTAACTTTTACCGAAACGCGTTCAGTACAATTAAATATAATCCTGCCATTTACGATCGTATCATTTAATAATGGAAATTTTCGCCGAAAGTAATGTCTACCGGCAACAACTATCCGACGACGTACGAACGCAACTCTCCGCGTTGTTTTTCAGCGCGGGGCAAAGGAATTGCGTTCGGAATAATTTAGCCGATTCCCAGCGTCCCGCGAAACCAATATATAACGCCACTGAAGACGATGCGGGCGGAGGATCGCTGTTGTAAGCCGCTTAGCGATTTAACGCGGGTACACGCATTCGGAAGTGGCGAGGACCGTGTACCAGATCATAATGCGATTAGACTCGTGTTTTCTCCGGGATGTTCACGCGACCAAGCCGGCGCTCGTCCGAAAAATACGTTCTGCACGAGCCGCGCAACGCTGTATCAAAAGTTATCAAACCGCGCAATTTATGGCCGCCCCTTTGGCGTTGCTTCTGTTGCTCGTGGACTCTTTCCAAGATTCAACAAGTACCCCGATGCGGTGATAAAGCAGCGACACGATGCTCGTCCGCACGAGACTCTCTGTTTCTCTATGGAACACCTTTCTCTGCCTCGGTTTTCCGTTCCTTCGACGCTTCCTGCATCGGCGTTTCAACGATTTCCATCAGCCCCGACGACAGAAAATTCAACGGGTCGCTCGCAGCAGGATGGTATTAATTTTTTTCTTATTAAGGAAACTCTTTTTATTTAAGAATAGAAAAGATTTTTCTCAGGGAAAAGCAAACGTCCGTCACTCCGATTGGAACATGTAACACGTGGCCACATGTAAGCATCCTCGCCGAACTGAATTATTTCCTCGTACGTTTATCGCCATCGTGGATAGTGTTTACCTCTGCCTGCGACGCGAAAACGGGAAAGTAGGGCGAATCAATCGAAAGTTTCCAGAACGGGCCCGTCGCTCCTGGTAACCGTGACATTAACAGATATGTTAAACGGCGAAACACGGTTCGCCCAGTGTAATTGCTCGCGAAGAGAAATGGCCAGTGACAAGGCGAAGAGTAAAGTAAATACACGCCGTCTGTTCGTTCAAACAGCCCGGACCGGCTGCCTCGTCAAACAAGCCAAGACATGGACTACTTTGTATAAATACTACTGAACGGCGTGTTACGGAATTCATCGTTGGCTAATCTGTTTGCGTTACATTGTTTTAGTTCGCGCCAGCCACGTGTTTGGCGCCGGAATGTTTTTAGTCGCTCGCTCCCCGGGGCCGGTTGTTGCTTGTCCCTCTCGATAGCGAACGCTCCGTCCCCATCGTGTTCCGTTTGATCTTGTTTTGTCGCCATTAGTGGTAGGATATTGTAAGCGCCGCGAACGGCTTCTTCGGCATGCGATGCTCCCCCGTGTAATTGGAGTTTTTCAAGCAACGCAACCGTGGTTCGTGTGTTTTATGGCTGACGATAGGTGGTGTTAAAGGATTAACGATGCCGGATAATCGAGAAAAGCGTGTTCAAGGCGTGAAAATCGCGTCGCGTATTATCAAGTAGACCGTGTAGAATTGGAAAGAATTTTTTTTATTTTCCTGGTTCTGTTAATTGGGAAGCTTTCAGGGCTTTTATCAAGTGCGTAATGCGTGAGGTAGAAAGGCCTTGCTGTTGGTTTATTGAAATAAGAATGTTAAATTGTAAGTAATGATAATAGTAATAGCTGCATCGATTATTTGAATATGGGCCGCGTGAAGATTTTATATATATTTTCTAATATTAAATTGCAAGAATGCAAAGGGAGAGTAATTTTGTGCTAACAGGATTAATTGCGATTCAGAAAAATTATTCTGGATAATAGTTTCAATGTGATTTGAAATATAATACATTCATCGCCTTCGCCGAATGGAGAGAAAAGAACTTATAGCGTGACTGGAATTGAAATCTTGCACCATTCGTCCTGTAAAGTAGCAACTCATACATCCCCGTTCTCGCGAGAATGTAATCTCACTTTCACCCCTTCCAGGACATAAAAAAAGGGGGCCAGGTACGCAAGAAACTCGTCGCGGCCACCCCTGCCCAAAAGTCGTAGGATAGAGTAACAATTTTCTACACACCCCTAACTGCGACGAGGGGTTAATGAACTCACCGCAATCAACGTTGCATTTACCTAAAACCTGCTGGCCCGCCGCGGCAATTATCGATCCGTCGTTCCTATGAAATTACTTCCCGAACAAGAAAAGGATAATTTCGCCAAATTGAATCCCGCACAGGAGGTACTATCGATCAGAGGGTGTACGGGGGGGTGGGTAGCCACCCCTTGACGCGTCGAGACACGCGAACGAACACATGGCAATTTATTGCAATCAGTGCCCTGTGCAGGAGACTCGTTCGAAGAAAAAGGTGGTGCACAAGCAGACGCGTGGTGCGTGTACGATTATTACGGTCGCGAGTGGGTGGACACACCACCGTATACGGAGAGAACATGCACCATGCGGAGAGAGGATCGGCGTGGTGAATTAACCCTTATTTTATGGGTAATCGATTTCGATGGCGGAGAATTAGCAGCCGACGTACGAATCTATTGACTCGTACTACTTGATTATATATGTCTGACTCTTCTGTTCAGCCTAGGTTGACCTATACTACTTAATATTCCTATTATCCATTTTAGTTGTCACTTCGGATTAAAATTTAAAGCTAGCGAAATTGTTGCAGCGAATCCTTTCGTGATTCGGAAATTTATTTAACGAGATTCGTCTTTTTGATGGGAAATAATTCTCCGAGGCAAATTGTATCTACTCGGTCAACAATTATTCGGGAGAATAATACATTGAAGTTTGCAAAGTATTGGTGTATTATTTTATGCGAAACCATTGAATGGACGGGATTAATCTACATTTTGAATAATTGGCGGATGAATAGGATAGGAAGGAAAAATTGTTCAGAGTTTTACAGTAAAAAAAAAAGAAAATGAAAGGAATGGAAGAGGTAGTAGTTACATTACTCGAGAAGAATCAATTTAATCGTAATAAAAAAGGTCCAAGAAGAAGGGGGGTATCGAATGGGCAGTGTTCCAGGGATTCCCCTCGAGGGAGAATTCATTTCGCCAAAATGGTATCAAAAAGGTATCAAGGAATGGCAAAAAAGGAGTAAGAATGCATAATCGATTAACCCCAAATGGAATGGAGATGTTCTTGTTATGTATCTAGGCTGATGTCAATTTCGGTCGGATGAAAAACGTTGGCGAGCGAAGGAGGGTGCGCGAATGAGGGCCGAATGAATATTTATCTTCCGGGAAGAGCATTCTAGAAATTATCTTGCGGAAGCGTCAGCCTGTCGAAAAACGTGTCGCCCTCGAACGCTGCTGCATAATTAAGATCGGACCACGTCTGCCGCGCGAGCCAAACAACGAGTGATCATTCGGTCACCCTTACCCACTTGCAACTGAACCTAATCATTTCGCGTTTCACAGCGACCGCATGCATAAATGATCTCAACAAGTGGATCGCGCTTGTGCAGTGCGCCATAACAACTTTAAAAACTCTGGTTCTCTTGTGTTCCGGTACAATTCGAACTCACGCATTTCGCGGCAATCGATTCGTCAAAGGAAGCACGCGACGAAGAACAAGAAACGAACGTCGTTCAGTCGTCCACCCTACGGGAAACATTAAAAGACCCGTCGATCCATGGAACCTGCCAACCCCTTTCTCCAAGAACACCCCGCGTAATCTTTTCTCCTTTAATTACCCCGTTCTCCGTTCCGCCGTTGTCGAACGCGTAACCGGCGTAACGAGTTCTGGGTGCAGCCGCGAGAAACGGGACGAGAAGAGAACGAAAGGAACTCTAACGGCTGTGGGGCGAGGGGGGAGGGGGCAGAAGGGATGGGTGTGGCGGCGGCGGAGGGTGGGAACAGAGAAGTTGCATTTTAGTTTATTCATATTCAAGCGGCCGGAGAAATCCGCCGGTGGGATCGAGCCATCCGCAGAGGATTTTCCGCGTTTGCAAATTGCGAGGCTGCAGCTGCAATGCGGCTATCACAGAAGGGGGAGGGGAGGGGGTAGGGGTAAGCGACGGGGGCCAAGGAGGGGGTTGGGGGTTCGTTAGAAGCCGTCAATTAACGCGAATCGAATTATGCCGGGTGTACACGGCCTGCTCGGTCGCGCGGACACGAGCTCAGAAAGCGTTTCGTCTGGAAAATATCTTCAGTTACTTGCCACCCTCCGCAGCTTCCAACGTGTCGTACGTGCGCGTCTGCACGTTTCGCGTTCCCGAAGAGTGCGGGAAGTTTTCGAGGGGTAGCCTCGAGGACAGAGCAGAATGGAACGTAAGACAATGAGAACGTTGATCGTTGCTACTATGATTAATAAATAAAATCGACAGCGATGCTTGAGGCGCAATTACTAGTTGAATATCCCTGCAATGCATCATCCTGCCGCGTCCAATTCTGACACCCCTTCTTCCAAACAATTATTATCGTTCGTTGAATCCGCTCTCTTCATATTTCAAAAACCACCCCCGCCAACGCGAACCGAAAAATTTTCTTTCTCTTTATTGCATTAGAAAAACAGATGCACTTTCGCAAACGTACAAAACGCACGCACGGTACGCATAAAGCGTGCACTCGCAACTACTCGTGAAGTTTCTCGAACGTTTAACTAAATTAAAAACCACCCCTTCGATTAACTCCGATGTAAATACAATAGACCTCTCGAGAACCGTCCACGCGTCAAATGAGACCGAACCGCGTACCTTCCATCGCCCGTTCCACCCACGTCTACCGACCCCCTTGGAGCGTTTGCTTTTTCTGTTTCCGCGCGAGCAATCGCTCGGAAAGCTGGCTGCGGGAAGAGCAAGATGGAGCAAGGCAGGGGCGTTGCGATCGAGAGCAGAAGGGGGTCAGGATGGAAGGAAATCAAACGGGCACCCTTGTTGCCCGTCCCCGGGCTTCTACGCGGTGACGCTTCTTCGCGATGTTTGCTGTGAAAACACGTGCCTCCGTTCCGTCTACGTGGACGGAACGGAACTCACCAGGTAACGGCGTGAGGCGGGGGCGGCCGGTGGAACGCGGAGAATATTATATAGCGAGCACGCCTCGATACACCGCGTCACATTCCGTTTCCAAACGTCGACGTCGCGACGCCTCGAAATTCTTCCACGCGCGTTCTGCCACGTTCTACTCGAAACGACGAAGCCCCCAGACATCCCGATGCTTCGTCTGACTCCGCGTTGAACGTGCTCGAGACAGCTCTTCCATCCTATTTCAACGTCCTGTCGCCTTCCTCGTCGCTCTAAGTGCGATGCAGATAGGATTGTTGGTATCCCCGTGTATTTCGACGCCTTTTCCACACGCCTGTCAATTTTCTTTGCGCCGCTTAACTTGCACGACGTGTTCCCGTCGACGTCTGAGCTGTTTCGCTGGGTTCACCGGGGTTGTTCCTTTCGTTGGATTAACCCTTTGCACCGCGGTGCAGCAACAGTGGTTCACCGGGAAACCGGGTATCCGATATATCGAAGCTGTTGTCAAGTCGAGCATTATGATAATATTGGCCGGCCTTTGCCTTTGCAGAACTCCCTACCTTTGCCTGTCTCGGAACGAAATCGAAGAATTCTCGTTTCTCTGTCCCACGTAGGAACAATCGCAATAACCGACACTCGACAAAAAGGAAATCGGTTCGACAATCACCAATCTCTCCCATTCGTCCCTAATTCCCGTCACCTGCCCAACGATCAATCCTCGCCGTCAACGTCACCTGGACCGCTCTAATCACGTTGCCGAGCTGTCGAAAGCCTACCCCCGGCGAACTTCGCGCACGGTTCTCGTCCGCGTGCATACTTTGCATACCGAGGGACGGGCCAGTCCATTTGATGTGGTCAGAACCAAAGCATCGCAGCTAACCCGCTCCGACCCCAACGTCGATCCTACCCTTCGACGAAGGGCGGCACGGAGGCGCACGGGCAAGGGCAGGGATCGTTGCGTTCAATTCAGCCTTACCGGTATCTTACGGGCCTGGCCAGGCAGGATATTGCAGGCTGTAGGATGTTTGACTTGCGCAAGTAAACCGCCGTCAACCGTGCCCCGCGCCCCCGTCCGCCCCGTCGTTTCTCGTGCTCCTCCTCGATATCCACGTTCCGCAGTTCCCGCCAGGCGTGTTCTAATAAGGGATATTATACTGCATAGCGGGCACGGGGAACGAGTCGGCAAGCAGACGGGGATGGCTGGCTACCGAGGGAGGCGAAACGGGAGGGGGACAACTTTGTCTTGGCACTGGCTGGCGCTACGCTAAATTGCGGCTTACCTAGCCTAATTAATTTCGCCAGATTTATATCTGTCGAGGCGAGACGCGCCCGTCGGCGGCGCGTCACTCCGACGTCGACCGCGCCTACTCCTCGACGCGAGACGTCCTTTTCTGCTTCTCGAGCGCCGATGCCACGGTGCGGGGCGGAAGAGATTGGGGGCGGATGAGCTTCTTCGATGGAACACGGTTTTAGTGATTGAGGTAGCCGGGTGCTTGGGGATTAGGTCGCGGCACGGGCGGACGACGGTGGAAAGAGTACGGACGGATACTCTTATAATTAATTTTGCGAAATTGTCGGGGGATGACGTTCGCTAAAACTTCGGTGAATTGCTTGCGAATTGCTCGAGGATCTCGACGGGGCGACGATCTACGGGTTTGCGATTCGAGAGGATGTTCGTGCGCCGGAGGCGCGAGAATTGTACAATTTTGGAAGCTCGTGGAATTTTTTACGGCGGGCAGAGAGCAGTCGAGATTGGTCAGTTTTATTTAAGGTGTTGTAATGACGGGAATTGTAATGACGGCGAGTGACCAGGCGATCTGTTGTTCGGAGATCCGAAACGGGATGATATAATTTCGGGGCTGAAAGGGTCGATGGCGAACGCTTTGGTACACCATTTGCGCAACAGTGTGTAAATCGAAAAGCAAATTTCGCGGACAATACTCATGATGAACGGCCGGCAACGTCATTAATGGATCCCCTAATTGGACATTTTTCCGCGCGACGTTGCGGAGCGTAAAATCTGCGATTCGCCGCTGGTCGCGCGATAATCAATCCAGAATTACAATTCGTTCGAACGAGCCTGATTCACAATCCTGTTCGTTTGCCGAAAATTTCGAGTTTCACGCCTAATTGACCCGCGCCTTGCAGCCGTCGACACAGCTATTCGAATTTTATAGAGTTGGGCGCAATTAAGTCCGCCATGCGTGCAGATACCACGGCGATTTTCCTGAATAACGATTCGACCCCACGCGGTAAACAGTTTCGCAATGATCGAAAATGAAATTTAATTTCGAATCGAACGTTTGCCGTGCGTGAAAAAGGCAACGGGAACAGAAGGATTGGTGAAAACGTTCTCCGTGCAGTTGGAAAATAAGACTCGACTAGTCTGACGAAAAAGCCGGGGCGATTCGCGCTCCTTCTCCGCGCTATTTATCGGAAATGAATGTCAGATGCTCCGTCTTCCTTTCGGCTTCCAGAAACTTTCCGTAATACTTTCCGCCGAGGCTAGTTCTCGCAGGAAAATACCCACTGGCGAGAATGAAAATTTGAGTAGAATTCCCTGTCTGGGGGATTTAATAGCGCATCTGAAATTTTAATATAGCGGGGCGGGAGGATGAGTTCGTGGTAAGAATACTTTCGTATTAAGCAGCGGAGAAGGCTAGAAACCGGTTGATAAGTAGCAATGCATTGCTCGTGCCACTCGCAGATATTAATTACTGCGGTCGGAAGTCTGCCAATACATTGATATAATAATACAGAATTATTTTCGATCGAAAATTGAAACGAAATTCCACGCGTGAATGAACAAAATGTCCCGCCGACTTTCTGCTCGAAATATTATATTAAAAAATCGCGAACCCAGTCGAGAGGCGAAGAATTAAGATCCAGGAAAATAGTTCGTCGACGAATCTCAACCCTTCATCAGCTAACATCTCGATGGAGACCCCCGATAGGCGTGTTGATTCATTCCCGTCACATTTCCACAGCAGCTCGGCGATATCCGTCCGAAATCGAATTCTATTCTCGATTTCCAGGGTACGCGGCGGTGGCGAGCCGCGAGCTGAATCAGAACGGAAGAAACGGACGATAACGCAGTCCCGAATCCAAGGAGAAATAAATTGCGGGACCAGCGTCCGAGTCGAGGAGGTTCGCGACGGAATATCGATTCACAGCTGGCAGAAAGAAAAAGCGCTTTTAACCGATACACGTTGCGCACACGTGTACGTACAGTAGGCGACGGCCGGCTTCTGGATTCCCGTCGCGTCGACGGATGATACCGTTCACGGGACCGGAAGTCGATTCGATTCGAAGAAGGGAAGGAGGAGAACGCCTTCCACGAGCCTTCCTCGCACGAGCGACCAAGAAATCGCGAGATAAGCATCGGGATACCGGCGCCGAAATGAGGGGATATTAGATCGGCCGGAAATATTTTCATGAGAGATTTCACGGAATTGTCCGGGCATTATGAACGGCCGAGCCGCGCGAAAGTTTCATCTCGACGATCTCCGAAGGACACTCTGTCCGACGGAGCGAAATTTTACAATGGACGCTTAATGAAATTTAACAACTGGAATTGATCCGCTGTGATCGAATCTCGTTTCGCGGAACGAAGCTGGTATACTTTCGATCGCGAGAGCAGAATGTAGAATTCGGCAAGGGTGAAGTTATTTGTTGCATAAATTCGACGAATCGAATTCCTAAACAGGAGGATCGCAGTCCGATTACGGTCTGAATAAGAATTTCAGTACAACAAATATCCATCAGGTACTCGTCAATTTTCTCATTGACCTCTCGCAATACTTCCACCCGTGGCGTTGTGCGCGAAGCGACCAAACGAGCAACATTCCTTTAATCCCATAAATTTCCACGCCGCTCCATAGAACACAGAGAGATCACAGGGTACACAAATTTTCCGTTCACCAGGCATTTTGTAACAACAGTGACTGGGTCGCTCCCTCGCCCTGTCTCACCCCTTTCCCACTGCCACGGTGGACCTCACTCGAAGAAAAGGAACCACCATCCTTTCAAAGCTGGCACGTACACGCGTCGAGGAGGAGCACAGGCGTTCTGTGATCTCGCGGATATGTTAAATTGATCGTGGACAACAAGAGGAGGCTCGTGCTCGCGCGCGCGCGCGCACGCGTATCCATGGTGGTTTCTCTTGCGTTCCAGACTGGATTCTTGAAAAAGGTCGTCGCGACGGAGTTAAAGGGCTGCCCTTCGGCCGAGGGTCCCCCGCCGTGACCGCTTCTACAGGGACATTAATTTTCGACCCGCGACGTTCGCCTTTCTCCGTGCATGTTTATTCAATTCCTACCGAGTGTCCCTTCCTGTGCTGTACCTCCTTGGTCGCCAGAATAACGTCGCACTGGAAACCTCCCTATCCACGCCTCACTTCTTTCCCCTGTTTCGTTGTCTCTCGATTCGGAGGGCCGCGTTCGTTGCGAATTTTCAAGAAACGATTTTATTCCAGAACGTAAATGTTCAGGCGTCTAATTATTACGATGATCGTTATTCGACCAAGGCTAGATTTCTTTCATGGGCCGCCCCATGTCGGCGTGTTCAACCCTTACGAGTAAGAAACACGGTATTTCTGTAGAAAAATTTGATAACAAGTACAACGAGATCCCTACTAGAAACACTCCTTTTCCCCATCTTTTTTTCTAAGAAAGACGGAAACTTAATCAACACTTGCTTTCACCTTTAATGAAATACACCAGAGCAGACCGAATGTTATTTCCCTTTGGTACCCTTCCCAGTTTTTTCTGTTCATTCTCCACGCGAAGACAGAGAGCCGGGATGAGATCTTCGCGACGGACGCGAGAATTCAGAACTAGTGACCGCCTTCTATACTCGCAACCGCGTAGCGCAACCGTGCCCGGTCGAAAGTGGCCACTCGGCGTTAAGGTGTCTCGTCCCCGGGACACGTTTCTCACCGAGATTAACCGTGTTCGCAGCAGCACGCTGCTACGGTCCCTTTCGCTCGTTTTGCCCCGCGCTTTCTCCGTTACGCGCCTCGAAACAAACTGAAACCGTCTAAGTACCGCTGGCCGGGTTAACGTAGAAAGTTTGGCCGGGATGTTTCATTCACCTGTCCCGCTTCAAAAGCCGAAACGGAAAGGAAAATCGAAGGAAACAAGACCGCAGTTGATGCGGCTTCTAACGATTTAATTTTATATTTGCAACGGGGAGGCGACGAGGAAGTCAGAAAGTTGCCAGGAAGAGAAACGTTTGTGGTTAAACGGTTTCTCGGCTCTGAGAAGAAAGATTTCCAGGAAGATCGAGATTGAAAAGCGTGCGAGTCGCCCGCGTTCGCTGTATCGCGGATTTATTATACGCTGATCGCTGTTGAGAGTACGAGGGACCTTAGGGACCCATGTGGCCGGCAGAAACGCGGAAATTCTACGACCGCTTGGCTATTTCTGGACCTTTAACTCGGCGTGGCACGGAGAAACTGTATCCAAACTTCAGATCTTAAACTACTCGTGGCTGCGTACCCACTTCTCCCGTTTCAAAGCCGACCGTTTTGCCTCCCATTTGTTCGTTCTCCTTATTACAAATCAAAATACTAAATTACCTTTCGTTTCTTCCTGTCACAGCAATAATACGAAATAGACAGTCCCGTTACATAATCGGCATTGCGATCAATATCGTTAATATTATTATTATCATTCGCAAAGAAAACCGTGTGAAAATATATTCGATTCGCAGTAAACCACTCCCCGCCGAAGAAAAAGTAATATGAAAAAAATCGAATCTACCAGGAACAAGAGCGCAGCATCGACCGAAGCCGGAAACCGTTCACAGAGACGTCACGTTAGATCCGTGCTGACAATTTGCCCGGGGAGATCGTGATTCCTGGCCACCGGATTTATCGAGCGTGAAAGCTTCCTCGTACGGAAAAGTGGTGACCGCGGCGCGAGCGACCGAAAGAAATGCAAAGGAAACCCGGCAAGAAGGTGACAGGGCGGGCGGGGGGTGGGGGGGCAAAGGAAAAGGAGAGGATCCTAGGAACGGTCGAATACATTAGGACAAGATCCTATCGTGGTGTACAGGCCGTTACCTGTGTTCGTCCCGGACCAAATTGGAGGCCGGCTGTTCGTGGTCTCCTCGGAATATATTCTGATCCCTGGACGACCCTTCGCGAGGGACGTTCGCGGAGTGACAAATGGCCTGGCCACGGCCGTTATTTCGTGCTCCTCCCTTTTCCCCTCCCAGCTCTTTCGCCGTCTTGTTTTATTCTTTCCGTCCCTTTTTTCCAGGCCGATGCCGGCCAAGAGAAAGGGTTCAGCTCGTGCAACGGAGGAGCTCGGTGCGCGTTCGACTCTTATAGTTCGCGAAGTGGTCTGGCGAATGGACCGGGGGAACGCCGGGACTGACCGTGGCAGTGGCTTTTGTTGGTTCGAATAGACGGCTCTGTTATTGGTTATATCGACGAGATTGCGTCGCGATTTTAATTGGTCAGGGGAAGGGCCGGGCTTTCGACACGGTTCCCGCTTGCCAAATGCGTGCCGGATAGATCGAGATGGTCTGACTTCCGGCGGAACGGTGCGGATAATTAATTTTCAAATTAGCGAAAGACGGATTATATTTGGATTAGGCATTTCTGTGAACAGGATTGAATAAAGTGTCGGTTACGCGGGAAGAATTATGTTATTACACTTTTTGGTCGACGAAATTTCGGACGAAACGCAGGGGGAACGAGGAAATATTTCGCTATCCACCACTGTTCAACGGGACTCACACGAACACTGTATGAAACGAAACTGCCGAAAACGGTCTAAATCGCAGGCAATTTGTTATCAAATTTATGCCAGATAAGTCCGCGGGCCGTTTCACTGCGAAAACATCGGACGGAAACTTTTTCGACGCGGCCCAATTCGATTATCCCAGTAATTACGCCGAGCACGTTTTCAACCGTTGAAACCGGAAGCTCGTTTAACATAAAGCAACTGTTCTACGGCGGTGAAATTACTGCGCGCTCGAAACGTTTCTCGCGGAACGAGGTGATCCAATTTTTCCGCGCTCGACGGACGCGAGTTTTCCGCGGACGTTTCGAGGAATTCCAGCGTTTCGAGGCGACGCCACGCTTCCGTGTAATTAGCCACGGTTCCCGTTGCTTGTGCGCATTAAGATCCGCCGTTGCACGCGCGCATCGATGCAACCGGGCGATTCGCAACGGACCGCTTTGAGTTAGTGTTATTTAACGCCCTATGCTTCCGTAATTCCGGCGCCACGTTCGAATCCGTAGACCACCGCGACGATTCCGTGAGATGTACGTTAGTAGGTAACCAGAGTCAACGACGGGAACATCGACGTGGCCCGACTACGAATCCGATGTTAATACCGCAGATATAGCTCGACGGACGGAATAATTTGGCACGTCCTTAAATCGTTTAATCTGCTGGGACGCGCGAATTGAATTATCACGATCGTTTTGCTGCGACGATCAATGGAAGGATAATAATATTATTATATTGAACCTGGACAACTGGCAGCTACTGTGTTATTAATGAAAAATAAGGTAGAATAAAAGAATAGCAGGTAGTGATAACATCAGCCGCATCTCCGACATTAATCTAGTACGAACAGCCCTCTCCCCTGTTGATTAAAAACGAAAGTAAAATACAATGAAAATGTCGGCTAAAAGATTACGCGACCCCAAGATGTTTACCAGTAATCATTCCATTTCGCCGAATGAAGGAATATGCAACCTGTATCTCTATCCTCGCGTATTTCCACGTGTTCACGTCTATTTCTTTTCAACGCCGGTGTCCATTAGGCGGAGGATTCGAGGGACGTTCGATGAAAGCCCGTGGGTTAGCATCGAGCGGGTCACGCATCGAGGAAGAGTACATTGGCAATGAAACAAAGAGAATGCCATTCCGCGGAATAGGCCGTTTTTCTTTACGAGAACGCGATTCAATCGGTCGGACGCCTGTGCACATGTGCGCGGCCGGCTGAAGGGCGAAGAAATCCCAGATAGGTATCCGAGGCTTCACCCTTTCGAGAACGCCGGATCGCCTCGAGTGACTTCTTCCGTTCTCACGGGACGCCTGATTGTCCGCGGCGTTAACGGCGGCTCTTTACTATCGCGTTAAAGATAAGCGCTTATTACCGCCCGCCGCGAGCAGCTATTTACAGACAACTGTGGGCGGTGCCGGGGCTTCTTTCAGCGACGATTAGCCGACTGCGTTTCTTTCGTCGTCCCTGTGCACCGACCGCGGGATGAATCGTGCCTCTTCTTCTCGCGTCAGCGTGGATCGCGCCCGGTTGAATGGACTGTGTGCGGGGTACCGAGGTACATTTGTCTTCAGGTGGAGGCATGCTTGAGATTCGTTTTCCTTTTATTATCTCTTCTTTGCTTTTCCTTTTCTCTTCCCCTCTTTTTGGCCAGAGTTTGTTTGTGCAAGGCGAGAATCCTCGACGAGGGAGCGCAATGCTGAGAACGTTACTGCGACTGTCGACGATTCTCAAGCTTGGATCGCCGTGGAAATTTGTCGCGGCGAGAGTTGGTATGTTTGACGCGAAAATTGTGGGTGCAAATTGTCGCTTCTTTAATTAAGATCGTCTAAGCAATTGTTAATATCGATATGCAGTGAATCATTATTAATTCTATTCCATCGTCAATTTCGAAACGAAGCCCTGGTCCACTCCAATTGTAATTGCAAATCGATCAGGCGAGCTTAGCTAACACTTTGGCGGTGGAAAGTCTAGATATAGACGGGAATCGAGGGAACGATCTAAGTTCCAACTGCTAACCCAGAATTCTACCCCTAACCTCGCCTCGTAGCGAAGTTTAAGCAATCCTAATTCGAGTTTGGATCATCTGAAATTCAAATGGTATACTGAAACCGATATGAGACGAAAATGATGGTCAAACGGGAGGTTTAAGTGAACGCCCGAATACGAAATCCAGCCGTGCAAATTGTTCAAAAAAAAAACAAAAACATAAAAAAGACACCCGAAATAATTTCAGATTCTCACTTAAAATCGACAAATACTCGCGACTCCCGGCCCTCAGCCGTTCCACCCCTCGAATCACACTTATACAACAATTTCTCCAAGCCAAATCCCAATCGTCTCAGACATTCGTCCCAATCCCGTCGCCGTATTCCCGCGGGGGCTAAGTCGTCGCCGATTCGCCGGCGTTGCACCGCTCTTTGCAACGCGAATCGTTCGAAATGGCGAATAACAAATCGTCCCAGGGGCGAGCTGTATCATCGGGGAAACACCGATCATTTATGTCCGCGATGCAGCGGCCGATGTTCGACAGAGAATCCCGCCGACACGTTTGACGTGCGCGAAGTGACGAGCGGCGGAAAGCTTGATCCAAGTCGACGGGACCTCTGGTGACGAGGCTGGGGTGAAAGCGGCTTCGAGTTTAAAGGCTGAGCTCGGGATCTGGATGTCACCCCGCGCGAAAACGTACAAGAGAGGATTAGAGAGGGAGCGAGGAGGACCGAGGAAAGGTAACGCGTACCACGGCGAGGAGGCGAAGAGAGAGAGAGAGAGAGAGAAAGAGAGAGGGACAATCGGACAGTGAACCCTTTCTTATCCTCGTGGAACGAGGCTTCAAAGGAATCTCTGCTGTTTCGTGAAACGCACTTAACTTTCCACCCGCAAAAGCAGACGCGTCGCGACATTCCGCTTTTCTTCTGCTCTCTCGCGTATTTTCTGCGCGGCACTGAGAATCGTCTGGCCCCGTCTTCTTGATCCCCTAGTCTGGATCCATGGGGATCGAGGTCTATGTATGCGGCCGCGTATATTCTATACGCGGAGATATTCGTGCGATACGTTGCTCACCGATTTGATGGATTGCACGGGTTCGTGGTTTTCTCAACCACGGGGAAGATATGCGACGGCGTTGAGAGAGATGGACTTACCTGGAACAGAGAAGTAAATTTTGAAAAAAGTTGTTAGAATTGATTGTGTTTAAGTGATATTTATTTGAGATCGCAGCGCGCGGCTGAGTTTCAAACAGCGATTATCACGTGGGTTATGGAAAAGTTTGCGAAATTTGCTCGATTTAATTTATAATCGTAATGGACTATCGCGTAACCCGATGGAAGCGTGATTGCGTAGTTAATATTGTTACGGGAGAGGTGTGCAATTACATGAATGAGGCGCTGCCTGGGAGCTAGATTTAACAAACCCTACGTACACCGCCGATATTGGGCATTCATTTTGTGACACGTACAAACTGTTTCACTGTTTCGGTACGTTTCTATATTATGAATAAAAATTCGAATTCCAAAAATTGCTGCACGAAGTGAAGCTTTCCCTGGAATATTCATCGGAATTAATTCACCGCGCTGCGCCAGATAGTTTTAATTGATTTAAATACTGCGGTAACAGTTTGTTAAATATGAAACGAAGTTTCAGAAACCAAGGTAAATTTGAAATATAGAGAACCGGGGATTAATTATAATCAAACATGTATGAATAAGTCATACGGACGGAACGTACTTTGAAATAATGAAATAACGCATTAGAATATTCTGCGAAAGTGTATAAAGGAGTGACATCGCGGCAGAATATCAGAAACACGTAGGCATGGAATCTATTTTCTCCTTTAAGAACTGCAACTCGATAAGGAGGTTTGCAGCAAGTGTATTGTCTCCAAACATCCGGCCTGGAACTGCTCCATTTTCATCGTAATGTTGACAGTTCCATCGGCTGTTTCCTGATCGTCTGCAGCCCCCGTTTTGTCATTTAATACGCGGCCGCTTTCGTTTCACAGTATCGATTCGAAGTTGCGCCAGATTTACGTACAATTTCAAAGCAAACACTGAATGCGCCGGTAGTACGAGGACGAGCGATTTAATGCGAGCACGAAACGACGGGTTCCACTCGTCCCCCTGACACAGTACATATGACTCGACGTTGTTTTACTACAAAAAAAAAAAAAATGAAAAATATATCGTTCCGCCATGCGATTACACGCGATCGTTATTTAACGTCAAATACCAAGGTGGACAATTAGTTCGAAGACCTCGGGTAATATAGTTCAATGGATTTGTTCAACTTGAAATATGTTTTTAAATAGTTTTCAATATCGCGTCGTTTCGTAGCAGTACGTCAGTTCTTGCATTTGTTCCGTGAATTTTACAGTGACCAGATTTTGAAGGGTCAGTAGGTACCTACGTATGTATGAAGACTATAGGTGCATAGCCGGTAAGAAATGTTTCGATGAAGAGCAGTTCGCGTGGGTCTCGGATGTAGACAATTTTTGAAATGGGAACCTTGAGAACCATTTCGCCAAGGGGACTGGTTATCCAGATTGAACTCTGACTCCCCGATTATCGAGGTATGCTATCGGAAATTCTTGTAGCGAAGATACGAAACCAGTTTTGACCCAATAATCGAACAGAACTGTACAAGTTCTACCTCAGCTGCCACTGATAATCGTTGCTGTACCTAGGTATGGTCATACATGCGACTTGGTTCACCGTGTTCAAAATATTTCCCAACTTCTTCCCCAAATTCTTCCCCTAATGTTCAAAAAACATTGTCCACGTTATTTGCCGAATTTTTTAAATACCCGATATAAATTAAAAAATGAGTAACCTGAAATTTCCGACCACTCACAATTTCCATTCACAAGCCAGGCTCTCAACCCGAAAGTTTCTATTCCATAATTTCTCGCAGCTCCGAACACTCCAGTACTAGATAAATGGATACTTTCAATGACTGTTACAATTAGATCCTGCCCAGCCCCATAAAAGGACAACAAAAAAGCATCGAACTCAGCCTCCCAAATAAAACCGGACTGTTCGCCACCCCACGCTAAACAATTTCCAGCGGCGCACGCTCGCCACGGTCTCTTACCTAAATATCTCAGCCCGTGACAACCACCGGGCTCGCCATTCGCGCCATACAAAACCAACGCGGGTATACATCTGACCAACGCGTACACCATCGACTTTCCGCGGCGAACGATGGGACGGCTGACTGAAAGGGAGCGGACAGAACAATGAGCGTACAACAGTAGAACAGCGAAGGCAGGAACACGAACGCTCTCGACGATCGTGCCGTTCGCGGAAACTGTCAGCCCGTGTTACGCGACAACAGCCACGACCACGGCGACGCGACTGCCTGGCCAGGAACACGGAAATAATCGGACGCGTAAGCCTATTATCGGCGCAGACTGTAGTCAACAATAATTAGAGGGAAGCGCAGTTTCGTCGGTCGGAGCAACGCGACTGCACCGGACTTAAAATCGAACGCAAACAAACGTCGCCGCCTGTTGTACGCAGGCCTCCAGCTCTACGGCCGCGCGTCCGCCAGAGTTTACGTGCCGCTGCCTAATCCATCCTCTTCTCTATTTGCTTCCCTTCTATTTTCGATGCAACCCCCGCGGGAACGCGGCTGCAACCCGCGGCCGGTGTTCCGTTGCGCGCCGTCGCCGTTGAATTCCGCTCTCGATGCGCTCCTCGCTTCTTTCCGGCCATCCTCCCCGTGGAAAGCTGCCGGCTTTGTTTGCCGCCGGGTAATTAATATTTGCCGAGATGGAATTCGGATGCAGCGGTTCAGCGGCGCGGGTGGGACTGCCGCGGAGGGTGAAAGGTGACGCACTTTTCCGGGGGAAGTTGATGTTAGAATTGGATGGGTGCCGAACGAATGTAGGTTCTTTTTCGTAATTGAGGGGTTTAGTTGGAATACGCAAATGTTGTCTTACATATTTCAGGGACAAGTGCAAACATTACTAAAGTGAGCACGAAACACTTTGATAAACGATATAAAGGATTTCGTAAGGAAAAAAAATCTGTCAACAGTCACCACGAAACCGTGTCCAAGAAGAATACCGTCGGTTTTCCTTGACAGACTTTCATACACCGTTGACGTCCGCCAGAATGTCCGTTTCGCACAGATTATTGAGTAACGCGGATCTACAAGCGTTTACGCGCGTGGCGCAATGGAGCAGACACGGCCATCGGTCGGGCCGTTATCGATAAGCAGAGGCCAGGTTCGATCCTATCGGGACACGACTATCGCGTGCAGCCGCGCTCACGTTTCCTTCGACGCGCGAAACTTCTTCCCGTGAACGCCATGGGAGCGTTTAATCTCTGGACGGCCTCGATTTCTAAAATGCTCCACGATACTCGAGGCTTCTTAACTCGAATAGGGAAAGTTGGCGGCAATTTAAGATTTTTCCGTATTTCAGCGTTTTACTTCGCAGCGCCGTAACAACTGTTCAAACTTCATTAATCTCCAATACATTTCCCACGAAATTTGAACCATCGGCCGGAAAATGGCGGCAACAATTGCGGTCAACGGAGATTTTAATGACTTGTAAATTTTAATGAAATATCCGCTCGGTCAGACGTCGCGGACGGTTCATCGGAAACGTTATCTCGCATTTCCATGTAAATGTAATAAGCAGCGCACGACAAAATTACATTCGCTGCATTCAAAGGCGATTTCAGTTTAATCAACGTCACGGTTACCGCATCGTTCCGTGTCAAATATGTCGACTGTGCACGTATACATATACAATTTATTGGAACGCGTTTTAATAAAACAACGCGTGCCGTGTAAACCTCGTATCGAAATCTGTAACCGCGCGGAAAGTGGTCGTAGAAAAATATGGCAAAAACCTGCGTGCCGATGGAAATGTCGACCGTGGAAAGTTTCCAATAAAATTATACCGAAATCGCAATACTTACAGCGGCGGGAAGATTAACTTTTCCTATTTACAGAGACGCGAATCGACCGGGTGGACCTCTCGATTTTCCAATATTTGCCTGCAAATTGTCGCCCATAAATATGCATGCCGAGACAATCGACGCGGGCAAAACCAATATTTAAGCGGCAACATCGTTTCCGCGTCCGATACTTCCGCGCACCCTATAATTCGATCTGTATACGACGTTACAGAGGTCACAATTGTTATCTTCCTTCGTCGTTGCATTATAATTCAATCGCGACACTTTGATAGGCCGTGGAGAAACAATTCTACGACATCGTTCACGCCCAAGCAATTTTCCGCGGATTGTGTCAATCGAAGAATAGATAAGATTTAGAACGGTACACAATATTACCGCGATATCCCGCGATACTACTAATTCTCGTTTAATTGCTACTATCAGCTTGATGAAAGTCAATTATCGTTCCCAATGAACTAGCCACACCGTGGTCAAATTAATTTTCGAGTAACGAACACGCCCGTTCTAAAATCACTGTGTTTCTTCTTTCTGAACGACAGGCTTTATAATCACTGCGCGTAAGCTTCTGATACTTAATTAGCGCATACGGCAAAACGCGATTCACGTTTCATCTCGTATTGTCAGCCGAGCTAGCCGAGGTTCAAGTTATCACGTAATTGCCAGTCCAGGAACTCGCGGGATCGAGAGCAGAACAGCAGAGACAGGAGAGGGCCGCGTTGCTCTCGATCCTCTAATTACCAGCAATTACCGTCGCCTAATCAATTACGGTAACGCAATCTGCTTGCATAGCTAGCGTCCGCTGGCCGGCCACGATAATTGCGCCACCCTTGGCCACGCGTTTTCGACCCCTTTTCCCGAAATACACCATCATTGTCGACGTTCCCAAGAAGCTCTCGATACTCTGTTAATGGGCCAACGTACTCCATAAACTTAATTGACAAATATGACCATTCGCAAGCACTTCTTGCGCGAGTACATCCATTATTAAACGGATGTCGAACAATTTTTATCAAGCGAAATATGGAAATCCATGTGCAGAAGAATATTGCAAACAACCCTTAAGATTGATACGACTGTACAGGGGTTTGAACGCAAACAGGACACTCGAATAATATTCCAAAATTGTACCGACTTCGATCGTGTTGATTATTAATAAAGTTCATTTGTACTTTCGTCCACAATTTGTTTCTAAGCGAACGAGAACGCCAAGGGTCAGAATAGGCCCCGAATAGTGACCAAGGGTAAAACGGACGATTAATTCGAGCGTAATTTCACGGCGAAGATTACTTCAATGGACGGCCAAAGCGAAACAGATGACAATATCAGGCAGCAGATACATTTTCGTATTACACGCACAGAGTAGTCAAGGCACAACTGTTAACCATTAATACGACAGGAATTACATGGCGCATCCACCATTATGAAATACATAATCCTACGAACGACGGTCCTTCCATCGACGCCATATTTCACTAGCTATGCGAGCGATCCGCGTAATTCCTACCGGCGAGCAGACCGGTGCTCCGTTAATTCGACGCCACGCGATCCACGCTTGCGTTCAATTAACGTGCACCCAATTCAATTCCGTCGCCGGGTGTACCGATTCAATCGTTTAATCCGAAACCAATTGACGAACCACCGTTTCGCGTAAGAATAATTCAACAAAGATCCCCACGGAGTTTCTTCTCTCGGGGTTTCTTCTCCCCCGGACGAAATGCTGCGGACACTTCTCGATTTCCTCGTGCCTCCATTTTCATTTCACCGACTCGACGGTGGAAGAGGATCGTCAGTGTGAAGGTGTGCATGTAAGTAATCGGCGTTTATGGGAGCTGGCGCACCGGGTCGTGTCGTACGTCGTACGATCGTCGATTTTACGAGCGGCACCTCGTCGGCTACGACCGCCACGAGTATTTTGTTTAAAAAGAGCCAAGCTGCGGCACAGATAAGCCAGACACTCGCTGTTCGCCAGCAGCGATTCGCTTCAACGGCCTGTTGAAGGGGCGCAGTTTACGGGGCAAAGGATGGCAGGCAGGGAACCGATAACGCTGGACGCTTTCACGCTGGTTTCCGGTTGCACCTTTTTTTTTTCTCTCCTTTTTTCTCTTTTTTTTTTTGTTTTTTTGAACAGCAGGAAAGAGACCGGCGAAATTTATTTGCGCCGCGTGGCGCGGACAGTAAAAATACAGTGATTCACGGGGGTTAATTAATGCGGCACTTGTTTTTCAATTTATTTTACAACCATTTTCACCCGGTCGCTTTTTTTTCCACCCCCCGCACGGATCTTTTTCAAGTGCCCCGACGATGCGTCGACACGGGGATGGAGCGTGCCCGTACAGTTATTATTTCGCACGGGAATGGATCGAACGATGGAGATTTATCGAAATCGCGGCCGGCCGCGTCGGGCGGCGTTCTCGGAATTTATCGTATGCACAAACGGAATCGGCGATGTCGTAAAATCATCGCTGGATCGTGCGCAATATCGAATGCTTTTAGTGTAATGCACTGATACGCGTGTGTTGCTTGCGATTCTGTGTCCTTTTTTTCATCCGTTTTAACCATTACGGCTGGTAATTCTCGGACTCGCGTGCCATTTAAGCTCCGCATTCGACGATGCTTTTATTATTCGTTCGCGTCGACGCTGATCAAAGTCGATTCGTTCCATCTAATGCGAGATACGTCGAGGGAATTTCAAACACATGTCGTTCATTTTTAACGGGGCGTCCAACGATCGTCGAAAAACCATTTTCTATTTACCTCTGACCGTAAATATAAATATAAATTAGTAAATATAAATTAGATGCGAAGCTTCGGAGATTTCGCGTGGCCGGCCGTAAACTCGAATACGGCTCACCATTATTTCATAAACGCCGATACAGAGACCGTCGAACGGAAGTACGCTGTCAGATATCGCAACATGGCGCCGAAAACTATACTGCAGTTATATAGACATAAATTCAGTCAGGGTACACCGGGGTTCCTTGGGCGGTAAAACATCCAGTCAACCCCATAAATTCGCTATACTGGGAACAGACGTTCACGTGCGCACCCACACACACACACACACTGGCGCGCAAACACAAACGCATTATATACATACACACAGGCGCACACGTAGTTGTTATTATTTTAGCGTGTACGGGCACGATCTCGTGGACACTGGAGGAGAAGGAGAAGCATGAAATGGATCTTGGCTGTTGCACGAGCTCGATAAGCCGCGTATCAATCATTACCTTAGCCGTGTAATTGAACGGGAAAGGGACGGGGCCAAAAGGGGGTGGGAGTAGAGAGGAGAATGCGGCGGGCCGAGGAGAAAAAAGAAAGACACCGCGGCAGGAAAGGAGGATCTAGAAAGTCACGGTAACGAGCTTTTTCTCTGGTCGCGTGGGAGCCATTCGAATGGGCGTTCCTATAAATATATACAGGGTGTTTCGCTGATATTCGCCGCTTGTTTTACCGAGCACCGTCGGGTTTGATATTCAAAAGTCGAAACATTCGCGGCGGAAGCCTCTCGTGCGCGCCTCAATTGTGTACTTTCAATCGTCTTCGATTGAGAAGAATTATTTTTCCCCTTACAATAATGAGTGCCGTTTGCGCACCTCTCTGAGCGAATTGTTTTTACGGCTGCTCTTCGATTGATAGCACGCGGATTTCATGATAACACGACATTCCAGCGAAGAACGCGATGCATGAAATATTCTGAGGAAACTTTTGCATGACATGGCGGGGATGGGGTGGGACTTCGAAGAATTCAGAAGAAAAATGCAACCCCCGTGCACATTCCACGGAGAATGCCGTTCGATTTTGCAGAAATTCCATCGCACTGTTATCATAAATTTTTCTCTATCGACGGGCGAAGCGTTTCTTAGACGAGGAACATTTTTTTTCTTCTCTTTGCGACTGATAGAATTTCCGTTGTCGTCGCAAAAGCTATACGATTTTATTGGACAGGATCATGACGAGGTTATTCGATGTTTCTTCGGTGAAGAGCAACGCAACAGCGGTTTTCGATGCTTTGAAGAAAATCAACATGGTACTCTCCTCGATGTTCCATCCAGAGGCAAGTGGTCAGAGTTTGTTGCCTCAAAGAGCCACGTAATCGTGTTCCCTTGCTACTGCCACTGAGAAAAACAAGACTGCAATGTGTTTAGGTGTATATATGTGTATACCCGTGCCCAGAGAACATGGGAAACCGAGTCACCGGTATGTATGTAGCGAGTGCCTTTAATCTTTCTTGAAAAGAACAAGAATTATGTAAACTTCTATGCTTGTAATTAAATTCATAAAAACTGCTGCAAAGATCCTCCTTTTAACGCGATTAAGGTACTTTTCTGGGCGTTGGGACATTTACATTTGTACAAAATTATCCACAACTTACCCCGTCCCTTGTGAACAACTCTCTTAAAGGAACAAAGAATATACAATATTTGTATGCAAATAAGAAATAATAGTGGCTTCCCTTTGACCACAAATAAATCTCCCAATCGAACTTCTAAGCTTTCAAACAGCAATTTAAAATTATAATAATGCACCATAATGCACCTGCGGCTGCAAGAAATTTTTGTCTTCCATCCGTAGAATTAATAAAGAAATATTACAAAATGTCCTCGTCGACAAAAGTTCATGCCATTGCGATATAAAAATTTTTCTCCCCAAAAGAAGCAGACAGAACTTGTATAATGGTGGTGCACTGTTCAGAGCATCTCGTATAAAATCGGAGTTTTCAGGGTGTGTTACGAAATGGAGTCCCGGCAGGTTATAAGTATAAGGCAATTACCGTGGTATTGTGCTCGCTCGGCTCTGGATCCCGTGGCGTCGGTTCTGATCGATAGAGGCCGGGCTATTAATTATCCGTGATTGGTTCCCCGGAGTCGATGCACGTCGGGGCTAAGTGACTACCTGGCACCGAGGAAACGCCATTGTTTTATCGGTCTAAGGCCAGCCGTGAAAAATACGGGGACGGACTGGGAACTAGCGCACGGAACAGGAGGCTCGACTTTAACCGGGGGTTCAAGTCGTGATCCAGTTCGGCCGATTTGATTGTCTTTCTGTTACTTCGGATCCGCGATAAAAATCTCGGGCTCCGATCTAACGACCATCCAGCAGTGCCCGTTTCACTTCCGTTTCGAGGGGCCCGGCTTATCGACGTGGAACTATCGTTGCTATTTAATTAATAAGGACGGTCGGTTCGCACGGTTCATTTTTTTTTAGCGAACGCAGTACATTTCGTTTTCGTCGGTAGCGTTTCGGGGGATGCTGTTTCGGGTAATATTTACAATTGCCGCGTAATGGAGAGATAGTTGAATTAACAGAGGATCGTAGAGTTTGATAAATTTTCAATATTCGAGTAAACCTTACTCCGATAATAAGTTGTGGAGGCAATTCGGAACTGAAGGGTTGCGAGGACTCGTGGGATTTTTCTCCCGGTGACATTCGAGAATTTATTTAATTTTTCGGAATTGCGTCCAGCCATTTTTACTCTGCCCAGCCCAAGTATAGGAAAGATTCGCTTGCTAGTAGTAGGACGTCTTGTGAACGGCGTCTTTCGGAATTGCTCGTTTAAGTAGCAGAAATTTCGAAGAAGAATTGACTTGCTATTCCAGACACTCAAAGACAACGATCCTCGTAAAAATCGGAGCCCTTGCGGGAATAATCGTTCGTTTTGAAAAAGAAGATCGACAGAGGCGATCGCTGTTGCGAATTTGCGCGCCGAGCACGTAAGGCTGCACCCGAAAGAAACGTGGAAGGAAGTGAGGAAGTGATTTTGCATGCTACCACGAAAGATCGTGTTCTTCGTTACTGCATCGAACGGTAACGTGACACGGCTGTTTTGTTGTTCCGGCGAAATCGAGGCGACCGCATTCCGCGATATTCTAATGAAAAGCAGCGTGACATGCCCCCATCCCCCTTGACTCATTGCAGAATCTGCCACGTGACTCTAGCTCGTACTATCTTCGGCGAGGAAACCATCGTGACGGAGACTGACAACCGAGGATGCGCATAAATTTGAACGGCAAATGTTTCACCGATCAATCACGATTAATTTCTTATCAAGTGAAACTAAAAGGAATATCTACTGCGGTCAACCAGTAATAGAATTTTCCGAGATTCAGGCTTGCGGAGAGGACTAAAAATGGCAAGTGGATAAATTCAATTTCTGATACCCGCCGTTTCAGCGCGTTGAAAGATTGTTTCTAAGAAAAATTCGAATGTTGTCTTGCAAACGAATCGCTCGTTATCCTCGAGATACCAGACGCGTGCATACTACAAGCTCCTAGCCCGAAAAAAAATCGCTGCTATATCTGCAGCAAAACGAGGCTCGCTATCGGACATATCCTCGTCCATTTCTACCGACCGCTCGGTGAAAAACAAAAATTCCCCTCGACGGCACGTGTACCGCGGCAACGAGAGACGAGGCATCGTACCGGCGCAATTATCAGGGCCCTCGATGCACCGGGATGCTTTCGAGGGCGGCCCAATTTCTGGCGCAGCTCGATCAGAATTTACGGCGCATTGGCGGTCGGTGAACCGTTCGTCCCGTTGCCCTTTCAATCTCTCGTAATGAAGAGGCCCGACGATGATGAAGACGGGAAAAGCGAAGGAAGAAAAAGAGGAATAATCGTGGCCGAACGGAGGATCACGTGGGGGTCGACGAGGAGCGTCCAACAGTGATAGTGGAACCGAAAAGCGGGAACGAGGAGAGGCGCTCCTTTGCTCCTTCGTTTCCTCTTCGTTTCTCTCTTTTTCTTTAACGACGTTGCAGCGAGTAATATCGTTACAGGGGAAAATCGTTATCGGACAGGGTGTAATTGGTAAGACGAAACGCTTTGCGCTGCTTATCCGGCTCCCCTGGCTCGGTCTCTACAATTTATTTTTAATTATTTCCTGCCAACTGCAGAGAGGAAAGCAACGGATCGTCGAACTGTCGCCGGCCAACAGACTCGTCCGACGCACGCTCATTTTGTCGCTCAAATACCGTGGCACAATGAGCACACCGTGTGATCGCCATTGTTGCTCCGGCTCAACGGTGAAGCCGATCGAGAGGGATCCCGCTTCCAGCGAAGGTTAATCGATCTTGTTGTTGCGCCGCCGGTGATTAGGCGATGCACGATGTCGGAGGCTCGCGGTTTTCTCGAACGACGCGATGGAATCGGGGGCATGGGTTGATAAGAATTAATGACTTGTTTTTCTCTTTAATGTTTTCGTTCTTGGTTAAACCCGTTGGCACATTTTTATACGGCAAAGAAGAATACGAATCATTTTTGAACGAAATTTAATCGTACATTATACATGTTTTGTTATATGAGATTTATTTTACCATTTTTTCTTTTAATTATTGGAAACGTTGGATGCGTATGTTTTAATAAAGCAATTTACTTGCAAGGAACGAACTCGGTTTCCCTTTGATGCTACTAAAAAAATGACTACTTTGCCTCAAACTTTTGTTATCCAGGGCTTCCGTAGATCCTTGCTGTAATGTAAGTAAATAGAAGAGCGAATTAATGGAGCTTGCATTCTTGCGAAAGAAAATTTCATTTCAATTCTTGCCGGACTGCGTTCGTTCTAATTACCTGTACAACAGTCGTGGACTTTAAGTAGTTTGCAACGTGAACGATAATGCATTGTACATTGAAGAGTGCCCTGCATGAAGCCATTTACAAGCAACAGAAAAAATCTTGCCCCGTATCTTCCTGTAAGTGTACAAGATTCCCGAAATTCGGTGGAAATTTTTAATTCAGAAATCTTCGCGCAGAGCCGGAGTGCCCACTTGCGCGTTCGAGGAAAAGTTTTCAACGCGGGCGAGAAAAAAAGTGGAGTATCCCAGATGCATATATGTATTTTCATGCAAGAAGGGGTTAACTACCAAGGTGCTTCGCGTGCCCACCGAGACCATATTATGTTACCATATATTTCAAACGATCTGCGAACAACGCTCGCGGAACAGCCACGAGCGAGCCTCTAGTGTGTGCATTCTCCTTTCAATTTCCGCCAAATTTCCAACGGGAACTGCTGAAATTTTCCCCATAAAATGTTCACGTTTCAAGTGGGTGCAGGAGAAAAGCGCGAGAGGCCCCTTTTTTTCGGACGTTTCTCGCTTTCTACATTTATGAGGCTCATCGTATCCTGTTGACCCGCTTATCACTGTCCGCCCTAACGAACTGCTTTCAAGCTTCCAACTCTTTTGCTACCTTTACGTCTTTACATCCTTTCCTACTTCATCCGTTCGCATTCATATTTAGAACTTTTTGAAGCCCTGACCCACATACGCGACCTCTGTCCTCCCCTCGGAACCGCCCCTTTGCTCGGGCTCGCGTTAACGACATTGTCTTTGGAAAACAAGGGGGACGAAAAATTCATGCATCTCTAAGTACGCGTCACGGCTGCATACGGTGTGTACACGGGTTACAGCCTGTGTGTACATGCATATCTACACGTGCAGTATTTCGAATGGGTTTTTTGCGCTTTTGATCGCGGGTGCTTCGAAACTGGTTTCCAGCCTCTGTATTTTTTTTTTTTTTTTTTTTTTGTTTCACTCGCAGTCCTCGTTGTGCGCCTTCACGTATTTCCCGTCTGCTGGCTACTGTTTGGCGTGATCGTTTGTAGAGTGCAATGCGGACTTTTAAATGCCGAAAAGATCGTCGTTTCGCGTGGATGGATACACTTTTCACTTGCAGCGGAAAGTGGGACAATAGTGTTTACCCGTTTACTTACGTCCCATTTGTTGTTTGGATATCTGTCGAACGCACTTGCTGCACAAATTTTGGTTTCCAAGGGAAAGCGGATTATCGGTGCGACAAAGAAATCCAACGTTCAGGCTTAATCGGAACAATTTGTGTAATTTCGGAGAATATTGAATAACAACGTTATATTTATCATTTATTTCATTTAATCTTTTTACCAATTATATTGTATAATTGTGATAATAAGATTTCCGTAAATGAAGCACGTCCGAATTGATTGATTATCGCTGAAAAATTGCGAACAAACAATGATTGTCATTGTTCATTCTAATAATTCGAAGAATCGCCAGGGGCAATAAATCCTCGGAACAGAAATCCGTCCCGGTCGAACGAAAAAATCCTAGAGGAAGGGCTTTTCGCGGCCGGGATCAGACTGGATTCGCGGGGATTCCGCGCGAAACGCAATTTGCGAGGGGGACTCGTCCCCGGCCGCAGGAACGGGAACACGAGACGAAGAAAAGGGGGCGACGCGCGCCTTGTACCCGTTTGAAATGGACCATTGTTCTGGCCGATGGTTCGACGACCACCTCCTCTGCCAAATAAAACGATCGAGACACGGAGATCTACGGGCCTGGGCAACGGGTCGAGCATGTAGGCCGTGCGGCTGACCTATTCGAACCAACGAACGGAATTTCTTTCAGCGAGCGAAGAAAAATACGGCCGATCGCGACGTCCGCAACAGCCGTCGGCCAATTATTTCGCGGCTCGAGTTCTCTATTTCTGATTCCGCACGCTTTTGTCGGCGGGCAAGGTACATACGTAGAAAAATATAAATCGTCGCGATGAAACTCGAACGGGTTTCTTTTTGTTATTTGTCATTTTAGGAGGGGGACGTTTGTGCAGGTACGATATTTGTCGAAATTTGTAAGCGAAGTGTTGCTCAGGAATATGTATGTAATTATTGTTTCTTCTTATTATTCATTTTCACAATCTCGGGATGATAAAAAAAAAATGTTGAGAGTCTTCTTTACTTACAATCAACGAAAATAATTCATATACAAGTACAATTTAATATACAGAATGAATGTTTCCCGAATGAATGGGGTCGATGTAATCCCTCTATTTATTTACCTATTCTTTTGTCAAACGAAAGCACGAACGAAAAGTCTTGGTAACTGTATACGTGGCAATCTCTTTGGAGGTATTTCCTCTTTGACACGCCGTACAATGGAAAATTCGAGTACGATTATTCGGAGGGGAAAAAAGTCGATCTTATAAATGGAGGATTTTAAGCGAAACGATAGATTCGGTGTAATCAACAATGGCGTATGGCTCCCTTTGTCAGGTAGAACGCGGAAAATCGCCTCGCGGAGTACGTTCCTATCGAATTGAAAAGGAACTGGTGTCCGCGATAAAATCTTTTTGTGCGTGGACGGAAAATATGACCGGCCAGTATCTTTTCCCGTTTAACTCGTTTCGATGTTACAATGGGGAAGGAATCATTCTGTCGAAGATTACCCGAAACCCAACCACCCACCCCCCCCGGGGAATATAATCGAAATTTATGGCGGCTCGCGATCATACTCCGTTTCTGGCCATTAGCCCCGTACAAAATAAATTTCTACGAGCAATTTACTTTTCCATTATTACGCACCGTTGATCGACCGAGTGCCGCCGGAACAAGCGGTATTTTCAAAGAACACGCCCGAACAATGCGCATACGTATAACGGGCGGTGTGACAAATTTCGGAAAATAAAATTCCGATTTGAAACGCGGCGATCGATCCTCGTTGACACTCTGTCGTGAAATATGAAGCGACGGACGAGAGTTTTTTTGATACCCGGTGTTCCGCGTCGAGCGAGTAAATTTATTCGATGTATGTAATCCTTTTTTCGACGCGGAGAATCGTACGGACGAGATCAACGCGGAACCGAAATAAAAGTGACACTTCCTTCGCGATGCTGCAGAAACTCGTAAGAATTAATCCTCTCCGATTTATTTCCTATCGAGTGGAATGTTTAAAGCGCTGCATGGATCGTCTCCGATACTATCGAATTGAAACAACGAACGTGCATTGTATCAGATTCGTGACAATGGTTCCCCACACCAATGGACGGCAAAGTGGATAATTAAGCGAAACTCGGTCGTTGAAGTTCTACCACTTTATCAGGGCTAATTATTCTTTTTCGCGGAACGCGACGATAGAACTTCCCGCTCCGATTGCACCGGATCGGTCATAGTCTTCGATCAGCCGCCGTTCAATTATAATGAACGAACTCTTTGACGATCGTGGCCCCCGTCGATGGTTCCCAAAAGGACCGTGTCTCATTTCCGTAATTGGAGGGTCTCTCGCTCCTTCCGTAATCGGTGCCAAAAATTTTCTCCGAACAACCGGTGACGAGTATCTTTCGCGGAACGAACAATGCACCTTGTTAAACAAAAAAAACAAAAAAGAATTACAGCACAGTAGCCCCAGAAGCGCGCCGATAAAGTGTCCGCGAACTCATTACGATTCCCACCCCGACGAAAATAGTGTGTATTCAGGGGCGTGCCCACGGCGGCGCCGACGTTTTATGAACAGCCGCGATTTTGTATTCCTCAACGTCGGCAACGTGTAACAACACGGCGCAATTACGCCCGAGAACAGAAGTTGAACTCGCGAAGGGTCTCGAAGGGAAGGACCGCCGGGTGCGGGGAAGCGGCCAGGAGGGGGGCGGAAAAAGAGAGGAGAGAAGGCGCGGAGAGAAATGGGGATTCGATGCGAACGGGAAGAGAACGGGCGAGGAGGCGGCCGATCGTGCAACTTATTCCCCGATTTTAAATTCACCGCCACGCTCCCCGTTTACATCCGTAACACGTGCATTCGTGCCGATGGGTATTCGTGCCTCAGCCCGCGAATGCACCGCCGCATAAATGCGCCGTACGTACGGCGCCAGCATCTTCACCCGTTCCAGGAAGGAAATCTTCAGGGATCGTTGACGGCCCCGGTCTTGTCGCGCGCGGTGAGGCGAGGACGCGAGCGGAAAGTCCTCGAAACTCGAAAATGGCAAACGTCGCGGCGTGATTGTAGCGCCATCGGTTGCATTAAAATATGATGGCTGACACGAGTGTACAGATTGTATTATATAGATACGCATACCATAGATTGTACGTTAGACGACGAAGCAGCACCTGTTGAGGCTTTTCCAGGAAGTAATTTTATAGATTTTTATTCGCGGGATAGATTAAAATATGAGATGAACACCTCTGGAGAATTATGTTTATTGTTATTATTATTTGGGATATTATGTGGACGAACAGAATTGTAATGTATAAATAATAATCCGAGGCACAAATTGTCCGAGCATGCATGAATCATTCAGAATAGTGTATTTGTTTAATTCTCCTATGATTTATATTGTTGTTTCAAGCATATTAATTCTGGCACTGGGCAATGCTAATGATTGCGATTAAAACGTGGGGGAGAAATCGGTGACGGGCGGAGGGCGTTAATATTTTGTCCGGCGACAAGCAGTTTCCCTTGGAAAATCACTTTGCTGCCCTCGCGCTCAGTCAGCGATTCCTGTTTCCTTCACGATCGTCCGGAGAGTTATTTCGTCTCTGCACGATTCTCGCGAATCAGCAGCATCCGAGTGGTTCAGGGGAAACTGAACGGAAGGACGAGGGAAAAAATCGGACGATATTGACCGGCAAGTTTCTGCCTGCTTACAGAAGGCGACGGAAAATTGTCCGGCAAGGGAAAACGAGTTTCGAAGAAATCAAGCAGAAGGAACAAGACCTTATATTTCCTTTTTACCATTTAATATTCTATCCAACTTTCTGAATCGAACGAAGGAACAAGAAACTCGCGGCCGTGTAACGAAACGTTAGTTAAAATCGCGGCTGGTAATAATTCTTTCCCTCGCGCAATTATTTCAGTAATTGAAAAAAAATGAAGTATATTAAACCGCTTCGTAATTCACTTTATACTACGTAAGTGCGTTGGGAAATAAATTTCACTGCGGACTAAACCGAGCAGTACATACAAATTCCAATACCCCCGTTTAAGAAGCAACTACATCGCGTCCCCTTAAATGAACATACCGACCGAAAATTTACACCCCACGAAATTTCGCCGAAATCTATCCGACGATTTCCTCGCTGTTGCAAATCAAGTTCTCATATTTTCTTTTTTTTTTACGGCGCGCGGCATCGTCAACCCGCTACGCCCAAAATACCACCCCTATTCGGTAGAACGTTGAACACAGTCATCGGGCATCGAAGAAACCCCGAATTCCAGTGGCACGTTCATCGGAAACGCGGTCGCGGCGACCCACTTTTCACCCCCGTCGTTTTTTTTTTTTTCCAATTCTCGATCCGTCCCGATCGTTCGATAAGGTAATACCATGCATCTGGCCGCGATTGCTCCTCCTTCCATTGCGCGTCGATCTGTCCAGACCACCCAATTTTTGTCGTTCCTCGTGCATGCATATCCGACGCGCGGATCGTCCACGGGTACAAAGCTGGCCGATTGGTCCGATTACCGCGACCGAAAAAAAGGGGCAAAAACGGGGGAACGGCGGAGGGTGAATGGTATGCCGATTCGCCTGGTACAGGGGGCGGCCAAACTTTTGTCTTCCGTGGACGAAAACGACAACGGGATCACCTTGCGAGTCACGCGGTCGTGTTCGACCTGGAATTGCTATTTATGGGACCCGTGGAGGGCGATTCTTCGGTTCGGCGGTCCATTGAAGCGGGGGATTATCGATGATTCGCACGGCGAATCCGGTCGTTTCGAAGGAGGATCATAGGTGGTTGCTTTAATGAATCCTTTGTTCGGTGGAGAATTTGGATGGGTTGGATGAGTAATTGTGGATAGCGAAATTCGTGTTCAGGTCGGTATAATTTTGATTTGTGTCGTCGGGGGTGGTTGAAACGATGAAACGATTCATTTCATGTTATTTTCCTTGCTGCTCGAATTCGCTCGATTATTATTTCTGTGGATTATCGCGGTACCAATACTTGTGCTATGGTAATTGTCATTGGCAGAACTGTTGGTACTAATGCTGTCATTATTTCGTCTACGAGGGGCGTGCTTTGATTGCACAGAGTTCGCGATTACATTTACTGACTCATTTAAGCGTCGTATATTTAATGCCATTCCATGTGAAAAATAATCATACCCCTTTCTACTTAACTGAAGACATTACTGGCATTGCTGGGTAGAACTGAACGACAGCAGAAAATATTCCACGGCTATTTACCAATGAATACCGGCGCTAAAGCTATCAAAAGAAAAATATAACTCGCCTCTCTACTCCAACGCGACGCGGAGCGCAGTTTAGAGCGACTTTAAAAATGGGAAATTCTACGGATTAGTGGATATTAAAGAATCTCGCGCGATACCGCTAACGGTATCGTTAACGCGGCAATATACAATTACAGTTCCAAACGGCGGGTCGTAAACGTAAATTCACAGAAAGAAGACGCATGAATAATAAACGGACGGGCCGTAGCAATTATCATATAATGGCGACGTTCTCCGAGACGAACAAGACAAACAGACAAATTTGATCGTCCGCCTTTAGATATCCTACGGGGTGGTGATTTATAAATTCCTCCGTTCAATGGAACCATCGTTGTTCTTGATATTCACGTCGGCCTACGCTATTCCAGTTCCTCCATCGTTCTGTCGCTTCGACGATTCCTCTCGGTTCTAAAAAATCTCCCATTATCCGGACGATGTTATTCCAGCAGGTCGTTCGAAGGGAAATAAAGGAGGCAATGGGACATCTGTGATTTCGTTTTTATCGCGAGTGCGAATTTTTAATCCGGATTGTGCAGGACGTTCTCCGCGTTCGAGTAACAAATTACTGAGTTTTTATATAACCGAAATTGTAACGATTTCTCGTCTCGCGTTATAAAATTAGTGCAAAATTGATCGTTGTTTTTAATTTCAAAGTGATCGAAGCAATTTTCTTGGATTCCTCTGTCTTTGAAAACTCTCCATTAAATTGTTCTGTATTTCATTGCAAATTCACGTTGATGAAAATAATAAGTCTCAGCGACGTTCAATTTAAATGCAATCAGCACCCATCAATTAGAAACTTGAATCGTGTTTCGAAACGCTATTTGCGGGATAACGATAAAAGTGCTTCGCTTCGATTGCTCCACTGAGAGTGTAAATGAAAATTCTTTCCAAAGTTCGTTTTTTGTTCTCTGTTTTCTCCTTCGATTGGCAATAAAAGGATGCGTCGAGATCAACAGATCTGTTCGGCGTGCCGAACGAATGGCGCGAGTATCGTTGTTATAACACGTTCGCGATCGATCGGCGAAGTTTTCAGCACGGACGGTCGCGTACAACGCTCGTAAGTCAATTCAACAAGCGACCGTAGGTTCGTCGTGAATAATTGAAACGCAGGGAACACGGGGCCAACGCCGGAGACGAAGAGGCACCGGTGACATCTGGAGAAATGCGATTCGGTGAAAGTGAATTACAGGGCGGCCGTTGTTTAGCAAATAAGCGGGGTTATTTGTTTCGACGCAACGGTTGACTGAGGGTCGATCATTTTTTAACGCAGCCGTTAAGGAGCTTTGTCCGGTGTATTATATGGAAACGAGCTAAAATACGACCTCTCATTTTCAATCCGTGAGATCTCGAACCTTTTTCATATATTTGAAATTTATTACAACGCTTGTTGAAGGTGAATTATTTTCTGATCAAATAGGGAAATATAAATTGTTGTCCAATCTGAACTTCTCGTGGAATTGACATTTTTTGGCCGAGACGCGACCAGAATGATCAATTCGTTCAATCGCATTCCCCTTCGATAATATTTGAGACCGAATCCAGTCGAAAGTTGACTAACCTATCGGAAAGAATTGAATCACGTTCACCATATCAATTAAAACGAAAGGAATCGTCGAATTCCAACAAAATAATACATAAATCACTGCTCCTCAACCCTTCCGACGGTATAGACCTGTCGAATACTCGAATTAACCCCCTCCCGTCGTTTCTACCCGTAAAAAAAAAAGTAGAGAACAGCTCAACTCAAAAACCATTATCACCGCGGACAAAAGCGACCCCGATTCCCAAAGTGCCGGCGGTCCCAATCTACTCATCGTGCATCCATCGATCAAGCTTCCACCTCTTTCGTCGCTCGGATCATTTATTTCTTCCACGATCTTCCGTCCCCTCCGCCGGTAACGATCGCATTCCAAACAAAACCCTCTCGCAACAGCATCGCCAATTCCGATTAAACCCCGCAGACGGGCCTGCCGCTGAAAGAACGGCCGGCCCCGTACGGAAAAAGGGAAAAGTACATACATACTCTCCCGGCGTTCCCTGCGCCTCCCGTCACGTAGCCACGCGAGAGAAACAGAAGCGGATAGAAAAGCGAGGAAACAAGAAACAGTCGAACGAAATTTTCCCCGTGTCCTCTCTGTTCGATGGCCGTGAACGAGGACCAACGAAAGAGGAGCCCACGCCATCATCATTAGTCCCGGTCTACCGGTAATCGCGATCGTTCTTACGGACGCACAAATTGCCTTTCAAATTGTTCCCCCCTGAGAAAACGGGCCCGGTGCCAAGGGTGGCCCCTTTTTAACGCGACGTCGGAGAGGAAACGATACAGGGGACGCACGCTTGAGTGATAAGGAGGACGAGAGACTTCGTCTACCATTCCGGCATCCTTTCGTGGAAACACTGCAATGGCCGCTGCAGGCTCGATCGTCTCTGTCTCTCGATATCTTCGGACACGACGTCCGTTGGCTTCTTGGAAGATCTACCGGGGATTCGTTGACGTGTGCTCGTCGAAATGAATGAACCTTTCTCGTTGCCGAATTTGAAGAGGGTTGCACCGCGAGTCCCACGAGTGCGGGACTCGCACTGTTATGCATAGAAATTGGTTTGAAGTTTTCCAATGATATTTCTTATTACAAACGGACGCATATGTGCAAAGAATTCCCGTGTCTTGATTTGGTTCCCGGTAACGATTGCGTATAGTTGGTCAGTGTATTCGATTGCGATTACTGTCCGTTTGAGCCAGATAGTAGGAAAATACAGATTGATTGGGGGCGAAAAGCTTCAGGCTGTATCTGTGCAATTTTTATAGCTTCGACGAACAACGAGGAGCGATTGGAAATTGCAGGCCGGTTAAATAATTGTTGGAACCCTTGCTGACGTTGCTGTGCTCGATTGGTCGCCGTTTATGCAATCTTCGCGTGGTCGATTTAGCGTGATTGGAAATTGTACATCGATCAGATCGACGTCTAATAACCTATCATATCGATATAAATGGTCTGCTTAGCAATTAATTAATTGAAACCCCCAAACTCAATATTTTTGCGAAAATTCCTTTGACCAACGAACAGATATTAATTTTTGTGTGTCAGAAAATGTCATCCTCGTTAAGGAAAAATTAAAGTAAAAAACAGAAATGATTGGAATAACTCTGTGCCAAATATCATGTATAAAGTTATTTGTACTTATTTCATCGAAGAGGTCTCTGAACGACCAGCGAGCATTAGCTACGTCGTTCAGTCCGCATTGTCGCCAAGATTAACGACGAGACCCGTGCTTCTTCTCGTTTGCTTAACGAGGACGTTGCAACTCCGGTTCTAATTGTTTTCGCGATTAGGTATCGTGTTTGCGTGTCCATCGGGACAACCGACTGGCCGGTAATCGAAGGTAATTGTTAATGCATTGAACGCGCTCGTAATGGGCTGGCTGTACCAGCATTACGTCGAATCGCCACTCTGGGGCAGGTGTTAAACGCGTGTACACGGGTCTACTTTCGGTGATGTAGTGCCAATCGTGTTCGTGCACAAATCATCGACACGATTTGTGTACATAGATCTGTCTCGAACGGAAGCCCTTTGCTTTTATTTTAAAACTTTTCCGAAATTAATTTTTTGAGAGGAATCTCAGAAATTCAGATACTGGAGTTCAATGGAAATTTTATTAATGAATTACATTTAAATCCTCGGAAATTACATTTAAATGAAGACTCGTCGTTTCTACAGCGACAATGTTGTTATTGAAACAGCGAAACACTAAATACTAGAAACCCAGCAAATTTTATAGGAAAAATCTCGTAGTCGGAATGTTACTTCATATCGCCGAGTCCAGTTCCCTAAGCGAGACCCTCCATTTTTCAACAATAGCTCCGATAATGATACCAAAGTAGGCTGGCAAAGCGGGTAGAGGGTGCGTGGCGCTTTTTCGCAGCGCCACTTCCGGTCGTCCGTCTAACTGGCCAATTAAACGAAGAACCAGCCATCGTTGGCAGAAGACGCTAACTATCCACGGCACCATGCAATTACCGTGAAAAGGTACGCCGCTAAAAGATTCATGGTTGCTCCCAGAACACGCTGTCGCTTCGCTCCCTCCCTTTTCTGCTTATCTCTCCGTCTCTAGACGAAAATAATTTTGCTTCCCGAGCAACCGGGATGGGATGATGGAATTTCGAATGCGAAATTGGATTGCGGCACGACGATGCCGTTCTCGTCTTTCGACCAGTTTCGCGACACGCTTGATCACCTTGATACGTTGACAACGGGTAATGACACGTGTTCAGTCGTGTTAAGAACGGATGCGAAGGAGAGGGACAAACAATCGTGTCAACGATTCCGAGTATTAGTTAGTATACATTATGCATTAACGGGTCTCGGTTGACTGGTGCGTTTGAAAAATAAGCTCCACGACTTCACTATATTCGTCCATGAACGCCTCCGGAATGCGTAAGCGCGGTAAATTAAACGGATTGTTAATAAAAGTATACGGGATGGGGAGGGGAAGCAGCGGAAAAGAACATTGAAAGGGGTTATAAAGGAAAAAGTTGATCAAAGTGCTCCGGACGAACGTGTTTTCCTCGCGGTTGCAACTTTACAAACTCGTAAGGTACCGGAACCCCGTAAACTCTATAAAAATCCACGTCATAAAAGCAAAGTCAGGCAAACAGCCTGGAAAACTTCCCTCCTCTTAAACACTGATTTCAAAACATTTCGAAACCCCATCCGTCCCCGGTTCATTCACCCCTATCTGTCATCAGTGCTAAAACACGAAAATTTATATATAATACTGAATGTCAATCAAATATTTGGTGTACAAACGTTATATATAAACATTGATTCAATGGATTCGATCATTTTTGGGGGGTAATTCGCGACGATATTTATGTTTTCGAAAACAGGAGGAGGAATAAATTCGCCGAGGCAGATCGATTTAAAATCTGACGACAGCCAGAAGAAAGGAGGATGCGAGAGTCCCGACTTCCGGCCGTCCATGGGGATCGTCGACGGGGCAGAAATGTCCCCGTTGAAAAATATCCGACGTCGCTAGGTGCTATTTCACTCGTCGCGTATCACGGACGCCTATTCCCGGGAATCGCGTGAAACATTCATCGGAAACTTCCGTCCCCGGGGGTCTAGCGACGGACATCCACGAAGGAATTTCGAAAGGAAACTTATTCTGGATATAATTCGTTCGGTTAACCCGTTTCGACGTGGCCGAAACGTAAACGGAGACCATTAAATGGCATTGCGCGCAGAAAGAGATTAATTCGCTTATCGTGAAACAATCACTCTTAAGGAAAAGATGAAGAGCATGAAATAAACATTTTCGTCTCTACACGTATCATAATAACATCGCAAAACACCTGACAAATTTAAATTTCGTTGAAGGCAGAACGGACACCGCGAGATTTCTGCGGCTGCGCGCAGTTTTCGGGTAATTCGCGTGCCCGACGATGCTCCCCGTGCCGGATACATTGTAACGCAATAATAAGAAAATTCATCAACAATTACAGAAGTTTGCCGGCGAGTGCACCGGAGCATCGGGGGCCGCCGCGAGTCCAATGAAACCCTAATTACCGGCCCTTTGACTTCAAGTTGGCCCACTTGTTAAACAAGTTCACTAAACTGCTGCTAACGTGGCGCTATCTGATGTACGCGGGGAACACACAGGGCGGTTCTGGTTAGCGCGGCCGCTTTTCTGAATAACTTTGTCCCTTCAATTAATCCGTCAACCGTGAAGCAACGTGCACGGACTGATCCCGTAATAATTCGCATTTTTGTTGCCTCCATCTTTGATCGAGCATTATGAACCCGTTGACAGGCGTGTCGGGGACCCTCCATTACCGCTACCAGATTTGATTAATGGACCCCGGTCTGAGCTCGTTTATAAAAGTACTTCCAATGTATTTACTTGGAAATGGGTTTCGTCGTTTTCTTTCGACATACCTTTTCTCCTTCCGTTAATCATTTCGTGTTCTCCTTTTGCTACCGCAGACACGCTGTATCGTTCTGCTGATCTCGGCGGGAAGTTTGTATCCGAGCAAGTGGAAATTCGATCAGCATGGCGAATATTATTTGGCAAATATTCTGCAACTTGTGTGCTGTTCTTTTCTTCTTCTATGGACTACGCAGGAGGCAGGCACTGGTATTGCGTAATATCGAGTGTCGGATGATATTCGCAAGGGTTATTAATTTCGAGGCAGAAACGAATATTAAATGCTGCTTATTATTAAGTCGGACATGAATATTTAATTCCTATGGAAACAAGAATGTGGGCAGATCGTTCGTTACCTAATGATTCAATGCCGCGGGAACATTCTTGCCGAATTTATGTCTCGCAGAAATGAATATTCACAAGTGTACCGCCACCGAAAAGTTGAAAAAGAAAGTCTGGCCACGCTTACACGGAAACTGTTCATCAGCGAACGGGTTACATGTCACAACCGCGATACAAAAAGCTCTATCAAACCCGACAAAACGAACGACGAAGGTTGGTTCGGGGCGAATTCGCGGCCAAGTCGCAATTCCATTGCTCAACGGTAAACAGGAATTTCGCGTGGGACAAGGAATTGCCGGAGGCTCGCGAAGGAAATATTTGTCGGAGGTGGTCGGCGCGGCCGCCTCTTCGCGGTGGTCGCGAATAAACGCTCGGGACGGTCGTTTTATTCTCCCGCAACGTTCGCGCGAGTCAGAATTTTAATTAAAGGAATTAAGCGCGCCGCGATGGGCCTTAAATTTCGGTAAATACGAGAGAACGAGCCCGCGTTATGCATGGCCCTTCGTCGTCGGACGCTAATTGTGTTTACGATCGCTCGTCGCCGGCCTCTTTGACGCACGTTCGCGGGCAAGATAGACCCGCGTTCCCCTTTATTCCGTGCCAGCTGACGTGAAACACGCATCTCGCCCACGAGATGAACGCCAATTTAGCGGATCCGCGCCCGGATTCCGGCGTGTTAATGAAGCCTTACGAGCTCGTGACCGATTCGTCGCGAGGAAAGATACCATGTCGCGTGGGGAAAACCATTTGGACGTGAATGGTAGGGAGAATTTTATTCGGATGGCGAATTGTTACGTTCAGGAAAGATCATAATGAGACAGTTGATGGTAATTATTGTTTGGGGGCGGAATTTTTTAATTCGATTTAAATACCCTGGCGAATATAAGATAAATGAATAACGGTTTTTAACGGTATAATAAAGTGTCGAGGGAAGCGGTTGGCGTTTATATGGAAATCAGGATAGAAGCATCTTTACAGCCACCCACCTATTTCTACACTGCACGTGTGCGGAAGAAAATTGCATTTCTTTCACCGCGTCGGCTAATCCGAAGGTTCATGTGTTACGCTACCGTGATGCTGTTTTATTTTCGTTCTCGTTTTCTGCGGCCCCGATTGTAATTACTCGTTTGCTTGCCCCGCGTCACGGAATATGTTTGCGGAGAAACTTGTAATACATTTATCGAGGAATAAATGCGCAAATAATAATAAAACTACCAAAATTAATCTGACTTGCATAGAATTGTTCGCATGTGCGGACACGTATTACTGTTCGTTACCGGTTCAATTGCCGCGGTAAATATCTCGCCCCAGCCGGCAAACTAATCGTTTGAAACAAACGTGACTCACCCAAAATCCTCGCAATTTTCTGCGACCGTTGCGAGCACAGCCTTTCGCCGCCAACGCTGATAATGCCTTTCAAGTATTTCTCAGCCGTCCAATTCCACCAGCACCCTTTCTTTTTTGCGTCCCCGATAATCGGCCGCGGGCAAACGCATTCGTAACCGTGCCGTAAGCCACTTTGAAACGCCGCGGAATCGTAAATAATCGGATCTGTGTCCGGTGGCAAAATTACCCGGTGGCGCCCGGTTTACCTTCTTCGCGGCAACACCAAATCGCCGGTAGAATCTCTTAAGTCGCGATCAACGTTCGCCTGTCCCGCCCTCCTTTATTCCACCCGTTTTTTCCACCCCTGCAACTCCACCCACAGCCACCTGAGTTCGCGACAAAATTTTTACGACCTAGGACACAACGGAGTTTCATGTCCGCCGTCGTAAAACATCTTGGAGCCCTTATCCGTTTAATCTCCTTCGTTATAACGCGGCTCGCTAATACAACAGCATCCTTCTCCCCCCTTCCTTGCGCACCCGACGGTCGTCCTCATACTTTTCTCATCCCTCTACGCTTCAGCCCGAGGCGTCTCATGGCCACTTTATCGGCCAATGTAATCGCTGGTCCGGCTATTCGTAGATTCTGCCGCCGATAGCAGGTCGAAAGTTTCTTTGGAAACCTCGCTGGAAATCGGACGTTATCGTCTTCCCCTCGTTCCTGTCCCATAGCGGGGACAGCCGCCGGGAGAACAACGACGGGAAGTTGGAAGGTTCCTGCAATTTTCTACTCTTGGACAATTAAAGTGCGAATAAATTAGAAGCGACGCGTGAAACGCGTGAAAAGAAACGGCGACAGATGGGATCAAGGGAAAATACAGTGACACTCGTTCCAAAAAAATATCGCGATCCCCGTCGAGCTTGTTTCATAGACTGCCCTCGAGGTTTCCCCAATTCGACCCTTTCGACCAACTCGAATAATTTCGCTCTTCCCGATCGCCGATTGAGGCCAAGATGAAACAGAGTCTTATTTCAACGTCAAACGCGGTTTAATCACGAACGATGAGGGCACTAGCAATTCGATGATCAAAGTTTCACCGTGGATCGCGGCGAGACGCGGGCGAGATGTGTACAAATTTCGCCGGTCTGTTTGCACGGGCACACAAAGGCCGTCGTATCAGTTCACTATTAATGACAGACACCTTTGGACGAGGCTGGAGGCAAAGCAACCGCTCCGGGACCGCGTGGCACGTCATGTCAGAGGGCCGTGAACCCAACAATAACCATTAAGAAGATTGATCAGCCTGCAGCTTGTCGGGGCGGCTCATAATATCGGGCATAAAAAGCTCATCGCAGGTAGCTACCGTGAAACACGGCTGAAAAGCTGTTGGGGTATTAATTAAAGAGCGACCCGACACGTGCCTCTATTAATATCGCGACGATTATACACCGTTTTTTTTTTTTTTTTATTTCACCGATGCTAACGACGCGTCCGGTTTCACACCTTTCGCGATACAGATTTAACGATCTCCACGGGAACCGATTATTTTGAGTGGCTGGATGTTGCGTAGCCGGCGTGGACAAGGCTTGGAAAATATTATCCGCATATTTTTGTTCGTTATCGTTTCCAGCCTCGGCTTGTTGGATTAGCCCCTGGGATTATTTCGGAGTATGCGCGAAATGATATACTGAGTCGTAATATTTTGCAAATGATTATCGATCTTGTACATTTCGCTATTTCTTGGCATCGGTATTCTGCGTGATATCTCTCATCGAGTTTTCGTTGCACAATTTTTCTTCTCGCTTCGAAAACGGTTCCGTGAATCGATTAAATAAATCTGACCCGCAATCGGACCGAGAACAGAGATATCCGAATTTCTACCGTCGTACCGGTGACGAATCAGCCAAAGCCAAACATTACCACGGGCGGGCGTTTCAAATTCCGAGTCCGACCGGGCAAAATCAATGCTCGCGCAGTCACGGGGGCAGCGAACGGTTCTTAGCTGTGCACCTTGACCCCCGCAACGATCGCAACTGGCCGTGCAGGCAGTCGAAACGCGGTTGCAAAGCAGGATCGATTATTCTCGGGCGGAAAATTCGCGCCAGAGGCGAAGTTTACCGCGGACCGCAGGTGGCCGGTGTCGGGGGCCAATAACAATGCCGAAAGTACGGATATCCTTGCGCTGCCGGTCGGCTAATTAAATTAAACGGCGAGCAGAGCGCTGCAGGTGCGAAAACGCTTTGGCCGTCGAGAACCAGACCGCGGCAACGATCGAACGAATAATTATCCTACGATCCTTCGTGTTTCGTGAATATCCAATGGGCCAGGGAGAGGGGAAAAAGTCGATTTCCGTAATGGAATTCCCGTAATTTTCGAGGGCCAATGAATACATGAAACGAAGTCGGCTTCGTCTCGATCCTTTTTTCGACTCCTTGACACGAACGAGCCGGTGCTCCCTCGCGGCGAATGTTAATTACCCGGGACTTGTTCGGCAATTAATCACTGGACGAGACACTTTCCGGACGAGTTATTGGTAGGCTCGACTGGATTATTTCTCGGTGATTAATGGCGGAAGCGAGTGTTGATCTGTGTAGAGAGCTGGTGGCTCGTTTCGGCGCTTTGGATGTTCGGGGAACGGCGGGGGAGGGGGGGGGGGGGCAGTGGAGTGAATAAAATTGAGGAAAGGCCTGAGCAGAAATTGCGCTGCACCTCGGTCGGCGTGATAAATTCATTTCTCTTTTTCATTTGCTCGATTCATTGTTCGTAGGTACAGTATAATATATTAATTGTACTCGCAAATTAAAAAACGACGAAACATTACATACCATTTCATGGCGTGCTTCATTAACCGAGCACCGAATCGAATTAACAGCACGCCCAATAATCGAACAACCGATATTAAAAACAATTTCAAACTGTCCATCCAGGGGCAAGCACAATATAACAATTATTACCATTATCATTTGCCGACGATTATTTAAACAGGTGTGCCAAATACTGTCTGCATACAGACTCGACCAAAGCTACGTATTCGTTTCACGAAACTCCGGACAAAACGCGCAATCACCCCCAAGAGGACTTAATTTCTTTACAGCCAACAAAATTCTATCCGCATCTGTGCTATTAAAAGAACAACCCCCCCCCCCCCAAAAAAAAGGGTTCCAAGATCCATCAACCCTCGACGACCAACCGCCCCCGTCGCGTCTAACGTGACCGTCGAACGGTTCGTGCGGCGACGGCAGAGGGTTGAAACGGCGGGGAGGGAAAAAATCTGCTTGACAAAGAGCGGACAACGCGGCGAGAATGAGCGAGAAAATTGCAAAGTTCGCGGGGTGGCTTTGTGCGGGTACACAAACGTAAATCCATCCGTCCGTCCGTCCATCCGCGGGGGTGGACAACCGGCGTGTGGCGGTCAGCCACCCTCGGGGGCTTTTCGTGGCCGTGGGTGGTGGGGATCGGCAGGGTGGTCTGTACGAAACTTTTCGATGGAGCTTGGTCACAATGGGACGGTGGTTTACGTTTATTAGACCCGCGGCGAAAAGCTTAGTTTGCATTTGAAGCCGCGCCACCCCCTCGTCGTCACATCGCGCGCGCGCCCCCGGCGCTCATTCTCGATGCGCTCGCACGAAACGTCGAATATCTTCGCGTCGTCGGTCGTACCCCCCTCTCGAAATAACGTTTGCTGCGCTCGTTACGATGCTTTGGGGGTGTAGATAGCGCGCAAGCGGCTGACGAAGATCTGTCGGACGATTGCTTTTCGGTTATGGTTAAGTAGTATGTGGCTTGAATAAACTGTGCGTTAAGTGAAGTGCGATGGTAATGCAGACAGTATAAGGATGATGATAGTAATTGGAAGATAACTGAATGCTTTCGAAGATAATTAACACTGAGGCGAAACGTCTGCATATGTGCAACGATTTTTAAAAATGAACAAAGATTTTAGGTAACTGTTGTCAGTAATTGGCAAGTGCAGTTTGCCTTAGAATCTTGTAAAATCTATCGGATTTTCCGAACTGAACTCTCCGTTTGCAATTCTCTCGTACGATTATCGAACAATTATCTAATTGCAGCTCGATTTATGCACAGGCACAGGCCGGCCGTAGCCGTGCAGTCGCATAATGTTTATTGTTCTATTGCGATTTGAACGCTATTGATTCCTCTAAGTTCTATATTTACTTTGGTCACTGAAGGGTTGCCTGCGCGAGAATCCCACGGGAAGTGTATTAAGGGGATCACGTACCATGTGATTTACTGTAATCGAAGCGTGAGAACGCTCTATTGCGAATAATGAGAGTACGTATTCCTTTGAAAACATTATCGAGCCCCGAAGCCATTGGGAAATCATAGAAGTTCATCCTAGCAGAAATATACAAAAAAATTATTCACTACACCTTTCATAATTCGTATGAGTGCACAAAGGAGAACGAACGGGAACTTTTATACGTCCAAGCAAACAGCTACCGGTTCAGTAATAGAACTGAAGGGATAACTTACCGTTTTGGAATTTATGTAGATGCGCTCACTACGCTCGCAGAGAAACGAAGCCCGATGCCATTTCCAAACGAGAGAGTACCACTCTCTTCGCAGGACATTTATCCGGCAACTCCTCCTCTATCCTCGCACTTCTAATTGTGGCCGCCAGCCGAAGGACTATTACGCGTCTTGCACTCGAGTTCCGGCGGGGAGTGTAATTTTAAACGATGCAAACATTAACGCGGCAATTCGGGGGAAATTGCGCTTCGAGTTCGAGGAGAAAATTTTGTCCCCCGAATACAGTCTGGCTGTTCTGTACGCGGAGGGTCTCTGAAATTTTCGTGAAACTCCCGAGTTACGCCCTATTCGCTACTCCACTCCGTGTAAAAATGTCACAAGTATCGGCAGCTTCGTAGAACCCGCATCAAGCTTATTTAAGAATCAATTGTTCAAGGTGAAAAAATAATTCCTCGAAAGTCTCTGCAATTCTATGACGACTTTATTTCCGCTCAACCCCTTCAATCTTTAACCCTTCCCCTTTCCCCCTCAAAAAAAACTATTTTCAGTGGAATTTTCCATCCACACGTTCGTCCGATATTTTTCAATGTAAAAACAAAAATTCTCCCGCCGTGTGTAGAAGCTAATTCCTCGCCAACGGTGATAACAGCGCCCGGCCGTGGAACGTCCAAGTTGAAATTCACATTGTCGAGAATCCGAGCGGGGAAATCCTCGGCGAATGTAATCTCCGATAAATAACGCGGACGGGGGAACAGCGTCGAGTTTTCGAAGGAAGCAACAATCGGTCCGCGCGGCGAAAATACACCACTCTGGCGCTCGAAACGGAATGATTTTCGATGGGGAGCACCAGAGGCATGGCTCGCAACGACAGAATCGACGCAGCCTCGCGACTTGACCATTGTACGGAACGGACCCCCGCGTTCGTCATACTCATCATTGTCACCATTGTCATCGTTGTCATCGTTCCCTGTATCCGCTGGCTTCGCGAGCGACCGTCCTGGAACGAAGGGTTCACTGGAATAACGATCGACTGTTCTCTCTGTTCGTGCAACCACCCTCTGTCCCTACACACATTTCTCTGCGCGCCCGTCCGTAGATAGACACGTACACCGTGGCGCGCGCGTGTCCATGTATAATATAAGCATTGAAACACGGCGTTTTTCAATTTTGCAAGTTTGTAACGTCTATGCGGGACAATGGGGCGGCCGTCGAGCAATTTTTGCATTGTGCCCAGCGCGGACGAGAGAGGGAGAGAGAGAGAGAGAGAGAGAGAGAGAGAGAGAGAGAGAGAGAGAGAGAGAAAGAGAGAGGGCGAAAGAGGGACAGAGTAAGTCCGAACGAAAGTCGCCGGAAAAAGAGACGCGTGGGTTTTTTTCGTTTTTTCTTCCCCCTCTTTTTTGGCGTGAAAAACGGAGAACGCGGGGAAAAGGGTGGTTCCCTTTCTACGCGCCCTTTCCACCCGATCGCAGAGACGTTTCTTCCAGTGGGAAAAGTCTCGCGAAATGCTAATGCTAATGCAAGTTCGTTGCGCCGAGCCTCGGTTAAATTCGCGGCCAACCAGGGGACTCGTACGCTCGCGAGTCCTAATCGCGGATTTAAATATTCATTCGCCGGCCTGGTCGATCGAGGCGCGCCGCGTGTTTAGCCACGGTGCCGGGTGATAAATCAGGATGGCTGGATAATAAGTTGGTCGGGGTAGCCGGGATTGGCCCGCGACTTGTGCATCGAATTCTTCTAATTATATCGTGATCGCGAGTCCGGGAGAATTTTCGGTGCTGCCGAATCACGAACGTTTCGACGAGAATGCGACGTCGTTCCGAATCAACGTTTCGTTTCGATCTTGTCACCTGCATTTCCTCCCCCTGCGACCAGTGTTTTCCTCGGCCCCGAGTTCAACGACTCCTCGTTAACGTTCGTCGTCCTACGCCCGCCACGGTCTCTCAAGGATTGTCGGCCGGGCGAAAATGCTCGGGTGCCGCCGGGAAAAAATTGGTAACTCAATAACGCGGGAACGGCGAAGACGGGCAATCGATCAACGGCCATTAAGTCGCTTTAAACACAACCTTTCCATTAACTTCGCTCATTCGTCAGCGTGTCCGCGAATAGCCCGGGCATACATCAAAGCGTGGCACAATGGTCGCCGATATATGCAAAGCGGCACCGTGCAACATTCACTCGAGACACCCACGCCGTTGCCAAGAAACATCTCGACGCGATGGATATCCTCTCGCGTGCTCGTCAGAGTGCCCTTCTCAAGACTGTCGTCGTCCCATTACCGTCAAATTACAAACGCGTGACGCTCCCCCCCGCCCGGTGATAGAAAATTACGAAGACGAACAATGACCGTATCTTTTGTTTCTTCGCCATACGTACTACACTACAACATCGTATGTCAGGGGGAGGAGAACGACGGGATTCCGCGACGAGGCAATTGAATTTCCTCTCGGAACAACAGTAATTTCACGCGCTGGAATCGCGTGGACTGTTCGCATGGGTTACACTAATTTTCTCAATGGTTATATAAAAGCCTCGAGGTGTCGCGTGATCAGAGCAGAGCTGCCGAGAAGGGGTTCAACGATCCGCGAAGGGTAACGATTCTGTATTCGGAACAGCTATTGCGAAACGACGTTCGCGCCGGACATCGAAAGGACTTAATTGGATTAACGGTCCGAAAAGCCCTGCGATATTTCAATTCGTTTTGCTTCATAGCCTTTAATTAAAATTGCGCGGATAATGTAGCGATCGGTAAAATACAGAGTCCGATAAATATCCTAGCATACCTTCGCTTTGTCCAAGGATATTAGAAAGGGACAGTCGCCAAATTGAAACCGAAATCCTTCATTGATAGACATAAATATAGAAACGTACCGCGCGGACGAGTATAATTGAATCAGCTGTTAATCACGGGAAACGGCGAGGCCCTAATGCCGGCTAATGCCATGGGCGATATCAATTTCTGGTCGACGCGGTCGGTGAAATTCGGATGCAACCGATACTCGATTGAAACGCTATCGTTGCGAATCCGCGGCTGTGCATCTGCATAGAAATAACAAGCTGTCCCGCGACAGACCCTCCCTAACCCTGCTCTCCGCCTCGATTTTCTTTTCTCGTCTCTCGTTCCTTCACTTTTCCTGTTGAAGTCGTCGTACCCGAGAGCGGGAGCAGCGGGCCTATTTTTCAGTTCGCTGTGCCAGAAGTCGAGAGATCGCGACGGCGGAAGTCAGCCTCCTTATTAGCAACTGTCGCGAATGGTAGAGAGAGAGAGAGAGAGAGAGAGAGAGAGAGAGAGGGAGAAAGAGAGGGAGAAAGGAAGAGGTAAGGGTGAGGCAGGAGAAGGAGGGTGACTCGTGCATCCCCGTGCATTCTCGCTCTTTTTTCCAGTCAACGGAGAGGAAAGAGCCTCGGTCGAGAGTCGGTTTCATCCCCCCTGCAACCCCTTTCACGGCTGTCTTTCGTCCCTTTCGCGCTCGTCTCTGTTTCCGCGACGGCTGAATAAGGGGAACAGAACGGAACCAGTGTCGTGGAACAACGGGGAGGGAAGGAGCCAGACGGGACACGGCGCGGAGGAAATGATGGAAAGATGGAACGTTAACGTGGCGGACCGATGAACGGACCGAGAGTCAAGGGTGGCCGGAGAGTTGAGGTGACGGGAACGGGACGACTGCGAACGCATTCGGACTGCAGGTGCATTTTGGGAAAGCAATTTTTGCAAGCGATGCGAATATTTTGGGCGATTTTTAATGGTACTCTTTGTTGAAGCGATGCAGACTTGAACGGGTGTACGATTGGTATTTCTTCTGTTAATAATTAAGCATTGAATGAGAGTGTTGATTGATCGAGGGTGTGGACAGTGGAAGGGTCGGAAAATTCTTTTTCAGTTTTGTGAAACGATATGTTTCTAGATGATTTGACAATATTAAGGACAGGGAACTCTGAAAGGGGATCTTGTTTTGGAAATTTTATGCCTTTTCTGTTTCTTGTATGCTATACGATCCGCTCTTTACTACCCGGGCCTATCTATGAGATTAGGGATATCTTTGGACACCTTGTTTTTGGTCGCAAGACAAAACTGACCGATCGACACGAATGGCTGGTCCAGTATAACGATAGACAGTTCGAAGCCGTTTAAACTGCGGTGAATCGAAAGAGCAGATCAGTTCTGTCGAACTAGAAAGGTTTCAGACCTGTTTCTAATGACCCGATGCCTCGATAGCTGAAGAAACCCGAGAGTTTCGTGGTTGGGTGGGTATCCGTCTGGACAGGTATCGATGCTGCCTGATAAGAGATCAGTGATCGACAGCGAGGGTCTCGAACCGAAATCCTGACACGACTAACGATGAGCTGGCCGAGTTTTACAAAACGGACAACTGTAACGCAACATTCCCCCGAGATCGAAATGGTCCGTAAAACTACGACGGTCACAAACGTTGACGTGTGCCATAAAAGTCAACAAATTTCAACATTCTAAGAGTGCGCGGTGATCCAATAGTTACCCCTATATGTATATTCCGAAGCTTTGTATATACCACTGCAAATTTAACCTTACTCCTGACACTAATGCACATCTGCGAATAAACTGCTGCAGTCTTCGCTACGCTTTAAATTAATTAAAACTATCATCTACCGCCTCAAAGACCGGAACAAAAATCCCTGTAATCCACACCTCACAACAGCGCCCTTGTACACGACCGCGCATTACCCACCCCAATGCGGCTTAACCACCGCCGAAACGAGGTTACGAAGGCACCCCTACACGGCCATATTTTTCCGGCACCGTTCGCCTTAATTCCTTATTACGGTCGCGGTAATAAACCGCCTCGCCCCTACGCCTCTTTAAAGCGCATCGAACAACGGGTTGAAACTCACGCGTGGACAAGCCGGACAAGAGCATACGTACACCTATGCACGTGTATGCTGACACATCTATATACGCATGTATGTGCGCGCACAAACGACGGAGCACAGGGCGATGAAGAAGCGTGCAATGGAGAAACGAAGGAGAGGGAATCTCCGTCCGTCTGTCCGTCCATCGCGGACGGTGCTCGTATATCTCATCTGCATAGAAACAAGCTCTCCGGGACAATGGGGTCCTTCGTCCATTCTGAACACTGCAAACACGCTGCAACCGTGTTCCCCCGGACCAATGGGAAAGCACTTCAGTATGCTCTGCTAACCCTTTCGACGCTGGGACCGGCTATCATCGAGAGGCCGCGGTTGTCCTTTGTGTATCGTACAATAATTTCGTACCTGGTAACGTTACAGACACGGGGGTTGGCCAGCCTGAGAGACACGCGCGCTCATTATACACGTGTCCTGCACGGTTCTACTATATGTGTCTCATCTCTCTGCACCCCCCCACCCCCCAGCGTGCTCTCTGTCTGGCCCGGCCTCGTGAACAACCCGTGAACCGTGGCGGAAAAATGGGTCTACCCGCTTATAAATATGAAAAGCTGGTCGGATCGAGTTACCGGCGCGATATCGGACAGCGATCGACCCTTTGTGCCATCGCCCCCTGCATTCGAAATTGTTTCTTTGATCGCGAATTTGCCGGAATTTTCCACCGGTCTGGCGAATGGAAATGTAAATGTCCTTGGGGCGGGGGGGCGGGCCTAATGGAATGGGTTCGTTTTATTTCTAGGGGTCGCCCGCCACTTACGTGTTTGCTAGAAATTCAAAGGGAAGAATTGCTCTCGTTCGAAGAATTCGTGTACAAGTGTTAAGTCAGGAATTCGCGACCCTTGTCAAAATTCCCTCACCTTGTGACTATTCGTCGGTGTTTTAATTTTCATTCGTTCTAGAAAAAGTCTTCTTCGTTGTCGCAACAATACACACTTCGAGATTCCACGAGATCCAAACACGTTGACTCTCTATGCCGGATGCAAAGGCACGGTCCTCCGAAAGTATCGGCAGAAACGTGCTTCTCCTACTGTGCAACGGGGAAACGACTGAAACAGCGAATTTTCCTTTTTATCGTTGCCGCATCCGCGGAAGGAAACGCGCTTTTATCTACCCCATGTATTCCCGACGGGTGCCACGAAAATTTCGTGTACCACGCCCGGGTGAAGGGAGCAGAGGGAAGCAGAAGGTACATGAATGGGTACACGCGTTAGATCCTCGTCGACGAACCGCAGCCGGGGAGAAGCAGTTGCAGAGTGTACCGTGGCATTAACCGATAACAACTTTGTTCGCCCTTTCCTCTTTTCGCCGCGGACAGGCAATTCAGCTTCCTATCGCCGCGCTTGTTGGACTTCATTCATGCGCCGTCCATGCACTCACAGCGTTTCTTTGTGCGCCTCGAACTTGTCCTCCCTCGTTTCCCTTCCGAAGGAAAACGTTGGACTTTTCCCGTGCAGGCTGAACCCCAAAGGAAACTCTGCCAAGAATAACGAAAAACGACAAGCGACCACTGCGACGAATGTCTCCGATCGAGTGTCTCGATCACCTTGAAAAGGATTCAATAACACCTTCTCTCACCGATTTTCAATTTTCCACGCTGCCGAATGAATTCGTTCGCTTCCACGACAAGGAATTACAGTCCAAGTACTTGTAGTATTCAAATCTCACCCCATCGGTGCGTCACCGCGAACCACCCCGCGTTCCCCTTCCGGCCCCCGAGCAAGAAGCCACAGGAGCAAGATAAAGAACGAGAAACACCAAACTGCAACGAAGTAGCCTGGCTCCCGGAACGAGGTGGAAACTCTGTCGATCAGCCGCGTTCGCCGGGGGCGGTATTCCGGAGTTTCCGCTCGCGTCACGATCCTCCAGTTCGACGAGGACGGGCAGAAAAGGAGGCGGGCGATGCGGCGGAAAAAATTTGTTAGAAATTCTGAAGGATCCCAGCGAGAAAGTTGCTCGATGAACTCGACCCGCGGCGTTCCCTCCCCGTCGCGAACCACCCACTTCCGGCCGCCCGTGTTTTCCCCCCCTTTCGCCTGTTCACGGTTAGATGATCGCCGCAGCCTTCCTTGAAAGTTGGCCGTAGCAGAGTGTTAACCGGCGCCCAAGTCTACGCCTGGTAATTAATCGGAGAAACTCGGATCGTAAACAACGCGGCGTCCATTAAGATCCCATTCATTAGACCGGAAGTGGGCGCAGGAGTGGCGCTATCTCTCCGGGCAAAACTGCAGCCAGAGCACGCTGAAGGAGCCCCCGTGAAGGATCTCCGGGCAGAGAGACGGCTATGTCGAAGACTTTCGATAATTGTTCGGAATAACTTCGAGGCGGCGGAGACGAACCAGCGAGACAGTCGACAAGGAGAACGTTGGAAGTTCGTGACGGGGGATGATGGTATGTATATGGGTTCATTGTTCGGGGCGATGGTGGTGGAATTTTGCTCGTCCTTTTTGCGCGATTCCCTGATAGATACTGGCGTTGACAGCAGGTTTAATTAATTTATATGGAAGGTCTATTTATTTGATTGATTGCATTAAAATGAATGGAAATGAACGATATTTATAAGCAACGTGATTCGAGCTCAGTTTCAGTTGCGAATAATTACCTCGAATTCTAATATTCGAAATTAAATCAGAATATTTGGAACCTTGTCGCCTGTCGCGACAGATATCATGAAACTGAAAGTACACAATATGTATGCACATAGTAAATTCGCATCATCCCCCAAGTACCATAGAAATCGAACACCAAGCACATTGAAGTAACCCGATGACAATGCGGCCGGGCAATCGAGGAAACCTCATGGAGGATCTCGAGGGTGTTGGCCATGGTGGTAGAGGGTGCAGACCGTCCGAAGACTTTCAATAATTCTTCGGAATAACTTTGAAGCAGCGCGGACGGACTAGCGAGTTTCTCAAACGAACTTTCTCCTCTCCGGGCAGCCAGCTTTTTCTCCCGCTTTCCCCGTCGAACGCGTAAGTTTCCAGAGGCTGTTGTCCCGACAGGTTAGCCGTCTCTTATCTTTTATGCATTATTGGCGAATGGCTGAGAAGCACACCAACCACGGCCGTCAGCCATGAACCCATTTCCAGCTCCAACCGGGCCGGCCCCATTTTCTCATATTTCGGAACCAATATTATGCTAATGTCCCGGTGCAAACGTCTCGTGAGATACAGGAGTAGCGGGGACCCCGGCCGTGTGTCGCGTCCCTTTGAATAATTTCGTTGGAAAGCCGGCTGGGCGAAAAATATTAAAGACTGTTAGTCTGACGGTGTAGGACAGCGGTTTGACAGGTTTTGGAGCGGGGCGGACTTTTAGATTGCGATTTTTAGGTGCTGCCGGAATATATCAAGTTTCATTATTGCACTTGGAAAAGTGGACAGTGAGGGATCGTATTTCAATTTTCTTTGAACGGGATTTCACTTTTAAATTCGAAGATTTCGTTTATTTTTAAACACCGCCGCCTTTGCTTCCGATGATTCCTCTTGCCGCTTCCTCGAGGATTTTCGTATTGAGTATTATTTTTAATAATCCACGCTCAATGTCTCCGGGTGACATTTCTGTCTCGAAAAAACTCAATTCTCCGCTGAATTCGTTGTTCGCGTCCGGCCAATTTTAGCACGCCTAGTCGGCCGAGTACACGACAATTTACGAGGTTCGGCGAAAATTCGAAAAGCGATCCGCGCGACAGTTTCCCCGTGTCACGTACCGCGACACCGCCACGGGAAAAATGAATTCCCTCGAGTTGCCAAAGGTTAGACCGACTGAAATATCTCTGTGACGACCGGTGAATATTTAAATAAGCGGCGGCGACGCGTTATCGTTTAATCCGTGTGATTTATAGGAGCTGCTTTTCGACGTGGACCACGTGATTTCGTGCTGACATTACATTAGATATTTAGGTCTCATCCAACGCCGATTGTACTAATTCTTGTTACGTTGGGAGTCTTGTATACGTATGGAGCAATTCTTTCAAATTTTCCTTTGTGCAATAGATAGTAAGTTTTGTCGGGGTTTCATTCCACCTTTTCCATGAATTATTTCACCCCGTTTTTGAATGTTGTTTTGCATATCTGTTTTATCTCCTACACTTTAACTGCCGTTCTTTCTCAACTCACGAAGTTACGCGAAGTTACATTTCCACGTTCTTTTTGTTTCTATGGGGCACGAAGAGATTGAACAAATTGAAGGATTGATTTATCGGTGGAATCCGAAAAATCAAATGGCAGCGTAATATTGACCGAACGGATCGATAAACCTGCGCTTCAACGATTACTGTTTACCGTAATTCCATAACTGAATGAACTACTCGAATGCAAATGTACAGTTTCCTGGATCGTGTTTAAAGAACAAACAAAAGCATCGGTACGATCTAGCAAATATACTGGGCGAAGTTTGTCCGACCATTGTTTTCCAGGCTGATTCGCCTAATTTGTGTTCGTCGTACTCACGTATACAGGAAAATTCTCTGATCAACCGAAGAGCACAGACTTGTATGGGACTTACCTGAAACAGAAGGAAAGAGAAACGGTTAACAATTAGTATAATATTTGATACGAATCATTGTTTAACATCAATGTTTCGATAGCGTTGCATTTATTAGAAATTATTGACCAGATGGCTATCAGTATTCGAATAAATTAGAAATCTGCATGGTTGCACGGCTGGCCAGAAAGTTCGATAAGGACACGTCGATTCCCATGCATATTCATCGGAAAAATACTAACACCTTCAGTCAGTTTATCAGCATAGTAATTAACTTCGTCAGAGATCTAAGGATTTCGAGCACTATATCCGAATAGATTTGCATATTTATACGGTCTGCGTCCGAAAGTTTCGCCTGGTGGCAAGAACACTGTCCAAAGCGAATTCTCATTGGAAGACTGAAATGATCAAAGGTTTGAGGAATGCAATACTGTCTGCGGAATAAATTTACGGTCATATGTTTCGTATAATCACCTGGCAAGATCTACGAAAAAGAGGAAGGAAAGGGGGGAAAAAAAAAACTGAGAAATCTTAAGGTGGCTTGTAATTTCTTCGCTTTATTAGCTTATCGTAATAAAACAAATTTATTGGACGTTATGCATAATAGGACCGAGGCGCGTAAATTTAATATTGGTCACATAAACGTCGAGCGAGAAATGTTGACGGGTTTACCGTATTATTACCAGGCAATTAAATAAATCAGATATTCCAAAGACATTAATACTTTAACCGGGCAGAGGGAAATGTAATATGTTTCAAGTTATTCGGACATTTAGTACAGAAACGTCAGAAATTACATGCACTAGTGAATTGAAAAATAATATTGTTGCAACATGTTAATAGAGACGCTTAATACCTGTGCAACAACTCTATTTTTACTTCTATACTATTATTAATCAAATATAAATAATTCATTCGAACACAAATCTATCCTCGAGCGAGACAAAAATGTCCAGACACAATTGCGATACCACCGCCAAAACAACTGACAAAGGTAACCCTTCGAACGAACATTTCAGCCCCGCTAAAAATCTTCACACGAGATTCCACAATTGCCAGCCTGATTGCAACATCCCTAATCTCCCGAGCATTTCGTATGTATATACATCCGGTCTCGGAGAACCTTCAACGCGCCGCAGGTCCAATCAGCCGCGGTATCCTCGGCGAAAGAGCGAAATCGAAGTGCAGCAGGGGTATACCGACACGCTCACAATAACCACGAAAAAGGCCGGAAACATCGTGAAAATACGATACGGCTGTTCGAGCTGGAGGCGTTACCGAACAACGATCCACGAAGGGTTGGCGGTGGTTCTCTCCGCTAGATTTCAATCAAACTCCGCGCGGAACTTGCCGTCGCCCGGAGCAAGTGCGACGGTAAACGTCTTAAGCCCGGTTCTGGAACTTCGTTTCGACGACGTCTACGCCGATTAAACGGAATGCTAAACGGTGGCTGCGCTCGAGCAATCTCTCGGGGTGCAGTGGGAGCTCGACGTAGCTTGATTTCGTCGAGTGTGCAACGGGTGCACGCGCTCGATTATCTCGCGGGTGCCGTTGCTGGCCTTTAATCACCGTTCGGCTGGATTCGAGGGGAACACGCACGGGACACGACCCGCTGGACGAAGCAAGGGTTGATGGCCACGCGGGGAGGAAACTGCGGGTCTGTCTGCGTCGGCGAAAAGAAGAGCGTGTCCGCGGGGCCGAGCGGGCGAGAGAGTTCGCGTACGGTTTGCGGAACGACGGGGGCACGTGAAACGGAACAATTGAAGTCGACGGTGAACCTGACGGGCAGGTACCGTCTGGCGGTCCGACTGATTGGGGAACGCGGGTTTCGGGGTTTCTGGTTCCTTGTTGGACGCTGAACAGCTACGGCGTAATTAAAGACTTGTTCGGGGGATTATTGAAACGGTCGTTTCGGATTAGATCGATTACCGGGCAATGTTACTTAAATGTACTTGTCGTGTTACTTGAATGTACAGGATTCGCTTTTATAAGTAGGCATTTGGATTTGGATTAATTACATCTAAGTAATGCTTGAATTGATTTTAATTCTTCCTGACATTTTTATGCGATTGCTCGGAAGTTTGATTGGGATGAATGGGATTTCTTTCGAATGTTTATGTATTATTTAGTTGCCGTTTAATTGAATTGATAAGGTACATGTTGTTCGCCGAAATAGAATCTCCAGAAATTCGTGCACATCCTCGAAGTTTGTGATACAATTTGGATCACGGTGTTCCTGAAATCTTTAGAAAATATCAACTTCCGGGGGCAACGTTTACCAGATCCGTTGCGATATATCGTTCTGACGGCCATAGAGGATTGAGAAAAGACTTTGGCCGTGCGTCATTGTTAAGCGAGGACTTCCGGCGCAAGGCAGCGCGGAAATTCCCGCGGAAACTTTTCCACCCCGGCGCAGAGATATATCGTGAAAGTTTCGTCAACCCGAAAAACTCATCGGCAACTTCTTTCCAGCGGGATCGAGTTATGGAGAAGAAACGGCCGTCCTGGAATCAGGGAAACGGCAATTTATTCGCTCCTTAGAGTCGCGTAACACCAGATCCAGCTGAATTTTATGAACCAGCGTACAGTCTACGAAGAGGGACTATAAAGAGGCGGAAAGACTTTTCAGCGGAATAAACTCCCGATAACTGACCAGCTTCAAGCACAGATTCGTAAAAGAAGGAAGGCCGCCTGATTTTAATATCGAGACTTCTGTCAATCGTAATTATTGTCGAGTATTAATTAATATTCCAGATGAATCGTAATTAGCAAGCTGATAAGTTTAAATTAATTCCGTAGATTTCCAACGCAGCCCCTAATTCTCTATTCACTTCAATTAATTAACCTCCCTCTACAAATTGCGCCATACAATGACCCGTCTCTGAAAAATAAACAAATGTTAAACTGCTCCCCCACACGATAACACCCGTTCGACGATATCCAGATTACCACGACCGTTTCGTAATGGTAAATCATGGATAGACCGCGGCGGGGGTTGATGTAAATGGTACAACCATTGTAGTGAGTCACGCGACGAAGGAAACGGAAAGGCGCATCAAAGAGGCTTCCTTCGATCCAAAGAGGAACTGGACGGCGTCGAAAAGCCAAGCCAGGCTGTGCTCCGTAATTATTTCTCGTTGCCGATGAACGTCCGTCTGTCTCCGGATTCTCTACGAACGGGAAAATTCCTCGCTACTCCGTGGAAAGGAGCGCGTGAAATAAAAAAAAAAAAACAAGGGAGAAGAAAATAAGCGGGCGGGGGTACGCGCGATTAATTAGATCGGCAGAATTGATCGGGGGCGGGGGGGGGGGGCAATTATTCGGCGCTCACTTCAATTAAGAGGGAGGGCGTCTCGAGCAACGAAACGGGCGTCGAATTAAACCGAACTAATTGCGCCTGCAGCTAATTAAAACAACGCCGTCGTAAAGTTACTCGAGGTACCGGCCCCCCACCACCTCCGTCCCTACCGTCGCTGGCCGTGAAAAGCTTCGAGATACACCTGGAAAGCGGCTGAGGGACAGGCTGCACGTGCGAGCTGGACTGCTGGATTGATGAACCTCGTTTTAAGAGGGACAAAAAGCCCGATAAAAGCGTGTAGAAGGTTAGTTACTTCGAAGTTAACTTAATTTCTTTCTTTATTCGTTTTCTTTTTTTTTTTTCATTTTAGAGAGGTGTTACCGTTGATTTTATATTTGGCAAGCGGGCTTCATTTGTCGTAGGGATTAGCGGATACTTTCGTCCTCTTTCGTTTTTCGTTTTTTTTTCTCTTTTTTAATCGTTCGAACCTTTCACCATGCTGAGGGAAATGCTTCTTCTATTTCACGTTTCCACGTGTGAATCACCCTAGATCTGCTCGCAAAGTTATTTTCCATTTTTGTCAGTTTCATAGCAAAATTGCGAGGCTCTTCTATTTGCTGTGCCAGTTATTCTTTCACTTTTTATTTTCGACAGCATCGGCTCCGTTTTTTATTCGAACTGGGAATAACTGGGGGGTTTTTTTTGTTTCATTTTATCGGCAAGTGTGATCGGCATTTACTTCTTGTTTCCCCCTTTATTTTGTTTGGCGCGTTTCAAATGATTAAGAACGACGTCAGGAAAGTGGTGCTTATGCTTAGGTTAAAAATTGCGAGGGGGCGGAACGTTGCTTCGAACGGTTGTTACCGTGCATTCTACGAGGAAAGAAATGAAAGTGCGCTATGCAATCCCGCCATGAAAATGGGGATGCTGCTAATTAAATTTAGTTGGACTTTCCACGTTGAAGTACCCGGTGGAATAAGTGACGACAAAGTACGCAACGCTACTTGCAGTCACACAGTTTTCCACTCTACCTATAGAAACATTTTAAACGAACTCCTTAAGCTAAAACTAGAGCATGGCAGTCTTTAACTGAATTTTCCAAACGACGAATTTACTGCAACGAACGTAGTGCTTTCGTGCAATTTAATTGTCCTAACGCCGTCGCGGAGGCAATTATAATTTAAACAATCTGACAATTCCCACGGCTAAAGAGGTGTCCAAAAAATTTGTAAGACTCTTCTCGATCGATAATTATCCCCCGAAAATCACTGTGGATCGCAAGAAATCTCCAAGGAACAGCGAAGGTGCAGGAAAGAGGGCAGCGTTCTCCAAAACAAATTCATATTTCACCGTGGAAGCCTGAACGGTGTGTCTGAGTGTTCGTTCGGCAAGGGAGCAGGCCAAGATAAAAGTGAAATACGCGGGTTTACTATTGAAACACGGCAGCCATGTCCCGCGATAAAGATAAACGAGCAGGGAAATCGAGGCGAGGGATCTTGCCTCGTTCGTCATTCGACGTCCTCCTTTGTCTCGCGTCATTATAATAGATCAGCTTTGACGACCACTTATCCCATTTGAATCCACTTCCATGGATGAACGATAAATTCCACCTATCGCGTTGTTTCACGTGGCACGATACTCCGTTAAATGCGTTACAGCATCTTCAGTAACGCAACTTTGAAGTGCTTTGAAAATTTGCCAGATGAACACGAGTTTGGCATTGCGCGCAGAGTAATAGCTGGAATCGAACAATTAATTTTTAAGCTGTAAAGAAGATTGTATCGTTTCCTGTTGGTGCTGCATTATTGAAACCATAATATTTTTTGTTGATAGCTAAGTAAATTTCTACAATAAAAAGTTCGTTTCGCTGGTAACTTTTAGCTGACTTATCGCTCCTCCTCGAATTAATGGGGACTTTAGGGAACGGCAGCAGCGATGTTTCTTGCAACATTTTTTTGCAAAAACTCAAGGAGTATTCGATGCTAGAAGAGGGAGGAGCGACGATGAAAAATCAATTTTTCACAGAAGATGATTTATTCTCATCTTCCAAAGATTTATCTTCTCGTAGCTCCGTGTATTTCACAACGTCATCTTCCATTTGCTTCGCAATCCCTAGGAGCTTCTGTTGGCAGGATTAAACTGGTCAAATCTAATCGGGCCCTCGGCACGCGCATCAATCACTCGGAACAAGTTGTCACATATTGTTACGTCGTTAAAAAGATACAGCGATATGCTTAATTCACTTCGAACATATCATTAATCTTAAATTATCGAAATCGTTCGAATACGCGGATGAAGCGAGACCTATTGCGGTTTCGAACATTGTCTAGAAATCACATTGGGTGCATGTTAAACGATATTAAAAATACGAATTATTTGCGTTAGATTCTACTTAAAATGTCCATTGCAAATTTAAAGCAGACCTAATAACCTCCTAATAATTAATTACATGAACCTGCAATATCAATGCAAATTATTTTCACCCTACCCCAATAACCCAAAGCAAAACAGTCCACCAGTCCCAATACAAAAACCCTCATAATCAGATATTCGCCCCCCCCCCCCCGAACCACCCTTCCGAATCACAATATCGATAGCTACACACAGTCGCTGTGCACACGTATCTACGTAGAATAATTGGCGCCGATCGTTTCGGCGCGCAAACAAATTTCGCCGGGCCAACGCGGAAACGGAACAAAAGGCGGCTGGCTCTCGTCAACACGAGAATCCCATTTACCGGCCTAAGACTGACTTCGAGGGGGTTGATGCGCCACGAATACGCCAAACAAATCCAGTTTGTGAAACCCTTTCGCCGGGGGAAAACATCTGCAACGATCCCTCCTCCACGACGGTACCCGCGACGAAAAACGGTTTCCCGTTAAGTCCGGCACGAGTTCTCGTCACAATGGCGCTAGTGTCGGTGGCCCGCACACGCGTTCAACTGTCCAAACACAGGCGCGAGCGTAATATACGCGCGCGGCATCGCGTTATCCCTACGCGTCTGTCCATTATTGCGATAGCAGGCTGCGTCAATATTGGCCCAAAGGGTTTCGCCGTGATTGTCTTCGGTGCACGCACACTCCATGGCCTCCATGGCGGTGTACGGCTCCGTTCCTCCGTCTCTGCCGCGGGATCGTTCTACACGATTCCAGATTGCGAGGGTCCACGGGCCACCATGAACGGTATCCACCTGTTTTGGCAGTCTAGCAAGCGGAGAATGGGCGCATGAATCGCTGATGAGCGGAGATAATCGTTTGGGCGAACGGCTGGCGCTCGCCCGACTCGATGGTCCGGCCAAATTTGGCGAGACGTTAATGTGCCGCGAGGTGGACGGGATTCAGTCCGCTCGATTGTCCGGAGAGAGGTACCGGGGATATCGGAGACATTGATTCCGAGGGAGAATGTGCACCAGAAGTCGGTCCCGACGCCATGCCACCGGGGAACTCGTGCGGCGAAGTTAATTGATCGTTTAATTGAATCAACGTATAAACTGCGCCTCCGATCGAATGGGCATTTATTTTCGACTTTAATCGCGCCGCCAGACGTTCAATATTTCAGCGTGTACTGCCTTCCTTTCGATACAACAGCGTTACAGATAACGGTGGGAATAGACGCCCCATAAATATCCGTGTTCCGAAGAACGGTGTCTTTTTGCAATATTTATCGCCGGCGCTGTATTTACGTCTTGAATCAATAAGGGCTGGAACAAGGGTGAGTTCATAAATCATTCATCGTCGCAAATTCAATGCAGCGCCGCGGTGCCCGACGTATTCGGCGTAACGTACGCCGTACAATTAAACAACACCGTCGATCCAAGGGGCAAATAGCCCTGTCGATGAAACTCGTTCGACACAGGACTCGTTCGCTCGATATTGGCCCATTAAAAGCGTCGAGAAGAAAAAAACGCAGCCCCGAAACGGGAACGTCCACGGGTGGTGCATGCGGACCTGCAGTCCCTCATAACGTATGCGGTGCAGCACTTTATGCACCAGGTGCCGGTAGTTATATCGTACGTGTCTGCCCCGCTCGTCTGACCCGGTACACAACCTTCCACTGTGTACATACATACATACGGGACAGGAGCGGGGTCCTTAGCGGAGCGTTTTCTTTCCACGGAACGAACGTTGTTAGACGTTGTTCAACCCCCGCCGGTATCTCCGCGTCGCCCAAAAATAAACGCCCCGAACCTGGGAACAGGTGCGAATCTTCCGAGACACGCTCGGAATACGCGGAGAATTTTTAACGAGGAACGCGTGTTCCTTGTCCGCCCTGTGAAATATTGGGAAGGACTGGAAATAGCGGCGGGTTTACGTGTCCGTTTGACTTGGCTGCTTTGGCTCACGCACGCGAAAGGAGGTCCGATAAATATTCATCGTTCGACGTCGAACGTTCCATTCGTTGGCGCGCGATGACGGAACCCAGACCGGGGGAGGGGTCGCGTTATTTCTTCGGGAGAGGACGCGAACGCGGTGTCTTTTCTCGGCGTTGTTCATCGGCTCCGCGGTGGTGCCTGTCGGTTTTGCTTGCCGGGGACGTCTACAAAGTTGCGGAGTTATTAGCGATTCGGATAATGAAGGGTACTGCTGCATACGAAGTGGTCGAGGCTCTAAGGACGCTGAAGAGTGCACCCCCTCAACCACCGGTTCTTATTATGTACCGCGTAGCGATCGATATCCTTCGATAAATCCGTTACTAGTTTTTCGTCTTCTATTATAGATGGTTGGGACGTGAGACGGATACTCATCGAATTCATAATCATTGTATTTATCGCGCGAGGAAAATCTGCTCCTATCGTCACTATCGTGCTCCAAATGTGATAAAGCGCTCACGCAGCACAGGCGCGTAACGTAGCCGGGCTAAATATACAGCGGCGATACGGCGGTCCATTTAAATTTTGTTTTCGGCAAACAACATTAAACTCGGCGAGAATATTTCCCGTCGAAATGTTTGCGATACGAAATGCTTTCGGGATTACACACGCTGCGCTTCGATGTTTTTGCAATCAACAGGTCTTTGAATGCGAGTATCGGCGTGAAGGAAAAAAAAACCAGGTGCGAATGCGTGGTATAAAAGCGCACGAACTACGAGCGCCACCGCGAAACCATTTTCCAGCGAACGGGAAACGTACGGCCTGGTGAGAAATCTTTAACGAAGTCAAATCGGAGAACAGGCTATTCGCGATCGTATCCCCGTAATGGCGAGCTTTTACCCACTCGAATCCCCGGCAAAACGGCGCGGCTAATGCGGGAATACAAATTGGGACTATAAATTTGCCGAGTAAAACGGTATCGGAAGCAGGAGAATTTCCAAAAATCTTGCCTCGTCTCCAGCTAAAGCCGTTGGAAAAACCGGAATCTCGTTGTTGACCGAAAAATTACGAAACAGTGAATACTAGTGTAGCCGTAACACTATATGCATTAAGTGTTTCGCTTGAGATGAAGAAAAATCGTGTCAATGCATTATGCAATACACCATTGATCACTACTATTTGGCATTGTTATAATTGAAGGTCGATGAATCACGTTGTCACTGAACTAATTAACTCTGACAAGTTAACGCACCGCCCGATACCATCAATCAATAGCACTGGATGTCACTACTTGCGAACAAAATTACCATTGCGGATTATCAATGTACAAATTATAACCTGAACATTGTCAATTAACGGCAATACTGACCGCCAATACTAGGTTGAACAAATATCAATTAATTCTGAGTCGCGCGGTTAACAGAGAAGCTCCGTGAACCGTGCTATAGATCAATTATGAAATGAAACATTATTCCAGGTAGAGTAACACAAAGGAAGTAACTCGTTGCAATTCCCGCTGGATACTAATCGCTGAACTTAAAACCGAAACTCCTACTCCAACCGCGTTCTTTCCAGGGTATTTAATTGTTGGTTATAAAATTGATGGCCAATTAGTGGCCACAGTGGCACCCATTAATGCTACCTTGTTTGAAATGGGTTTCGCTTATAGATTAAACGATGGACCCAACCTATGGAGGTGTGTCTCATAATTGCTTTCAGTTTTGCGAGCAATAAAAATATTAAAAATAATATCCTGTTACTATTGATAAACAGTCATAATATTTCTCTCTTGGTAAATCAAAATTTCTAATATATATTAATTTGGCAAAGGAGATGCGCTGTATTTAATCCAGGTAAATTCTGCGTTTGAGGTTTCAGAGAACAATTCAAACGTTTCCATACCATCTGTGAGAGTTCGAGCGTAGAAAAATTCTGCTAATTTTACTGCAACGACATGTACAATTAGTGTATAACAGCCAAGTGTCGAAGTGTCGCATATTAATACAAAATTACAAGCGTCCAGGATCTATCATCGAACAACGTTCCACGGTGGCGTTCGGAACAAAATCTTGCAGAGGCACGCAACAGGTGAGCCGCAACGATATTTCACGTTTCGGAAGTAATCTCGCGTTTTGCTCGCAATCTCGCAGCCATAAAGTGCGAGACAATGGCGTTGAAATTAGACCTGGAAGCAAAGACGCAAGCTTATCCTCTTGCAAACGTTTAATGAACTTTTCCACGAACCTCGTCGTTGTTTATTCATTCTCGACGATTCCCTGATCACCATGCGAACACGCGTTACGACGAAACTCCTTGTTCCTGTTTTTCCAGCTCCGGGATCGTCAGAACCAATTAATATAATTACGAACGAATTAATCGTGCAATCTTTCCCAGGACGTTGAAAAAGCAACGCGACGCGACGAATATTTTTCTCCGGCAACGTACATCGGTTTAATTAATTGTTTGACGACAGGGGCATGTCCCATTTGCATTTTAATGGAAAGAAGATACCGCGGGTATGTGTGACAAGATAGCTTCGTTGCAGCTTTTTAATGATCTATCATATCCATCCTGCAAAGATTATTATCGCGATGGCAAACGATATTTCGCGCGGGAAGACTTTATTTATAAACGCGTATATAGATTATAAAATCTATTATACGTGTTCTCGGGTACTTGCGTTATATTACCCCCGTCCAAGAAACCCCATAAAATTGCATACGCAAATAGGCATCGCGATCCGAGTAATTAAGATAACAGAAGAACCGGAACGAGACAAAATTCTGTCCGGAGCGTAAGAAAGAAAAAAAATGATTCTTCCATTTCAAAGAAAGCGCAAGATTTTAACTAAACCTTCCAACCAAATCGCGACCGCGGATCCTGTTGTCCGTCATCCGTGCGCAGAAATCTCATTTCAATCGACTCCGTTCCTCCGTGCAGCGTCGTCGACGCGACGATAATACGCCCGGCTCCTCGTGCCTCCTCGTCCACCGGTCATTACGTTTCCTCCGAACCGGCTCTCTCTATTAAATGCCGGGCATAAAATTGTAGGCTATTGCCGGTCCATTACTCAGACGTTCGCGTCTGACCACGCGGGAACGAAGAAGGCCCGAAGGAAGCCGAGGCGAGGCAGATGGAGTTTACGCGGAGGCCCGAAGGAACGACGGGGGAAAGACGGAGAGAAGCGAGGGTCGTCCGCTGGACTGAATGAAATGAGTTTCGGCCGCGTTTTTAAGGTCGTGCAAGCCGTATATATAGCAATCCCGTTCTTCCAGTTCCAAGCCAGGTTCTGGTACCTGAGCCTGTGTGCCCGCACGCACGAAACCGAACGAAATCGGGCCGGCCGGTTATAAATTGCCAACGGCGGACCGCCATTCAGCAAACTGCTCAAGGTCCACCTGAACTACGTGGCTCGGGTGCGTGGCATCGCGATGCTCGCAGTAACGCGGCGTGCCAATTAGAGCCGGGCTGCTGCTCGAAACTACTCGCCGTTGACAATCGAGGAGGGTTGAACTGCAACGATTGATTACGCGGCGACGCAAGGTGATTAGGGATTCCGATTCTCTTTTATTCCCTTCTGCCGAGCCCTCGGCGTGTAACGGACGTTGCGCGTTGAGAAGCTGGACGAGGAGTGAAAGGTAGTATACATTGCACGTAATAATAGATGGTTGGGTAGCTTCGTTGGGCAACAGTGAGTACATTACATTAAGGTGTGGTATTTAACGTCGTCCAGCCACAATAACATTCGATGCGTATTCCGTTCCTTGATCCTTCGCCGCCAATGGCGCGACCGAAAGTGTCCGCCATAAGATCTGCTATTCCGAAGCATTGAAAACCGTCGTTTTGCCCCGGATTCATTTAGCGGGAGGACTTCTCGTCTGGACACAGGGGTTCACCATCCATAATTAAACGCACGGATTCGATCGGCGAGAATCGGCGGCCCAGGGTCGGGTACGAGGACAAAAGCGTGGCCCCGCGTGAATTACGCGTCGAAGGTAACCGCGACGGGTCTCTGGCCACGTGCAGAATGCATCGGGCGTGGATTAACGACGGGCAGGGGGCCACAAAGAGCATGGAAAGGGGGCTGGAACGCGTGTTGATTCCGGAAACGAGTCCCCCGGCTCCCGGCTAATGGACGCGTCGCGGACCTCTGCATTAGCTAGAAACAATCGCATTGTTTTTCTCACAATGCCGCGCCGCCGCGAACGTGCAAACGCTCGGGCAAACGAAGACCTCTTCGTCTGCGCCGGGCTTGTACTCTCCAGACTGCGGGGAGTGCGCTGCAAATGGCCGACGTGTGTTCGAGAAATGTTCCCAAGACGCGGCGGATGATAACGTTGCGATGGAGACATTGTGGAACGGGGCGAACGGCTTCCCCGTTTTCTTTCCTTCGTCTTTTCTCGCCTTTTTTGTTTTTGTTCGCTCGTTGGAAATAAAACGGCGAGGACAAGGCTTTCAGGTTTGCTGTCGGGAAGGATCGCTTTGTCGAGATTTTGAAGTTCGAAGAGGGATGCTTATGATGGATGTGTTAAATAGAACGGTCCGCGAAAGTGCTCCGTTTTTTGACAAATTTCCTCGAGGAAAGACAATTGTCTTTGTTTTTCGTAGAAATTGAATAAACGTTGCGGGTCGCTGATTTTTTATTTTGCCCGGATTTAAAGTTACATGGGTAGAATGTTACAGCACAGTGGGGAACTATAACGAATATGTGTACTTTTTTCTGTTAAACGGGCGATAGTTTCGCAATTCAGAAAAGCAAATTTCGGGCAACTTTTTATTCCAAAAGCCAATTTAAACTGGACGGGTGGCAAAAATAGCTCGAGTTTCGTTTGTCCGTCGGACAAAAACCGAACGCAAATGTTTGGAAGGATTTTCTATAATTGACGGGCGAATAATCGGACCGCAGAGGGTCAAATCGATCGCTGCTGGATAAAACGTTTTCGCTATTCGAGTGTATGCTCGATTTCGAGTTTAATTCAATCGCTACCGGCCCGATCCCGATAATTCCGCCGCGCTGCACTTTAAAATATAATATACGAATTGACTCTTTCATAGAGAATCGATCGAAATAGGACGAACGTGGCCGGTTCGCAATTCGTATCGAACGGCATTGAAACTCCAATGAAATTGCCACCGGTACTCTGCTGATAATCCGAAGAAATATTCCTTGCCCGGTGTGAGCAAAGGCAAGAAAAGAAAAACACGGTTGAGCAACTGAAAGAAGTCGATCTCACAAGTGGCACACCACTGACACGAAGTTTCGTGTTAACATGTTTGACGCGTTGTTGGGCGTCATTTTTTCAGGAAGTTTTTTATTTTCGTTTCATTTCTTCTACACCACCCAGTGTCATTAATGTCAGGCGAAGTCGTCGATGGGCTCTTTTCGAAACTGTGTTAAGTGATCACAATGGGACGTGAAGTGTTTGGGGCACAGATGTTCTAAGCGCTGATTGTTTTGACTGCCCGCCCGTCAACAAGGGTAACGGGGCACGTGGTTCTAAAAAATTGAGAGGCTTCGAAAGCTGCACTTGACAACGCATCGGGTTACGTAACCACATGTCACTAACCACGATTGCGTCCGCTCTGTTAACCCCGCATTTTTTTTTTTTACTGTACCAACAGTATACGCGATACAACTGTGCAATCATTCAATTCTTGATCGAAGAATTGATCCCTTAATCGAAACGAACAAGAATAAAAATTAATAACGCTCCTTCGTTTGATTAAATTAACGCTCCTTTCTTTTCACAGAACGTGGTATTTCACCACCGCTAACCATCCCGGAATTTCGCAATGCCGGCCGAGAGTTGGCAATAAAAATATATCTAGGTAGACTAGAAATAGACAAACTGGATTAAATCGTGAACAAAAATCCCCTCCGTTGTGATGTAGCTTTCGAGCAAAACGACGCATTCGACGTATCGAATATCTGCGCTAACTGTTTCTCGCGGCCCAACGAAAACAAAAAAAAAAATCTATCATTTTTGCAACGAAACAAAAGGGAAAAAAGAAACGTTGCGAATACAGACAGAATGTCGAGGATGGATTGGCTTCGACGCTGGATTGAAAACTAGAAAACAGAAAAAAGAAAAAAAGAAATTGTCGCACGTCCGTGCGTTTGTTACTTTCCCTCGGCGATCAAAAAAAGCATCCCCCTAGACTTTCTCGTGCCCGTGCATCGACCGGCTCGCGACCATTTCGCGCGAGATATTTATTTATGGAGTCCGGTGCCCTCCGCGTGGAGGAAGCAAAATCGAACCGGAGTTTTGCATAGCTATGACGAGACGCGCCCGTCGGCGTCCCGACGCCAGTTGTCACGCGAGATGACGGTACTTTCGGCTCGAGCCTGGCAGATTTTTAATTAAAAAACAAACCGGACCACGTCATCGGGGCCTGAGACCGGAAAACCATCGGGCGCGCGAACGCTCCCCGCCCGACGCGGTTATTTGAATCGAAATTAATTCGCGATGGAAACGCCGCCTTTCGATCGGACAATTTTTACGAATTCACGGATAATCCGGCGGGATTTTCGGCTTGCTGATCGATGATTGAAGTCGGAATGGTATCCTACCATTTCAACTTGCTATACTTATACCGTATATCCTTTTCCCTTTTGCGTAACTGTACGCTTTAAGGGAAGGAAGCTTTCGTTGAAATTTTGTAATGACGAACTAATTTGTCGGGCGTGTAATTTATTTAAAACGCGAACGAATGATCCACCGACACCGACGCACGCTTGAAATTTTTTTTCTTCACGCTTTTCTGCGCATTTCAGTGTTCGCCCTGAGCTTTCATCGATTTGCACTCTGTCGATTCGCAAACGATATTCAAACACGCTGTCTGAGCAGGCTCGCACGACCTCCTGAGCCCACGAGCCGTTCCGAGCGATCATCGGGAAGGAAAAATCGCTAGTCGAAGCCCAGACAGCTGTTGGAATTAATTGGTAGCGAGCCGACAAGTGCCTCGAGGGAGCGTCACTCTTCAACGATGCTTCCGAACGAATCGATGAAACGGAAGCACTCAGTCGTTACAATCCCCACGAACAATTCGTTCAGTAAGAATACAAAAAAAAAAAAAACAGAAATACTATTTACACCAATGTTTCAAGTTTACGCAGCGTTTCGAATTGACCGTCGAATGTTCAAGATTTTCTTTCGAATTCGCACGAATGATGTATTCTGTTGTATGAATGCACGATTGTGTTTGGCGAATAATCTTAAACAGATCATCGTTAAATCGACCGGCGGATGTCTTGAACGCGCCGTGTCTCGAATTCGACTCAATGACCGCTGGAAACCACTCTATCACGTTCGCTAGAGTGCAAACAGCTGCCGGAGTTAATCGAGTTTTACTTTGCCAAACACAACGCGACGCGTTTCGTCGACGCGCATACATGACCGATTTAATCAACCCCGAAATTACGGATACAGAGTGCGTTATCGTGCCGCTAACAACGGACAGTGTCCGTTTTGCGTTTATCCCGGAAGAACTGGACGGGCCTCGAATCGTTTTTCGGATACAAAAGTATCATTTTCACTAATGAACGATACGGAGCAACAAGCTGTTCATTTCTAACATTCTCGATTTCTAACATTCTCAAGTTTCAATATTCATTGTACATTGGAATACGTGCAATATAAACATTGATAGATCCAAGGTTTCAATAATTTCAGAACACAAAACTAGATCGAAAATTCCGAAACGCAGGGAATTCTCTTCGAACGGCCAACCATTACACGAAATTCCCGGCAAAGTTTGCCAATCCTTCCAACTTCACCCATCCACAGCCTCTACATATTGCATAAACCTATATATGCGTACCTGTAAAAAAGAATCCCCACCCCCAATCAATTAAACGATCCACTCCACGGCTACCTTTTCAATCCCCATCGAGCAAAAATGAAAAAGAACCATTCGATTTACGACGTGTCGAAATTGCACGTTGTTTCGACAAGCGATTTACGACGTCAGCGGCAGAGAAGTATACCAATATCCCTGGTCCTGGCCCGCGGGCAGCAGCGACTTACCGCTCATTACCGTGCACAGCCAATTTATCGTGCACCTGTCAGCGATCGCGATCTCTTTGATGGCGACCGTTCTTCACCGCGCGATGGAAACCCACCCTCGTCGCGGGATACACTTCAAAGGGCAACTTTCGGGAGGAAGGATCCCCGTTCGTCTACGATTGTCCCAAGAAAAGGGTGAGCCGTTATTAAAGGAACGATTCGGGGCCCGAGGATGTTCTTTCAGTGCCTATACCGATCCCTTAATGGAACAGAGAGCCCGGGCTAATTAACGGCCAGGCAAATAACGAAGGGACAATGAACGAACGGGAGCAGGGGGGTAACGCCTCGTAATTGCGACCCTCTCCCGACTGTTTAAGGCGAAAAAGTTTCCTGGTCAGTGGATCGGCGAGGGTGGTAACGTGTTCTAGACATCGTCGAAGGGAATTGTTTCTTAATACAGTTGGAAGCGATATAATTTTTGTATCTATTTCTTTTATTTGCATTGGTTTTTTTTGTTAGGTAACTGACGGAGTACGAAATTATGGTGAACATCCTGAACTTTGTATTTACGTATTCGTGCGACATTAAAAATTTTTCTCAGGCTCGATAATTAATTTTGATTACAATCTTCCAATTTGTATAATTACACTCTCGTTTCGTTAATAAGAATGCCATCATGGAACAGGTTCGACAATATTTGAATTGAACAGTATTAATAAAATTTCGAAAACGAGCAGTATCGATCGTGTTTCTCTGTTCAACTTCCACGAACAACTTCCTCGTTCGGCGATGTCTTTGTGCGAGCTCGTGAATGCGATCGGAGTCTACCGGATATTAACAGGCGACAATCAAACTGCAACAAGGCTCGAGAATACGTTTCACGCGAGGCTTTGCCAGCTGTTTGCTGGCATGCGTACACGCGTACGTTCCTGCCACACTTTGATCTCGACGAAAAGCCGACGTCTTACGTGTTGCCTGGCATGTTTGCAGTTGGACCAGGCCAGTCACGTAGCTTCAAAGTGGGAAACGTCGACGCGAAGTTTGCACTCTGGCGTTATCGATGACGTTCGCTTGACGATCTATCGGTGGCTGGACCCTTTGAAACCACCATTAAAAAAATATTCAAGGCTTCATCGAGTTCCCGAGTACAGTATCCGCGACTTTGCGCAGAGGGAATGCAAAATAGAATGTACCGACTTGCAAATGTATCCCGGAAAAGAACAGCGTAATACAAATTTAAGGACGAGGCGATTTTTTCCACCCCCTCGATTCGATCTTCGTCCACGCCCTCGATTAATCGCGAGCTGCGTTCACTCGAAGCTCAGACCATCCCCGTGTCTCGACGCTCGCAGCTAAATACTTTCAGCAATTTCCACGGTCATGAAGTTTCCTGGAACAGCAACATTGCCGCCCGCATACACAATTCACTCCGTCACTATAAACCCCGGCTAAAACCTCGCGATTCTCGCCGATCCACCAAGCCAATTCCATCGTCGTTCGCGCGGCTCATTTTATCACCGCACTCCGCCGCCATAATTCCCCATCCTTCGACCTTAAATTTCTCCGCGCGTACCGTTCCGCGAATCGGCTCCTCGATAACCGCACGCCCGCCGTCACTCCCGTCCCCGTCGTTTCGCTTCCCGACGCTTTGCCAAACGAATTTCTCAATCCCGCGGCGAAACACTCCAAGCATCCCGCGTTAATTTCACGCGCGGATCCACGCGAGACAGCGAACAATTCGCGCCGGTCGCGGTATCTCATTCGCCACCCACGCGTTACACAGCGACGGATCGGCGCGTTCGCAAAGTTGCGTCGCACGGTGTTTCACCTTTTTCCACGGTTCTCGCCGGCCGTCCCCCTGGATTACCGAACGCAGCTCGAACGCCGCTTCGACGACCGCCAAGCGTAAGTAGAGAAAAAAAAGGCAAAGAAACGATCGTCCCGCGTTCATTTCGATTCCGCTGCATTTCCGCCCCTATTTGCCACCGAGCGAGCGGACAGCCTCGCGGCTCCATTCCGGCTTCGGGCTGGAAAGACTGGCTCGTTCCCTCTCGCGGATCGCGCGCACGCGTCGCGATAATTGCATCCATAAAGAGCGCCGTTTCTCAGACCGGGCGGGTAATAAAGGAAAAGATCACGGGTGCAATAAAGGGGAGAGGGCTGCGCTTGTGACTGCCCTCGGAGAGGTTGCTCTCGGTGGAAGAGAGATGGAGCAGAGAAAGTGAAAGAGGCCGGAAACAATATCGAGGATTTTCTGCCCGTTCGTTCCGGCAGACGGCACGCTGGACCCTCCTTTTCGGGGACGGGCAATTAGGGTGAGATACTCGGGATACACTTTTAATCGTTCCTGGTTAAAGGTTCGCTCGAAGTGAGCAAAGTTGAAATGAAAGTTCCAGAATGGGAGATCTGTCGCGCGATTTTTAGCAGAAATTTTGCGTTCCCCTCTGCCGTTATTCGACTCGACGCCAACGAAGATTTCAATTCGGGGTTTTGGATTTTTTTTGGAAGTAATGTAAAGAAAGAAACAGAACGACGCGACGTTTCTCGGTTTGCAAAACAACGTGATTGATTCAATGCTCGAGTGCGACGCTACGCGCGCGGGACCGTTTTTCTCGTCGTCGTTTTCATACGAAATATCCCCATTGAATTTTAAACAACGACGGATACTTCGTCGCGACGTCAATTTGACATCACCCGCCACACAACGCCATTTAACCGCCGCAAAATGATCGAGCGAGTTACACGTAACTAGCGCGCAGAATTTTCAACCGGCGGCGTCCCATTGTTTCGCGGCTTGTTATTTTCTCAATTAACCGTTTCATTTCGACCCATTCGACAGACAAAGGAATTGAAATGCATCATTCATTAAACGCTCAACTCGCGCGGTTCGCAGAGCGGCGCTTATTTTTGCTGAAATGTCACTTCGAACGTGCGTTCGCCGTCCCTCTCGCTTTCTGCCCCGGCCGCCCTTGTCTGTCGATCTTTGTCTCCTGCCCGCGGCGATGGAGTATCGCGATACATACAAGGTGGTTCAACGGTGACGTTCGAATATTTACTGGTCCATTTCAAAGGCTGGGATATAAATGCAGTTCCCCGAACGTTTTCACTCGGGGAATTTTTTTCCTCGCTTCCGCTATTGCCGGCACCGATGGCGGCCGGGCAATTTCCAAGTGTCAGAAGGAAATATTAAGAAACTAGAATTTATGGCTCTTTGTACTCTGAATAACTATCGCGAAATTGGTAATGAAAGAGGTGGGAAGTTTGGATTTATTAAGGTCGTTCCCTTTAATTCGCAAGGCGTAAAATTGAAGTTGCAACTCTCTACTGGGTGGCACGTACAATTTCGCCACGTAGAATTACATTGGGCTGTGAATGAGACACGCCGATGTAAATGTTATTAAAAAGTAAATTATCCACCGTCACTGCTGCTCACAGAATGGCCCGCAATTGGCGTAAATTTTATTAGCCTGCCAGAAATGAAATGACAAACACCGTTGCCAGCAATCTTCGTTAAACATAAAATCATAATAATAATAATAATATAATGTTCCCCAAACTTTACAGGATATATCACCTATGTTACTTTCTCCAATCAACTTTCATATTCCACTCTATAGAATATAATACACTCCGATGATAATAATAATAATAATAATAGTAAACTATTTGAAGGGGGGATCAACATTGTAATCACAATTCGCGACATTCAATCAGGTGAGTCACCCTGTACATTCCAGCCACTCGTAGCGACAGCACATGCTCGTTCTCACCCTTATTGCAAGAACCACTTTACTTTCTCCTTGTGCCATCCCTTCCAACCGCCGCCCACAACCCCTTTACCCTCACCAACCCCCCCCCCCCTTTGCGCACGGCGTATCGCTTTCCGTTTCACGCGGCGTCGTAGTGCTTCTTGTCCTGTTTCCGTGAGTAATACCGATATTCCTGCGGCGATGTCCTCCCTTCCCTCTGCCTCCCTCACTCTTTCCCAGTCTCGGTATTACGCGAATATAATATTCAAGAGGGGGTGGAAGTGGAACTGTCCGACGAATTCCTATGTATATGGCCAATGGCCGACGAACACGGACCGTGCGAGTCTGCCGTAAGGGAGGTTTCGTGAAATATGAAAAGCGAGCACAGGAGGGAGGGAATTGCGAAGGGCTTTTCGTTCTTCCTTCGTTCTTATCTCGGCTGGAAGAAGCAGATGTGGAAAAGTATGATTGTAAATCAGATTTTTGCCCGGATACGCGTGTTTTATATTATTCTTCTTCATATCGTTGCATTTGAACCCTGTCGTCTGTACGGGCGGGACTGCAAGTCCATTCTCGTCCCGCCTACTTTTTCCTTTCATTTCCATTGCTCTTTGAAGTGGAAGTCTGTTATTTAGCTGCGCCTCGAAGTCGATGTTTCTTTGGTAACGTTGCGCGTTACAAACTGATACGAACGACCCGGTGCGTCGTGTGTGTATTGCAGCAATTTCTGCGCCACGTGGAAACTGTGCTCCTATAGCACGCAGTTGAAGCAAAGGTTCTTGCCCTTTGGTCGGCCACTATCAATGTCGCTGTAGTACATTAAGAAGATTGATAATAAAAAAGTGTCTGCCACATCCTTGCTCTGGATATCGGGCGTATAGAGGCGCGGAGATCGGTGAAATTAGAAGGGGCGGAGAAGCGATCGGTAAAATTTCGTGGCGAAACTGCGTCCGATATATCTGAGCGGTATTCGTCGATAATGCGACGGTTGTAAGATATTGAAGAGAATCGATTGCTCCTCCACTGGCGCACGCGACGTTTCCGTCCGTTCGTAGCGGGTCCGGTCGGTCGCCTTAATCAGAACAGAAGTTTCCCCCTTGGAAGAAGGGTTGACTCGTCTCTGATGTCGCGGCGAGGACCGGCCTATGCACGCGTTGCCACGGGCACGCAGGTAAAGTCCACCGGCGAGATTGTTGTATCTCCTCCCTGATCGATCGCTCTTTGAACATTCCTACCGGCGAAACTTCCACGGCGCAGTTAATAAAAGAACCATCGCGGGAAGTTGCTCTCGAACTCTCCTCGAACAGCTTCTCTTTTTCCCCGGCCCGTTTTACGGATAACCAAGAGGCGCGTAATTCTACGCGAATTTTAACATAAATGAATTATTCACAACGGGCCGGCCACTGCTTTCCAGCGTCGGAAATAATTAATTTCAAACTCCGGCGGAATAAAACGAAATCGAAACATCCAATTCGATCGGTAATACTGTCCGAGATCTGTCACGGCCGGAACCCTCTTCACGCACGCCGACAAATCTGTATCCGACGTCTAACCAGGTTGCTAGCCGTCCAGCAACGTCCCGCTCACGATCGTCCGCGAAAAGGACGAAGAACGAAACGCGAAAAAAAAAGAAAGAAAAGGAAAAGAAAGAAAACGCGAACGATCCATCGCGAAGCAAACGGCGGCGGCAGATATGAGGCCGGGTTGCAGCATCCCCCGGAGCTGTTCCTCCGCGGGAAACGAACGTTGCAGGGACAGAAACAACGACGTGGATCCGTTTTACCGCGTTTTATGCGCGCCGATAAAAAAGAGGATGGCAGGACACAGGAGGCGACGTAATATTCGACCGGTGCACTCGAGAGGACGACTGGACGGAATTCCGAGGGAATTTCTTCCGGCCACGATCGCGTACCCCTCTTTACCAAACCCCCACCTCCCTCTCCGTTCCCCTGGTCGACTTGATCCAAAGGAACGACAAATTCCAATGTAAAGGGGCGACGAACCGGCTCGTCACGCGGCACGCTCGAAACGATAGAGTCGTGCAACTGCTGGGAATTGTTGCCACGCCGTTTTTATTACAACACCCCCTCCCACCCCAAAACGGTCGGAAGTTTTGTCCTCGAGGAACGTGGAGCCTTGGAGCAAGGGTGTAACGGAATCCAGAGAATTCTGACGCACGGTGCCTCCTGCCTCTGGTTCGTTCGGGAGAGACGCGAATTTGTCTAAAACGTTCTTAAAATTGTTTGATCCGAGAGAAACTGCGGTCGCTCTTTTTTCTAAGGGTGGAAGATAAATGGGTATATTATTGCGAGAAATAATCGACGGGTTCGCGATATCTGATAAAATCTGATAAAATATCTGAATTTTAAATATTACAATCATTCGCACTGATTTGGCACTCCTTTATTGTTGCGCCGAGAAACATATAAATCATTTGCTGGGATTGTTTCGTTTCCTAAACGATTTCTAGGTTGTCCGAATGGAAGGTCGAATAAAAACAGGCAACCAGAAGGTCGAACGTTGCCCGGGGGAAGAAGCCACGAGAATTTCAAGCGAGTATCCTTTCCATCGACAGGGCACGAGGACTAAGATTCACGCGCGAAACCGTGGTCGGAGTGAAAGAGCTGCCCAGGCGTACGGTTTAATTGCATCTCCTTACCTTACCTTATCCTTGCCCCTGGTCTCTGCCTCGCAACTGACTCTCGGACTTGGCGAACTACCGTTCGATCTCGTTGATGGTTAGACGACTGGCGATGTCAAAGGTCGACGGTCTCACGACCTTTGAACCATTTCGTGTACGCTTTTTGCGTGCAGCTCGCCACGACGTCGTACATGTCAATCATAAGGAGGGATTTGCAAGGAATTCCCCGGCCCCAATAACGGTACGGTCTTGCCGGACGAGCTTTCTCGCCGCGGCGATACACGCTGAAGGGAGAACAGCTCTTTGGCTGACAGCGCAGCGGCTCGATACGATCGAATACTTCCCGTTCGCCACGTGCAAGGGTGTGATTTCTTATTTCACGGACGCTCAAAGTCCGCGTGGTTAGATTTTTTTTCATAGGAGCTTTATAGTCGAGACCTCCTTCAGATTTAGATATTTCGCAACACGATATTGTGCCATAAGCGTTTGTCGGCTGGACGAACGGATCGAGGTTTCCAGCGGCAGGGAATCAAGACAGGAGTGAATGGAAAATTGGCTATAATTGAAGACCCGATACATTTTGTCGGCTATTTTAAAATGTTTTAGAACGTTTAAAACTAAGAGTACCTATTAATACAGGTATACTTATTAATAGAGGTGTACGCACCTATTGAAAGTGATTTGACGTGTCGAATGAATCGAGACGGGGTATAGCAAGTTTTATCCCAGGCCATTTCATATGTTCGCCTCTGCTTCCGCTCTTGGTCGTTGGCAAGCTTCGTCTATTCGTCGAATTAACGAGCGTTAAAATTGCACAGAGCCGGCTGCGTGAGCGAATGATTCGACCCTTTGCGAGCACAAGCACTTGCGCGATCTCATAAACACTGATCCCGGTGCATATTGGATTCGGTCGATAGGCAGAGGCGCAAGACTACCTTCAGCAAGTTAATGAGACGTAGACGTCGACATCGAATCGTCGAGTTATTGAAATAATTCCAAAAAAACACCAGAACATCGATTAAAAAGTATACCACCCACGCGCAACAAATTTTTCTTCGTCTCCGAAATCCTGTCACTTAAATTGTCTTTCCTGCTGCTTATCAGAATATCGCAAACCTAACCCGAAGCGCCCACATCGGTCGCGAATTAAATACTTCCCCGCGGAACGAGCGGCGTGTCGGAGCCGTCCGCCGAATTAATCGGTTTACTTGCGCAAAGCGCAACGCCGTGAATAAACCGGCGACTCGTGCGCGATAACGAATCGTCCGGCTTGCATCCCGTCGGAGAAACGGGAACAAACAAACGAGAAACTGGACAAGATAGAAGGGAGGAAAACACAGCCATGGGAAACTCGCGAAAGATACGGGGTCCCGATTGGGGACCACGTCGGATCACGCGAACTCGCGCCTCCGCCGGTGAGAACGAGCAATTCATATTCGATTCCCTTGGCCGTCGATGGAAAATGACCGAGCCACCGGGTGCGACGGCAGGGCAGAGGACAAAAGAACGCCGTCAACAAAACTCGCGACGTCGCGTCGAACGACTCGCGCAAAGTGTCGCTCGTGAAATTTTCAAGCGCTCCGAAGCGGCGAGCGAGACCGCTCCGTATTATCCGGTAATCGCGAGACCGGCCATAGAGTCTTCGTTTCGTGTGGAATCCGCGTGAATTTTGCATCACTCGTGAGGCCATCGCTGCCACTTGACACGGGGAAATAAAGATGTCGAATGGCTGTGCCCCCCCAACCCGCGCGAAATATACGGTTCGCGGTCGTGAAATGTGGGACACCGATGCCAATGAAACGTTGCGTAATTGATGGTTCAACTCAGCTCGGATTCGATTCCGGTAAGTTCGTCACGAACGATTTTCCTTGCTTGCAGGAACGCTCGCTTTGTTTATTAAGGTGGCCGCAATTAATGGGTCATTGCGATCGACGACGTTAAAAAAGATGTGCTGCGTCAAAGAACAGCATAGTCTTATAAGAAGGAAATTTCAGTAGAAGGTGAATAGTACAATATAATATGAAATATGTGCGAATGGCAATTCTGTCACCTTTATTGTTCGTCACTATATACTAGATTTTGTATTAATTCGTCAGGAGAGAAAGATTCTGTCTCGTCCCTTGTTCCCAATGCCAGCTTTGTAAATTCTACTTTCCAGGAATGTAAAAAATTAATGTCAAATTCGTGTATCCGCCTGAGCAACCAACAAGTGGCGCAAACGAAAAACGCTGCGCTTGACGTAAATTCGTCCGAGGGAAATTGTCGAAAATTAATACCGGAAAAGAATAATATATTCTTTTTTGAAGGCGCGGCGCTGGTCTGGCCATTCGCCGGGACCACTTACGCGTTCGATAATCCGTTATTACGAAAATATTTACCGGAGCCTTCAAAGAGACGCCGGCCAGACGATGTCGAGAGGTGTCTGCGGATTTAATGAAAACCGCCGGACAAACGAATAAAATTTTCATTCCGCCTCGGTGAACCGACCTATGGAACACTCGTGAAACGAATGGCGGCGCCGACGAGATAGAGATAGGGACGGGGGTGTGGGACGGTGAGCGAACGAAAACAATTCGAGCCGATGAGGAACGTATTATTCTACCGGAAAGAGCTACAATTTCGAGGCGGAACAGACGGAAGTGCAAGGGGACCACACGTTGGTGAATAATGAAACCCCGATTAGAGAAACATCGAGGCTTTTCATGAAATATTTCCCGAAGATTGCCCATCGTTCGCCGTTGGACCCGTTCTGAAAAAAAGTGCCGGGTACGCGGTAGAAGCGTGCACATCCCGGTTCCCGTTCCATTTTATTTTTCCCCGCGGGGCGGAGAGCGAAGGGGGAACGCTTCTTGGTATTTATGCAAAGGCTTTTAGCGAGGCTTCTTTGAAATAGAAATTTTCACTCGCGAGAGAGCGCGTTTCTTTCGCACAACCGTTATTGGAAAGCGCGCCGGAAGAATGAAGAACGACGAGAAAACGGAGCATTTTCTGATTGATATTGGCCGCTCCGATTTGTCTAAGAGTTGTATATATTGTTTGTTACTATGATTTGGCTCGGGGCCATTAATTTTGAACGACCTACATCCACGGACTGCATTATCCGGCGAATTTCAGACACAGGATTGGTCAAACTATAACCCCCGCACTATTTGACGTAGTAAGTTTATAATAAGTAGACCGCCCTGCACAGTTCACTATTTACCAACCGCTTTACGAGCTTAGCAAACTCAAATAAGGGCGCCCACGCAACACCGGTGTGTCTCAAAATTTCATTTCTTTCCCTCGCTGTCGATTATGAATAAGGTGCGCACCACGTTGCACCGTAATTACGTGAGACCAAAATCGCGCCGACCTCTGAATAATTGCAGAAATTCGAACCGACAAAAGAGTAACTCCGCGACAGAAAAACAATACGATCAACGTAAGATCTAACGGCACACTTTTGCCCGTCGTTTGCTGTTGCTCGCGCTCGTTTGAACACGCCAGGACTTGACACAATTACCGAGGCTATTAATCGCGCTGCGTGCGGTGTGATTCGGCGTTCGACGGGTCAAGAAGCGTCGGCCCCACGGGGACGCCATTAGTTGTACGCGGCTGAACACGAGCGTCGGCAAGAGGGATATAGACGCTCATTCAGCGGCCCTTAGGGTGTCTCCGACAAGGGTGTGCAGCCGCCCCAAGGACGAGCGGCTCGAAAGGGTATCTCGGTTGGCCGCGCGCCCGGAAAGTTGAAATCGGCCACCAAAGAACCGATGCAAACGACCAAGGTGTCCCGAAGCTTTCAGACACGCTGAAAGCGTCGGGTCGCGTGTGCACGCCGTCGGCTATCCTCGTAAATATCTCTCCGTCGAATTTAAATAATGATCGGGAATTATGCCCGCCACCTTAAGGGGCTGAATTCGACGCTCGTGATTGGCCAACGAGTTTCGGACGCGAGAGAAAGATAAACAATTGAATGGAGAGCACAGAGACGTGGAAGTTTTATCGCAAGTTGCGGAGCGAACGATAATGGAACGATGATCGTATTGAGTGTAAATTATTTATTCAAACTCGATGAAAATATCGACGACGTATCAGCATTGCTTCAGCACCCTCGAAAACGCCGTTACACCCCGAATCTGCGCAATTCAAAGTGCACTTTGCCTCGTCGAAAATTTGCGTGCTAAAAATTTCCCGCCCCTTGCACCTCGATATTTGCGTTACGTTTCATCCGTGCGCGCCGTTAATGCCGACTAAAAAGACTTTATTCCGCGCGCAACGTATGCAAACTTTCCTCCCGCTGCCCGTGTGCGTACATGCACGCTACGTTTCATCGTTTCATCGTTTCATCGTTTAATCGTCGTCGACGTGTATCAAGCGCGACATATAATCCCGGACAGTAATCAAAATTCCGCGCGTTATTCGCACGCCGATCATTTTTCGGCCCATTCGCGCTAGCCGCGACGCACCTCGGGAAAATCTTACACGGCCAACTCGCGCCTCAGCGCGTCGAGCGTTAACGATGGAAATTTAAAAGCCGACGAAATATTTCACACTCGCCGGCGTCGGATGAATAAAAAGGGCACGGGCGTTGCGCGAACGCGTGCACAACGCCTCCAGCCTCGGGAAATTCTATTTACATTTAATCTTCGCGCCGCGGTTAATTCGGCATCAGGCGGGAAATTCGCGAAAAATCTGGCTGGGTTGGCCGGCAACCGGTCGTAAAAACTAATATTAGACGTCGCGGAAAATGCGGATACACGGACCGGAAGTCATGGGCCGGCTTCGCGGGTTCCCTGGGAGACCGAGCGCATGCCTTTGCGCGCTGTTTCGCGTGAAATTAAGGGGACTTTCTGTTACGAAAGCGTGATTCACCGAGTGTCCGCTTTGGAAAACGCGGCTGGCAAGTCCGGCGCGGGGATCTAGGAGGCGTTGTTCGGAATTTAGAGAGGGGTGAAAAGATACAGATGCACATGAAGACGCATTCGGGTGGGATGAAATCTCGTTTAGAGGAAGCTCGGTAAAATGTCTGGTATCCTCCCGCGACCATTTCTCGTTTAGCCATTCCATTCGTGGCTGTTCCCCGCGTGATCTCAAAGAGACGTTTCCAAAATTCGAGGTAACGCCGAGTGAACGATGCACTGCATGCGATATCGTTCGGCTGTTAGTGGTGACGCGTTGTTTGTGGATTCGGTGAAATTCGAATGACTTTTGGTAATAGACAAACGAGAGGTTAATGATTTCGTATTGTGTTCGAACAGTTTCCATTTTAACCTGAGAATTTCAACTGATTACAATTTGTCGTTACAATCCCCGATTACAATCCATTTCGAGATACCGCGTAGCCTGAATGCAAAGCAGCTTAGATTTACGTGTAATTTATGTTTTGCAATTTCTTCGTGGCCCCGTTGCAATCGTACAATAATTCAGACCGCTTTGCGATATCCGTTGCACAATAACCTGGATCACAATGATACCACCGGGCGTAATAGATTGATCTGAATCATATCGCGAGGTATAGCTTGGTGATCTGGATTGCGTCAGTAGTCTCAGCACTATGATCTGGAACACACTTGGGACCATGGTACATTGATAGACCTAGATTACATTGTGGTTCGCAGCACTACGATCTAGATAAACCGCGGCCTGTGTTACAAACTCGCGTCACTCGTACTTCGTGGATTACAATATATCAATCGGTCATATTGTTCCTTTTCCCCGGTACGAGCGCTAATTGGCCGCGGTGAAACTCGATCGCTGCAAAAAAACCTGGCGAACTTTTTAACATCCCTTCGTTCAAACGTCCCCCCCCCCCCGATGCAGCGGCATATTTTTCACCTTCATCATCCGCGAGGAACGCACTTGATATCGTCGAACAAAATGGAATCGCGATCGAACGAAACCGATAACTAAAGTGCGCGCGCAAGTTTTCGAAAATTCGCGCGTTGTTCACACCTATCGCGCGTGGCAGGAAAACGATATTAACATCCCTGTGAACGGAAGGCGTCACCGGGCGACTCAACGACGGCCATCAAAAATCCAGGAACCGTTGAATCATCCACCAAAAGATGCCACCGAACCGTGTCGCGTAAGACTCGTCGCTAACCCTCTCGTTTCGCATCCCACGAGTTCGCCCAAGAGGGGCGGTCGATAATCGCGACCAGCGTAATTTCCCTCGTGAGTGAAATATCGGAGAGCACCTCGACCCTCTCGCAGTAACACTGCGACTTGATATATTCCCATCTGACCAGCAAACAGCGCAGGCACTCTCTTACTTAGTCGCGGGGCGCGTGCGGCACTCATTTTGATACCCGCTCGATTGCGCCTCGGTCTGGCTGCGTTTTTTCAAAAGCCCCGCGGCCTCGTTCGCGCCGATAACGTTAATGCAACTAACTTGTAACGCGGCTGGATAACACACAAAAAAAAAAAAAGAGGGAAACAGCACCAGGGAGAAACGGGGGAGCGACGGAAAAAGGGAGGGCGAGGTGGACGAGAAAAAAAAAAATAAAGGAACGAAAAGAGGTCGGCCGCAATAGATAATAATTATTGTACGGTTGCGAAGGAAACGGAAGCTCGCGTGAGCACCGGAGAGACGGATAAGGCGGGCAATGCTTCTCTTCTGCTCGATGCATGCGCGTAGTTAACAATAAGCCGCGATAATGCCTATTCCCTATCGGTAGAACGGCGTCGCGTTTCGACAATTTCTCGTTGCGGTTCCACGCCGTTATCGTTCGGCGATCGCGTCGCGGCCGAATTTTCCCCCGATCGAACGGCTCTTCACTTTTCGAGTGCTGAAACTCTTTTTGCCGCGCGACGTTTGCCGGTTCGAAATGTAGACGGCGCGCCACTGAACGATCCTGAGCTTCCTCTTTTCCTTTTTTCCTTATTTTTTCTATACCCGTTTTTTTCCGATGCGACCCACGTTTCGCCGACGATTCGCGGCGCACGAAGCGTGTATCAAGCCGAGCCCGACCGCATTATTCATAGATCAGATGTAGATTCGCGCATTTATAATGCACGAGCGTGACAGCTAATCAGCCACGTAAGGTACGTCATAAAACGTCGCGATAGTGCCGGGAAATGTAGACCTGACCACTGTTGGCTTCCCTCGCCAAATGTATTCGCAAATGTATGTGCTCGATGTGTTACGGATAGGGGGGGAGCACTTGAGTGTTTATTATTTATCGCTGATACTGTCGATGGATAATTATAAACTTTGTACTTATGCTCTGTCGGATTCGTGAAAAAAAAATGGATGCATTGATAATAAATGTTGAACGAACATTGATACCTATTTCAATAGTCTCGCGAGAATTTCGTGGTGTTTTGAATAAAACATTCCGCGAACTTGTGCGCTTTTGAGCCTGTTTAATATCGCAAAAGTCTGGACATTAATTCTCCGGGCGCGTTACTCCGCGTTATATCGATACATATCAGGAGAACGTAATGGATCGACTCTCGCTGCCCATGCGACCGTTTTTCCCATTGTTCTATCAGCCCCCCTTTTTTATCATTAGAAACGCGTGGTATATTTATTAAAGCGAGAAAACGCTTGTTCGCCGCGAATACCTGATAAACAGTCGCGAAACGAGCGAAACTCTCGCGAATTATCCCAGGAAATATCTGAATGCGAAATTAGAAAATGCACACGATTCGTCTGCAAAATGTACACAGTGTTTCCACGCAATATCGTGTACAATGATGGAAACAGAAAACTGCTATTAAACAAAATCAAATCGACAAATTAATATGCAAAGTATATACGTAACCGTGCTACAAAAAAAACAGAATGGAAAAGTAACTAGAATTAATGTACATCGAAAATAAGTAACGACGAGTATCTTCCACGAGAAAATCGAGTTCTAAAATTCCAATGGAGAGAAATCGCGGTGCCCGAGATATTCACCGATGAAACACGTCGAACGTGTAATGGAAATACTTTCCACGGTTTCGTGCGACGGTAATGCCCGAGGCATGCATTCCCGTGGCGAAAGAAACGAGCGAAAAAGTTGCTTTTCCATTCCCTTCTCCTTTATCCCTCTGCTCGGGCTGCCTCTTTCCTCGCCCGAGAACCGCAAGCTACGAACAGGGGGTGGTTATGGGTCACGGGTGCCATCGGATATTCCGATCTGCAACTTCCCCGGACTCTCTGGTAACGATTACCACGGCGAAGTGCAAAAAGGCAGAAGGAACACGATTTCCGTGGCTTTTCAACCGCGTTAGGGAAGCTGTTACTTCGTATATCTCGTTTCACGAGTAGTTTCCAGTTGTAATAGTTTGGCAGGCAGATTGCACGATGGGAGCATTTGATACTGTTGCGGGATCTATCGGCGATAACGGGCAGGTAATTATTTTCGGCGGGTGTAATCCGACAGGAACTTACTCCAGGAAATATGTTCCTTTCTTCATTTAACGAACAGTTCAATTTGTTTTCGCTGCACTTAAAAATAAATGCCACAGAAAAGGATGAGAAACGTCTTCGGAAGATTGGCAATAATGATGGGAAAATTTCGACCGTCTCGGATTCACCGCCGAAGACTGTTATCGATCGAGGGTCGAACGGTAGACGGGGTGGAACAGGTGGACGAGAAAGTTGGACGTGATTCGATTAGCCCGGGACAAGAGACTCGCCCAAATTGATAGTCGTGAAAAAGTAATTAAGCGCGGCCGGTACGCGCGACGACCGTCTGGACAAAGAAATTGCTACGTTCTATCATTGTTCCCTTTCGAGACAAAGGAAACGCTGCTTTCATTGCGCAACCGATAGTTGACGTAGTAACAATGCGTTTGTCCCGCAACGTGCTCACTGGCCAGTGAATCGCAATAAGTTCGGCTCTCGTGCTGCGCTCCACCAATGAGACTTTGCGAGGCGACATTTTTGTTTCGAATATTTTATCATATAATTGCGAAAATTGCACGATACATACCCTTTGCCACTACTTCGTCGACGAAGGTACGAAAAGCGTTTTCGAAACGACGCGAGTTCGCGAGCGTGGTCCAAACGAACTCGCTCGCTCGCTCGCTCGCGACTAATCACAAGGCAGGTCAGCGTGCAACGCGAGCCAAGCAAACGAGTTGCCCAGGGAGAGAGAGAGAGAGAGAGAGAGGTAGAGATCGTGTAACATCCGTATTACTTTCTTTCCATCTGGAGCAGGCGTCCACGCTGTCTGCCCCGACTGTTTGCACAACTTGCAGCACGCGTTGCGACCAGACCACTACCCGCTCCAGCAAATTTGCCAAGCTGCACGTACGCGAACGGCCGTGATTGTCGAAGATGACAGCGGCCCTGGACGTACTCGTTGCCTTTTGTCCTCCCCGGGCACCTGTGCGCCCTTCCAGACGGTTTTTACGAGCATCGCATGCACCGTCTGGCCGGGAGACGGGAATTTGAGGAAATCGTGGCCGGTCCGCGTCGCTGAAACGAGCTTTGACCGGCATTCGGACCGAGGCTCGGACGAGGTCGGAGTACGAAGAGGATTCGTTTGGAAAAATTGGTTAAAATTGGATTGCGGTGGTTGCATCAATTTTTTTTTCGTTTTTTTTTTTTGTGCTGTTCTGAGCATTTAAGGGAACGCAAATATGTGTTGCTTCGGTGTATGCTTTTTGTTGCGAGGACCGGGTAAATATTACTGCGAATGGCTGGAATGGGAATTTAAATGCTGCAGAATGCTGCAAGTATTATCATTGAACTAGGTATCAAATCGCGGAAGAATTGTTTTAAAGCATTATTTAACAGGCTTCGAAATATGTGCTCGGGAAAGTGATGATTATACATTGCTGCGAAACAATTCACCCTGAACTAGATGTACCATCGCCGATATTAATATAATTTTCAAACAGCATTGATGGAATTATTTAATCATACACAGATTTTTGTCGACGTGCGCAGCTATTTCTGTCAATCAATTCGTACTCATTTCGTTCAAACCACGGCCGCAATATCCCCCCCTTTCAGAACTAAAGCTGAACTTCAACGAGAGCCCGTTATATCGATCATAATTGAAACACGTTGAAAACGGAACGCTCTCATTCACTTACCGCAATCGTCAAAAGAAACGCGGACGTCCATTTCCCATTAAAATACCATTTTCGATCTCAACGAAGCTGCCTGGACGATGGGGGGAAAAAAAGGCCACGGCGAACAAGAGGGTGGTCGAGTGAAACAGTGGAACGTTTCTACGCGCTGGATACAGATATATCGGTGAAAAAAGGGGTTGGGGGGGGGGGGGGGGCAATTTGCTTAATAGCAGGATATTATGATTTTCGAAAGATCGCGCGACAGTCGGTCGGTAATGGTCTCATTATGCGCAATTACTTTCACACGTTCCGCGACGGCGGTCAGCCGGCTGGAATTAAGTATTCATGACTCGTACGTCATCGTCGGCGCGGCCTGTGCTTCCCAAAGTATTTCCTCCCGGCGACGCTCGAGTTTTCGCGTCGCGACGCTAATTGCCGACGCTGATAATGCCGCGCCGATGGCGCCCCTCTCCGTTTCACAGCCCCGGCGCTACATGCGGGAACACGCGTCGCGAGAACGCGCCGATTTTTATCCGCGGTCGAAAGAGAATCGTTCCGTGGCTTGCGCAAAAAATTGGGATATCGCTGCGATTATGGAACGTATCGTAGAAGCGCGGGCGGTTGAAACGCGAAATGAAACGAGACCGCAAGAAATGTATAGCTCGAAATGTACTATATCGCACTGAAATAAACGAAACACGATTGTTACGGTGGGACGGGAAAAATGATTACAGGAGGGCTCTTCTATTTAAAACTGTCTAGAGATAAATTTCGATGCTTCGCGACTTCTTTTTAAAATGCTTGTACTTGGCGTGGTAAATTAACATTTGGAGACTTTAAGAAAGTAAAAAATCGACGGGTAAACCGAAGGGTAGATAAAATTACGGAACCACGAACGCACGGTAAATAAACCAACCAACGAGGCTGTAGCTCAAAAGGAAGAGCGAAACCGCAACGAGTAACAGAGTAAGGGTGCAGGAGCACGCTAGAAGGGGGTGAACGTGTACCGACCCGAAGGAAACGATCGAGCAGGGCGAAGAATAGTGGTTACGAGGAAATCATAAGTAGGTACACGTGACTCGCGAGGGTGGTTAGCGGCGTGCCATGGGATGAGCGAAGCAGAAAATGTCAGGGTTGCATTCGATGCGTAAACGTCGCGGGATCACGCGAACACGCGAATTCTCTACGCAATTCGTCGAACCTTCGTTTCGCAACGGAACAAGTTCGCGTAGGTGGCTCGTTCGGCGAAAACAAGAGAATAACCGCAACGAAAGAATCGACGCGTGCAAGCTTAACGGAAAAGCCTTGTGGCGTTCATGCCACGCGTCACGAAACCACCCCCCTTTCGATCTCGAATTCCACGGGGCCGGACTTCGTCGAGCATGGCATTGTTTCCGCGTTACGTAATCGTTTTCCATCGCGGGGACGGCGAATTTTTGCCGTTGAATTATTCATCCGTGGACATTTTTTTGCCGAAGGGAAAAAGTTTCTTGCAGGTCGGACGTTCGATAATACCAAACGAATGCCCATTTAATAGGGGCGGATTTGTTTTTGGGATTAGATCCTCCCCTGGATCGAAACCCGCTCTACAATGGCTTTAAATATTTTTATGGAAAGTCTGTTCCAATTTCTTTTTCCTGACTGCCAGTTCCCCTTAAAATATTTCCTCGCTTCGAAATTAATACAAATTGTCTTACACGTTTAATATCCAATCACGTATCTACAGTATTACATTTTCTAACAATTCTCAGGTGATTCGCATTTTTGCGCAATCCACTACGCATTGACATCGCCTCAGTTCGTCAGCGCAATATCTTTCCACCGTTTCCACCGAGATATTAAACTCGTCCCGCTACGATTCGAAAGCGTTCCCTCGACAAATCATCTTACTTATTCTCAGCAGAGTAACTACCGCTCAGCTTCCGAATTCCAACGCACGGACACCACCGTGTACCGCGAACGAAAGTTCGAACGCAGCAATCCACCGGTAGAAATATGCAATACGGTTTCCCCGGTCGGCAAACCGGCCCCGGAGAAACACGAAGCTCGTTCTTTCGCAAGCGTTTCGGCCCACACGCGCTTGATGCTCCACTTAGCCCGCGTACATTATGAGCATTGACTTATTAACGAGGCGGCTTCACCCCTGTCGCGTACGATACACAGCGCGACACACTAAAGCGTGTACGCGCGCGGTGCATCGGCCGCGACGTGCACGCCATAACACGCCTGTTACCCCTAATGAATAGAAATAAAAGATTGAACCGTGAGTTCCCCGGTCGCGATGTTCTCGCGCGTCCAATCACGGTTATCGCGTTCTCTTGTCGGCCGACGTTTCTTGCGACCAACGACGACAACCCGTAATTGCGAACGAGGGACGCTCTGCCGTGTCCGCGCTGTTCAATATACCGTTCGCGCGGATTACTTTGATTTATTCAGCGGCCGGTGGCCCGGGGATTCGGTGTACACCGAGGAGTCCGTGAGTTTGGTAGCTGTCCATTGATCCGGTGGTGTGGCGCACTTGCCGCGAAGAAATATGAAATTCGTCGGTGCGGTTTCGCCCTGTCGGGCAATTAATGTCGATATAATGTCATTTAGGACCGCGTACGAGAATTATTGAAAGCTTTGTTAAAAGTGAACTGTGAAATGTGAATAAAATAACGATCATCATTTTATTCAACAGCTAATGAAGCTAATGGTTCGTATTAATATCTAATCGTTATCCCGGCTCAGAGATTAATGTAACGTATGCAAATGATCGATAGAGTTATTCAATTGTTAAGTACAGAAATCAAAGTGATCCAGGATAAAAACTTCGATTCTGCAGAAGCTCGTGAAACATGCACACACGTATACATTTTCATACCGTTGCCCTAACATAATTTGCAGACTGTACCTACCTGCGTTCCCCGCGAATATAACCCATTCATCCCGTTTCCGTAAACGCGCCCACCGAGCCGTCTCTTATGCTCGTGAACAATAAGAATCGATCTACGCTCCTCTGTCTCCCAGGAACCATCAACGGGACCACCCTAACCCCGTTCGAGCAGAACAGTCGTGGTACGATAGATCGAAACGGCGAACGAAACGTGGATAGAGGCCGCGAAAGCGTGCAGGAGTTCGCTGGTGAAGCAGGGACGAAGACGAGAGTGGACAAAGGGGTTCTTTTACGCAAATGAAGAACGAGGGAACGATACGACGGAGGGTGGGGCCGCGGGGTAAAAGAGAAACGGCATAGAGAGACGATCGCTAGGGGGATGGCTCTACTCTCTGCTCGATGGCCGTACCACGTGTCTGCATTTTTCCGCTCGTAAATAAAGCGTCGCCGCCGCGATACATATACCCGCGCTCTCCAACCCCACCCCTACCACCACCCCCGCACCGTTCGTGTTTTACCTGCCATCTCGCGAAAGTAATCCGTGCTTCTCAATAATAAATCCGTCGTTGATACAGGATACGGCCGGACCATTTAAATCCGTGGTACATCGACCGAGTCCCGGGCGAGTATTCGTGCGTGTAACCGATGGCATGTATCTGCTCCGCTCCGGCGGACGTAATACATACTTAAACCTTTACCTTGCCGGTGGGCACGCGGGGGTGCAACGACAGTGAGGGGGACAGGAGGGAATGGGAAGGCGCGTGCTGCGTTTTATAGCCGCGTCGACCAGACTGGATACACATTTTTACGTTCAATACGAGCTGCGCCGGCTCGTTGAATTATTTCGGTGTATTACATCGCCGGATTGGACACGGCCGCGTAGCGACTTCCTCTCCTTTGGCCGCCACTTCCGACTCGTTGAGAACGGAGAGCGACAGCGGCACTACAATGGTGACCCGGGTACAGGAGCTGCGTGTGTGCACCCGTCGCGCCGGGAGGGAGAGGAAAATGGACTTTGGCCGAACTGCGAATTTCCTCGAGGGTTATAAAGGAGCCCGATGCGGCGGGGAAAGTGGCCGTTCTGTGTCGAGATCCGCCTGCGGTGCTTTAAATGTAAGAGCGGAGGAAACGGTACGTTGGACGTCGGTGTATGCGTGTACGTACGTAAGCACCTATCGGGATATACCTTTTGACAATTCGATTTTCCGAGGGAATAGATTGCGACCTTTGCGTGACTTTTATGCTGACTGTATTGGGGAATATTTTCGTGGATATTTTTCTTATTAATATAACAGGTTCTCTTGGACGAACGCTAGGGATGGGTTCGAGACTGATCTTTAAATCGTCGAAACTCGAAGCCGAGAGTTCGCTTGCAGATTTTGTTTTGTTTCAAGAAGGGAACAACTTTATACCTTCTCTTATTTGAGTCTCGAAACGTCGTAACTATCAAATAAATTTCGACCTCATTATTTACATACGAGGCTTATTAAAATAACGTTTATCAATGAGTTCGATGATTGGACGAAGGAATGGAATTTGCTAATCTTTAAACAATCCTCGACGAACGACCCTCGAGAATGACGAGCTACTGTACGCACTGCGGAACGCGTTGCTCGAGCATAAATCCAGCCCCCAGGGATTGGAAAGCGACCACGGGCGATCTCGTTGCGGGGCAACCCTTGCAGGTAACTAAAAATGGCTAAAATCAACGCTCCGCGTGACACGAGCATAGACGCTGTACACGGGGAGCTGATAGAGTGGTAGATTGCCGTGTCGTTTTGTAGCCTGTAAAACGGTTTTGTGGTCTGTTCCGTTGTCCCGCAGACGGTAAACTCGTTTCGTGAATTATAGCGTCTTCTTGCAGATTGTAATTGCGTTCCCCCCGGATTGCAGCTTCGTTTTCTCGACCGCAGTATCGCCTTTATGCCCTGTCCACCGCGCGCCGTTACGTGCGCGTACTTGGACGACGACTTTCCCGGAGGATTTATCATCAACAGGCGGCGCGCGGTTGAATGAAATTCGAGTGAAACGAAATCGTCAGCGGCACAGAGGAGTACAATTCGTAAATGAGCGACAGAGTGCGGACAAGAAAAATTCCGGCAAGACATTCATCCTCGTTAGATACGCCGCGACAAAAGATTGCTGTCTTCCGTTTAATCAACCGTTCCCAGAATAAACAACTGTACAGCCATACAGGTCGCGCGCGAGATAATATATTCCACGGAGGAAGACATTCTAATTGCCCAATTCACTGCTGCGACCCACACAGCCCCGGAAATCGGAATGCCGTATCATTGAGATGTCAAAAACTCTGTTCGACACTCAAGCGACACGACGTCGTCCATCGTAAAACAATTCGGCACTTAAATCACCATCTCGTCGTTCAACGTTCAAGCTCGAAAAATTTCAAGTGACTCTGTCCCCCTCTCACCTACGCGTATGCATCATTCTTCCAGTGACTCTGCATATCCCGGCATCATCATCAACCGCGAGGAATCCTCGGACCGACAGCACAGCTAGCGCTCGAAACGCAGAGGCAAACGGAGAGACCGCCATCCGGATTCCACGGGCGGAACGTGAAAGTAGGCGCATCAGGAAACAAAAGGAGCATTATTCGAGACAAGCTAGAGACATCGCAGACAGCGTGAAATACGTAGAGGCTGCACCGGTGATAGATAGCCCCGAGCACCATTAACGCCCAAGCTGAAACGACCTGGGACAGACACGGAAAAGAAGCTCGGCAAGCCGGTGCTCGAAAAATCTGTGGACACCGCTCTTTGTCCGTTGCGCGTCGCTTTGCCGCGCGAAAGGTCGATTCTTGTTGCGATAAGTGTCGCTAATCGATGGGCCAGTCGAACGTGACTCGTTTACGGGGGAACGCGTGGCTTGAACGATGTCTGACTGGTCCTTTGGTGCACAAGAAATTCACTTCTCGCCGGGGAAACTGCATTCGATGTTGTATAGATTTAATTGCGCGCGCGCGTGTGTGTGTGTGTGTTTTTTAGAGGATATTAAATTAATGTTCCGTTGCATTTAATTTTGCTCGATGAGGGTAATTAAATTTTTTACTTGGATTACTTTTAACGAGGAATTCGAGGAATCTTCCACCTCGCTCGGACACTTTACTTCTGAGTCTTTGCACATTTAATAACAATTTGTGATTTATCTCGGACGAAAATTGTAGCAATTATGTTTGGCGTTGAAATATAGAAGGCAGTAGTTTAAGACAAAAGTATGAACCCCGTCACTTTGGGAAAAATGAATTTCGGTACATTAGATTCAATTTCTTTCGCGGAACGTGAAACACTCTAATCTTTGTGCTCAAGCAGTATGCGTGTATCATTGTTCGAAAGCCACATGTGTTGTGTACACGTGTTACGAGGAAGTGGAGCAAATTTCCTTGATCCCACACAGTGTCGAAGGAAATTTGTTACCGTCAAGAGTACGGCTGGTGCGAAATTTCGCGAAACCGCTACGAATTTCTCGCGAAATTCCAGCGTTCCTTCAAACTATGCTCGAAAGCTCGCCGAACAGAGTATCCCCGCTTCGTGTTTAGCCGATCCGCGCATCGATAACCATACTGCACCGTTTCCCAGTCCTGTTCACCTAATAATTCCAGATATGTACACAGTCGCTTAGAACTTTCGAGTGTCTTGCAATTCCGAAAGGAATCACAGATCCCTTTGTATTCGAATGCCATTCTTATTTCTGTATTGATAAATTTCATGTACCCATTATAGTCTTGTACCAACTGTAACACACTGCAGCGTGGTTGAAATGGAAAATAAACGGAACAGCGAAGCAACATTTCCAAGCGTTCCTTCAAACTTTCGACTTCTGCCAATCAACTTTTAAATTCTCCCGGTGCCACTGTTACTCCATTCCGTTTTCCAACGTGTCCAAAAATGACGCTTTGGAGCTGAACGTTGTCGCCGGGCACACTCTGTCCAACGTATTCCACGAAAATATCGCTTCGCTGACAAAACAGATCCCGCGATCGTTTGCATTATTCCGGGGAAATAGTTCCGTTTCTACGGCAACGTTCGTCCGTGATCGGTACTCGAGTACGCATCGATGGAAAAGTAATTAACGATTCTTCGGCGACATAATGTAATACAGACAAATGAGTAATACAGTTTACTTCTGGACAAAGGAATTAAATAACAGACGAGTCGACGAAAGTGACAGAAAATTGTGACGAAGGTCCATCCAGCGAGATGTGTCGTTCGTTGACGTTCCAAGAACGAAACAAAATTGACTCTGCAACGGGACGATTTGATGTCGCCGAGTGGGTCGAGGCGCGTCGAAGTCCGAAAGTGCGCTCCCGCGATCGTAATCGTGCCCGTCGCTGTAATTTCTCGCTCGTCCAATGCCACCGACCTTTTTAAACGCGCATCCTCTTTTTTGGTTTTCACCTCCTCCTCCTCCACCCCCGAACCGTCGTCCGAAAACCGTGTCACACGCGCGCACACGCGGGCGCAATTTTCCCCGGAAATATCCGGCCCCCAAATTGACTTTTTGACAGCCGCGAGAACAGCTATTTTGGCCACGATCGCGGAGACATCGGCTTTGCATCGAAACGAACCGATCGCGCCGTGTCATCGGCGAAATTGAGTTTCGACGGTCTCTCGTCGGGAAATATAATATTTCGGGGAAAATCCTCGTCCACGGGATACACACTTCGGGTGGGAAGAGAATGCCTCGCGGAGATTCGAGCCGGCCGGGAAGAAAATATATTGGCGCAAGAATTGATTGGTTCACGAGCGAGCCGATTATTAATGGGGAAATAATTTGTCAGAAATGAGGCTCGCGATAACAGCGCGGCGTGTCTCGCGTTTTCCGAGATGGGTTCTTCACCGGCGTTCAAGTCGGAGGAGCCTTAAATATTTCCCGCATTAAATCATCCACCTACGAGGGATTGTACGATGCTCGATCTACAGAGGGGAACATCGTGTGGCCATTTGTAACCTGGTACGAGCGGGACAAGGTTGGATAACTCGTCGGTCGCTGAGGTGGTGAGGATTTTAGAGGTAATGTCATTAGGGGACAGTGTCGTGACAGGATCGTTAGATCGACTTCATCTGCCCTGCTACCTGGCGCGAACGTTGAATCAAATCTGTAGTTCGAGGTTATTTTCGTTTCAAGCCGAGTTCCGTGACGCTTAATGCGTCCCGAGGCGATCAAATTCATCATACTTTTAGATTCTTAGAGTGGATAACGCGTGAGTGACTAATATGGGTCGCCAGATAAGAATTAATAAGAACCTTTCTATTTACAGACGGCTTGTTGTAAAGAGCAGATTGGTAAGCTTGAAATCAATTGAAATAGTACAAGTTCAATTCTGCAGACGAAACCACTTTCGAAAGCCTCAACTTTTCTGATCAATCGTGTTCTCAGAATCGAATAAATGGTAGCAGAACGCCGTAAAAGAAATTAATAATGTTTCCAAAAATGAATAACCTTGCCATTACAGAAAATTAATAAACAAATTCCCACCCGCGTATCCCACTTCGTTCCTTTAAATTCGAACGAAACACCCCCTAAATAAAAGAAACACAACAGCGGCGACAAACCAATCCATCCCCGACCAATAAATTCATAAAATAACGAAGACAGGGTCGGCCGTCTTTCGTCTGCCTCTCACCTGTACGAACGTACAGCCGGCAGCCATGCACAACGCTGTCGTTTCTGTTTTCTTTTTTCGTCCAGGATGGTCCAGAACGCGCGATCATAAATTCGCCAGCACCGACAGACTCTATAAATATTTGGAGGCCGTTCTCCCGGTTTCCCCGCGTTCGTATTGCACGAGGGTGGTTGCACGAGGTGAGAGGCGAAGAGAACAGGAGTAGAGCAGCCGTTGAATATCCAAGGAACACTCTCTAACCCTCTCGGCCCCGGGCTTAATTAAACCGTCAGAACTAACGCGTAGCATCCGAACACGTGGCCATGTCAGATTTCGGTGTAGCAGAGTCCGAGTTTCACGGGCGTTGCCTGTTAAATCGAGAGGCATCTGTTTCCGGATTCGCTGCGCGTCCCGTCGCGCTCGACTTCCACCGTAATCGTTTAAATTTCCTCGGTTCCATCTTCCCACCTATTCTTTTTTTCTCTCCTTTCCACGAGATTCTCGCCCGTTCCTTCGCGGGTATCTGGGTTACGAACACGGGACCACGTTCCAGCTTCCCGTTTGGAATTAATTAAGCCGTCAGCGACAGCGCGTCAGCGACCCCTTGTCTCCTGGGATTACAGGTGAGCGGTTGATAATTGTGTGTGTGTGTGTGTGCGCCTGCGAACACGGGGGTAGCTAGGGCGATGCTGGAGGTGAATGGGGTGTAAAGCTTGTGTTTGCGGTTGCACTCTGGAATTTCGTCAATTTGGCGGAGAAAGGAATTTTACGAATTACTTGACGTTCCCGATGGGTTTCAGGTTTTCTGTTATCGTTCGGGCAACGCGCAGAGCAACACGGAAGATCAGATATTTAAATTTGGTTTATTGTTATTCGTCTCATTTTTATACGCAAATATTAGTTTAGTATTCGTGTCGATACGAGGGGGTTGATTCTCGAAGGACAATCGCAATGATATTGTATACTATAGGAATCATTTTCTGTTATCATTCTCCCGTCTGATTTAAAAATAATTTCTCGCCGATTCCATCGGTGGTTCTTGATCTACTTTCAGATTATCACATCGGCGATAACTCAATCGGGGCGAACACAGTGCCGGCCGGGGACAGGGCAATTTTTCCAGAACAGGTGGATCAGTCGATTCGATTGGGACATCTCGAAGGAAATTTATGCATGGCCAGGCGTAAAGCATCTCTTGCAATCTCTTTATAAAATCGCCGTGGCCCCGGTGCATAAAATTCCGGTTCGGCTGAAAAAGTTCGTCTATTACATGGTCGGCCCGGCAGAAATTTTAATCAAACTTTCAAATGAGGTTTCGCGAAAACTCGTCGCATAAGCTATCGAAAACGTGTTACCGCCTGCGTGACACAACGTTCGATCCAACCCTTTCTTCCTACGCTATACAGTGTAACCGCCGTTGCTTTTGAGAAATTGGCCGGACACGATGTTACGACAATGTTCCAATTTGTTCGACAATCTGTTACTCATTGAACGCGATTAATAATTGTAGCATGTTCATAATCGTTTAGTTCTTTAGCCAGTTGGCTATTTAAAACGAGACGAGTTGTAACGAAGCTTGTTTGCGCGGTAATTACGGATGGAAATTTGAATTTACTCTTGAAGGGTAGCAGATCGTTGAATAAACTGTCTATTGGGGCTGGCTAGTTCTAGAATTCCACAGTAAATCAAAGTCAAAATTGCCGCTCCCCGTGGGAAATGCTAATATCCAAACTAGCGCAGAACCATGTTAATCCGGATTTTCCTGTAACTAGAACTCTCGTATCTCAATTAATCCCCTGTAACTGATTATTCATGATTACAGAAGAAAGATCAAAGCGGGAAAGGTTTCCTTGCTACACAGGGGAGGAAAAATAACCGTTCAAAGATACTATTACTTCTATAATATAATTAATCGAGACAGGTACAGATAATAGTTGCAATGCGAAATAAAAATATTCCCCTTCAAAATACGATCGTACATAAAAATAAAATAAAACGGTTCCACGAGCCCTTAGCCTCGATTATCCTGGCGCCACCAAAATTCGTTCGACACGACAGAATAACAGCAACGCTCACACCCCACTCAAGTGCCACACAACTTTTCAACCCCTTTCGCTCCTTCGTCACCCGCTCGTCACGATCACGAGCCACTGCAATTCCTTCAACTGCCAAACTATCTCGAACGGCAATAAACTCATCGTCCAGGGTTCGTCGTGCCGCAGAATCCTGTCCTCCATCGATTACGATTTTCGCGAGTCTTCCCGTTCGCGACTCGAACAGCATCCCCCAGGGGCGTAATTGATAAGGGGGCGCGGAGAGTTGCGTGTCACCGTGACAAAAACGCGTCGCAACAGCATCGATTGGCCACACGGGACGAAGCGCCCACCGGCTGGGAATCTAACGACTTGCGAATTATTTATTTAACGGCCGGCGACAAACAACTGGTAATATCTGTTCCGTTCGTGAGAAGCAGCGAAGACGACCGTGCCGCACGAGCTGAAACGACGCCCGCAAACGAGGGGCGACGTACGCTGAAATTTTTATCGCGAATCCATGCCTCGTGTTGCCGGGTACGTCGCCAGTTCTGCAAGCTTCAGGATCGTGCTCAATCTCTATCCGTTTTTTCTTTGCGAAAGAATATTTGTCTCGTTGCACGGTGGATAGACGTTCAAACAGAAAAATATGCTGCAACGTTGAACTGTGTAATTGTAAATAACGACGATATATATATATGTGTAAAAAAAATTGGTGAAATAAGCAAAGTACATTTACAATTGTCAACCCCTGTTCGAGAATTGTAAATCTCAATCTCTATTATTCACAATAGCGAGCATAGAATGGAAAATATAATTTGGCCCCCAACAACGGTTCTAAGATCATTTGTCATTCGCACATTAAGAATGATAAAAGTATTATCAATACATTATATATAATTAAAATCTTTCCACGATATCCCATTAAATCCTGCGATTTCTCAATTACCCAGATCCACTGCGAAACTCTTTAGATCCGCCAGAAACGACGCCGCAATTATAAACGATACTACTGCCATTCGCCATCCAGAACTTTTTCGAACGGCCAATTGATCCCACACAAAGAACACTTCTGTTCCTTTCCCCCCGCGAAATTGCCCGCTCTTAATTTCCCTTCCGTCGGGGCTACGGCAAGAAATTTCACCGTCGCCACAAAGGCGTCGCAGAGATCCCGGTGGTCGGTTCGCTAACTCGGCCGCTTTTTCCTATCCGCCACCGGGTAAAAACTTATCTCCTGGTCCATCCAGAGCCACCACGTCCGTGGAAGTTCCACCGGAATCGTCCGATTACCACAAAACGTATTAGGGTAATTAAGATGTCTGAGACGCGTCAGGGAACGGGAAAGGGGGGGGCGCAGCTTTGGGGACGAAACCGCGGTTGCGGTGTAATTGACTCAAAAGGAAAACATTAGCTCGCCACTTTGCCGCGGCCGACCCGATTAAGCGCGCATTCTATACTGTCGAAGCGTCTCTCGCGTATTAATGTAATTGATTAGCGACCGTAGAGAGGATCCAGCCTCGGGGCGTTGCGCGTCCGCTTCCTCGTGGAATTGATCCACGGAACAGACCGGCGATACAGTTTTGGTATTTTCGTAGAGAATTTTAGAAAAGTATACGGGAACCTCCAACGACTTTGTCACGCTCCGCGTGATACGGAATAAATCTTAAGAGAAAATGAGCACAAGACTGCTCTACAATGTGGAGAGTTTCCGTTTTAAAATGAGCGCAGTAGTCAAGCGATCAAGGGGCACCATATGGAATCGAAGGGTGTAAATAAATGTTAACGACGTTGTATTATGTGGCGGATGCTCGAACCAATTTCTTCGCGAAATTTTATTACTATCATCGCCAATCTGGGTTCGTCGAATTTTTGGCGAAAGCATCGTTCACACGCGACGACAACCGTAGTTGACCATTACTCTTGCCCGTTGGCGCTAATAAATTATCACGGCTACGACGCTCGGAGCAACCGATCGGGCCACAAACTTCGGCACTCGCGAAGCAAAATTTCGGCTCGTCGCGGTGGCCCGCGGCCGAGACACGCACAATGGGCGTCGGGACGCGATAATTGCCAGGCGCGTTGCCAATTCGACGTCCTCCTGTTAATTGATTCGCCAGACAACGCTTGTCCGTGCGGCCGTTAACGAGCCCGCTCTGCTGATCGCGGATACAACACTTTCAGACACGTGCCACTGTCTTCCCCGATCAGGCGATCCGAACTAATGCTACTCCAGGAGATTGCCCCGTTTTCGTACAGACAAGTTACCTTCCTCGAGCTACGTTTCCTTCCTAACTGAGCGCAGATACTCGGAACTTTGTCGCGCGGCGTAATCGCTTCAACTGCGATCGAAGTTTGGAAGGTTCGTTATCTGAATGTTAATTCATAAGAATTCACACGAATATTAACTAAATAAGCAATTATTCATTATCTATTAGAGCGAACAATTGTCTCGAATTAAAACTCCCCAAACTAATGCAACCCTCTCATCGCAAAATTGACAATCGCCCAGCGTTGTTGCACGAATTGTTTTACAATCGTCGCCGGGATTGGCTCGCGCGAAGTTTAAATGCGCTTGAACAACGGATCATACACTACAATGGTGAGCAAATGAAAAAGTTAACAGAGTAATTGGTACATAGTCGCGTCCACACAGAATGTCGCGTTCAACGTCGTTCGAATTAAACGAAACGTACCGAGGTTCGCGGAACGGCGAACTTTTTGTTTTTCCGACGCTGGTCATGCGGCTCGGCGCGTCGACTATTTTAACGAGAACTCGCCTTATAAATCTCGACGGCGCGAACTTCTCGTTAGCTCGGGCAAATTGCTGGATAACTAACGCGACTCGCGAGTCGCGGCTGCATGTTTGCGCGAATTTCGAAGGGGGCGAAGGAAATTGAACTAATTCGAATTCCTGACGTTCCAAGGTATTTCGGTGATCTTGGTTTACTCCCCCACCCCCCCTTTTTTTTAGTTTGAGAAACGTGGGTTTAATTGGATATGAAAGTCGCAAGGGGGATTCTACGGTTTGGAGATAAGTTTGAATTTCGTCGCTGTTTGATGAGATTCAATTCCGCGGGGTGATTCGATGATTTTCGTGCAAATTTTGTATTATTTATCGACGGTATACACGCGAAGATTAATTATTCGATATTGTTCGACGGCGCTGATTTCAATTTCCAACGTACAATTTCACGTTTCTCGCTGGCCTACATTTCGCGATTGATTGACGCTCGCAAAACTATGGGAAGAAAATTTCGCGTTGTTAAACGATCCCGGTGAAATTTCCGTCCCGACCGCCGGATGCTATCGGTGAATTTTGAACTTCGACATCATGCGTGCTTCGGCGAATTTTTGCCCGTCAAATTCAAGGGACACGTGACCCACTTTGTCCTGCGTTTTATATGCGCCAGAAAAATTTGAATATCAATATTCACGGCGCCGCTATATCAATACAATTGTACGATTTAATAAAACATTCCAAATACCGTACAAAAATCCGCACGAACCACCCCTGTATTACAGTCATAATCCCTCAGCCCTCTCCGTGCGACAAACACAATCTTAAATAATTACCCTCGCCAGGACCACCGAAAATTGAACACCCCAATTAAAATCCACCCTCCCCGTTTCAGTCGCAAATCTTAATAATCATCCTTGCTCATTTAATTACCCGGTTACCAAGACCAACGAAAAAGTTGCCTCTACATCAAAACCCATAGAACCCTGCCATGAATTTCAATCATTATCCACGAACCATACTTTCCGTCCAGAATGCCCTTTCCATCGTTGTCCGTACCGAGCAATTCGTCCCCAAAATTCGCCACCTTCCCCCCCTAATCCCAGCGTTATCCGTCACCCATTGCGCACGGCATCGCCGTAAGCAGAAACGGGCTCGATACGCGCGCTCGCGTGCGATTAATCGACGCCCAGCCGTGGCGTAACGCCGCGAGTAACCTTGACTCGCCATAAATAATCGGTCAGCGTGCCGTTTGATAAAGCAATTCAGCGCGGTAACCACGAAGCCCGGTATCGAGTTCGACCCGTCGAATCTCGGTTTACGCGGCGAGTTAACGAGCGAGACGATCCAGACAAATTCTCGCGACACGCAGGGGCGGCGGAGAAAACGCGCGGCGATACGTCGCCTGGCCGCCCCGACACGGGCCGGCGGGCTGACAGCGGCCAATTAATAATAACGAGAGGACGTTTCAGGATTACGAGGGAATTATCGCTTTTAACCGTGCCGCGCACGGCCGAACATATCATCGGCCGCCGGCCATTAATCCGCACCCTTTCGTCGCTCCGTTGCAATTTCGTACGGCGGCCGACCGCGCGACACGCACCCCCCGTATCGCTGATTTAATTAGACAAATCGGTCCCTGTCTCCGCCGGAAACGGCGAGTTTTGGAAACTGGTCTCGCGATGAAGTTTTGCGGATCGCCAGAGATGGAGTGGCGTCGGTAGGGTGTCTCGCGGTAAAGGGTTGACGGGGAGCGGCGAAAGGTCGGGGGTAGGTTTCGTTTCTTTTCTTGGCGAGCTGTTATTAGAGGCCGTTATTCGAACGGGCGATACTTCATCGGGTCGGCAAGTATTTCTCGAACGTACTTCGCTGGCCCGCGCTTGGCGTTGCTTCGTCGAACTTCATCCCCCTGAAAGTCCGGCCCTTTGATGGCAACGCGAACGGAAGAAATTGCAAAGTGAATTCGTCTCGGGAAAACTACAGAAATCGATGTTACGCGGTTTCTGCTCTTTTCGTTTTCATCAAACCCGGCTCCCTTTTCAATTCTGAACCCCCGTAACGAACATCCCCCAGCGTACGTACGCTTGCGAACAGCAACATCTCCAAAAAATTTTCCCGCGAACGCGACCCTGAAAACCCGGCTGAAAGAAAACAGGCTGAAGGATCATCGTCAAATTTCCACCGGCGCTGTACCAGCCAATTGCCGGGGCTCCTCGATATTCCGGCGAACCGGGGTGGCCACCACCGATTTCGTCGCTGGCGCGGCGCATCCATTTCGCCTCGCGCTTTTATTTGCGAACGCGGCGGAAACAAACGAACGAGCGCGCCACGGCTAGGTGAATAATTAGTGCGCTGAAAATGAAAGTCGTCCGGCGATATTTGCTGCCGGCCTGATCACCCACCCCCGCAATTCCCTTCCACTCACTCTCCCTCACTCTATCTCTCTCTTTCTCTCTCTCTCTCTCTCTCTCTCTCTCTCTCTCTCTCTCTCTCCCTCTCTGCCTCTCTATCTATTACGCGCTAGCGAGCTCACAATTTCGGCTTTATCGCAATTTCATTGGCCCCTTTTCATTGGCGGAGCGTGAATAATCTGGTTAAACGACGAGCGTAGCCCTGCGATCAATCGATCCAGAGGTTCACCATTCGATACCGTTTCATCCCCATCGAACTTTCGCCCCCCCCCCCCCCCTCTCTATCTCTCTCACTCTCTCTCTTTCAACGGTTCCCCGGATTGTGTGTTCATTACGCCAAAGGAATTTCTGTGTTGCGTATTAGGCGGCCCCGTGGAACGTTCGCTTTTGCGACAAGCGCGGACCTATATTGCCGGAAAACCGGACTCTTAATGGGGCGGGGTAACAGTGAAACTAGCTTCTCGATATTTTATCGGGACGTATTTTTTTAAGGAAATTCTTCGCGGCGAATTGGAATTTCGCGTCACTGGTACGGCCACACCCCCCCCCCCTCCCCCCCCGGGGATGAATATTCTGCACGGGTTTTAGTAGGCAATAATTGTATTCAACTTTTTTAAGGGCAGACGTGGATTTCTTTTTAGTGCCCCCGTTATTTTTCGTCGCGAAGATAAAAGGTTACGACGGAGGAAGCAAATAATGGCCACTGGATGCGCGCTGTACACGACGAAGATAAGAAGTTCACTTTCCGCCCTAAATGGCCGGCAAGTCTTTAATCATATTATCCCGCCTTCGGGAAATAAAAGCCGTCCGTGATGGATGGTTCTCTCGCGTACCTCGTCTATCGATGGTCTCCTAATAATTTCGAAGTTACGGCGACGCTTCACGGTAACATCATAAACGATCCGTGCGAACGAAACGAACTCGTCGAACGTTCCGGACGAACGAGGACTACAGAATTATACGGACACGCAGCTCGACGAGCGACAATAATTTCTCGTCGCCGGCGAAAATTCCTAGGAAAATTCGTTGCACGATACATTAGCTATTCGCGCGGGTGACGCGCGGCGAAACGTTTCCGACGCGTGTTTGCGAAAAAAATTTGCGCGCAACAGTCGGCGGGATAATGAAGTGCAGCGACGGCGACACCGCGGGTTTCTCTTCACTGGATCTCGAAACAAAGCGCGCAACAATCGATACAACGAACACGTCCTGAACAGCCGCTTTCACGTCCGAGGCTTTGCCCCGCGAACAAAGGGGACACGTTTCCCTTTCGCTGTCACGACTGTTTAATTCATCTCCCAGTAACATTTACCGATCTCTAATTGAAATCGGCAGTTTTCAGCGTTCATGCGCACCGCGCGATCGCCGTTTCGCAATATCGCGCCGCTGGGAAACACGGCGAACCTGGTACCGGGGGACTTGTGCCACGGTTCGTAGGTTCGAGACGATCTCGCACCCTGTTACGCGTCACTGTTCGATAAATTACTGCCTCGCTGATTGTTAGTAACTGGTCGGTACGATTTTTCTTGCACTTAACGGCGCTATAGAATACTCCGTTTCGGCGGCACCGATATATATTTCGAGATTTTCTATCTTGACCATAATACATATGATCCATACACAAAGTATTTTCCATACGAATTGCCGAGCGATGATCAAAACGGAGTACGATTTAAAGATTGTATTTAAATCAACCGGAAAATCGATATCAAGATAGACTCTCCGTCCATGATAGGATCGTTCCGGTGTTTCGTTCGCTTTTAAAACAGACTAAATAAAAAAAAATCCCGTACAATCTGATAATACGAATTTCCCATATTCCCTTCCACGGCGAATGGAGATAATTTAATCAACGCGGCCGCATTTAATCCCCGTCGGAAAGCTTCGAGGAAGAAAAATATACAATTCCCCGGTATTGGTCAACGGAGGCGCGACGTTGCCCGAGCTTCCGGGGCATTTTCGAATCCTTTCCCGAGATCAATTTTCCCGGCGGTCGATGGAATACGACGGAAAGCAAGTTGGCCGGCCTGGCCGCGGCGTGGACAATGCAAGAATTAACGACGAGAAGCCCGGGGCGGATTTCGACGTGCGGTAAATCGTGCTTTTTCGCCTGGTCGGGCTTGTTTTTCGAGCGGCACCGCGGGCGGACCGCGTCCATTTGTGTTGCGGTTTCGTTCGACCGCGAACGCCTTCCGAACGCGATGGTAATCGTCGGTTCTCGAAGCATCGCGATAGAGCCCTCGCCTCTGTGCAAAGCCGTTTTCGCCTGTCACCGCGTGTCGCTCGGATATCTTGTTTCTCCCTCGATTACACGACGGATGGATTATTTGCATGCGAGCCGATTGACGTCTCGCCTGGGAGTCCGCCCCGATCACGCGAGGGCGATTGTTTCGCGGGGGATGATCGGGTCATTCGGGTTACACGGTGTCACGGTTCCTCCGTGGCCAGTGTTAGACTTGCTTCGATCTCGAGCGTGTCGGAATGATTGTAACGCGAAAAACGTGGAATAAAGATATGTTTGATGTAGAAACGTGTCACGGCGAAAGGAACTTCTTCTTTAACAGGCTTGCAACAGGCACCCTATTAACGAACGATTTTATTTTCAACAATCATTTTTACGGAGCAGTCGTTTATTTCATCGCTGTTGCGATGCTACGTTCAAAGAAAAATTCTCTTCCAGCGCGCCCGTTCGTTGTTGGCATTAGGATTGCAGTCACGTTTTGCGCGAAACACCCCGTATATCCTGCTTTATTCGGGCATTCGTACCTAGGAATCTTGTTACGAATAATTTAAACTCCTTACCGTGCCCCTCGGGACCTTTCTAATGCCCGCGCGGTTTAGTAACGCCTTGGTTAAAAGCTCCAACTTACCTGAAACAAAAAGCACACGAAAATGAGACACTGCTGAGAGCCGTTTCGAAACGAGAAAGAAAAATCGTCTCGAGTGGTCGCGAGCAGACAAGGCGCGTTCGTCATGCCGAAGACGAGGCCTCGCATGGCCCGCGGGCCGCCGAGGCATCGCGGACCCACAGAAAATCGGGCCCGCTTGCCCGACGCTTAATTAAGCGGAGCCAGCCGATGAAGACACGCTCGTACATTCGTTATCGTTTCGTGCCCTCCGCCCACGGCCGTGCCGCAACTCGTCTATTGTTCCTGCGGGGCTAAACGCGCCATTATCATTATTCATAAACGACGCCGGCGGCCGAACGTTCGCGAAACGCGCCACGAAATCCTGCAGATCCTGCTGTATCGCGAGCGAGAATAAAGTAAAAAAAAAAAAAAAAAGAGAACGAAAAAGGACGGCACACGAATGAACGAAACCGTAGCGGAGTTCGCGTGTCTCGAAATTGTAAAGACTGGAAGGCTGCGAGCGGCGTGAGATATTTGCCTGCCACGTTTCGTACTTTATGATGCGTTTTGCTTCTTCGGCGGTGCAAGGATTTCTGAAACGGCCAGGTGGATGCTGAATCGTGCTAAGAGTAAATTAAGCGTGGTCGCGGATAAGGGAGGTAGATTTGGACTGATCTACAAGCGGCGGGAAACGATTAAATATATTTGGCTTGAATGGATAGGGTGACTTAAGGGTGTTTCGATATCTCGTATGGGATATTGTGTTGATGGTAGATTCAGTGATTATTGTGTTTTATTACTGCGATATATTGACGTGAAAAAATAAGAATGGCAAATTTGCATTGGTCCGCGGATAAGTGAGGAGAAATAAATTAATACATTGCCCTCATTTTTATAAGCGCGCCTAATATGATTTGTTTTCATAATACACACTTCTTTTGCTTACACTTTTTACCACGTATTATCCCATTGTTTTACGTACATTATAAGCTACAATTCGAAGCAGCTTAAATGATTAATTATGAATCAGGCATGAAAACAAAACTGGGGAAAGCAAAAAAATTATCACCCCTTTGACTATTACACGATTCGAATAACGTGTCAAAACGCACTGAAAATTAGCTCACAACTTTGCCATTATCATAACCAATCCGTAATTTCCACCCCTGCAAGAATCACCAAGTCCACCCTATCAGTCTATCTCTCGAAATATATTACACCGAAAATCGTGTTTGATTCAAAACTTTCAATCCTCCCTATCACCAGTAATCCTCGTTGCAAACGCAACTCCCAGTGCAATTACTGCGCCGTCCATCTCGCACCATTATTATATACACGTGTGAATCTTCAAGTTACACAGAAGCCGAAACGTGCATCCAATTCCACGGGCGCGGAACGCGTTCGTTCCCAAATCGATCCCCAATCGTCAGATTCTCCCGTTCGTGCAGAATCGGTCTCGCCGGCCGGGTCCGTGCAATTAAAATTCATTTATCGACCGGCCATTACATCCGCTGCAGCCCGAACCTTTATTTTTATTCGCGTCTGAAGGGGCTCGTTACACCGACCTAACCAGTGGCAATTAATCACGAACGTTTTAACGATCCGCTAGTATCGAACAGCCCCGCCGGACACGCCACTCGATTCCACGTTAATAATCGTCACCGAATTTTCTCTTCTTTCTATTCTCTTTTCCGTTCTTCATTCCGCCCACCCTATCGTCCCTCCGCGCATCCGTCGATATTTTTGTTCCGTCCGAGGGATACGGGGGAGGCGCACGATTCAACGGGACGGACAGCAAAGACACGCGGGGATAATTGTCTGTCGAAGCGCGTTTCACAGGTAACCGAATCGCTGTCTTTCATATCGTAAACACGTTCGAGCGGACTGATCGCTTTGGAAGCGCGAGGCCACGGCCGAAACGAGGTTGTCGCTGTCAGGTCGCGTGGATTACTCGCGTATTTCGAATCCGGAATGAATAATTCCGGGTTTATCGTGCGACTGAGACGCTCCTGTATATGTGTATCCTGTGGATCGTTATGTACGCATATTTACGTATGTATTTGGATTCGAATGGAACGCGTTTTTAACGGGGATTTTCAATGGCGCTCGAGAAAGTAGCAACTGTCCTGCGATTTTAGGATACGTTCTGAATTTGTACGGGAATTCTTCGGGACGAATGATGTTTTTTTGTCTTTTTATTGAAGTAAGAATATGATTTTAGAAGAACGACCGGACTGTGGGAGGAGAGGAATCGTCGGAATCCGGCTGCTGATGGACGCGATGACATTAATTGTCTAATTATATCTCGGAAATGGAGGGACGTGTTCGGCGAGTGTTACAGTCGCCCGGTGTTTTGACGTGGCGTTACACTTTTCGTACCCTTTCGGGAATGTGGCCAAGTGTTTAGAACTTCTAAGTATAGCCCTGCTTCTCCGCATTTCTGTGTATTCTGCAGACCTGGTGAAGATAAAGTGTATACCCGGGGAAGAGCGTTCATAGGTTCGGCTGATAAGATAATTGCGGGCACGCGAAATCGTTTCTTCGTGAGTACTTTGCGCATCTTCTTCGATATTTCCGCGGCTCAATATTTCTCGACTCTTCGAACGTAATTTCTATTGTATTCAACTATTGTGTTTTACTATATTCAATTTTTCTGTCCCTTCAGCCAATCCGAATCGTGTTAGCAATTTCACCTGACAAATTAGTCAAATTCGCCGTGACTCCAAAGTTAAATTAAATGTTCAATCGAAGGCACGTAATTATCCGTGTCGCCTTCACCGTTGCAACGTAAGATCGAACAATTCTAAGATCGTACTTGAACGAGACGTCCATCGGTTGAGAGGAATAGGCGAGGTCTACTCAGCACAATGAACAACTTAATGTAGTGGCGCGTGCAGATCTTCGGTTTTATTTGATTACAAAGTTTGCGTTAGCAGAAACGGAGGGTTTGACTGTGGAAGCCTCGCTGTTGACTGTCTCACTTGTAAATTACGACTCTGTTTGCTTCCTTTCGCGCTACTTGCACCCGGGAACACGGGGAATTTCGAATGCAATGAAACGCGACTTCGACGTTGTTTAAGTTGCAAATACTGTCATCCATCCAGCGGCGTTCGTTCAACACCAGACGACGGTGACGGCTGCCAATTTACGTTGCAATGACCAAATATGAATCGGCGACAAGTTGCCAGTTCCTTATTCCAATAGGCGATATCATGTCACTCCAGGATTAAATTCATTCTACTTCCTGTCGCGAGTTAATTGTTACCAATCTTAACGGTACGATCCGCGTTTAAATGAAAAGCTCGCGGAATTGATTAAAAGCCACGCGCAACCGAGAACGAATTAAACTTTCGATTACTGGAAGAGCAAGTTCCTCAAGCTTTTATTATTATCTATATTTTTAGTAATATTCGTACAAAAATATGATGCAAACGAAACAAAAAGAGGAAGACGAGCTTCTAGAATATTAATCGAACAAACAACTTCTCTAAAATATTCCGCGAAGAATGTCATAATTAACGATGTTCCGCGAACTAACAGCAACGAACTTCTTCTCTCAATTTCTTACGAAATATACGATCTCGGCTACTGAATTCACTAAACCGCCAACGTCCATAACTTTCGAACCTATCCCATTACCTTCGCTAGAAAAAAGTGTCCCGATGAAACCGCGACCGACGAGAATTATCCCAAAAGCGAAAGCGACCCTCGCTATACAAATAATCGAGCAGGAGGAATAAGAAAGTCTACACGAAAGAAGTGCACGAACGAAGCGCGCCAAGGAGAAACGAAGGTAGGACGCATACAGCTCGCGTGTCCAGTTTCGCAAAGACGAGGCAGCTCGAAATCATAAAACAGGAGGAACGTGGTCGGGGCGAGGCTATTAAAATTCCAGCCGTTCAAGTAGGCCGGGCCACCGGATAAGGTGGTGAATTTATCGACAGAAGTTAATTAAATCGGCGAAAGCCCTTGGCGAACACCTCGCCGGCGACCGAGGCTCGCGTGTTATATGCCCGCATAGATCCGCCGTAATTGCGATGCTTAAGGGCTATCCTCACCGGGACGACTCCATGAAGCTATCAGAGGCGCCGCTAATTCGTCGATTAATTCGAATTGTCAGTCGTAAGGCTGGGATTGCGTTCCACTGTTAACGGTAATTAGGCGGCCTGATTGCGGCCTCGCCTATCGCCGGTCGACTTTTCCACCGTTTTCCGCCGTGCCGCTCGCGGTTTACAGCGTCTCGGATAATGCGTGCCGTTTAGCCTTCTAATCGTTGGTTCGTGATCGCGCGGGGCAGTCGCGAATTAAGACGTTCGATGCGTCCGATTTACGGGAACGGCGCGTGTCTATCGAGCGGGGTTCGCAGGTAAATCAATCGAGCGCACCTTTACGATCCAGCTATTCATAAGTGGAACGAGCCTTCACAGTTGCCGGAGCGTTTACTTTGATACACATATTTCACGTATCCTTATTACGATTTCACTGTCATTTCGTTTATCCTTATTTCCCTAAACGTGAACCAATTTTAGCAAATTAGTGCGAACTGTTCCGAAACGTCGCAATTATACTCCAATCGATTTCCACAAGAGATGTACGCACTGTTCGCACATTCTGCGTTGAGAAACGAGAAACCTCGTCCGACGAGAGAATCGTCCGCGACGACAAAATGGAAGCATCCCCCAAAAATTAAAACGATCTCACGCAGTTCGTTTCGTTAGCAGAATCTAGGAGGCAGCACGCGACAAAAAAAATATTCTCGAGGAAAGAAAAAGGGAAGAAGCGAGTTGTGCCAGGGGGGAAAAAAAGCGGGGTAGAAACTCGCGTCACACCGGAATTCCGGTTTGATTTACGTCGCCGCGAGGGAGGAAGCCGGTATAAAACGCTGATAGAGCCGTGCACAGCTACGGGGACTGTCGAAAACCGCATAGAAATAGGGACATTTTCGTATTTCTATTCCGTCGCGGCCGCGAACTTTACGACGAGTCTATTCGACTTTCGTCGCCGGATACGCCTCCCTATATAAACGTCGGACGGCCGTATCGCGGCTAAAAGTGACACAGATAAATGCGCGGAGTCTAGCTGCTTCCGGATTTCGTATTTCCGTAACTGGAACAACGACGCAGAAACAGCGGTGAATGATGTATACGGCCCGTGTTGATCGGGCGAACGTTTCGGGGGAGGAAAGAATGGAAACTTGGCGGAATTTAGACGAATGGAGAGCGAAAGGGTTCGGTTTTTGGGGGGATGATGTTGCTCTTGCATACCTGTGCACGTTGTACAATATTTCCAATATTACAGTTCGACTGTATCTCACAAATCAATTACCGTTTTACACAAATACAATTTTTCGATGAACATTTCTCCCGAGGCGTGTCCATTCGTTTGTCATTTAAATTAAAAATTGGTTCGCTCAATTTCAATTTGAAACTCTCTCGTTGTTCACGGGAGCAGGTCGTTTCAATGTGCCGTAATAAATGCGTCGCGACGGAACGCGACCGGATTGGTTCGAAATCGACACGAAAAATGATTGAAATGGATTGAAATTGTTTCGGCAGCAGCAAAGAGGCAACGAGGCAAAGTCTTCCGGGGAGCACGCGGCGGCACGGTATCGGTAGCTCGATCGTCGATCGATGGATCCGTGTCCAGGGCGGACGTGATCCCTGGGTCGTGTAAAGAGGCGGAGGGAGCGGCGTAATCGCGTTTGTTTGTAATTCTAAGCCCCGAAGCCCCGGCACAATACCGCACGCGGTTGCTTCGATCGTGCAACTTGCACTCCGTGTCTTCACGCTTCGCCCGCAAAATCGACCAGCCATCTCCGGGACACCCTTTGTACCGGCTGCTCGCAAAATATTTGTGCAAAGTGTAAGGCGACGAAAGGAAAACGTGTCGCACGAGCTACGTCCGCAAACATTGCCCCCATTTTTTTTTTTTTTTCGAGCTCCTTTGAGGGGATTTCCGTGACTTTTTGAGCTGAATCGTTTTACTTAACTGCATTCGCCAGATGATCCGGTTATTGGTAGGGAAATTAGATAGTACAATTTACCTTGGATTGTTTCGTTAAACGAAGAATAATTTCCCTTTCTTTTCTTTCTTCACTTTATCTTTGAATCCACTAAAATGAATCCTGTGTTTCATTTCAGGGAATGTGTGTAGCTGCAATTTTTCTACAAGAATAAACGTCACAACGGGATATTGTAACAATAGTTCTATACGTAGTATTGTAATTTTCTATTTCCCCGAAGGTATCTTGAAATTTATCCACCGCGTTATCATAATAATTCCCGAGTTCATTCGACACGTGAAATTGAAACACAGAAAATGCAATTTTCAACGAGGCTAAGGGGAGTTCCTGTTTGACAAGCATCTTTATCACGGGGACTTAAATTGCAGTGACAGTCGAACTGGGGAAACCTTACACGGCAGAAGCACCCCATGTTTCGTTTTATCTTACACTAAGCCGTCTTATGCGGTTTACAGGATGAAACGAAACGTATCCAGGAGGCTCCGCGATATTATCCGTTTCCTAGTAATCATTTTACCACCCGCAAACAATTCCTACACGGCACGCCTAACTGGCCACACGCTGTCATTATCATTAATTCGAACCGGCTGGAAGGCCGGCGTGAACTCGTACTTTTTAACCGTTCTAACTACGTTTAAACCTAGTCAGCCCGTGTAATTGCAATTACCAAAGGCAGAAAAGCAATTTTCATCACGCGACTGTCGTTATATACCTCGTGATGTTCAACAGTTATTCACGCTCGCTATGATTCGTGTTCGAAACTTCGGGGGGAGAACAAAATTTGCCATTTCACGAACATTCGAATAATGTGCTTTAAAGTAGCATCGCTGCGAAAATTCTACACGCTATAATGGCACACCAATATACGCTCGAAACGATCTTCACATTTTAGTCGAAGAAGAACATCGAGCCAACGATTTAGCGGGAAAAATGAACGCTGCAATAAATAACACGAGCACACCACCGCCCCGTTCCAAACGCAGAAACGAGATCAACCACTTTCCCGAAATTATTCTCAAAGCAAACGTATTTTCCCTAGCGGCCGCGCACAAATCGCGAGCTACTTCTGCGTCGGAGGGTTCGCGTGCTCGCGAGAAATCCGCGCGGAGAATTCGCAATTTCGTCGAGAAAGAAACAATTAATCCTGCAGGGGGGGCACAAGAGCAACGATAACCGCTGCGCGTCGCGCCGCTTTGCGCCGCGACGCGCTTGTTCGAACGGCGGGGGCCTGTTCTGCTTAGCAGCCGGCATAAAGCCGGAAATCCATTAATTGGGAAACGCTTGTCGCGCGTCGAGCGTTTATCATTCCGGCGAGCGGAGTGCCGGGTCATTTGTTATTTACATATAATTCGTGGCGCGGCGTAACGCGGCCCGACAGGCCGCAATTAACGCGCGATCAATTATTTTTCGACGGCCGGGCCACGGCCTGTTCCATGAAAGACCGTACTGTCGAATTCGGGTACCGTGTTACCGTGATAACGTTGAACTGAACGCACAGTGGTACGGGCAAGGGCGGCGATTTTAATTTATGCGACGCGAGGATCGGGGGGTTTAGGTTGGTCCTCGAAAATTCGCCGCGCGGATAATGTTGCTCGGGGATTTTCGAATTTGTCGTCCCGCGATATTGCGACTTCGAATATTGTTCGCGAAGAATCGAGAGGAACGGGATTTAGAATTCTTTCGCGAGGTCGACGATGAACTGGGAGAGTGTTGCAATTTTAAGAGACCAATTGGAAGTAATTGCGCGAATGCGCAGCAGTTTATATTCTTTTGGACTTTTTATTAGTGGGCATAATGACGAGGGAATAAATTACCAAGGTTAACAGTGGAAGGGATTGAACGAGACGAAACGAAGGGATACAATAAAGAAGAAGAAAATCGATTAATCTTGTGCAAAGCGATTCGTTGTAACGCCAGGTACAAAAAAGTATGTACTTTCGAAAGTTCTCGCATTCTTTTGTAAAGCAAACTCAAAAGAGACGCTACTTGCGCCGTATACAACATAACCGAAGAAGCTACAAGGAGCGTAAGAAATTCCAAGCTTAATTAGAGCAACGTTTAGTTCCGCTTCCCAAGACTGCACCCTTCATCAGAAAGCCAGATTCTTTCGTTCCGCCGTCCGTTTCGCAATTCATCGAGAGTCCTCGCGCTAATTGCGTCCGTCTAGAAGAAACCGAAGGAATTGAGAAAACCTGCAGCAAGCACCAAACGGTGCCAAACCGTTGTCAATCTGTAAAATTATTTGCTCCCACAGAAATATCAGATTGCCTTCAATTCAAGTTGAAGATTGAGGAACATTTCGTCAGTCTGTGCCCTTAAAAGCCTGGAAGAAACGAGCCACGTGAATTTCAGCGTCCAAATAACAACGGCAACAAATCTATCCGGAGTGCCTCGAGATTCCGACAAGGAAACGGTCAACGCTGCACACTCCGCGAGCATTTGTCAAAGAGTATCACAAGCCAGCATTAGGCTAACGATAACCAAGTTCCCGTGGAAGTCCAGGAGAGCACTCAATCGGATCCAGTCCCTAAGGAGAGGCTTTTAACCGGTCTCCCTTAAAGTTTGCTCCCTGGTCGCGTCACTGGTCCTAATTCCGCTCGAGCCAGCGCGCCTCCTCTGAATCCGCGCCGGCCAATCCCGGTTAATCTTTTTATCGTTGTCATTAACGCGTAAGGTCGACCAGATGAAGAAGAAGAAGAAGAAGAAGAAGAAGAAGAAGGTGTAGAAAGAGAAGAAGCCCCGAGGAGAAGCTTATACGTGGAACGCGAGCTCTGTTACCGAGATTAGGAGGAATTTTAAAGTGGCTGGTGGCCAGAGACGCCGCACTCAACTCGAGCAGACTTGAAACGTCTCGAAAGAGAGATGAGGATAGCTCGGACTCGTAGAAAGGACGGAGATAAAGTTAGACCCTGGGAAGAGCTTGTTCGGCTACCGCTCGGACGCCATTCGACCACTCAACGCGATAGAGACAGGTATATGCATTAACGATATATACGAGTATGCTATACACATGTATGTATGTATATATATATATATATATATGTACAGCCCTGGTCATCAATCGTAAGGCACTTGCCAGTTTTAACCAATTTTTGTGATGCGACATTAATTATATTCTACATATATGGTGTATATGATCTGGGGTATGTGCCTAAGAGAAAGGGGTGGACTTGAAGTCTGCAGATTAGTGGTAATTCCTTCAGGGAACGGCGTGGATTAGACACCGACGGTTTCTGTATCGGAGCAAAAGAGACAGAGTCGATTTCTCTAAGTCCTTCGAGAACTGTTCTGAACGCCTGGCGTCGATGACTGGAATGTTTTCGGCGCTACTGGGCGGGCTCCATGAGGATGCGCTTCTCGAAACGATGACCAGAGCCGATTGAAGAAGGCAGCTTCTTGTTCGGTAGTTTCTGATCGAGGTTTAGTTGGGCTTAGGTAGTCCTAGGTTGGACGACAGCAGTTTGAAGGTTTTAGCCGGGGATTTAGAGGTATTTAAGAAACCATTTTTTTCAAATACTATCCTTTCTTCGGTTGGACAATACAATGGTTGAATGAAAAATGGTATGACGGAAAGAATTTCTTCCTCGCCTTTCATGTTGAAAGGACAGACCGGCGAGAAACGATCGCAAATGCGAAGAAAAATATATTACAATTTATTTCTCGTTGTTCTTGATGATCAATGTGGATATTATAAATAAATTAATTCATTTGCCAAGTTTGGAAAGAGTGGTAGAAGGTGGTGATAAAATAGGTTCCCTTCAAACATCTCGATAATTTAGTTTTTAATGTTTCGTCATCGGAAATGCAAGTTGCCGAAGCTTCTGGGGGAAAGAAATCGGGACAAAGTGAAATAAGACAGTACCCTTCGCGCGATAAACGAATACCGATTTGTCGATCGGCCTGTTTCGCGTCCCCCAGAGTCCGCTTCGTTCCTCTGCCGCGAATTACGCGAGAAATTCTGCCTGATCTTTTATGCAAATGTCTCTCCCCTCCTGCTGCGCGTGCTGTTACGACTCATTAAACAGTCGGAATGGAAACAGCCCGGGCATTTACTTATCAAGCGACTTTGCGCTCCTCGTTTGCGCGAATCAGAGGGGCGGAAACGCAACGCCCGAAGAAATAACCGCTTATCGAACTCTCTGTCGCCACCCCCCGTTCACTTATCAATCGTTACAGTCTCGTACACCGTCGAATCGACGAATCAACGCGGCGTTGTCACTACCTGGTTACAATTAACGAGTCGTAATGCGACAAACGACGTCGTTTTTCCCTTTTCTCTTCTATCCTCCGTTGTTTCGCGTTCTTTACGCTTACTTAGCGACCTTCCGTCAAGGAGAAAAGGCGAGCGCCCTTTCGGCACTCGAGACGAACGGGAGAAGTAACACTCGACGTGACGTACATGTGTACCTGCAGAAATAAGTTTCCATCGAGTATGTTGGGGCGGTGCTGTGGTCCTTCTTTTTTATTCAGGCACCGCGTGGTAAAAAGTTGAGCTGTAAAACGGTAACGCAGTCTTCCCCGCGAGCCACCGTTACCCGCGAACTTTTTAATTTCTCCGCCATGGGAAGTTGAAGTAAGGCATTTCTCTGCATTTAGACGAGTGCCCCGGGGTTTACCGAGATTTACGGAGGCGCTCTTGACATTTTTCGTCTTCGAGGTTTCGCGCGTAAAAACAAAGGAAACGCGGGGACGAGTTTAAGTCCCGCGAATTAGCATTCATCGTCGGCGGAGCTACACCGCGCCACTCCGAGGAAATTAACGTTGAAACGTAAAAAAGTTCGTCGCGGGGCTATAAATCCACGAATTTCAATCGAGAGGATCGAGCGAAAGCTTGTAACCTCGCAAAATCCTAGCCAAACCCTCGATTCACTTCCGCCAGCTTCGCAATTCGCAAAACCACCCCCGGCAACATTAAACTCAACCCACCCCAAAGACCGAACGCATCTTCGTAAAAAAATTATGACAAGTTAGAGACTGAGATTACATTCTCCAACAGATAAACGGAAGCGATTCGTGCGAGCGAATTGCGAAACTGTATCAGGCCTGCCCGCCTATCGCTGCCCCATGAGTTTCTCCCACTGCGCCTACTAAACCTTCCTTCTGTCATCGAAACTTACAGGCCAGCCCACGAGCTATCATTCGGAACAAGAACAAAAGATCCCACGAAACAAGCATCGCAGATATACCGTCAGAGTTCCGAAAGCTGGTCGAAGGAGGTGCTCGTGACGAGTCGGAGGAGCAGGATACCTCTCTGTTCCCGCGGCTCATCGCGATCTCGCGATCGTGAGGTTGCATTAACAGTACCTTACGTTCGCCTGGCTCTCGAGTGTTGACCCTGGCTGTCTGTGTGCGCCAACCTTTGTATCCGCCTCCGCTTTCGACGCATCCGCGCGGATTCGTAATCGCGAAACCGCCGGCCGGCTAGAAATCGCAACGGAGCAACGGTGTTCGATTGTACGAGAGGCTGGAGTCGTTGTTCTCTCGCGGAGGACGGCGCGGAAAGGTTGTAAAGAAAGCTTTGGGCGGTTGGAAAACGCGTTCCTTTGTTTAGGGGGGGGTGTCTGGCAGCGTTGAGACCAACGGTGGCCATGGCAGAGGGGAAGTGAGATATGGCAGGGATTTGTAGAGGCTTGTACGTTATCAGGTTTCTTATGGAGAACGGGGTAGTTTAGAAAGTTGCGTAGGGGAAGCTGTGAAATAAGGCTGACTTCCGGGGGGGATTGAAAGATACAGGGTTGCTCGGGAGATTTAAATCGGGCGATTCTCGGCAATGCGCCGTGTAATGCGTTGGGAATCTTTTTTTGTTCGACGGTTACGAACGAACAATGGAGCGTTCGATATTAACGTCAAGGCATACCGCAATACTTTCGTGAGCTTGACATTCTCAAGCTGCCAATATTCCGTCCCATGGTGCCTCCGATGAAACGCTAAGAAATCTGATAACAGCAAAAACTGCTGCCCAATAAATCTTCATTACAAAAACTCATTGTCGATGGTCTCTAAAGTGCCAAATATGGTCTGCTCCTCGAGCATTCCGTTAACCATTACTAATTGTGAGTCCAGTATTTATCGTGATCCTCCAGCGGCATCGGCGAAGAATGTGGGACCTCTTGAAAATTGTCAAGACAGAGCATCGAACGGCACGAAGCCAGGGGTCCTCTGTGTGCAAGGGAAAATCAATCGAGACGCGACGGCATGTAGGTACGAAGACGAATGGCGGGCGACAAAAGGTGGGGGGGGGTGAGGAGGCGTGCAAGCAGCGCAAGAAGAAGAACGGAGGAATAGCGGGCAGCCTGGCAGGGTCGAAGGTCATTCACGTGTTGCAGTTCTTTGCCTCTTCCGCTGGCCACGGCACCTAGCTGCAAAACACACCTGCCCGACACCGCGGTCGAAGTCTTTAACCACGCTCGAGAGACCTTATTCCTCTCCTCGTATATACTTACGTGGCTGGCGATGCCTCGGGGAAGAATCGTCGCGACGTTCCTTGCCATCGATGGCGAGACGTTCGTTTTCCGTTGAGGTCCACCGTTCTTTGGTATTAATCAAGTGTACAAGAATTGTCGAGAATTTAAGTTTACGGTGTTCTTCGTTGGAGATATCGATTAAACATTATTTTATCAATTTTCTTGATGGGGCATGAATCGGAAAATTTGGATAAACTCGTTTTAAGAAGGACCGGTATCCGTGTCGTTGTTTCCAGACAGAAATATAGTTAACAAAACACTAGGCAAGTCGGGCGTCAATTATTATACGAAACGTCAATTAAATCGGGAGCGTGTCGATTAAGCGACTTCCCTCGGTCCTCCGAAATGCATCAGAATGTTCATCACTGGTCCATCGATTATTCTCAACGTCGATTATACCGAGATTGATTCCCACGCCATCGATTATCCGGCCACATAAATTGAGATTCTCCGGATTTTTTCCCCCTCTAATACATTTTTTACACATTCGTTGGAAAAATAAAGTAAACGAAGCAACGTAATCTCTCCATTATTATTGCAGTGTAATAGGATGTCCGATAGAAACTGTTACGATAAATTTGCTTACAAAAAGATGCCACGCGAGAATTAAAAAGGCGAACCAGTAGCAAAAAAATCAACTTCAATCCATCGAAAAACTAAACAAACGACTCATCATACCCTCGCGTCGATTACCCGCGTGCTTCTCCCGAAATTTGCATCTTCCGTCCTTCCGTCCTTCAATGGACACCTCCGTGGTCTAGTTCTTTCCCCTCTTCTTCCGCGAACAGCCCCATCGGCCAACTGTACGGTTTCTTGGGGACGTTGCGCTATTAGCGGCAAGAAAATCAATACGAGCGATGTTCCACTTACGCGTTGTTCCCGCACTGACTCGCAACCACCGACGCAACGTCGAATAAGGTGTCGTTACACGTGGCGTGTATTGCGTGCCAGGCGATCTGAAACCCTCTCGGAGACAGCCAGTTCCGATACAGGGAATCTCGTAGCCGCCCACGATTCCAGACGCGTGTACTTAGGTGCATTTCGAAAAACGTGCCACCGACACTCGCGAACGGCGAGATACTTGAGAATAAACCGTGCTTCGATCTCCGTTCTCTTCTTCTCGCCGAAAGACGAATATAATGTCTCCATTTCGTTCACCGCGAATAGGGAAAACTCGTTCGACCAACAGTTGCACCTGTATCCTTCGATACTTTTCGATAATTCCACTAATCGAGAAGCAAACAGAAATTGTAACCCGACTGAGCTTGAAGAACGTACCAACATCGACTACAGTACTTATTCGCAACGTTAATCGACAAGAAATATCCCAATAAATTCGGCAGACGAGTAAGAACAATAAATTGGAATACCATTACCAATCGCGAGCGGTCTAACGACATAATAATATAAATAAGAACGCAAGCAAAGTACTCTGTACCACTTGTTCCTCAGCATCGTATCCAACCCTGTTACCCCATCAAACCAGCTCGCGCATCCCTATCAGAAGTCTCAAGACCAGCGACGAGACAGTTTCTACCTCGAACAAGAAACCATTCTATGCATCATATCCATGCATGTAATGTGTACATAGTATATACATATATACGTACATACGTATGCACATATCGTAAGAGTGCAACGTCTACGGAGGTTCGACGAGCTGGTCTAGGGATCGATCGATCGAACCCGAACGACTGCGTGAGGGATGGGCGGGTATCGCGAGAGGCAGCCCCGGTGAATTTTATGTTTGCAGAATGCCTATGATCCAAGCCAGGTAATGGGATTTCTCTGCGACACGGCGAGAGCAGGAACAGTCAAACGAGATTACGAGTAGATCGCGCCTCTAGATGTTCCGGAAGGTTAGAGGCCCGCTTCTAACGAGATAAACAGGCGCTAAGTGCAACCCGCTTAGGTTACAGCGGACGCCTTTCTACATGACGCGCGGGGGGGTTGTGTAAGAGAGGGATAGTTAGAGGGGTGCGGGAGGGGGTGGCGGTAGATCAGAAACGGAGATCGCGTAGATTTGCAACGCGCGAAACCACGGCCGTGAAATCTCGCGGCGTGGAGCGAGGATCTGGCACGCCGTGGAACAGGTGAAAGCCGCGAGAGGATGAATCGCGTGTCCTGTTCCTCGGGATGCTGGCAATTTCGAGATGTACCGTTTAACGATACACGGTTCCATGGAAGGAATAAGGCGAACGAGAGAACAGGTGGACGAGGAAATGAAGGACGAGAGCGGTTGTACAGATCGATTGGTCTTTTATAAATTGGGTACTTCAAGATTCCATGATGTTCGTTTGTTTTTCCTTTTCCTTTTTCTTGGAGCGCGAGAGTTGGGCGAGATGGAACTGGAATTATCTTGGAAGGGATGAGTATTTTGACGTATTATATTCGCAGGTGTGATGTCTATTAATAATTTAAAACAGCATTTCTTGTGATGTTTGTGAAAAGTATTTTGTTAATTGGCAATGCATTGGAATATTATATTTCTTGTCATTATTTTTTACTACGGAGATTGTATAATTTTGTGGGGGATAAAATATGCAAACGTGTTGGGTTTTTCTGGATTGCCTTTCGGAAATGGGAAATTTGATTGTTATCGCATTAGGTTGAACAGAGTTAACGTGAGATACAAGTGAAACAATTATTGCAGGTGTTTCACGTATGTTTCCAGTGGAAACAGAAGTGCGTTGAATAATAGAAGAAATAGAGACATGATGGTGTCGTGTCGCTGATTCCAGGTTGCGGAAAATAAGTACAATAATTGGATGATAAGAAGGAAGTGAAGACACTAGAAAGCAGCTGTCAGCTGAAGACTGTTAAAGTACAGTTCGACCTCTTTACTTTCTACGAAATTATTAACGGCGATTTTCCAGCGTTTGCGTTCGATAAATTTAAATCAACATTATCGGAATATCTAAAATTAACGTAGCTTGCAGAACGCAGAAATTAATATATCATAATCGGACAATCAAGATATTTAATATTTAACATTCATAGCTAGAAATTTGCATAGGCCACTCCGATCTTGCTTTTCTCAACATTCTCTACACTCACATGTAAAGAACAACGACAAACTACCCCTTCAAAAGATGCGAAGCTTTAAATTTTAAATTCATCCATCAATTGAACTATTCGAAACTGATAAATTTAATAATACTCGTTGGACAAAGATATCTGCCATACCTTTATCAAATTCCTCCGTCCCAAAAAGAACCCAGTCTCATCTAGCAGCACAACTATTTAAAAAATTCCACCCAAACCTTGTTACCTGCCGTTCGAAATTTCCCAAGAATTCGAGACACCTCATCTCTCGCAAGGACATCACGTTTCAAGCTCCATCGAATCGAAACTCGAGAACGTGCCAGACAAGTCCGTCTCAGTTTCCGGCGATCGTGAAAATCTCCGGAGCACTCTGTCCACGGAGACACGTCACCTTTGTCCCGGTGTTGCGTAATTTCGCAAGCAAGTTGGCGGAAGGAAGGTGGAGAACTCACGGCGAAGTGCGGAACGAGATCCGTCGCGCGATGAATACAGAGAGCCGTACGGGTCTAACATCGTCGTGGAAACTTGTCCAAAGCTGCCTCCTACTCTCGTTGTTAACAAATTTGAAAGTGCCGCGAACACGCGTTATTAACACGTTGCCGACAAGAGGAATTATGACCATATTTTCCTGAGAGACAGTCGAAAAAATTTGCAGAGTTGTCCGTGCACCTGTATGATAATAGAAATTTTAGCACATAGCCAAAACAAATTGAAATATGAAAATTCTTGCATAACTCATTTCATTTTTGAGGACGAGACAAGTTAGGAATATTGCGTATTCCGTACAGGTACATCAATGTACGATTTAACCCATTCAAGATATGATTACATTCACAGTGCGATATAATAATAAGCGTCTGTTTTATTTCTACGAAACAGAGATGAAGAAATGAAATGGCTTTAATACCGGCACTCTGACACGGTTCAATTTTCGCAGCACAGAAGCGCGAAAGTTTAAAGACGTTGGGACTGGCTTCGAGATTCCAGGGGGTTCATATTCATATTCAGGGAGTTGTCGCAGCGTGGTTTTCGTAATCCGCGGGCTAGGGAAAATTGGCTAATTATTGCGATTTAATATCGCCGGCTTCCCGTAAACTCGTTAGGCCTCCTAATTGAGATTACAGCGGGAGATTCGCCACAGGAGGAAGAAGATTGCGGGATACACCACATGCGCCCGGATACTTCGGGAAGACTTATCGCTTACAAAACTTCGTAATAACCTCTCCGAAAGCTTGCGTAATGCTTTAAAGCGAAACGATACTTTAACGATCGCGGGCATCCACCTTCTCCTTGCAAACTGTTCCCCTCAACAAGCACTTCGCTTCGCCAGCCAAGCAAGTTTTAAATTAAAACGATGGTCAGCTTCGAGATCCGTCCACGGAAATATAATTACAACGTATTTCCATTGTGCCTCGCTCGGATGCAATGGAAATATCCGTTTCTTTTACACCGCATGCTTGGCAAATTACATTTTTAACAATTTTCCTCGGTGAAAACGAAGTTTCGAGACGACTGTACGTTGGACGTTGAATTCGCATATCTTCCCGAGATTTCTTAGTTCCCCTGAATTATTGTTTATATTACACGGCCGATCATTTCGAGTAGATGGAATGATACCAAGGAAGACAAGTTTTGTATTTCAGGGCGCAATCAGTGGCCAACATCTCTCTTCCGCAGGCTGACCTCGGCGATTACAAACTCGTCAGAGTACGAAACACCTGATCCAAGATCCGCCAAGATTAGAGAAACTCGCGGAAACACTCGTGCTTCATAAGTAGAATATTCTCAGGAATCAGCAACCATGATCTCTCTATCCCCTAACACCATGTAATACACGCGCGCGCGCGCATAGAACTGATTATAAATTCTATCTTCCAGAAATATTCAAACGTCCGAATCGTCAACAAAATTCTCGCGAAATCGAGACCGGTACCATGCGCGTTCTCTACCGGCGAACGAAAAATGTCTATAAATCGACAGAGTACGCAGCACCCTGTGCCATCCTCGCCGCGCGACCTTCCCACCCGCGAGGAGCGTTAAACGTCGAAAAAAAAAAACAAAAAACAAAAGGTAAAGTGCATTCTGGCGAAAGAAGACGGATATTAAAAGAGGCAAAGACGAAGAGAGACAGGTCGTGGAAGTGGGCCCGTTTCTGCGTAGGCGTTGCACACAACCAACGACCCGGAACCTCTGGAAATCTCTCTCTCCTATCTGGTTCCTGGCCCGTTCCTCAGCGTCTCCTCTCATAGGAGCTCGCACGCGGAGCCAGCCTGCATTTACGTACCTACTTATCTCGTTAGGGCCGCGTCTCCACCCTCCCACGCCTCCCGCGATTCTCGACCTCGTAATCTGCCCGGAGATTCCACGTGTCCAGCGTAAAAAAATCTCGGGAACTCGAGAGAAAGAGAGAGAGAGAGAGAGAGAGAGAAAAAGGCAGAAGGAGAATGAGAGAGGGCGAGAGACGGGGAAGATCCGTACGTTCTGCCTTCGAAGCGTCGAAATCGCGAGTGGGTGGAACGCTGCCTTCGATTCAGAATATCAGAACACTGTTTTCAGGGTTCGAAAGAATGAAGGTGAGGTGGTCTGTGTTGGTTCGCGTTCGTGTGAATGGACTGCATCGCTGCGTTGGATGTTTCGCAATGGTGCAGCGAAGCACGAATGGTACACTTGCTGGACGACGATCGAGTGAAAATTCCAGAGATAAAAAGTAACAGTTATTTTAAACATTTTTTAGGTGAACGTAATTGATAGAGAGCTGATTTTTATTCTAATGAAAGGGACTTATCATTCCATGTTCAAGAAATTTTTGAAAAAATGATGGGAGTAAAAGAATTTTCATTTTTAACTTTTCCGGTTATGAATAACGATTGTAAACGACTAAAATTTTGCTGGTTGTGACCATTATTATTGACCGAAATTGTTTTCGATTATAAATAATTGTCATCGAGCGGCAGAAATCTTTTTGGTTACGAATGATGAGAGAAACTTTGCTTGTAAACACCGATTACGAGACTGAACGACACAGAGTCCTGTTGTACGATCTGTATCTACTCGATTTATTATGCTGTCATTAATGTACATCACGAAGAAAGCTCAATGAAACGCAGTCGTTGTCGAACTATGATTTACGATCCATCTTTTCCTTCTGCTACCTGACGTTTGATGACGCAATTGGAGTGCAGGGTGGCCAACGCAACAATGTATCAAAAATCAGAATACGTATAGGGACAGTGCTGCGCGTCATTAGTATGCACTGACTGGATACAATTGATCACTTCGCCGCGTTTCGTTCACGTCGTCTGATCGCGCGCGAAACAGAATCGAGGAATATGTGCAATAGTTTTTTCGTTAGAAAACAAATGAAATATGCATAATAGAGTTGATACATGCGAAAGCAGACGTCTTAAGAACGCCAATGAAGAAAGAGGATTTTATTCAATTAACGGAAGAAAATGTTTGATTGGTGGCATTGTTGGTTAGGTGGACCAATGAACGCGTCGCATTTTTAACGCACTTTTTAAAACTGGGGAAGAAGGGCATCGTTGAAGAAGCAGTATGGTGGTGGAAAGCGACGTTCATAGAAGTTCTTGCAACGAGGCAACGAAGTTAGTGATTTTAATGACTATTTGTCGCGACCTGGTCATTCTTATATACATCGGATTGCAAGTCAGTATTGTCGCGACGGTTTTCTCGTGTTCGCGAGTGAAAATGGTGGATGAAAAACGATACGCGACTGGGAAAGTAGAACGGGCTGTCCGTTTTCTCGAAAGTGCAGGCGGGACGCCATGATGTGCGTAGTAGCACGTTAACCGCTGATTGTTTCAGTGGTATCGCGAGTGTCTGTGCTTGTGATAATAGTTAAAAGTGCCATGGATACGTAGCACTGGATACTTCGCAATGGATACTTCGCAATGGATACTTCGCAATGGAAAATTAACAATGGATACTTTTCGACCCGAAGCTAAATGGATTACAATCGGACCTCCATTTTGATGTGACGTCTTCTTGGTGTTCCTTGCAAGCTGTCTTCGTCGGCGAACGGTGAGTCATAAAATATGTAAAAAAGCCTTTTTCATTTCGTAAACGCATCCAGCGTCGAAATGTTTTTACAATCTTATCGCACACAAGGGAATTTCGTCCGAAAGTACAAGTTCGATACGCGAAATAATTAACTGACATACGAAATCAGGGTAAATGTACGGAAGTGGTACCACCTCGCCGATTTCGATGATTTTTGAATATGTTGTAGAACTCAGTATTCTGAACAACTTTTTCCTATGCATATAACCGTCGCTCGGCCTTAGTTTTCGAGATATTTGCAAAAAACTGTAGCTACCACTACATTGAATTTTGTCTATACGTGCACGCTCGTGGCAACGTGTTGGGCCGCCGCTTATCCAGCAGCCGGTGGAGAATCTGTATACCGGGTGAACTCATCGAAATCGGTGAGGTAGTACCACTTCCGTAGATTTACCGAAATCAGTAGTATTGACTGTCAAGCGTTCGAAACAATTTGCAAGCGCGTTTTTTATCGGGATATTCATAATATCATTAATACGAATATTTAGTTAGCAAAATTTTCGAAGTATTTATATATTTAGCAATTTATTTTTCGCGATCGGGATTGTCGGATTAAAAATTGCACGGTCTCGTAAAAACTTACATTCTCTGCGTTCTCGTTTAATTTTTTATTCGGCCTGCGTACCTTCGCCTCTCATTACAATGTACAATCATTCCCGGGAACCCTGTGATGTGCAAGCGTAACGAACTGAGCATCAACGGAATATACGCGCATTGTCGATTGCATCCGCCAACAGGTACACTAATCACGGACCGCGCTGTCTTTTAACATTATTAAAATCGTGAAAGTTTCAAAGTACTCAAAGGGTTGATTACCCTGCAAGATATTTATGGCCGGGTTGATCTCTTCCTTCGTTCGAACTAACCGCGGAAAGAGCCTTTCTCTTCGTGTGGCATTGTCAGGGCTTGTAGATAGATTGCTCAACCGATAATTGATTACCTACGTCGCGTCGTGTCGACTAATTATGCAGTTTTGCGGCAAAAAATTAATAATACGTGATTTATATATGCAGATATTCCCCTAACGAATCCTTCGAGACGCAAAGCGTGATTTCAATATACGCTACTTAGATTATTTTTATTTCCTGCAAACGTGTTCCTTTTGCAGAAAATCACTTGACCGCGATTTTGCATAGACAGGGTGGTCTGCAACTGAAGCAAAGCTTTGCAAAAATTTTCAAAGACAAAATTCTCGAATAATTTAGGTCCTCAGTTTTAATAGCATTGTTTAACAACGACGCAAGCAATTTTAGTAGCATAAAAAAAATGTAGCTAAAAATGAGTAAACTTCGATTGAACTTCGTGAGGCTTAATATTAATACCTCTTATTAGGAACCGGATTTTGCCAAATCGAAACGGTTGTCGTCATGCCAAGATTGTAATTTTTTCTTAAAATACCTATTGGAATCTATGTAAACAGATATTGCATTTATTCACCTTGATGTTGTCACCACTATAATTGTTGAAAAGAGTTTTCAATTGTATACTACAATTTCCATCTACCATTATATTCTGCATCGTATTTTCAATAAAAATTTACAAGGAGAGATTCCTACTATTTACTCCTTCTGGGTAATGAGTTTTCGTCGGATGGCAAATACTACCCTACTGAAGTTCATTATATTGGGTGCCTATAGGTATTTGTTTAAATTAAATTATTTACTTAGTAGACGGTTTGCATTAAATTAGTTTGCGCTAAGAAATAGAGCCATGCATTAATTGCTGTACGATAAACGAATTTGCGAATAGGATCTGCTGTTTCACGAGTAAAGTGCTTGCCTTTTGAAACGAGCTATACGTTTTGTGCCCAGTTTCGCTTCATACTAACGCGACAATTTTTCTATTTATACATGGACTGCTAATTATTATATGTATACGATTTGCAACAGTCAATCCTATTGTAATTACGCAAAGCTTTTGAAACATTACGCTCGCATGTGAAGAAAGTTTTGCGGAAAGCAAACTGACGATTGCACATGGTAATGATAATAATGGCAAGTTCAGGTATTTGCGTGCAAATGAAAAAGAAATTGACATGCTAAAACGCGTATTTGAACACAATACATATGTATAGCGCGATCTGGAAAACAAGCACTATGCTCATGCTTCTGCATGTCTCAATCTTTTTCTGCATGTTTCAATCCTTTTCTGCATGTTTCAATCTTTTCCTGCAGTCCCCTATTGGCAACTATTTTATAATATGGAAATTAATGAACCGTTCATTAGTATGATGGATGTTTAGATCCGCAACTTATTTGATAAATAAATATCATCCAAATTACCAATAATCATAGACACCTGAAACATATGTCAGTAAATTTAGTACGATAGTATTTACCACTCTGCAAAAGCTCATTACACGGAGGGAGAAATTAGTAAGAATCTCTTCTTCCTAGTGGCTTCATTTCATCATGCGATAGTCAAACTCTGTTTTCGAGTCGCTCAGTTCTTCGTTTTTATATTCTTACGAGGTTTTATTATTATTTTGTGATAGAACCGGTTAATCTACAGTTCGAAATGTTTTCCCATTAAAAGAAAATCTCGATATCTTCAGTCACCAGAATCATATTTATATTGGTTGCCTATGACCATAAATTTGAATTAAATGATTTAGATAATAGAACTTTTACATTAAATTAGTTTGCATTAAAAATTAGAGACGGCATTAATTATTGTACGATACAAAAATTAGCGAATTGAAACTATTGTTTAACAAGTAAAGAGGTTGCTTCTTCAAGCGAGGTATACATTTTGTGCCCAGGTTCGCTTCATACCAGCCATAGCATGCCAATTTTTTTATTTATGGAAGGACTTCCAATTATTATATACCTCATGCAATTGTCAACACCATTGTAATTGCGCAGAGTTTCTTTCGATAAATTACGCTCGCACGCGAAGGAAGGTTTGCGCAAGGAAAATTGACGATTGCAGGCGGTAATGATAATACATAATGGCAAGTTCTTGTATTTTGGTGTGAATGAAAAAAAATTGGCACGTTATAAAGCATTCTTGACCACAATACATATGTACAGTCCGCTTGCAAACAAGCAGTATGCTCATGATAATCTTTGTTTGCATCCCCTATTGGCAGCTACTTTATAGTATGGGAATTAATGTACCATCTAATGTCCATTAGAACGACGAAAATTTAGGACCACAGATTATTTTAATACAACATATGTAAATTACTAACAGTCATAGACACCCACTATCTATAGCAGTTTTAGTGAAGACCTCGACAAAAGCTCATCAAATCTTTCGATTCAGATTTAAAGGAAATTAGCAGGGATCTTTTCCACCTAATGCTTCTATTTACTCATGTGACAGAGTCAACTTCCCTTTTTTATTCAATACAAATCTGCATGACCACGACCTCTCGAATTTCTTTTCTTATTTTGTAATAGAACCAATGGCTCTACTGTTTGAAATGTTGTCGCTTTCAAAGAAAATCTCGGTACTCGCAGTAATCAGCTGACTTCGTTATTAATGTTTCTTATTATACGTCAAAAAAATGCGATTGAAATTGCATGTACAACGATCGAATGCTATTTCACAGCTGTTATCCGTTTTTCATTCAGAATGCCAAAGTATCTTATAAAGCGTATACACGCACGGTGTCAAGTTCCTCGTTTGAAAAATACACAACAAAATTAAGACAGCAAAAATAGCTATGACTAGAATGGGGTGTAACGCCTTAGTAAATGAAGCGCACTGGAAAAAGAATCGCCGGAGGAGAGAATGGCTCTGTTAAATATTCGAATGTTCGTCGAGTGCATTCAAAATCGATGCTCAGACTCGGTACGCCATCATTGTGAACTATATTTTGAACTTTTATACATATGTATGTCTTTTATCACGTGTACATTTCAAGAAATATTTCATATATGTATGTGTATTGTCATACGGACCGTATGAAAAGGTAGGTGACGTTCAGATACTATACTTTTTTTTGCGCGCGAGTTGCGTATTAGAGGCTTCAATTACCTGGCTTAATTAATACTCATCAGCGTTGAATATGTATTGCGATCTCGATACGATATGTCGCGACACCGCGTTTCGTTTCTCGTGCGTGTATATACTCGCCCATATCTTTTGCTTCGTGAAATTCGAAATCCATATACACCATAATAAATTCCAATAGCGAAGAACTCTTGTTTCCCCTACGGCTGTTCGAGAAACGAGGAAGCGAGAGTGCCATTCTGATAGGGTGAGACATCGAAAATCTACCCTGCCTCATTTTTGGGGGAAGATCGCTCAGCCGAGGATGCTCTCTTCGATGGGGTGGCTTTTCTTTCACATAATGTACCTTTTTCGTTTGACTGAAATGGAGTCGGTGTTAGAAAGACTTCCCTTACATCCCTCCCTATGTCTTTATTATTCCAGTACCTTTCTACCCGCGTCTCTAACAACAGTCATTGAAATACGCAAACATTACTCGAATTATCTGACAAAGAATATTACCAAGCATTAAGTGCGATATATGCATATAATACGACACGACATAATTCCTTTGAACTCATTGAAAACTGACCTCACAAAGAGCCATAACTCTCGCCTGTAATGCGTACACCTAACGTGCGCACCTGAATCCACCGTGGTTAATTTGAACTCTATTATCCGCCGAATCTAATCTCCACTTTTAACGGCGTCCCAATTCTAACGTTTTACGGGGGGAAAACGGCCATTCACTGTGCGCCACTGTTTCGTTGCATCACTTCTTCGCTCCGTTCCACCCGACAATGAGACCATAAAGTAACAAATAAGAACGCATATAGTACGCGGCGCCACCGTGCCCATCTACCGCGCTGCATTCCCGAGGATCTTTTTCTCCAACTGTACTTCATTGTCCCCTCTGACATCATTCTTACAGACGTAACGCCCGGGCAATCTCGATAATTCACCAAATTCCAGGGCGGCCGTAGCAACGTGCCGCCAGGGCGAGGTAGACAATTACGTGAGCGCAGGAAGTCGCCTACGTTCACCCTCGAAACGAGGATCTAATTTAAGAACGCGCAATAAAAATGAACGTATCGTACGGGTTCAGGCCTGCCCGCCCGCCCGTGCAGCACGGCAAATTGATTCTCAAGCGGCCATTCCTAAGGTCAAAAGCCGTTCGGGAATCGCATTAACGATGCCCACCGCTGCGCTGTGCCGAAGCAACGACGAATCGCGCAATTAGTCCATTACCTCAATTACGCTCCTTATTATACAGCGAGGGGCTTCTGTCAGCGTTGGCCACTTCGCCGGCCTTCAAAGAGCAATTGTGCCGTCAACGATCACTTTGTGTCCGTTTCGATGGAATGCTGTTACGCGTCATTACGTCGTTATTAGAATTGAAATGCCTTATGTGTGCTCATTAAAGGAAAAAAAAAAAAAGAAAGAAAAGAAGAATAGAAGACGCTCCCTTTGAGACGAATTCGTGCCGAGCGAATCGTTGTCGGGTTTCCTGTCTGGTTGTTTGAGAGGGTTTATCGTTAGGTGGACCGATGAAACGGTGTTTCGCGGGCGCTGTTGCGGTGATTAAAATTGTATCACCGAGATGAAGTTTCTCGGTTCGCACAGGCAATTTGAAGTATCGCTCGCGACGCGATGGTATGGAATGTTTTATCGCGGCAGAATACGATGTTTCCGTGTTTAAAGCGGAGGAATAGAGGTGTACTTTGCTGTTTCGTGTCGCGTCAATATTGCACGGAATGAATTTTTAAGAATCTTTACTATGTCACACGGCTGTTCCCATATTTTTCTTCTTTTCGAATATACTTTAGTCAGTCATCGAATTTTGTCGTTGCGTTACAGAACTTTATCTGCCTTACCTGTTTTACTTAATTCAACGAACACGATGATCCCCTTCCTGCATATCCGATTAGTGAACAAATACAATTTGCAATGACTTTAAAAAATTGTCACGGAAAAGAAGATCGCCGTTAAATGATACAACGTTGTCCACCCTTTCAGTCCTCCTGGTTGAAAATTATAAAATATTCCCGCCAACGTAAACCGTACCAGAATGCCGAATGGAGGTGGCTAAATGAAATTTAATTTCCGAAATAATTAAAAACTAACTGGCCGCGGACTGCCTGCAGCAGAATGCCACGGCGGGACCGCAGAGAATATTAAGAACGCCGCGTTTAAACGAACGCATTGTCGCGGCCCGTTTCTTTTTTCGAGCAGCGGACGAATGGGACGTCGCGGCGTCGCGACGCACGGCTGGACGCGTCCAGTTCCGCCAACGGCTGACCGCGGTGAGATTTTTATGCGCGTCAAAGCGTCGCGTCGACGCGCGGTCGTGAGTTATCGTGCCACGGTCGAAATTAATTTCACCGTAGAGAAACGAGAGGGAACGAGGCGAGAGACAGAGAGAGAGAGAGAGAGAGAGAGAGAGAGAGAGAGAGAGAGTGAGGGACAGCTGGAGGAAGAGAGGAAGAGGAGAGAAACGTTCGTTGAACGCCGCCGCGAACAGAGTTTCCGGTCCGCGAGGAGGACCCTCGCTGATTTTTCCGCTTCTGCAGAGGCGCGAAAACCGCGAGCGTTAAAATTGCGCTGCGAATTTAACGAAAAACCGGCCACGTCCTCTTTTATCTATTATTACGAGAAAGGGGTATTGTTTTGTTCGTTTTAACGTTCCTTTGAATTCGTTGTTGAGAAACGTGGAAGTGTTTGCTGTTTAAATAGATTTATTAAATAGATTATTATACGTAGGGAACTACTAGAGCAGTGTAGAGGGCAGGGATTTAAAATACTAAAAAGAATAAAGAGGTACATTATTCCTTCTGCATATAATTTCACTGGCCATTTACGGATTAGTGAATTATCGAAAGTTGATCTAGCGTTGCCAAGCTGGCATAAGACCTGTACAGATTTTCCAAATAGAGCCGCATTCTTTGTAAAAAAAAAAAAAGAGATCTCCGACAGTTAAAATTACTTTCAAGAGAGAGAGAGTCCTCCGGCCGTTTCGAAGTCCACCTGATTCCATTAAAGCCCTTCGGATTCCGCTGAAACACGAGGCCAGAAGAGTGAAATTAGTTCCCAAAGCCCCATCGACAAGACAGTCGTTCCCATTCTTTCCGCCGAAGATCTCGCGAACGTCGACGATCGTTTCAACTAATCGGGCGGCAGTGGGAAATCATGGGGGATATGGCCAGATTATCCCCCAGCCTAATTATTTCGAGGGATTCTGTTAATCCGCGTTCCGTTTCACTCGGAATATCCGATGAGGAGTTTGAAAGCCACCAGAATCGTCCGTCGCGGGCTCGCGTTTCGCCGCGGCTCGATTATTTCGCCGCGACGAGTTTCCCCTGTCGACGCTGGTTAACTAAACGCCGTGTCCTCGGTGCTAACGGATTTGTTGCGAAAGTTCTATCCGTGGAATGAAACTACTAAGAGAAGTTGCCCCTGTTTATGGCGTTAATAACGGGACAACGTATTCATGCTGCGACGTGTATCCTGTCCCCCTCGCATTTTACTGGCTCTCTCGCGACGATTTAAATGAGGATAAATGAACGTGCAATTTTCTGAAAACGAAGACACGGTTGCATGATCCAGATTTTATCCGGTCGATGGTTCTCAGGTCGGTGGTAAATTGTATTCGTTTGAAATAAAACGGAATGCGATTTTGAACAGGATTAGATACGAACAGGTATATACACTTTGGTCTGAGGGTAAGCTGTAATGGAATAGTCTGGGTTTGCCGAATGTTAAGCCCAAGGTAGAACTGGGTTAGGTTGGCCAAGGTGTAATTTGTGTTGAGATAGGTCTCTGATGTAAACTAGGTGTATGCTAATTCTAGTCAGAATTGGACTTGTATTTGATTCAGGTAGATCTCCGTTAAGTATAACCGCATGCAAATTTAACCCGAACGGAGACAAGCTTTCAGCATTAATTGTAACAGCGACGAGGCACGGTAAGTTATATGTACGAAAAACTTGAAGCAAGATATCGTCGAGCTCTGCGTACAAATGAATATACTGATTTGTCAACGTGCAACGATCTCGATCAAAAATCGTGTCCGAAAACTATCTAAGAAGCTCCTCTTCAAATTCTGAATAAACAAAAATTCATTGGACCTCATTCTCCAGAAACTAACCGTGCCCAAAAAGTGAAGTTCTAGCCTTTACCAGGTACGGCCAAATTAATTTGTACCCTCAGCTTCCAAAGACTCCACCTAACCTTGATCGCCCCATAACACCCATCAAACCAAGTCGCACCTAAATTCATCTTCGCCTAAACGCACCTTCCTCCGTGTCCCGGCTCCCATTCACCTTCAACCTATGCCAGTAATAACCCGCAGCCATCCCCGTGCGTTCCTTAATCACCAGACCCGCGAATACGCCTGTGCGGCCCGAAATGACGAACGGAACATCGGAAGGCCCGCGGAACAAAGGAATATCGTGGCGCCATTAAACCACGGGACAACAGGAAGAGGATCGGCGTCGACGAACAGGGTTGCAGTTGCACTTGTGCCCTGTACGCTTCGGGGTGTCAGGCGGGTCGTGTCGCGCGGAGAAAACGAGACGCGGCTTTGCCATTAGCCGACACCCGTCGTGCAACGCTTATTCCCTCTCTTTCTCCCGTTTAATCGACGTCTCTCCTCTCCGCGGCGGCCGTTGCACGCTAATTGGCAAACATCGGCCGGGCTCGCTTATCGCGATCAGCCGGCGATTTTTGCAAATTACGACGCTCGTCCGACGCCGCGCGAACCAGCCGAGCCGAGATCCTCGATACAGTGTACGCCGATATCGAAACGATCCGCGCTGTCCTCTCTCGAATGCACGCGACACGCCTCCGTTCTTTTTTCTCTTCTTCGACGTCCTACCTTCGACGTTTCTTCCTCCGCGTCTCCCTTTATCTCGCTGTTCCCTTTTCTCCTCGGTAATGGGTACTCCGCTTGCGCATACGCTTGGGTGTTATTCGTGAACGGGATGAAATTCAATTGTTACTCGCAAGCTCTGCTGGTGCACAGAGGACAGCTTCTGGTTCGACGTTTTAAGTGGCTCGGTTTACTATGAGAAAGAACGAAGGGGGTAAGAAGTTCATGCTCGTCTGTCGAGCTTTGTTACGGAATGTCTGCGTGAAAGCACTGTTTCCTCGACCTTCTTCTTCCACTTCCACTTCGTGTTTTGTGCTTGTACGTTGCTCACTTTGCTGGACGTTGACTGACTCGAAAACGGGAACGACTGTGCTACTTCCGACGGGGTGTTTTACAGATAAAGATACCGATCGAGAAATCCCTCGACATTGTACAGATTACAGATATCCGCGGGGTTATTTTAATAATTTTTTCTGCCATTTACTGCAAAAAATAATACCTAGATCGAATCTTGCACTATACGAATATTTAACATAATATATTCTAATATAAACTGCGAGTACAATTAGAACAGAGTAACAACGCTTCTTAATTTTCGCAAAATTAAATAAATGCCAAATACGGAGCAGCACGAATTCAACGCCGAACCGAGTCGAATTGTGACCGCAGCGCTGATTCCAAAACTCGTTCAATTTTATTTTACTTCGTTTCTTCATTCATTTTTTTCGTTAGCCTTTTTGGACCGGGTTCAGAGGCTACTCGGAAACATTATCGTTGTTATCGGATCGCGGTGCACGATAGCGGGCCGTCCCCGAGCCGGAAATCGGTTTTTGCGCGACCAATTAGATGCGCGGTCGCGATAAGTCGCGATGGAAACACGCGAGGTAATTAGATTTTCGCGAAACGCTGATCCACCGCGTATCCGCCGTTCGCCCAATAATTATTAGATATTGACGTGCTCGGTTGCCATCGCGACTCTTTTTCTCCGCCAAGCTGGCTCGCGGATCTGTAACGGGTCGATTCTTTGACCGTCGAACCTGACACGTTTGTCACCGATATCCCAGTGAATCGTGTGAAATAATGTAATCAACGGGGGCGGTTTTGGTGTCGCGAATCAGCCCGGTCAAATGCCTTTGCAATATCGTTTCGCTCCGCAGGTACTTCGTGGAACACGCGCAAAACAATTCGGTTCGTCAAATTTTTTTATTACACCCTCGGGAATGATTTGTCACGCTGCACGAGCTTGGATGAACAGCAAATTTCCTGTTCTCCTGAAAAATTCCTTCATACTTCCGCAATTGATTTTTTCTCGCTCAAATCGCGTTTATTTGCGCGTTACTCATTGTCGGGGACTGCCGCACACGCGACATTTTATTATTAACAAAGAGTAATATGCCGCATGTATTATTTATTATATCAACCAATTTTTACCCCGTTATTCTTCCTCTACAGTGCGCGTAAATTATTATCATTCCTGCTGACGCGTACCCCGTATCAATGGGGAAATAAATTAATCCAAGAGGAACAAATGAGAACGTTGGGAACAACCCTATCCATCTCACTCGGTACACGTCCAAACAGAAATTCACGAAACGGAAACGCATAAAAACCCTCTTCGAATATCCTGAACAGCGCCATATTAAAATATCCGCTGTCGTTTGACTCACCCCGTACACGGACCACCCCTCCCGGGACCACCCCAACCAATCCGCGGGTCCGAGAAAATACAATCAACTCACCTGAAACACAAGAAAAATGACACATTGTAAATAACCGTAACAGCGCGTCCCGGAAATTCATGGAATTTGAAAAGGCAAAGAAATTGAAGTGATACATCGCGTTTCGCGCACGCTTTGTGCCCGTATATCATAAATGTAACGCGTCGGCGTCGAAACGCGTCGCCGCGTCGTTCGTCCATACGTTGAGAGACTTTAATAAAAAACGCATTACACGCGTCAGGTGATTTTATCCGAGTTTCGTTTCGCCTACGGTGTACGTAAGCCGGGCTTGTACACAAGAGGACGTGAGGCAGAGCGGGGCTGGATATTGCGAAGCCCGCGATACATAGAGGGTGTCCCCTTCAATTTCGCGTGTCTACGGGACTAACAGATATCGCCCTGTAAATAGAGAACATCGCCGCGGCCGATATTTATATACTTGGCGTGCAACGGCCCGCCATCTTCGCGTGGAATTGCCGAGCGTCCCCCTTGTACTTACTATCCGCCCCGGTTGCTGTTTCATTTCTCCACCGACCATGTCGCGGGACACGTAATGGAGGAACCCATCGTGAATGGCGTGCCGTTGAAAGTCTTCCCGGCATTGTTGAACAAGTTACATTGGCGGGCTGGTTGCTTGCGCGGAATCGCCGCTGAATGCTTCGCGGTTTCGATACTTTCGTGGGGCGGAAGAATTGCGAGTTCGGGGTTGCGAAAATATGGGAAGGTTGATAAAGAAAACGGGTATATCGAGGAAGCAGGTTTCGGAGGGGAAATTCTTCTTAGCCTATATTCAATTTGCGAGGGTCAGTCTCGATTAGTTGCATCTGTTTGCGAACTCCCGTCGATGTTATCTCTTACCATTTTATTCAACTGCGAATTAAAGTAACTCGAGATTCCGTTGAGGCCGAAGATTGTAAAATTGTACGCGATATTCGTCTGGCATCCGAAGTTATTCTCGCGTCGGTTCAGCTTTCAATCTCAATCCCTTGAAGGAAACCGTGCCCCCGTGTGCGTTTTCTTGGAATAAAGTACGCGGAAGGTGTGCACGGCCCGATGCTCTTTCAGCGACTTCTCGAAGAGTTTGGCGACGTATCGAGCCGCGAGGAAAAGTAGCATTGCTCCGTGTGTAACAGTTTCACCCTGGGAAAAGTTCCAAACTCCTCGGTCGGTTCATCATATCGAAGTTCCGAGGTACGTGCAAGAAATACGTTTCGCGTTCTCGTGTCCCCTCGTTCTCGAGAGTTGACTCGCGTCTCTATTAAGGGGGGCTGTTCGTTACGGAATCACGAAGCGAGAGAAATCGCGCGACATCAAAGCCGAAGAAAAGTTCAAGAAGCGGCGGACACAAATCGAAATCCTACGCTGGGTTAATTTGCGTGGCTGGGTTATTGCGCTTGAAATGTTCCCCGATATTGCCACTGGAAAGATTAAAGTCAAATTGAGGGATAGGTTGTTTTTAGACGTTTAAGACTTCAACCAATTTTTTTTCTTTCCGCGAGCCCGCGCAATGAGTTTAATTCTTCGCGGTTTGTGCCCATCTTCACGAACGTTTTAACTGGATCGAATTAAAGATTTCGAAGAGTACATTTGAATACAACAGCTGTTTTTATTGTTTCAACTGTGTAAATTCAGTACAGCATTTAAACGGAATACGTTTATTCAATTCATAAATAAGAAATTTGATTTGTCATCTTATTAGCTTCAGTCGGAGCAGCTTTTTTAATTCCATCGGGACGAAAGCAATAATATTCCAATTCTGTCAACCAATTGTTTCCCGACCGAAGGATCCTCAGCCTAACTACAAATGAAGAGATCAAACGAACAACTTTCCGGAATCTCGCGCGAAATCTCCCGCCCAAGCATAAATACTACAAGCATTACCCAAGCTGTTAATTTATTTCCTTTGTCCAAACTCAAGGAAAATCGGACAAGTAATAATTCGAGTGGTACAATACAAAACCGTGTTCCGCCTGACAGAAGTAAGTTATGAAACTAACAAACAACACCCTGTATACCACAATCACATTCACCAAGGCACAAGCGAAATCTCCGCGGACCACCACTCGACCGTAACCTCGTTTTCCATCATTTTCCCCGACGGTTATTCCAGCTCGCCCGGCCAAGAGATACATGCACCGGTGCCGTTCGGCCTACAAATTGAAGCGAACAAAGAAACGTCTCTCGAAGGACGCGAATAACCAACGGAGCGCAGACGACTCCGGCAATATACGATATTCCTTGACACCAGCCCGGGGATATTAAATAAAGAATCCCCCGCAGTCTCGCGGGAAACCCCTTGGGGCAGCGTTTCGCCCATTACCGATCATCCCTTCGCGTATTCCTCCGGAGACGAGACGCGTATCTGCCGATATTATGGCCCTATTCATGCCAACTTACCGAATATCCCAACAATGTATGTGTTACGGGAGTCGATGCCATTGCGTGAGCCGTTCATTTCCGTTGCCAGCGCTCCATTCGGATATGTACGTCGCTTCATGTTCCCGTTCGGACGGGGGTGAGGGGCGAGACTTTGCGGGGATTCTAATTATGTTCGAGGAAACGCTGATGACGGTGAAAAATTTCGATTCACGGACGACGAGGGTTTGGCAGAATTTCTGGGTTTCGGGGAGGGCGGGGTTAAGTTTAAGGGTAAGTTTTCACGGTTCAGGTTTGCGATATTTGATTAGGTGCGCGTGGGTTGGGTTTCGTAAGGGCGGGGTTGAAATTGGAGCGAGGAAAGGCAGTTTAATATCTTGCGGCTAGCGAAATTGATTTTGGGCGGATTTAAAGTGATTCCTTCTTGGCAGTTATTATTATGATAATCGAGGGGGGGATGGGACTCTTTTTGTTCGGTCAGTTCGCGCGGAATAATAAATGTTATGCTAGTTCAACGTTACTTCATTTTGCTCCATGGCTGCAAAAAGTGTCTAGGAAATTTGTAACGAATTAGTTCGGCGAACGTGGTCCGCGTCAAACCCTTCGAGATGATATTCGGAGCGTCCTAGATTGTTGCGAATCGCTCTGAAGAAATTTCCCACTTGTTTTCTTTCGATTACCACTGGACGGAATTAATAGGGGCAAAGAATCTGCGTTTGCTTTCAGTCTAAACAGCGGGTCCCGACTATTTTCCGCGTCTTTATCGTTACTCTTCTTTCGCGGGGACCGGAACCGAACAATTCCCAGCGCACAGAAAACAGACAACGCCACAGAGACAGACAGAGACGACGAAGACAATGCTCCCCGGTGAAATAGCACGAGATCTTAAATACCAGCCTGTGAGTTAACGTCGAAAAGCTTCTGAGTGACTTGCTTGGGGTTTAATCACCGGCAGAAACTTCGCTAATGGCGGCTGTAAAGTGCTCGCGAACGAACCTGATGCCACTCTCGCCCCCATGTCGCCTCTTTGTCGCCGAAAACTTCAAGAAATGCGTACACGCGTTTACATTCTCTTAAATAATAGTGACGCGGGGGCCGTTCGTTTCGAGAATCAGATCTGCGAATTATCAAATCATCCGCGTATTAAACGCAACAAATATTAAAAACGTGTTGCAACAAATAATAACTCTTTAAAATGGAATTTACATCGTTGACAATTCCACATTTCGTTCGGACAACTTTGCCGTCGAATCAGTTTCGATACCGATCCGCACAAATTCCTCCTGCAACCGGCATCCGTTGCATTCGTTTCATCCTCTAGGTAGATAAAATGTCGTTGCATCCAGAAACTTCAGTGTCTCTGAGGTACAAAATTCGTCGGGCATAAGACTCTGCGAGCGAACTTTCATTTTGTGACACTGTCAAGTTTGTCACCGAACAGCGATACGATACACGGGAGATGGTAGAATCTCCGGGGTTCCAAATTTCTTCCGCGACGAATCGTACATTTTAAACCGGGACACGCTTTCAGCTGGCTAGTACGTTGGCAAAAGGATAAAAACATATCCTGCGGAAGTCGACGAGTTTCACGAGTTCGGGACTTGATAAGTGCGGATTACCGCGCGATATGCTCGCTGTCGCTTCGTTCAATCCACTTTGTTGAAACACCGACATACCCTGCAGAACTTCAGAAGTTTCCCTAGCGCGGAGCCAAACCTGATACGTGTGGATTTCTTCTTCGACTCGGGATTTTTTTGTCGACGCTCTTTGACCCGTGAATTTTTCTGGAGAACCGACGCGACCCTTGGACCATTGCAAACTCGGTACAAAGGTAATAATTCTTGTCGAATTTTGCAGAAGTAGAATTCATTCAACAAGTTTTAAATGCAACATCGTGCGACTTATGGGAGTAACTGAGAAATCCTCGTTAAGTGTAATTGGGTTACCAATCTAAGGCAGGTATTGTCGCTATAAATAATCCCAATTTCTTGGCTTCATTGGCCAAAGTTTTCCAAAACTGGCATTTCTGTAAAATTAATGAATTTCATTGAGTGTCTGTCCGCTGTCATCGATCGTTGATTACCATCGTTAATTCCAAAACTCACCGACGGTCGACGAGTCGCAATTGGCATGAAAATTTCAGCGAAATTAAATTTACGAATCGGTATTAATGATCGGGGGGCATACTGCATTTCAGCGAAATTGATTTCGTTATTACCGCCATGCAACTTTAACTCCTTCGATTTCAGCCCAGCAGAAAAGGTGCAATTGTTCAACTGCTGCTACATAATACAGCGCCAATAAATTAACGAATATTTTGCTACTCAAATTATACCGCTCGACAAGATTCATCACCGCAGCCGTTGTTCACCGCGGCAATGATTAAACTTCATTCCCTAAATACGATGCAATCGAAAATTTCCAATTTGAAACCACGTTGACAATTGTATGACCGCCAAATACGCAGAGAATTAGAAACGCGTTAAATAATTTCCACAGCGTTGCAAAGCTGGGCAGTCTGTCAATTATGAAACACAGTTATTACGAAAATCCTGTAAACCACAAAATTAGAAATTTCCCAATAACAATTGCGACTGCATTTCACGGCAGAGGGGAAAGGAATCGCTGGTCACAAAATCCGACCCCCTCCAAATGTTTACCACCCGTAAAATAATCTTAAAATAATCTTTTCCTCGTTTCCTTGGGATCGTTTCGGAAGAAATCGCGGGCCGCCAAGCTGCACTCCAATTTCGAGAAAGTAGTTTTAATCTCGAGCAACCCCTCGCAGATCTATATGCATTATAATTATGCTCGGGTGGCTTCGTTTTAGGGAACGTTTCGCGAACCCTTCGTCGCTCCAGGCCCCGGTATAATTGGTATTTATGCCCGTGGCCGAGCTCGCCGTGATTTGTGGCTGAAACTCCGTTAATGAGACGCACGTGTCCGTTAATTAACCGGGACCCGCTGCGCCTTCAGTCCCGAACGATCGAACGGATTAGCCGGCCACTTTTTTCCAATCCGGAGCCGAGAAGAAAAAGAGGAAGATCGCGCGACGAATCCCGGCGACCAATTTTTTTTCACTCACCGTCCCCCTCTCCGTTCTCGTTAATCACGTTCAGTCAGAGTTCTTGCCCCGTTTAGACGACGAAAGAGAAGAGAAAAAGGCTCGGAAAATGATCGTTGCCACGAAAGATCTCCGGAGATGAAAGATCTGCATTGTGAACGTCGAGACCACAGTCGCCTTTAACTGTGGACTCGCGTATCGCATTGGCGATATCGATCGGACAGACGGTTCAATAAATAATTCGATGCATCAGTACGGTCGAATTGTTATCATAAATTGTAGCCAAGAATTTTCTGGGGGATAGAACGGTTTCTCTTTAACTCTGATACTTATTTCTACTAATATGTTTAAAGTGTACGAAGATTATTATGATTAGCCTTGACGAAAACATTTATAATGTTAGATCGAAGCAGCTTTTCTCATCGTGAAGCACCCCTATGAATATAAGCCGGCCCGAAACGATCCATAACCTGCGTAGCGGGACCATCGAAACCCGCCATTGACACCAGATTCTCCGCAGAAATTTGACCCGCTAATCCGCCGTAAGTCTGCCCATTTCCTATTTCGAAACGGCCCGGTATAAGAAGCTATGGGGGCGCGCCATGACAGCCCATTGGCGGGGAGTTAATAAAGAAATATATAAGGTGACCAACCTCCGCATTTAATATCAATTTGCCCTGGCCAGGTCTCTTTTTTTCCCTTCTTCACCCTCCGATGGTTGTCCCTCCCTGTGAGGCGGGGGCGAGACATGGTCCGTTGAGGGTAGCACAGCCCTAGGAAACGACGAGGGCCGTATGACGTAGAGGGTAGACGAACGAGCACGCGGCGAGGACCAGCCACGATAAGAAAATAAGGGGATGGTAAATGGCCGGGTACCGTGGCGCGGGAAAAGGGGTGGTTGCGAGCCAGGGCTTGCGAGCCAGGAATTTCGCGGTGGAAACCTGGCCGAGGGGGTTGAAAAGAAAGTCACGTGGGCAGAGGGAGGAATGCGTCGCTGAACTTCCTTCTTCGGGGACGAAGTAATTGTTAAAACGCGTTCCAAAGATGAGAGCTGCTGATTACTTTCCTACTCTAAATCCCCCCCAACCCCCCCAACCCCCTCCAGCCGGCCAAGCAGACCCCGAGTGCGCCTCCTCCACTCTTCCTTCTCCTTTTCCTTCATTTTTTCTCCTCCGCTTTCCTCGTCCTCCTTCGTGCTTGTTGTAAATGCCGTCGGACCCTTGCGACTCCGTTGGAAATCTAGCAAATTGACGGGAACCTTTTTCTTGTCTCGCGAGAAGGAAATTAGCGGAGTAACGCGGAGTACTTGGACGCTCCTCTTGCTTAATTCGCCGTGATGCCGCTTTGTGGCCGGTGTTTCGTTTTATTCCCCCGGTTAAATTTCATGCCGGGGGCCGTTGAGAGCTTCTGCTATTAAAGGTTTTTCGGCTTCGCTAGATTGGTCCGTTGGGAGGGGGTGCAAGATTATTGTCTCCGCGAGAATTGTCCTTTCCCCGTTGATCACTGCGTACGGGAGGAGGGATTCGTGATTCGGCGTGAACGACTCCGGCGAAATGAATTTGCGCGTTTATCATTCCCCTGTCTGGTTCGGTGGGAAACCGTCGGGCAAGCGAAAGACTCGTAATGTATTTCGACGTAAACCCTTGGGGGTTCGTCGCATCGGAAATGGTCGTCCATTCGCGAGCACGCGAAGGCGCCGGGACAATTTCCAAATCTTGCGGATAAAGATTCGTAACCGCTGCGGTCACCGAATACGCGGGACCGCAATTTCTCATCGCAGCGAGAGACCGGCGACCCCGAAGCGAATCGAACCGAAACCCGCCACTCCAAACGCGGAAATCCTTTCGATTAACGGCGCGTCGAACCGGACGCGGCGAATTAATTCGCCGTTCCCTTTCGCCGCTTCGAATTCACGCCCCCCCCCCCCCCCCCCGGTTGAAACATGAATTATGTCCGAAGAAGCGCGCAGCTGTCACCGCGCGACCGCGGTAATTGCGTTATTTGCATTTAAAGCGGAAAAAGAGCGGGACAGACGTGGAAAAGGCACGCTCCGCGAACGCCCTTTGACCACTTCCCATCTTCGAGACACAGGCGTTTCCAGTGGCATCCCTTTGTAGCCCCCTCTGCCTCTTATTAAAAGCCGACAGGCCGGCCACGCGATTGCCAACTCAACGCCAAGTCGTCAAAGTCGCCCCGAAACCGCTCTGTCTCGATCCCCCCTTTGGGGCGGAAAGTGTTTTGCGGACAAGGTTCTGGGGGCTGCGAGTGATATACATCGAACATCATCCCTTCTCGGAGGTATTTGAACCGGGAGGGTCGAGACAATTGCACTGGTTGATACTCCGTCACGGCTGTCTGCCAGATTATTTCGTGTGTTCGCGTATTCGAAGGACGGGTTGGATGAAATTTTAATTAGATTTTTATTGCAATTAAAATCGCGTTGGAATTTTTTCGAACAGTCGTTCGAGTAGGCCGATTTTTATCCTTAATTATTGCCAATATATTGTAATGGGGCAGGGGAAGGATTGAGCAGGGAGGGTATATCACACGGATAGTGTGAAACGATGCACTTAGGGGTGTGAAAGTCAGTTTAATACATTTTCGTTGAGGTGGCGTGATTGATGGACTCGAAGACAGGTGTAAATATTAATTTGGCGAAGGGTAAGTGGCAAGAGGGAGAGAGAGAGAGAGGGAGAGGGGTGGAAATGGAGTGAAAATAAATAGTGGGAAAGGGTTCGAATTAAGGAATAAGGGAGGCGAATGTAAATAGATGGTATAAAAGTGGAAAAGGGCGCTCGAGAGGGGTGAGTTGTGTCAACAAGCTGAGTAACATCGTTTTCCTTTCAAAGAAATTAAATCCTTTGCTAATTACCATAAATGTAACGATTCTGATATTTTCATGAAGCACGGCAGGAATTTTCTGACACAAATAATTCGGCCGGATTATTAAGTTATATAAACAAATCGAGCGACGCATAGCCACTCGCGATCAGATCGACGTCGATTGAAATATTTAACATCTCTCCGACAATGATAACGAACCACACGACCACGGAGTTCGCGGTGGAAAAATGTTTCTCCTCGGCACGGAAAACTCGAGGGCGACCCTCGTGCCTTCAACCCGACTGCTACCTTTTGTTTTCATAATCGGCGGAATAACACTGCCGCTGCTTATCTTCGAAACAGCTACCGTTCTCAACCGCGAAAAGAACCTTGCGTTTCGCTGGAGTCTTCGGTAGTCCGACTTTTTTTTTTTTAAATTCTTCTACACGGAAGAATCGGAACTCGGGCTATTCACTCGAGTTCATTCTTGTATTCCCCTTTTCCCCTGACCATCGCCATACCGTGATTAAAGACTGCATTTTGCAGCGAGCCAAGAGTACGAAATTTTCATTCCAAACAGAATTATGTAAAGGAATCCGCGGACCATCGATAGCTTCGATATCGCCAACATTATGGGAAGTACACGGGCAGATATTGATTGAGTAACAGTGTTTGAAATATTTATGTATATGGTCCTTTCGCCATAACGTTTACGAATATAGTCCTTTGATCATAATATTTACGATTATGGTCTCCGTATATGGAGTTTTCGTAGCTAATATCCGAAGAACATTTACCTTTATACGAAAGTGGATCTTCAATATATATATTTACTATTATTAGATGAATAATAATCCCTCGCCTTTTCACAAAAATAAAAATTTCCACAAAATTATTATCAGAACGACGAATTTCGGGTCAGAATAAGCGGGATCAATTTTCTCGCGCGTTTCTAAATGAATCGCAACAGTTGTATCGAATTAAATATTATTTCAGTGTCTCGTAATAATTCCTATGATTCCCAAGATTTCTGCCTGCGTTAGTGTACACGTCTGTACATGTCCTTATACTTTCGATCCCAGTTCCTCCAGAGTCAAGGCTATGCAGAGGCTCGTCCACGGGCTGTGACGTAATTGATTTTGCGACCCGGTGTCCTTCGACGGACAGGAACGACCAGCTTTAATGGCCGGCCGACGACGTTTCGTCCTCTCTTTTACGGGACGACGTATACCGGTACGCCATTACGCCTGCTGGCGTACTTTTCTGGCATGGCATGCGACAGTAAAGAAAATACGCCTCGCACGAGCTTTTACTGGCCGCAGGAAACCGACAAGCCCGAGGAGTTTCGAGCTGAAAATTTCGTCCTTGCGGCGGACGTTGATGTTTCCCTTCCTCCGGGACAGAAAGCTGGGGAAATGTTTTTTTCGAAATTGAGCAATTATACGAAGATGGACGTTCAATATTTTCAGAGAACGCGCTGACTTTTTATTCCAAAGATATCGAGCGTGTTAGGAGCGTATCAGTTAGAAGAATATTTTTATTCAATCGGACGGGCGAACGGCTAAGAAAATTCTCGTTTCGAACGAATCGAGTGATATCGAGTGAAAGTCGCTAAATGTTAACGCGATAGTTTCTCTCCGTTCGATATCTACGATTTTACGTAATTATATATCTCCGACAGTATCGTTCATCACCGCTTTCTATAACCGAGGAGACCATCGAATAAAAATACTTCGTTATCGGAAATTCAGGGATCGTTCCGCCAATGAATCGAAATACCGAGGGATGATTGAACGGGGTGTACACGAAAATGTTTCCACGTGCAGCTCTTTAATAAGAAACGATACGGTTTTAACAAAAACACCGCTGTTCCGTTCGTCGAAGACATTCCCCCATTTCGGGGGCATCGAAGCGATAGGGTTGACCATCGAAAATAGACACGGTCCACCGGCGAAACGTGGCCGAAAACTATATTTCACGCTTGTCCCCACCGCCGTAACGGCGCGGAGTGCCTCCATAGAGGATGCAGCAGCGGCGAGACATGCGTCTCGTATCGGGTTATGGACCTGTAAATACGCCGGACGTGTTTACACGACCATAACCGCGGCCGTCTTGTAAATAAGTTAACCCCGAGCCCCTCGCTGGTTTTACGAGGGACAGCGACAAAGTATATACTGATATAACATGGCACGGTGTCCGCCGTGGACAATCACAGGACATCGTCGCCGCGTCTCGCGTTCAATTCGAACCGATCTTAACCCTCCGCGAGCGACACGTTAAATCACTGTTACCGGTGAACGCGTGCGCACCAGGACTCTGGGGGGTGGTGGTTTCGACGACAGCGTCCAGACGTTTACGTCCTCTGTGAATTACGGAAAACTTGCTGGCCTCGGAGTGATTCGGCTCCAGTGAGTTTCGCTCCTTCTGGCGGAAGCTGCTTGCATCCGCGTCGTGGAATTGGGGTTTAAGGGGTTGAACGGGCGGAGCATGTCAAGGGTTGGAGTGCGGTGTGCTCTTCGAGGGGACGACGAAGCGTGGACAGAGGTGGATTCCTGGTGATCGCGTGGATGATTTTGTTATGGGATTCGTTGAATCGTTGGTCATTTATGTCGCGATGTATTCCTTTTTCTGTCTGTTATTCGAACCGAGACGTGGCAAACGCGGTTGTCGTAATTATTATTTCCATTAGTGGTTAAATTTTGTTTGCAAATAGAAATCATCTGTGGTCAATATTTTTGTGTTTGAAGAGCGGCCGATTTTCAATATGAATAGGGAGGAAAGACTGTTGACAGTAGACGATAAATAACTGGCTCGGGCTTTGTTGCACACCCCATACAGCAGCATCACGTTTCCGGGTAAATAGTGGTAAAATCATGCTCCACTGCAGTTCTACATTTTACCTGCACGCAGGTGATATTTTCGCGGGGCAATTATTTAACAAGCCGTTTAAATGCCCCGTAAACCGCCGAGCGGATTTTTACACGTTTCCGTGGCGTTGGGATGAAAATACTAAAAAAATGGTCGGTGTAGAAACGCTAATAAAAAGTTCCGCTACATCTATGGCAAATGTTGAAACGTTAAACTTCTCATTTCAATCTCCGTACTGAATGTTCTAATTTTAATGCAAATGCCTGTAAACCTTCGAAGTCTCGTAAACTTTGAACGCTGAAAAACACGGAAAAAAACAGAAGTACATCAGAATTCGAAAACCAACAGCGGGACAATATTTTAAACGGGCAAAGGTAATGGACGTAAATAAATTCTTCAAAAATCTCGGACACCCATCGTAAATCTATGGCTCGAAATTCCGTCGAACTTTTTACAGTTTGCGCTTATATTTGCCAGATTTAGTGGCGCGTAAAAATTCAAATAATAACCTAGTCATCTGCACTTGCGCTTAATGAACCTATTCGTTTATTCGACGAGAACCGAATCGCGTGCGCCAACGGCAAGTCGAATTCAGTCGAGATCAATCGACGACACCCCGAGCACAGTTTAAATTCCGTCGCGGTTACAGACACCCGATTCCACGTAATCCATGCGGATCTTCGTGTTCGGCGCGCACCTGTAACATGTTCACGCGAACGCATCGAATCTCGAACTAATAACTCGAATGGAAATTGGCCCACGGGGGGGTTTCCGCCACCGTGTCTCTTTCTCAATTATGCGTCCTCGAGATGTTACCACTCTGGTGTAAGATAGCGGAATCCCGACTGGAGTATAGGGGCGACACCAACACCGCGAAGTATTACTAGCATGCAAATTGCTCGAGTTGTCGACACAGAACGAATCCCTTGCAGCATACGAGATCAGCCTGCGAGTCTCCGTCCCGATTTTTGTTGGAACGAAGGAGAACGAGATTCGGGAAAATTGTATCGCAAACGTTTCAGTAATTGGATTTAATGTAATAGAAATTAATATGAATATTATGCAATTTAGTATAAACTTTTGAAGGTGTACATCCGATTATACTCGGCGCAGTATATCCCTACTTTAGAAAAAAAGATTCGTGTGAGAAATAGTTATTTTGAAAAAGGTTTCTATTTCAGGATTGTATTTCGCTGCGTTCTATCATTATTCTCGGTAACTCGGTTGTCTGAACAGGGGCGCGGTATTTATTGCAACATAAACCACTTGGACCGTTTCCAAATATAAAATGAATTTCCCTATATTTATTGTCTCGCAGTATAAACTGTAAAAGTGTATTATGTACTGCACTCTTAATACCTGTTAATTTAAATATTCAACGTCTCGATCCAGCCAAGCGAATTCGTAAACATAAAAGACGCCCAATTTTAAATACACTTCTCCCTTCAATCATCCCCGTCCAATACAAACTCTGCCCGGATAAAACAAGCCCAAAAGAGCCGAGGGACATAATAATCCCGCATAATCACGCTGTTCCCCCCGACTGGCACGCGTTAGCGAACCAGCCGCAGCGCACTAATTCCGTCGCGAATACTCTCCCGAATTAAATAGCGATCAATCCTCCGCCGCGCCTTCCCCTGTCAATCGCTTTCACCCCTCCCCCGGGGGGGGGGGGTGAGAGTCGGGATCGAGGTGAAGAAAAAACATTTCCGCCTTATTGAAAACACCCTTCCCCTGTGACGGCACGCGTATTCCCGACGTTAACGACACGCGAACGAGCCTGCTCGACGTCGACTTCCGAGCACGGGCCACGATTCAGTCGACACGGCGTATCTGCTTATTCATCGTCCGCGTAAATGGGGTGACTCAACGCCCGTCCATTGGAACAAAGCGAAGAAACGAATTGGCAGCCGGCTGACGGCACTCGGGGGTGACTTTCGCTATTTCAACGACCAAGAAGACGGCGGGGCACCCTAAACACGAAGGAACACGATCGATGAAGAAAAGGGGTGGCGGTGGTTCAAGGGGGAATGAGGACGGCGGTTAGGATGATGGTACACAACGATCGTTGTACTATCTCCGGTGAACAAAGCCCGGCTAACCCCTACGTTCCGGAAGCAGAAGGGGGTGGAAAGCCTGGACGAGTCCTCGACTTCCGGTTCGTCCCCGTCGACGCTGAGGCAAAACGCGGTGGATCGATTCTCGGCTTGCTCGGGATTCTGTGTCGATCTCGAGGACGCCGCGAAAGAAACGACACACCTCCGAACTGTGCTACACACCGGTGCTCGCGTGGACGGCAGTTCGAATTTCGATCGAGTTGCTGCGACAGATTTTAGCGGTTTCCGTGGTAGATAGAAGGGGTGAGAGAACGGTGAATTGATGCTGGCCAATCGCGACAGCGATGTAGACCAATCTCACTGACGTTTCATTCTCCGGCGAGGAAAAGCGTCGTAGCGTCGTCGCGGTTGGTGTTCGCGCGCGGAACAGCAATCAGCGTCAGCGACGAGAAGTCGTCCGCAGATTCGATGAATCAGCGGGACCACGAGGAGAACAGAAGAGCAAGAAGGGGAAAAAAACGCGGAGAAACCACTATCCAGAGTGAAGGACAAAGAGAACGAACTCGGCAAGGGGTAGTCGATTTTCGCCGTCCCTCCCCAACCACCGCGGAGTTACTGGCACGAAAGACGAACGGAGTCCAGCTCGTGCTCCCCGGCTGATTATTTCGCTTTTTTGCCACGCCGGGCGTCGCGAAGAAAAATGACACGATCGAGGAATGCGGTTTTTCCACCTCCGTCCCGGCAGATAAAACGATTTGTTTCGACCCCTCGCCCATGACCATCGACGTTCATCGCGTGCCGGAAAGATAATCGTTGCGATCAGACAGTCGTGGTGACTCGTCGGGATTCCTCGCGTTTCGTTCAACCGGCTTCGTTGCTCGTAGAACATCGAGGAAGGAAGGAAGGAAGGAAGGAAGGAAGGATTGATGACTAGCTTCCGGCATTACCCCGAGAGTCCTTTTTTTGTTGTTGCTAGGATAGATGGATGGATAGGATGGAAGAATCGGGGGGATTGCACGATGCAAAGTACATATCGGGCGATGATCGCCGTATTTATGGTCGTGCGCACAGATTTCCGTTGCAGTAAAAAATTCGGAATTAGATCGTTGTAACTGTTTGATTACTCTGCCGGGAGAAATGGAGCCCCGTGATTCGTGATTAACTGGCACAGTACAGTATGAAAAATGCCACCCAAAAAGATCCTAAAACGCAGTTACACACGTTTACAGAACCGCGATTACAAAAATTCAGGATGGCTTTGCAGTTATAAAACACAGCGTACGCGAGTCAAGTAGCATTTCGCGAAGCACACACAAGCGACCTGAACCCGAGCTTTCTCTCCGAGCCGTATTCTCCAACGGAGGTCAGATCTTCTTCGTTCCGGTAGAACGAGGAGAGTCGGGAAAAAAGCAGGGGGTGGCTGATAAACGTCCGCAGCGAGGAGTCGCGAACGATCGTTCGACAGAAATCTCGCTTGTTTATCAAGAGCCGGGCAAGAGCCTCGCGAACGATCGAAGTTGCTCGCCGTGGCACGTAGTTCGACGGCAGTAAAACGATGATATACGAAACACAGAATCGAGTCGACGTCGAAGAAAGAAACGCGTCCCGGTGTAGGAAGGGAGGGGGTGGCGGTGAAGAAGAGAACAAAAAAAAAAATAGCGACGGAAGTTTCCAAAGTCAGCGACGAAGATCGTATAATAAAACAATCGTATTCCGGGCCAGCGGAGCGAGAAGCAATAAGAGCGCACGACAGTCCGAGAATATTCTTCAAAACAATATTTCGCGATGCGTCCTGAAGGGGACCCGGGACAGGGTAGTACTGTACGGCTCGCTAAAAGTGTATCGACGAACGTCGCCGACGACGTTCCGCGGGCCGTTTATGGATTTTCGATGGCGTCGAGCGTCGCGCTGTTGAAAAGTCGGATCCCCCGTTCCTTAACTTACGCGTACACTCCTGTTCATAATTCTTTTCGCAAAATTATTTCGGCAAAACGTTACCGAAATCGTTGATAACCATTAACGTGTCTTCCTTGTGCCACAAGCAACGTTTCAAGAAATTCTAGACCGGTTTGAAATTTCCTCCACGAATATTTCTTTCAGCACTTCGTATATGCACGTGTTTCGTTGTTGAAAAGATTTCACCTGGAACAATTCTTGTTCTTCTACTAAAGTAACATTAAACGTATACTCGTAGCTGATGTACATATCATTTCAACAATTCACATCGAACGACTAAAATTTTCTGAACTGTCGAGTGTCCTGTAATTTTTGAACTGGTCTGTATATGTACACGGGTGCAGAGAGGGTTACGTAAAAAGTTCCTTTTCATGGGCCGTAGGCATCCCTTTTATCCGGAGCTTTTCGCCACTGGATACGCGTGTAAACCTCCTTCGCCCAGTTTCCTGTTTCCTCGAGGAGGCTCTTGGGGCTGCCACGACGTCGAAACGTCGTGCAAGATTGAATGGGATGTGTGATCGCTGGGAGATTATGGACTAATAATTTTTTCTGTTACTATTATTATTATTGATGGGTGATACCGTTCTAGATCGGTGGTGCGGAAGGCTGCGGTATATTCTGGATATATTTCATACGTTTGTGAAAGGTTTATGTGTTTTACGAATGGTTCGTATCAGGCAGGAATTTTTTGTTTCTGATGCAAAAGCTTGCTGAACAATAGCCGTGAGGAATATTGCTTGCAAATAACGGGGATCGTTCTATGAATTTCCTGGTATTCCTTTTTTTATTACTGCTATTCCGAAAAGTTTTTTAGGCACGTGGAAATTTAAACGTGACGGTAGAATAGAACGAGCAGCTTACTGTTTTCGATTTGTTAAACGCAACCCTTAATTCAGTTAGTCATCCCAATGCATTGTATCCGATGGTTCTTTGTTACATGGTTCAATCGGATACTTAAAAATTCGTACGTGACTGTTCAATACTAACCTCGGATTACAGCCACGAATAATAATTAACTTAAAACGGTAATAAATGGTCTCCTAATAAATCTGACAGGAACGTCAGTGGATAAAACCCGATCCCCTTTAAATCCTCCTGCAACAATATTCTCCGCATTCGAATTTCTCCAAGTCAATATTTTATTTAAAAAAAAAGAGAGACCCACTGCCATTGGGTATAAAAAAATATTCCACAATACACCCTTCACACGAAACACGTTTTTACAAGTTGAACTGCAATTTTTCTCTAATAATAACTTGCCACTGGAATTTCAAATTCTATCAACCTGTTAATTTCCCCTCGTTCCTCGAACTCCGCCCGTGTACACGAAAATGTTCAGCAATATAATATCGATTGAAGTGGCGCAATAAGATAAAAGTTCCATAAATGATATAAAATTGCTTCGTTCCCGTAACAAACCCAATCTCAATGTTTCCAGCCGATTCAACGATTCAATCAAAATCATTATAATATTCCCTTCGTCGCGGCGACAAGAAGGGAAAACTCTTTCAGACGAGTGGGACCGGGCGTTCTAGTAACGATCTTTCGTCGGCGAATCTATGATCCAATTGAACAATCGTGTTCCGCCTTCGAACGATAGACGCGGTTCGTGACAATATAATGGCGACGTGATCATATAATAGGCGATGATGAGGACGCAACAGGGAGCGTCTCGTTCACGTGAACCGAGGAAGTCTGTACTTAATCGGCACGATGACGACAATCACGTCTGAGCAGGCCCGTCCCGCATTCTTCACTGAAACGTTAACCTCCGGGCAACGCCGATAATGCAACGCACAGATGGATAAAGGGAGATAGAGATGTCACGATAGAGAAGTCCTGAACGTCGATCGTAGAAAAGCGATTCACCGGTTTCCAAGCAGACGTAGCCGTGGGCGACTTCCTTTACTAGGACAAGCGGAGGCACGTGAATCGCGTTAAAAGCGCGAGGTCGTTTCCCCCGGCAAATTCCGCGAAATGTCCCTTGGCAAATATTGATAAGGCGGGACTTATCGCGCGGGTTGCATCGCTCCGAACTACTGCAACGAAGATATTCCAGCGGTGGTACGAACGCTTAGAGACTTTACGAGACACTCCCGGTCTTCCGGCGCGCTCGTCAGTGTAGAGCGGTGGATAGGAGTTTAGGACTGTCGTAAAGTCATTGTTTCCACTTACGGTTTAGTTTCGTTCGGCTTTATTTGGCGGGATTTTTGTAAATTAATGACAGCCCAGGTCTGTTGATTCGTTGGCGATATGCTCGGAACGCTTGGAGTCTGTTTTTCGAACGTTGAAATCTACGCTACGTTAGAGAATGCAAGATTAAAATAATACCGCGAGCGGTAACATTACGGACAGATCATAATAGTTCTTGCCAAGTGGCACGAGAACCGGCTTCCTGTTTGAATTTATTTCAAACGCACTGAAAGCTTTCGTATTAAAAGTTGAATTTGTCACGTGTTGTTATTGCCGCGGTATAAATACTTCGACCCCGTACTATTCAAAGAAATCCGATGCTATTATTGCACCCTCGTTTAACATCTGTCGCTCTTTGCCTAAAACTCCGAAAATATTTAACACTTGCATACACTCGTTCCACAGAATAATCCGCGAATAATGCAAACCTATTTCCGAACACCTCCTGTGAATTTAAAACGCTGTCTGAAAAATTCAAAACGAATTTCAACTACATTCTAAAAAATTCCAAATTAAATTACGTAAACCTTCAAGCGGGGATCTATAATAAAAATAAAAAAAAGAGAAGATATGTTTAAACCAGACATTTCCCTCGGTCACCATCGACAACGACCAATCTCCCAGGACACCGCACGTAAAAAGTCTCTGTACCTTGTTCGTTCCTTCAGCTTCGTTCCCCGCGCGTTCGCGGCAATCTTGCATAAACAGCAACGCGAAAAGGCGGCAATATAGATGCCGCATCAAGAAGGCTGCGGGTTGGCAAGAAATTTGTTGAGCCATTCGGTGGACAACTCGTTTGATAGCCCAGACCGCTTCCTACGGATATTGTGGCCGAGATGCGGCAGCTACGATCGAGCTTATAACCAGAATATGACCGCAGCTCGGTAAACGCTGGCGAAACGTATTTCAATCAAAGTTTCGAACAGCTAATCCCAAACGATTCTGCAGGGATGAAAGGATCATGGATGGACCGTAAGCTTCCTTCGTTAAACAACCCTTTCGGCGCACGTTCTCCTTGAAAATCGTCCGGACAGCTTCGTCCACGATCGTTCAATCCCCGGATATTGTTAACTTGAATCTCGTTAGACTTATCCTACCGAGGAGTTCGATCGCCGCGAATATATCATCTTGTATCCGCGCTGCTTGCACTGGACACGGTCCAGAAATGCTCCAGAGTGGATATTGGGAACGTTTCCAATATAAGCTCGCGAGGTTTTTAAATCCCCGAACGGACAATTACAGTTTCTAATCGTCGTTACAATTTTCCCCTCCAGGTCGTGGTGTTTAGAAAAATTCGATAACCCCCGTGACACCTTAATTAAACAATAAACTTCGACACCAGTCGGCCAAGTTCCACGAATTCCCCGAGTTCCGTGCATTCCAAATTTTCCTCTTTCTCGCACGATTTTACACAAAATATCTCGCTGTCCGCGACCACTTCAGCAGCTTCGTTGAACGGTATCCTCGAGCACACGAGTTCCAGAAGTTCGACCATTGCCACGGCCAAAAGAAGCTCGTAACCTGAAGGGAGGGAATAAAATGTCCGCCGTGAAACTGTCTTCACCGCCGTGTCCTGTGAAACCATTACTTAATCCACTCAATCTATCCAGCTTCGTCGCCAAGGTTCCTTTGATGCAACGCGTACAATACAGATATCGAGCATGGGAAATCGCGTAATGGCACCCGTCCGTTCGGTTCGCAGATCGGCGAAAAGGGGCACGACAGAAGGAAGAAAACAGGGCGGGCGGCGTGGCAGGGCGGAATTCGATTCAGAGATTTACGACGCGAATCGTTTCGCTGAAAGGAACCGAGTAAATTCCGCTGTAAAGAGCCCACGGCCAATGGAATCGCGTCTAATGACGTCTGAGAGCCGGGGCTATCCGAACCGAACCGGCCCCCGCTGACAAGTGTAATTCCTCTCCTCGATTCGAGCGGCAGATTTCGATTTTCTGCGACCTCTCTGCACGCTGTGGAAATTCTCGCCGGGAATCGTAACTTGTTGCACGACGGAGCGATTCCATTTTTATTCCGCCGCGTCGAGCTGAGAGGAAATCGTTCGGCCCTTCGAGGAATGATGGAATTTCGTAGTGGAAGGGTAAGGGAGGAGAAGAGAAAGGGTATCGAAAAAGTATTTTGAGGGGTAGGATGTGAAATAAATGAAAGTTTGACGGCTGAATGATGGATGGCGGAGGGACGAGGTTTATGGTGATTTGGTGATTTTAAGGTCGAATTTACGAGGCCCCTTGAGCATTTCGTCTTTGTCTTTCGAACTTTTTGGAATAAGTATAATACGTGTTATAGGAGCTGCGGTTTCCACAATCGTCTAAATAATAAACCAACGATAAATCTGGTAACGTGTTGCACGGCGAAGCTACATTCCACGTCGTGCGAAGGTAGATAGAATCTCCGGTTCTACGAACATCCATGAAATTCACATTAATTGAATATTCATGAAAGTGAAGATTCTCCCACGACGAGTGCGCACGACATTCGCCTTCGTTTCTGGAACGAACCTATCTTTCGCTGGGATGATCGATAAATTTCGCTGTTCGAGTATCAAGTTCCGTTTCCAATGGTTTTGGAAAATAGAACGAGAGCCAATGTTCCAGGTGTACGTGCACACAGTCGGCCCAATAAGTATTCCGCGCCCTTGCGCGGAATACTTATTACGATTACGAAAATTAATCGTTCAAGGGTTGGTTAAAATTACTCAAACAAATAAACTTCATACACGTGCTCATTCGTAGTGAACGATTTATTGGAAAACCATCGCTAATCTTCAGGAAGATCTTCGCTATTGGAAGAAGGATCGAACAATTTCTTTCACCGATCGTGAACGGACGAATACCTTGTGGGACCGACTGTACACGCAGAATGTAACGATGGGAAGAATATTCTACCTCGCCCAGCGATTATTCCCGAAACGATACGTTCTGCCTTCAGTGGGCCGATTTCTTGGCCGATCGAAGCCATCTCTGGCTGGCTGTTCACGATCGCGGCGCGGCCACATTAATAATTTATGTCGTTCGACGATGGGACGTCGGCCACCGACACGATCAGAAATCGTGAGCGCCGATACGATCGCCTCTCCTCGCGGAAACGCAAAAGAAACTCTACGTCGTCTAGTCACGCGCACCCTTCGCGAACCCCACGCTTCCCTTCGTCCACCTTTGTCTTATTCCCCGTCTCTTTCTATGGGGGGTGGAGGAGGGGGTGCGGGACACGAGGCGGGCTAATAAGGAATTAAGGACACGTGCAAGCTCCTCGCACAGAAGGGAGTCACCTGTTCCAAGGTATGAGACGGTGGAAAAGTGTCGACGTGCAAACTCGCGAAATATTTTTCAACCGGCTGCGAAAAAGTTTCGGGGAACTAGGTCATCCGGATTCGCCAAGGGGAATTACGCCGTGCGCCGTGATCTTTTCGGATATATTTTAGGCGCACCTCGCGCCAGGTTTCAAGAAAATATTTGTGAAATACCTTCCCCCTTTGAATGTGTTAAATATCAGGTGCAGTTCGGCTTGAAAGGTCGCAAGCTACTATGGAAATGAATGATAATGATACTAATTAATCGGAAAGGAAAATTAGAATGATCGTAATTATAATGATACGCAATGATTGCAAACCATAGAAGGAATACTGAAACATGTATTTGAATAATTCCAAACTCCTTGCCCGTCCTGTAAAACGAGCACAGCGACCGTGCAGCATTTAACAATCCCCGCATAACAACTGTCCTCGAAGTCTACTTCACCCCGAAAAGGGATCCAATAAAAACCACCATCTGCTCCAAAAAAGAAAAAGTCAACGAAGAAACACGTCCTCTTACAGCTTCCACACTATGAAAGACCCATCTGGCGACAATCATCGCGAGGAATTCGCGATGGGAATACCATCGACGCGCCCGCGGTCCCTTCCCCGTGCATTTATCCAGCGCACCGCCAACCCCGTTTGGCAGGGGGGTGCAACGGTTCGCGAAACGGGGTAATCGCGTTCAATTTCGATGCACGCGCGAAAGAGCATCGAGTTTTCAGTTGGCCGGCCACGTCGATCGGCCGCGGTACACACTTTACTTTTTGAAATCCACGCAGACGACGACAACGTTCCGGCGGCCGTAATTAACGTCATCGCCCGGGGTGCTCACCCCCTTCGACCCGCCCCATCGCCGTTCAACACAGCCAACCCTTCGCGACCGCCGCACACTTTTCCAAACGGCGTATCGTCAGCCATTCCCTGTCACCGCTGTCTCTCTTTCCACCGCGGCGCGGCGTATAATTAGTGTTCTCTGTTTCCCTCGGCCGGGCGGCCGCGTTAATAACGCCGTGCCACCGGCTCGATCGCGTTTGCGGCTTCGCTTATCCGTTTGAAAACGAGATTCAATTACGAGCCAGATCCGCCCCCTGCCCCTCCGACGGCGCGGACAATGCGTAGGTGTCGCGATTTTGTGTTTCGTTGTGACCGGATTGCTCTGCGGGTAGCGCCGCGTCGTTCCTTTGCCGATTCTTTTGAACCGTAGATTGGAAATATTATCGAGCGGCTTTGTGCACCGAGAACCGGGTGACGGTGATTAAGGGTTGGGGGTTGGCAAGTGGCGCGGGGCAGGCTTTCGAGGAGTTTGAATGTCGGGATTGATAGACCGGAACGAATTTATTTTAATGCGAATACCGGATAGCGGTGTTAATTGTGAAATTTAATTGTGTAAATAGGAAGCTTGCAGGACCGACAATAGTGCCGATTTGATTAAACATTTAATGCTGTGTCTTCCTTGATCGTATCCGTATCAAGTCTTGTACCATCCGTTTCATCGTTCGATAAGTGAGTTTTTGGGCAACAGGATATTAACATTGCGAGATTAGAAGAGTTCAAGCCGGTGGAATTGTCGCGACACCGAGCAATAATCGAGACCCGCGCCAAATCAACCCCTCGAAACAAACATCATCCAACAATGCTGAAACTCTCCCCCAATTCTAATCCCCCGCGAACTAACTTCGGCCCATCTAAAGTTCCGGTGAATTCCATTGACCCGGCCGCGACCTTCGCCGATTTTCTTCCTTTCACGAGTAAATAATATTTCAATTACAACCCCGTGCCGCCCCTAGCCAGTGGTAGACTTCACCGCCCCCCCCCATCCCCTTTAATAAGCCAAGTCTAGAACAGACCCAGGTGTAGAAGCCACAGGGCAACTCGGAAATGGAAGGACGAAATAATGTTCGTAAATCTTTTCCATAACAGATTCCACGGCGGCATGGGGCGGTCGGTTGGGCATTGCCGGTGGCGGGGACAAAATAACCGATTATTCGAGAGGCCACGTAAGCCTGTAGCCGTGACGTGAATTTATTCGGTCGATTTTCGAGGCAAGCCAGTGCCGCTGACGGTTCTGACTGATAACGGCCACTTTGCACAGCTTCCCCGCCCCGCTCCCGTTTTCATAGAGACAGCCACTCTTCAGAAACGGGGACCGCTTGATATTCCGTCGGTGTAAAGGCGTTGGAACCGCCGCAGCGCCCGCACCACCGCCCTCGTGGACGGTCAAAGTCGATTCTCGCGAGCCACCAAACCCAACCCCCGCGTTTCGCGCTGCACTCGACAAATAGTGGCGGGCGTGAATTTAATTCCTGCTACGCGCCCCTCTTGCTGAATCGATTGCTGTTTACCTCTGCGGACCTTGAATCTCTATGGCGTACGATTACGGGGAGGTGTTTCCGTCCGCGTCGAACGCCTGCATCGAGAATCCTATTTTCTGAGAGGTTCGATGGTCGATGGGAAGGAAAATTGAACGACGCTTAGACGTGGGATTTGATTTGAAAAATTCGCATACTTATGGGGGGGAATAATATTGTTTCCTTTCTGTTATGTGTGTACGCGGTTGCTCGATGACCCAGGTGTCTTCGTTTCGAGATTCTTATGCGGTATTTATAGCGGGGAATAAACGCAGCAAGTTCTTTATACCCTTGCGCAAAAAGCTTCTGCGTGTAATGGAACACGATTTATTTTACGCCTACGTTTATAGCGTACAAATATGTTTCCTCTTGGCTATTCGTGCATAAGGCTGCTTGATTCATAGTGTATTGTTTTCTTTTTTAAAGGAACGGTGCTTTTTCCGGATTTTCTGGCGTCGCGGCGTATAAACGAATGGCTGAAATGTAGTAACAATCGAGCAGATCCGTATCTCTGTTCTCATAATGGATTGTTGAACTGCAGCCGGGGTTTTTTAATTGATTAAACAGCATCGCGTTCGCAAAGCGAAAACGCATAAATCTTCCGCGGATAATATTACTTACGCTCGTTTAAACTTTCCATGTATCAATGCAAAGCCTTCTCTTTTCCCGTGTTTAATTTTGTGGCCAATTTATCTTCAGATTAAACTAAATTACATTTTACTATTTTTCTGACGAGAGCAGCCCTTCTCAATAAATTTAACTTCGCGTGCCTGAATTTCGCGAAACCATCCGAATTCTCACGTCACCCGATTAACGATCGTCCAGTCTAATCGACGAAATCGTCCGGCCCGAGATTTCCACGCAGAAGAAGCGATCAACCTCTCGTCTCGTCCGAAGCAGGTTTCTCCTCGCGCGGCCGTGCAAAGCTTACAATAAAAACGGGTAGCACCGATGGAACGGTTGGCCATTAACCGGGTAACGTATCCGCGGAAAGGTTCGACGAGCGTGGCGGATCGAAGTTGCACTCGAAGAAGCAAATGACGGCGAATGGCGGAGGCCTAGTTTTATTAAATCTTTCTCACGAAACCGTAAATAAAGTTACGAGGCCGAGCGCGTCGTTCGGCAACGAAGTTCAGCAGTTTGTCAGCAATTTTTCCTGCGTTATCCGGCAACTTTCGCTGCCCAGGCTGCAATTAAACTGGCACGCGAGGAAACTTTCTTCTTCTTGAAAGCGAGTGAGAGAGCCTGAGGGGCGGGGAAGAGAGGGGAACGTCAACCGGGCGAAATAGTAAACTGAGCTGGTCCTGGGCCAACGAATGCCTGCCAAAAACGCTAATGAATGCCAAGTCGCGCGTCCCTTTCGCACGATCCGCAATAAACGGCTCGGGGGCAGACACATTGTGTGTCTGGCCTGGCTGCAAATGTTTGTGGCAGTCGAAAATTGAGAGAGCAACCGTCACTGGGATCGTCGTGGGTTTTCACCGTTTCTTCGAGGTGAGGGAAATCGTTAAGGGGTGATTTATGGCCCCGATGTTGTTTTGTGCCCCGCATATTAAGATCCGGCGGTGGATCGAAGGAGTTTCTTTTTTCGCCCCGTTCCTTTTTCGTGGACAGATGCCTGAGTTTTTATTCCCTTTGGGGAAGAAAGTTACGATACCGAGTACGTTGTATTTTAAAAGACCGTCCGTGCTTTTCCTTCTTCCTTTTTTAGGGACTCCGCTTCGTGTTCCGCGCCGCGAAAGATATTTCGAATGGAAAATTCCGCGGTGGGAGATAAGTTCGTGGCATTTAAAATGGCATTCGTGTGATACTCTTATTCTTTTGATAAATGGCGCGTAGGAACCACGAGACAAAGGCACCTGAGGCATTGAAGCGCTACGTGCACACGGCGAAGGAAAATAGTGTCCGAGAAGATCATATTTTTTTACTGCACGAATACTTTTCGATCAACCCTGTACTGTTTCTGTACATCCTATTGAGTGTGCAATCAAAATTGAACGGCACGAGAACGTAGAAAATTCGATGAAATTTGTTCCATTTAAGAAAATAGTGTAATATACATATAACTATTATTCAGTATCGTATCACCTAAAAAAAATTGTGTTACATCCAAGATACAGATGACACCAATTGCAAAATTAAAGAAGCGAAATTCACTGTGCGTCAAAGCGCACAAAAATAAAGGAAGAGGATTCCAATTACAGCGGCTCCAGAAACGATCCAAGAACACAGTTCGAAGCGCAATCTTCGAGCCACCTCAAAGCCGCAACGATGCAAGAAAGAAAAGGGGAAAGAAAACGGCGGTAGGGAACACGAGTCAAAGCAGCGTCGCGACTGCGCTTAATACAGTGTACCGCAAAAAAAGCTCCCATCCAGAGTGATAAAATCGGTAAGGGATGGCGGAGGGTGCGTGTATGTGTGGTATGCCGCAGGGCAGGTGCTAATTGTCCCGACTGCCCAAGTGGAAAACGAACGAGCCTGCGAACGAAACCGGAAATCGCCGGCCGAGAAGCTGGCGTGTCGCATGATTTGCGGAGACTTTTATTGCCCCCGGTGAGAAACGTAGATGCTGCTCGACGATACGCTGGTACTCTCTCGCCACTGCCACAGAAAGAGAAACAGAGAGAGTGAGAGAGAAAGAGAGGGGGAGAAGAAATAAAAAAGGAAGAAAAGGGATGATCGATCCACAATCCACCCCCTTCGCCCACTCGTGTTTCTACGTTCATGCAGCCAAGCATCCGTATCCGAGGGGTTAGCCAGAACATGGTTCGATGACTCCTCTCTTCCTCTCTAGCTCTCTCGCTCTTTTGTATTTTGCGTGGAGCACGTGGGGAAACGATGAAATCAATCATGTTCGCGAGTTGAGGCTTATCCTCAGCGGGAACCGTAAAGTTTTCGAATATTTTGAAGGAGGGGCATCGACAAATTTCCCGACAGTCTTTTTTGAGGGTGGAATTTTTTGGGCATACACAGCTGCGTCTTGGTCGACAGTGGTTTACGAATAAACATTTCTTTTGTTTAAGAGTTTTATGCGCGGTTTCTGGGAATTCGGAAGAAAGTTTATTTGGACGAATTCGCTGGCGGTTCGCTGTAACGATTTGTTGGCACTTGTGCGCTTTTGATGGAAGCGGAGAGGAGTTCGTACGAGTGAAGACCCGATGAATGGAAGTTTGGCTCTGATTGTTAGGAATAGCGGATTTAATAGCGTCCGCGTTTGTATCAGCGGCGACTACTGTGTGTAGTCTGGCTCGGTTAATTGGCGAGGTTGTAATGCGATAGATGCAAAATTAAACAGCGAATACTTTATTATTAGACTTATTATTGCTAACATTTTGGCATTCAAATATACTGAAGCATTTCCATTTTCGACTTCTATGACACGGATTGCGTATTCAACAGAAATTAAACGGTTTTAAATAATGGATAGTATTACAATTAAAAGGGACAGTGTATTTAAAGCTTTTCGGCCTCGGGTTAATTAAAATGTCTGCAGAATTGAAACATGTTGTATCATAATTGATTGACGTGGCATTGAACGTGTCTGAAGAGACCAACACTTTTGTTACTCCTCAAAATGAATCGCACGTTACCGAGAACGGCATTGCAGACAAATGATCGTGGATCAAAGGTTTTCCCTTTAAAACACAATGTACACGTAGTATAATATTCGTGCGAGTCGCTCGTTTCGCGAGGTGCGACTAAGAACCTTACGAGTCGACGACACGAGAAACGCGCGATTTCTCGACGGAGAAACAACGTGATCGCGACCTATCGATCCCATGGATCTCCGTGTTCCGCGCTTTATCGCGACTGATTCAGGAACTTATACGAACAGTAGTAATTGTGACCGGCATAAGCTCGCCACGTGAGAACTCGCCAAAAAGGACAAATCATTAGATTTGTTGCCTCCTCCAACTTCTAAATTTCTGTACATTTTAATATTTATCAAATGTTGAGAAAAGATTGTCGAATTGAAAGAATGGCAAACAATTTCTTCGATATTTTCATCTACGTTAAACGCTATTTCGATTGATTTAAATAAATCCCGACTACCGAGAGGAAAATTGTTGGAAATATGAAAAATGTTTCTTAAATGAGGTAGCAATTGAATAGGAGCTACACTGTCTTATTGCAGTACAAAAACAAATCTATTTGGAGAGGAAACTTCCTTCAAGCTGTTATATAATATTTTCATAGAAAACTGGATACTAGACGGCCAAACGTGAGACCATGGAACACTTCAGTTCTCAGCTTTTCCAGCGAAATAACGTTTGTCCTTCGGTTACGGTCCGATTGGAGAGCCCTCGTGGGTTCGATCGTCCTCTCTATATTGTATCTTCAATTTTCCACGATCTCGGAATAAATTGGCGCTGCTTGAAAACTTATTCGCGGCTGCTATGCTCGCATTACCCTTCCTCCTAATTAATTAGCTCGAGGAAAATAACGAGGTCCTATCGGCAGAGGTAGTACCCCAATAATTCAGAATTCTTAACCGCTGCAACTGTGGAATATTCATTTCTTATCCAGCCAATTCTTGCGATCGTACCGGATTGTTCCGTTCTCCTATCGCTTAAAGTTCGTGCTGCTCCAATTATTCTTTAATTAATATTCACGCTTAATTTCTCATCCAATTTATTAAATCGAGTTGAAGTACATTTATTACCTTTCATCTCACGTCGAGCGCAACCAAGAGGGACTTCTTAATAATGTTAGCTTTCCTTATAATGTTATATCTCCAATTTAATACAATTCGATTGCTCGTTTCTTCCATTTCTATACCTACCTCGCATAAATTTCCAATGTACGTGCATATACGCGCGAGGAATGTTCGCAGCGATCGAAAATAATGTCCGGCTCACTCGCGACGGTTATGAATTGAATTGCTCCAACAAATCTCGGCCGCGTCTCATCTGAAAGTCCGCTTCTTGGCCGGCGGCGCAATAATGAGGCAAAATGGCCGTGAGAAATGCGGCGGTGCGGCTGTTGGACGCCGCCCAAAGACGATGAATTATCGGGAATCCAGTGGTGGTAAATTTTCAGTCGGATGCCTGCGGGAAATCCGACGATGGCGCAATTGATCTTGGCGCAAGAAAACGGACAATGATCCAATGAATACGCCCGCGACGCGCAACGAACGTATGCGCGTCCACGGGGATCCATGGGCCGCGTACGGAATTAGAGTGTCTGTGTCCCACGGAATTTTACGTCGATGGAAACGGCGGTTCTTAACGAGCTGTAACGCTCGCCAGCTTAAGAGACGCGGGTCGTTTGGACAGAGCAATTGCGAACGCGACCACTCGACCTTCTTGCGATCGCCATTCGCTGTATTCTCAATTGCATTCGGTTGTATCTTCCAAGAGGTCGTGGAGTTTTATGGCAGCTGTGTTCGTTTGGCTTGATAGCTTCGAGGGAGGGAACTAGGTTTGTAAAGATCAGTTACGGTGGAGGACTGTGGAACGAACGGGTTGACAACATTTTTCGCCACTACTCGCTAATCTCTTCATTTTTATTCTATTTCACTTCCCGATGCTCTACGTTGACGTAAATCGTGAGAGGGAAATTTCATACAATCCTTGTGTCAAAGTATTGAAAAATTTGCGGCTAAGGGAAAGAGCGTACAAGGAACAGAAAATCTGAAGCGGAGCGCAAAATCGCGTAGGGAACGAAAATTTGCGAGGTGAACAGAAATTAAATGACTGCAAAGAACGCGAGAGGCAACGAATATTGCATCCGTCATTTTCATCGCAAAATATCTCACGATATTTCAACGGAATGCGCACAAAAGAGTTACCGGCAACGTCCGCGTTCAACGCTACGGGGATACAGAGAACTTCTTGCGCCAGGCACAGAAACACCCAACTTTTCCTCGGGGTCCACAAAGGAAAAAGTGGGATAACTCTCCGGTGCTTCCGGAATGAAGAATACGAAAATTTCATTACCGCCTCTGACAGAAAACTTTCGGCAAGTTCCGCGTGAGATACTTCTGCCAGAACTTTCGCCGACAATCGTGCATCCTGTTCTCCGAAACGATCCACGAACCTAATTTAACCTATTCCTCCTAATCCTCCCTGGCTTTACACCGATCGCGAATTTCCTTCTCGATTCCTCCGACGTTAAACAATTGTCGGCGAACGTTCATCGAATCGAACATTCATAACACCGCGTCGCGTGGAATCGAAGTTATCGAACGAACAAACGCTGACAAAAGGAACGAAATTGTCGTTACTAAGATATTGTTAATCGCAAAGAAATGTTCGCGAAACATTGACAAAATGACCGGTTTGCAACGGAAGCTCCAAGAAATATTAAATCGTCCATCGACGGGAAAGGAAGGGCACTTGGCGCGATCAAAGAAAATACAGCCCTGCCCCAATCGAACGACAATAACGCAATAAATCTTCGATTCGCCGTTTCGCGGAACGCCGACGGATCCGAGGGGAAACGGAAAGAAGAAGGACGAAGAGATGTTCGGCAAACACAGCCACTTCCCGTCAATAACGCGATTCTCGTTAAACGAGCCTTCAAAAGAGACGCCCGATATTATACGTCGCGAGCCCGGTCCCGCCCCATTTCCTCCGTCCTAACAACCTCATTGATCCAGCGATCTTATTACGGGGTGGGGTGATCGCGAGCGATCGTCAGTCGACGGACACGTCGTCGCGTCGTTTCGATCGATGCCCCGGAACGAAGAATCTATTTATCTCTGACGAGGAATTCAGAAAATCCGATTAGCGATAAAAAGCTCGTTTCCAGCCACCGGAAGGGGATGTCTGCCTGCGGGGGAGGGGAGGACAGGCCCGGGGAGAAGAGGGCAAAATGCGCCACGAGGCGACCACGTTGTCCAAACGAATGTTTGGTAACCGAACGTCACGCTGGATGATGGATGACACGCTAATCGTTCCGTATTTACGAGCCGCGACTTTTTCGGCATATACTCGTCCATCTTGGGCAGAGCAAAACCGACCGCTCGGAATAGACTGTCGTGCACAATGAACAAAAATGTTCGAGGGTTCAACGCGTTCGGGTGCACGGCTAGGCGTTCGCAACCGAAACGCGATGGGGAATATTTCCTGCCCCGAAGTCCTCGATAATTATTGGAGCAATTGTTCGAGGAATTGCAGGTGACCTTTGTATCTTGACGGGAAATAAAAGTTAGGGTAAAATGAATATTCAGTTTGATGTATCTTGTCGCGTTGGTGCGAATTTGGCGGTGAATTTTATTTCGACCAAATTTGTATATAAGAAACAGTTTAGGAGCGACGTTAGATTAACATACCAGTATCGGTGAATGGCTGGGGGAGATGGAATGTTGACGTAGAGTTTCGTAAAACTTACCTGAAATAGAAAGAGAAACAGTTGTTAGAGCATTGCGCGACGTGAATGAAGCGGGTGAAATATTTCTGTTTCGTTATCGAGATGGTTCGTAGGTATGCACATTCTTTCAGCCGCTTTCTTTTAACGTTAAATTGAAAGTCTCGAAATTGAAATAAATCTACATATATAATGTACTACATAGTAAACAGTGTTTTACAGTCGAGAATGTTTAAAGATCTTCTCGTCGACGATTCCGAGCGAACAAAGTGTTCACAATCGAACAGCCAAGCACACACGGAAATCCTTGCCGTCAGCATTCTACGGCCAACATTCTGAATTCACTTCACCAAAGAACAAAACGTTGGGACACGTCGTAATCCATATTAGGAATCGTGATCCAAACCTGTAACACTTGTTACAAGCACAAACCGAGACGTCAGACCGAAAGTCTCCCCTTTCCCAACGGTCGATCGTACCTGTCTCACCTGAAGAACGCTGCCCCGGTACAATTCTTGTGCCAGACAGCAACATCCTTCGTATCTGTGAACGGGAAGAAAGCAGCGTGCTACACGAGCCGCTAACGAAGAACAAGAAAATCCCGGACCATCGTCGAGATTGACAGGGGGTTCGTGTGTATCGCGTTACATCGACGCTTTTAAAACGCTTCAGACCCCGGCCAGGCATCAGTCAATGGAAGAAAAATGATGCCGGACCCTTGCCTTGGCCCGGTATTAATCGAGCCACGGCTTAAACAGTGCGACACGACATTAATCATTCAAAAATCTCGCCAGTTACGCCGTGACGAGCAGTCTGTTCTTCTGGGTAACCTGAAAACGTGGTAGAGGGGAAAAGGACCGTGGCGAAGAAACGTTGTGTTTTTTCTTCTTGTTTTGAGAAACTCGTTAGAAGAGACCCGACAGAAGTACCGGGAAATGTTTTCTCCGTTTTCTTCTGGAGAAAGGTATTGCGACTGACAGGTTCCTTTTATATTATCGTGATTTCCCGCGCGCTGATTTAATTTCCTCGTTGCATCTCAGGCGAGCCTTAATTTTCGTTCACTTCTACTTCACCTGGAATTCGGTGCAAGGAGTGTATCGGGGAACTGTTTCGTGATACTCTTAAGAAGGAAGCGTTGCATAAAAGAAGAAGGGTCGGATTGGCGTAAAGGGTTGCCGAAGGATCACGAAGTTCTACGTAACTGGTCGGCAAAGCGTCGACGAATCGTTGGCCGGCGCTAGTTTACCCCGAAAGTGAGAAAAATAGCATAGGAAACATCACCCCTGCGCGATCAACGATGCGTGTCGTCGCGCGGTCCCGATGCTTTTGATCGATCGTCCCGAATTTATTTATATTCCATCGAACGGCCGCACCTGGTGCCATTAGCCGTTTCTCATTCGTTGCGCGGACGGTCACGAGAAAAAATATGAAATCGCCCTAGGCCAGAAGCCGGCACTCTATCAATTTTTCGTTCGACGAGAGGAATCTTCGATCGGCCGTCACAGTCCGAAAGAAAAGAACTCGGAATTTTGTCCGGCCACCCTTGTCTTCTTTAACTTGTTTCCTTCGGTTACGAAGAGGGTTTCATTTCCCCTGCTTATCGCACAGGTCACTTAGGCAACATAGAAACATTTTTCCTTCGATTATTGTTAACAGTAGATTTGTCCCATGAGCTTTGCTATATTTAACGTGTCAGACAGATCATAAGAATGACAGCGAATGGTCTTATTGCAATTCATCACAAATTCGTCCAACATATATACCTGTACCGTGTTAATAATTTCGAAGCAGGAGATCTGAAAACCGTCAGTTTGACGGGCTTGGTAGTACCAGTGTTACAGAAAAGTAGAGTAATAAAAATCCACAGGTGGCAATGCTTCGCACGAAGAATATCGTTAATGCATTGTTACTTCGTTCTGCGCGTGACATTTCGATTTTATCACGGGGGATCATCAATTTTTCTACCGAAGTGGAACAGCGTGTAGCACACGTCTCGGCGAGGGTCTAGGAGAAAGTTCTGGCAAACAGATGACGCGAAATAATTTACCGAATCGATCCCACGAAACGCAGCTCGTTATAAATGTGATAATAAATTATTCATTTCCACGACGATTTCACGGAGGACCCATGAAAATGATTACAACTCCCATACTAAATATCCAATCGTAATGTATTTCCCCGTTGGCTGGCTGTCTCACAGAACACGCGTCCAATGACGCAACGGCAGTCCACGCGGTGTCATTCGTCTTAACAAGAAACCGATCGATAGCGATTAACTTTTCCGCCGGTTACAACCTCGCCCGTCCACGCACCTGTGTATCTAATTTATCACGAAACCCGTGGAGTGCGAGCAACCTTCCTCGCCGCTCCAACGGGAGTCAATTTTCGTGGCCTTATGGTGCTCGCGTTTTATTAGCCCGAGTGGCCTGCGTTCGAATTCCACCTTCCGAATGCGCGCCGATTCGCCGCGATTTTCAACTATCCGACCAGTTTTAACGAGGTGCACACCCCGCCGTAGAGGAAACTCGACGACCAGCAGACGGTCTCGTTCCCAGGCGAAGCTAGGACCACGGTGGTTCGAAACCCGACGTCGCGTCGAGGAAAAAGGACTTTGGGAAGAGGACGGAGGAGGAAAGCGAGGAAAGGCAGAATTAAAGGAGGAGAAGAATGTACGGGGAGAGAAGAACAGGGGAAGAGACGAAAGTAACAATTAATTTACTTCGCTTACGCTCGGGTAATTGAAAAATTGTCGATAGCTCTGAAGGAAGCCGATACCAGAGGGGTAGACGGGGAGAGGGGCAGGAGGGGGGGGAGGCAAGCGGTAGATATAAGAAGCGAGAAAACGGAGTTAATTAAAGCGACGTGGAAGGGCTGGCTACGAGGGCGGAAATTAAAAATGTAAATCTGTGTGATTGGAAACCGCAGTGGAATCGAATCCGTGGCCTTTCGATTGGCGAGTCGCGATTTTTATTACAATCGATTCGTCCCTTGGAACGGAACTGGAATCTGGGGTGGTTATGGGGTTGAAGGGTGGGCGGAGGATGGGAGGTGTGATCATGGCGACAGTATCGTGGTTCGCGATGATTTTTGCAACTGTTTTCCCTTTGTCAAATCTGGGCTTCGCAGCTTTTATTGCGTGAATTATTCCATAAATTCTCGATGCTTGCGTCTGCGAGAATTCAGCGAAGCCTGTTAGCTTTCAATTTGAAGGAGAGTATGTTTACGTCTGTTTAATTTATTTCGTAGCCAGAGGCGCTGTCTGATATTCACAGGAATCCCAAATTGATTGTACAATTGTGTATATAAATTCGCCCAGCAAAGCAGCAACTTAAAATAACTTACAATTAGCGCGGTCCAACAAATCGACTGGGTACGCGATACCAAGTTTCGCCTGAACTTCGTGAAGAACCGCGGACCGTTTAAACCGACTAAACTGTATAACCATCGAATCGATTAATATTCCATTCTGCCAATACAATGGCAAACTTCGTAACGAAACAACATGCCTGTATTCCCCTGGAAATCGAAACGCTAACTAGTTACGCACACGGTATTCTTTAACGCGACATCTTGGACTTAAAGATGCGAGATAAATATTAAGAGTGTACAAATTTATTGGAAAATATTATCAACCGTTCTAACAAGAGAATTGTTGAAGAGGGAAGAAACGTTTCGAGTCAAAATCTGCTTCAAAAAATGGGTGCGATTAGGGTTGGAAATTGTAGCTCACGAATAATTCATTATTTCACTGACCGTGTGTGCGTTTCTTGAATATCTATAGGTAGAATATTTTTCCACTTAAATCGCTAATAGTGCATGGGAAGAAAAACGATTGCCCCGACGTAATTATGGAACAGAAAGTATAAGAAACTTCTGGATTGCGTTCGAATGTATCGCGAAACATAATTCGAGGCGATAAGCTTGCCCCGGTGGCGTAATGAAAAATTATGTCGTCACGTGACCGGCGAAATATTTAATTCCCTCCGAATCTCCATTTGGAGATCTCCGCGGAAGCGAGCTCGATTTACGAGCGACGTCGTTAATTACTCGGGCAAAAAGTTACTGCGAATGTTCTGCCGGGTGGTAAACAATTTTTTGCCAGCTGCCTCTAATAGCCGTTTTGCGGGTTATACACCTTTGTCGCGTGCAAAGAAGTTCTATATTATAGATGGCATCGATTTTTGAAACTGTCCCTTTTTGTAAGGTTTCGCACGACTCGAGTGGAAATAATATTTATTTAATCAATTCATTCGAATGCGGGAAATCTTCGATGATCCGTCCATAGAAAAATAAATAAGAAAATAAACCTCATTACTCGAAAGGGCAGATGACATTTTGAATGTCTCTTAAGAAGCATAGAAAATTTATTCAGGCAAATTTTTATGGGCTGTAGTGATTGTACAGTACTCAATTCCCCTTCCAAAGCTAACAGGTTGCATCGGGAAAAGTGCAATTTGTGCTGTTTCATTGTTCACATTCAATTTGTCACATATCCAAGCTGGGATATTGCTGATATCCTTCTGCTGTCGAAGATTCGGAAAATAAAAGATCCTCGTCGGATTTTCGATCCGAACGGGAACACCGTGAAAGGTTCTCTCGCTAGTCTGATTAGTCGGAGCTGACCTTTGAAAGGAATTCCATGCAATCTAGAATCAACGCGGATTGCGATTCGGCTACGATCACGGAGATACCAGGAATTTAATTTCGACTCAGATCCAGGTGCATTCAACTGTGCGCGGGGCCTCCGCTTCTTTTCAAAATTATTTATACGAATAATAAGAAAGGAATGTTGCAACAAGCCAAAGTAATTACTTCGATGGCAGTATCCGCGAGAGGACAAAGCACACCATTTTTCCCAGACAGATTGTTAATCATTTTATAAATGACCTCGTACTTCTCACATTCCTTGCCAGAACCTCTATTTTTTTCCACAGTGTGTATCCTTCTCACCGTATATATCGTATTAATTTCCAACGCAGGCCAAGCTTTCTATCTTCGAAATTATACCGGACAAATTTCTCAAAATCTCCACGCTTAAATCCGCAACTTGAACAGACTCAATTCAACAAATAACTTGTGAATTGAAATAAAATCGTGCGAAATCAATTTAAAATTCCAGCGTCGCCTGGCCAAAGGGAATTTAAACGATTCTATCGCCCGTTCGACTGTACACCCTCCACCGTCATTAATCCAGCACAGAGGGCACATGAACGAGGCGCGCAAGACTATAATTTACTCGGCAACGTTTGCCAATCGGTGATACGAACATTCCTAGCAACGCTTGTCTACATACGTTCGTCGTGAACGATCCTTCTAACCGGCGGAAAAGTTCCCTGTGTTTACGAGAACACGCTGTTCGTCAGATTCGTAAGGGTCAAAAATCCCTTTAGCCGCGCTTTATTACCTCCATTATTCATAGAACACGAGCAGCAAGCCGATACGATCTAACACCTACTCGATCACGGTTCACCGCCGTCTCCATGCGATCGACAGCAACGATATCACTTAAGCCGCGTCCAGTCCGGCCGATTTTCATCTTCGATCGTTCCCCCCCCCCCCCCCCCCCCAACAAATTACTCGTATCCCCGACAATTTACCCGGTACCTGTTACCTATCGTCGATTGTGCAACGTCGACAGTCGTCCGCAATCTTGTTTCTGTACGGCGCAGCGAAGATGATTTGTTGACGTGGAACGAAGACGCGTGACTGGTTAAACGATGTCCTTTATTTGTTTAGACGTTTTAGGTGGCTGATGAACGACGCTGCTTGGAAATTTATTTACTTCGGCCTCTGGAATATCTGAGACGATTCTATGTACAGAGGGGGGGTTACTTCGAAACGATCAATTGTTGCGAAATTTAATGGTGAACGTTGCATTTGTGCGCAACGAAATGGTGGAAGAGAGGAAAGTGTTGACGGAGGTATGCACATTTCCGAGCCAGTGTACGTAGTTCGAAAAGTTTATTGTTGAGTAACAGGCGGTGTTTGGTTATTGTGTGAGAATTTTTGTTGAACTTGTTTCACGGTGTAATTACTCCGTGGGCATTGATTCGAAAATAAAGTGAAGCGAAAGGTAGCTATTAGACTTGCCCTCGGCAATATTCAATAAATCTCGGGAGAAATGTGTGTTAGAATGAATAAATAATTCAAGGAGCAGATCGAAGGTAAAGATTGCAATGACATAGTGGTTCTGTGACGTTCCTCGATACAAGGAATTCCTTTCCTTGGACTATTTCAACCACGTTCGTAATTGCAGTAAATGCAACGTGCAAAATATTCCTGTTCTACGATATTCATGAAAGAAAAATTCCGTTCTTTTATTCGAAAAGTATTATAAAATTGTCGAAACTTTATCTTCCAACGAAATAACAATTTTTCAAAGATATTCCGTCCGTGGACGAAATGAAATCCACCGTACGACGAAATAACAATTTTCTATCGCAAAGTACCATTTCAACCCACGAATTGAAGATCCAGTGGAAACAAAAGGGGAAACAAAACGGTCCGTGGAGTCCGTAACGGCGGGGCAATCAGGAGGGGGTTAATAACTGTTCACAGTCTGGAGGAACGCGAGCCGTGAACGGAAAATCTCGATTGTCTCGGATTTTTAAAAGGCGATCGCGTCGGGCAGCGACGTGACAGGCGTTCCAATACCGGGAAAGAAGTCATTCAAGTGTCGATAGAACGGACGATTTATCGGCCACGTTCGGCGAACGAATCAATGCGATCTAATTTGATTCGCGGTGAAACGGTCTGCTAACGTGAGCCAGCGACAATCCGCTACTCGCTTAGAGAAACAGCCGATTAACCTCAGCTGAACCTGTTATTTCGCGTTTCCAACATTCTTTCACGATGTTCATTTACGCGGTTAGGTAATCTTATTCGTCACTGAAGCCTCTTCAAAGCCACAATTTCTTTCAATGGAAGTGAATTGATAATGCTGTACTGAGATAACAGAGATATCGAAGTAATGCTTCTTTTTTTTGTTGTTCTGTTACAACACGAGAGAGAAATGATACTGCATTTCAGATTTAATACCGCCGAGGATAGTCGTCGAAAAATTTCTATGGAACAATTTACATTTGCATACCCGTCTGTAGAAATAAAATACACCGGATGAATCGATCGTTTCAAACTGCTTCAAAAAGAAATATGCGTATCCCGAAATCAGACAAATCGCAGAGCTTCGTTATATTATAGCGCGAACAAAAAATCGAAATTATTACCAAAACGAAGGCGGCATCTAACTTTTGCCCCACCTCCAAGAACGACACACACACTTCCTCGAATTAAAATCCCCTCCACGACAATCGAGCAAACCCGTGCTCCCATTCAAAGCTCCTCAAACTCCGCCAACGTCCTCCTTTCTTTTCAGCTTTAAGCCGAAAGGTGACTCTCGTCCTCTCAGACGTTCCACTCTTGGATTCTCGCGAGCGAATCGCGCCCTCCGTGTATCCTACCCCATCCGTGCACTCGGTGGAAAACGCATGAGCGCACCCGGCCGCGAGAATCGTCTTGCGGACCCTTTCGTAGGGACACGAAGGGTTGGAATGCGTCGGTGCGTGAGTCGGGGGGGGACCTTTGGCGACAGACGCCATCCCATTGCCAGGAAACACGACCCCGTAAAGGAATTCTCTGTGGCGAACGGCTCGCTGTTTCGCGCGATTTACCCGTGATTGCGGCAAAATTCAGGGACAGAAACTGTTGCGGAGAGCAGGAATCGAAACAGCGACGACCGGTCCGCACGGGAACTCGTGTCCAAAGATTGCACACTTTGCTGCGATTCCCCCGCGCCGAGATTGGAAATTACTTTCGTGCTTCCGGGGGGTTGAAACGATCGCGCGTACGGGTTGAAAGCTGTTGTTTCTTTCCCCTTTTTCTAGAAATGTTTATTTGCATGGAAACATTTGGCAAGTGCGAAAGTCCTGTCGCGTGCATACGATTCAAACGATTGTGGTAGAATTAAATGCATGGTAATCCTACTTGTACCGTAGTTATTTGAACGTTTCCATTAACCGTCTTCGATTGATCCATATAAATATAATCCACACGTGGCAACCGAGCACGATTTCTCCAATTCCATCTAGCAAATTCTAAAATCCCATCGAATTGCAAGAGCAACCTATCCCCGGTGAACAATGCGGCCCAATTTCCGTCGATCTCGCTTTATCAATCTATTCGAACAAAATTTATCCAGGCGAGGAACAAAGAAAAGAATTCATTCGCCGGTAGCATGAACGTCGATGCACGTCGTCGTCGATGCAACGCCACACACGCGCAGAAAAATACACGCACACCGTCGTCCGCAACAGTACTTAAGTCGAGCTTTCACAGTCCGGTACGCCACACCCGTGCAATCGAGACGAGCCGGCTCGAGGCGGGCCGAGCTCGCGTTAATTCCGCTCGCATAAATTCCAGGATTAAGAGCATACGTTATACTTAGGGAAATGCGAGTTTCGTGCTTTTCGCTCCTCCTCGTCTGGTACTGTGTCCCTCTCGTCCCTTCGCCCCCCCCCCCCCCCTTTTTGCCTCCTACCAACGCCGACACCCCGGCGTTCTTTCACCCCCTTCGTTCTTACGCCACCCTCTCTGCCACCGTCTTTCGCGTACTTTCATTCTTCCGCGCGCAAATTGTTACGCGCAGAAACGAGGTTAAAGATCGAACGCGTCGACGTTTAGAATTAATAGTTCCTTTCTTTATATACAAGAATATATTTCTCCTTTATCAACGATATTTGTCCTTTTTTTCTTTCCTATGTTCATGCACCTTCTCCGACCATTGTTCGGCGTACTTTTCGTTCTCAAATCGCAACTGTTTCTCACGCCGCCGTACCAAAAATATGGCAACACTCCTCGCCGTCCATTGACACACCTTTCGCAATTTCCATCCCGACCGCAGTTCGATCCCAAGAGCGTAGGGACGGCGAGGAAACTCCGGCAAGGGATGGTCAGCTCTGCGCAGATCAATGGCCGATTCGTTAAGGGCGGCCAGAGGTTCGTCCGGGAACAATGGTCAGGCTGAAAAGTCGCAGTGGTCGGTCGTTAATGGCGCACGAGGCAGCACGCGACGCTCTAAGTGTTGGCGGGCGTGCTTTTCAATAACGCAGAGTGGACACTTGAAACAGTTTCCTTGTAAACATGCTAATGGACAGACCGACCGGACGAACGCGGCTCGACGCGATCGCCGTTGCCGCGATACTTTCGGCTTCGACTAGATTAATGATCGGTTCACGCTTCTGCTGTTCAAGGAGCGCAGAGAGCGCCTCGTTAAGCGCCGCTCGTAAATTCGACGGCGAGCGTTCCAATTCGACACGGTGGATTACTGCGAATTCCTTGGATCGACTGGACGACGAATCGCCTCCTCGATCTGTGTGCATTAAGATCGCAAGAACCTTCCGTACTCTGGTAGCGGTGGGATCGGCCGATGTTAAACGGGGAATTCGGTGGCTTCGTGAATTTTCTCTTCGTTTTTTTCTCCCCGTTGAAAACGATTTCGAAGAAAGTGCAACCTTCGCTCGACTATTCGTTACGGTGGACGTATTGCGATCCCGGAGAGTAATAATTGTAAAATAAATATCGTTTACCGAGTCCGGAGGGTCTTTGGGGATTAACGGAGCTGGAGATTGAAGGGCGGAGAGTTATTGCCGATGTTGTAACGGAGAGGAGCAATTAAAAGGTGAATGCCGCTGATCGGCGAGGTTGGCTCTGTACTTAGTTGATGGCGGAGTTAATGTCTGGAAAGTAAATTTTGGACGACGACGGACGGGAACGGTACTTGCAATCTGAAAATACTTAATTGAACAGCCAATAAATATGGAAAGAAACGAACTTACATCCGGCGACCCCTGGGAGAGATGAAAACGAATAAAACTAAGATAAAGTAATCAAAAAGTACAGAACAAATGATATCCTCTATTCACTTATCCAAAAAAACAAATACAACTGAATGCCTACCTAATATCTATCTGAGTAACATCGAACCTCCACAATAATCTCCCGCGGTATCCAAATCGCGAGCCAAACAAGGCGTACTAAAATCACGAGAGAAACGCCGATAAAGTCTCGACGAATCCAGTACCCTCCACAATTAGCCGGGGAACAAACGGCACTGTCGGTACACCGTACCAAGAAAGGGAAACGAAAGAGTACATGGACTCGTACAACGTTAGTGGATTCGCTGGATCCAGTGGAATTGTCCGGAAACCGTGGGACACAGACTCGAGTGGAAACGTCGCGTCGCGTCGAATCAGCGACGATAAATCTCCGCGGGGGCAATAAACGTCGCGGCGCTCAATAGTTAATGGCGAATCGTTGATTATGTCGCTGTTTCGGCGATAATCCACGACCGCGATATATATCGTTCGCGAATTTTTCCGCGACCGGATCGTATTTTCCCGATCGCACCGGCCGCCAATCCACCGGGCAAGAAGAAACGCGTTAAATCATCGTGCACGGCTCGATTACACCGTCGACGATAAATATCCCATCGCCGGAACGAATCTATGCCCCTCGACCAGTTATGCTTACGCAACCATCGTGCGATTTAATTGCACGTGCCTCCTTCCTCTTCTTTGTTGCCCCTCCTTTGCAGTCTGCAGTTCTTGGTCTTTTTTTTTTTTTTTGCCTTTTATACATCTTGGTCGAGTTTGTTGGTTTTTTCCCGATTTCTTAGTTTCTCTCGTTAATGTATATCATATTGGATAGCAGTTTAAGCGAAGTCTTGTTACCGTTCGATTTTGTGTCGCTCTTCCTATTTTTGTCCTGCATTTATATATTTCTTTTTGTCGGTTTCTGTCTGAATTTCAACTTCGTTTTTCTATCATGTACTGTCTTCTATATTATTTGTTCTTATTTTTTTACGTTAAGTTTTGTTTTGTCTGTTTTCGTTTTTAGACTGCATTTTTTTTCCAAACACTCTTTCCCTACTTAGGATCGGTAAGATATTTCTTTTTCACCCTGTTTTATGGCTTTTCTAATTTTTCAGTCTACGTTTCTCGCTTTTATATGTATCCCGATTTTCAACCTTTCTTATACATTTGTGTTTTTCTCTCTTTCTTGCAACCGCACGTTCGATCTTTCATCTCCAGCTGCCGATTCCAGCTCGATCAGCACGCCCCTCGCTTGTACCCAATTATCGATACGCCCGTTCGCAATTACTCGGCGTACCGATAATAATACGTGCGACTGCGTATCGGTTCCCTGGAAATTATACGTTTCTCGGAAAATAAACGACAGGCATCGCGGACGCGTCAGTGGCACGAGAAATCGTTTATGCGGATGCGCGCCGCATCGATTATTCCGAACTGTTTCCCTCCCCCTTACACTCTATTAAGATCTCGAAAGATTACGATGCGTTATTCGGTTCGAAACGATTACGATGGTCGATTTCAAGCGGTGTCGGTGTCGTTTTTCTATCAGTCGTTGAATAAGTTGTTCATTTCCTTGCCCGAGAAATCGACCGGTTCTACTGTTTGCTTTCTGATACACGGTAGATTGCCCGTTAATTGAGATCGACTCTTGACTAATGACCGTAATGGCTCCCGAGGTAGCCGAGACCTTGAAAAGATTAAGATTCTTCCTTACTGTTTTCGAAATTCACCGAATGGAGCAACCCTACGAGATCTCAAACATTTTCTGTGTTGTTCGGTAAATTTCGCTCGAGGTGTCGACGATTTTTCACCGTCGCAATACGTCGAAATAGGAATCGAATGGTCGAGTACTGCTGGAAAATTATCCACGATTTTGCAGCTTCGTTATTTGCCGCGGCGACTAGAGACGCCGTGCGTCGAGATGTTACGGGCGGAAAATTAACGAAGGGTCGTCGTTCGCGGAAAAATTAACAACCTTGTCGAGATTCGCATTGTTTGACCCCAGGCCGCGGAAACGGAACAATTAATGCCAACTGGAAATTATAATTGACGCCGCGTTCGCTGCGTCCCGGAACTTTTTAATTAGGCATCGCGCCGCTTAACGTTCGACGACCGGATGAAACTCTGGAAAAGCTGCGACATCCTCCACTTTTCCAACGTTCTCGCCGTTTCCATGCGCGCGTTACCGTTCGCCGTGCCCGCGAAAACGATCTGCAATTTGTTTCGACGGAACCCGCGTTGCGATAAATCGCAACGAAAATTTACTATCTTAAGCCAATTATACTGGACACGCGAGTAATTCCTGAGAATTCAATCGGTGCACAAAGTACAAATTTCCCTCGCCGATAGGTAATACGATTTCGCGAGGCCCCGATGTCCAATCGCCAGTCGATTTTCGCGGAATAAAATCGAAATCGAGTGAAACCAGCGTGAAAACAATTCACGCAATTAGCATTGACCGCGCCGACTCCCACGAAACCGTCGATACCTTGCCTTCGATCTGCCGTCAACGATTCGATCGTTCCATCGCGTTCCAGTTTCGAAAAGGCGAAACTTCTAGGTGCGGCGATCCCTACTCTGATAACCGTCCACGCTCGTGAGCCTGCAACAGGAAACTTTCCCAGCCTCGGCAAAGATCTCGATCGTTCTCCATGGCTCCTCCAAAATAAACGTATTCGAGCCTGGCGTTCGAAGAGCGTCCCTCTTTCGAATTGTCGCCCAATAATTCATCTCGCGCGACTAAAAAAAACGTTGAGGCGGTCGGGTCTGAGGACCGGGCAGGCTCGTCCATCAAACTTTCAACGATCCGACGCAACGCCCACCGCAAACGCCTCAACAGGTAAGCCTCAACGATTCGAGAAGTTCGATCGTCGTCGGGAAGTTCGGACAAAAGGGCGTCTCGACGGTGTTTCGAGGGAGGGCCCGAGGTGTCGAATACCGAACAGAGACTCTCGCGACCAGCACAGATCGTCCAGCGGAGATAAAGTTCCGATCCACGAGAGCAGATATCCGGGCGAGCTTCTCAATTAGGGATCGGAAGTGGCTCGAGGCTAACTGGCGTGCTCTTTGTTCTACCCTGCGACCCCTGACTCCTCTGCTTCCGGCCGGCCATTGGAATATCGCGTGTCACGAGACCACGCTCGCATATAGCACAGGTGATCCTCCGTATAGCACGGTACGGGATGGGTTTCCTTTTCAGTGGAAGCTCGATCACCGAATGTTGGGTGGAGCAAACACTTTCAGAAGGTGGAGGTTTTGACGATATTAATGATACAGATTTGGCGAAGGCGATGCTCGAGCTGGAGCGAATTAATACGGAGGACGATAGGAAAGATGGGCAGTTTAAAGGTGAAGGTTTTATTCCAGAAAGCGCGCACGAAGGCATAAAACCTTCGTACACGTTTCAAGATGTACGAGGAAAATTGGCTATTTCGAAATAAAGCGACGCCCCCGGTTCGAGCCTTGTTAAGACGCATCGCGACCTGACCCCGTGATATTTCATGGGCCAGACGACAGGGATGTATGGTGGGGGGTAAGGTAGTTTGTCCACGCATCCCTCGCTGGGATGTCTACGGCTGGGTGTGGTGAACTTTCGAAAGGTGACAACGATGGCAGATTTAACGGCGGTGTGTCTGGTTTGGACGAAACTTGTAGATGGATAGTTATTGATTGATTCAATTTATGTTGATGCGTATGATATTTGCCACGAAAGGGGTACGATTTTTCATTTCGTATTTAGCGTGCAATTTTTTTCCGCACAACAAATTATTCGCCTCGGCGCGAGCCTGTAAATTAATTTCTCTTTACGTTCTGCATAGAAAATTAGTACACCGGTATGTAAAATTAGCATACTGTAATTAGTTACGGGGATGGTTGGTTTAAGTACGATGTTACAAAAAATTATAGTAATTTGCCTCGTTTAATATAAATAATTCGGCACTGAATAACAGCGATCCGTAATAGTTTTTCGTACAATAATTCAATAATTCTGGCTTTTACTTAGTTTCCACAGAAACTACAAAGCTGGACAATTTGGTGTTTCACACGTGACCTTTTCCCCTCTTAGGTTACGACACATCTAGCACAGAGAGTCAATTATTAGCCCAATCTCTTGGCTTCACTCCTGATTTTCTTCTCGGTCACACAGGCCCCGGACGGGTGGCACGAATTTTTCTCGACACACGATCATTTCTGGAAATGCGGACGTCCGCAATATGGCGTGACGGACAACTTTTCCTTATCCTATCATTACCGCCCCTACCAGTGTCCCCAATTCCACCGTCCTGTCGCATGCTCCACGGTCAGCATGTCAGATTTCGCTTTGTCCCCCCTCCCAAATCCAGATACGATCCATTCGTATAGCTAAGTCCGCCTGCAGTATACGATAACGAGCTGTTCTCCGGAGAACTCTCATAATTGAGAATCGACACCGTCCAACTGGACCGCGTCGAAAATAGTCAGCGAACTCGAAGCATTTGTAGCTATGGAACGAGGGTTCTGAGAGTAGTTTGCCGCGTTACAATTTAATAATGCATTCTTGTTACAATAATATTCTATCACCGGTTCGTCAGAGAAATCTGTACTATTAGTACTATTTCAACGTTTATGCAACAGTGTCGCAGAAGAGATGTCATGAGCATTACTTAAAAATAAATCGCTGTCTCGCTATTCAAAACCATCCCATAATACGAGACCGTAGAATTACACCTGTGAATCTCTCGTTCTAGGACTACCAAGCCAAACGACTCCCGATTCCGTGTAATCTGATCCAAGTCGGACAAGAGCCGTACCCTTTCCCGCGGATCCCGCGACAGATTTATTAGCCGGCTACGTTAACCCTTTCGCGCATAATGCTCGTCTAAAGAGCAAGCAGGGACAGGGCGTCACGCGCGATACACACCGACGCCGTGTAATTTCACGGACTGCACACCTGCAGCCAGCGTTAACGAGAGAGACTCCACGCGAGGACTTGCTCGCTTTTTCCGACTAACGAACCGCCTTCCCGCGTTGGCCCGCCAGCGACAGGATTTAAACAGGCGGCCGCGATGTTTTTCGAGCCTCCGCCACCGAAGAAGAATAAACTTCTGTCGGTGAGGGGGTTGAAAGTAACGCGGAGTAACGAGGCGTCCAATTATCAACTCGTCGTCGTCGTCGTCGTCGTGACGCCGGGCGACTCGGGACCGTCCAGGGGAAGCACATTTTTCATGGCGGCACAGGGAGGGAGGTCTACAAGGTGTGCCGAGAAGTCCGCGATCCCGAGGGTGAGTTTGAATCGTTCTTAGGGCGTACGCGATGGATGGTGAATTGGTTCGATGTTTGTCTGCTTATTGGAGTAATTTAATGAACCCCTTGCGCACGAAGGTTCATTACGACAATTGATCTTGTGAGCCACACGAAATATTTGTACCGCAACAAAATAATATTTTCAGCGATGTTTACCATTTCTCTTCAACCTCCTCTTCTCTCCTGCATTCATTAACGATACCTTGAAACATCGCAATTAAACGTACAGCGAAATAAAATGGACCGATCGGTGCCAGCTAGCTAGAAAGCAACCCCTCAAATTGGTAAATAATTGTCCATTCGATACCGATAAAGGAAATGCTACAAAGTAACCTGTCATCGTACCAGACGCGCATTCACGAGCCCTTCAATCAGACTCGAAGCATCCCTAATGCATCCATGGAACCTTCGAAAGTGCGACACAAAGAATTGAACAGTCCCAAGTCAGGTGTCAAACCGTCCACCACCGGCCGGCGATGAAAAGAAAATACGCGCCAGCCCTTCGAAACCGAACTCCCCGAAAAGCTTTCATCGAGCTCCCTTTCTTCGTCCCGATATTCAACGCCATATTTTCCGTACACCCTGTGAAAATGTCCACCCCCGTTCCCCCTCCTCCAGCAACCTCCGCTTCCACCCTGACCGCCCCTCGTCGCGAAACGACGCGAGTTTTATTCAGTTTCTCCGAGAATCCGGCGAGAGTCCCGTCTGCGAGCCGCGCTAACGATTCCGCCGGAAAGTTCCGAACCAGAGAAGCCGAGAGGAGCCAAGAGGAGCCAAGAGGGATGAAAATTAAATAATTCCGCGGCGCAGACGAGCCGATCTCCTCGCGGATCGACCTCTCGACGGTCGGGCACGCAGAGACTACGGGGATTTACTGTCCGTACCTGATTGCCTCGACAAGCGCGTTTCTTTGATCGTAAATCCGGCTTGGCCTCGCGATTGTCGCTGCGAGACGTTTCTTTCGTCGTGTCGTCTTTGTCCCCCTTTCTTCGCTGTACACGTTTGCTTAGCGCGGTACAGTGGCCAGGTACGTTGGAATGCTTGATGCGCATTAGAGCGACGTCTGGCGATTGAGAGTCTCGGTACGAAGACCGATGGACCTTGGAGGCGAGATTTGATTCCTCTCGAGAATGGTATACGAAAGGGTGGAATTATTAATTCAACTGTGATAGTAACTTTCTGTGAAACATTGAAATGATTCTCGACACTGTCGTTCGTATTCTGGTATCGGTCGGAATGTTTCGCACTTGAAACGGACGTTTAGAAAAATCGAACAGAAATCTGACCAGAAATTAATTACCGACTTTACCGAATTTACCGAAATTAATTATCGCCGTTTATCTCCCAAACAATACAAGGCAAGAGAATCGGACGAAATTGTGAAAAGAAACGTCCGAGTTCAATTTCACGTCTGATATGTATAATGAATAAAATCGGCCGCCATTTTCCCCCTCGTTGCCCCTCTCCTAAGCAAGTTTCCTGCCCACTAATCGCCCACCAGACATCGATCGCTTGCAAATCGCCGCGTTAATCGCTTTCTTCCACCAGTCCACCGTGGAAACAAGTTATCATTCGAAGAACAAGCGTGCCAATCAACGTTCTCTCTCTCTCTCTCCCTTTTCCCTTCGCACGCGAAACTGCATCGAGTTCGTTGGATAAAGCAATTACACCGCGTCAGAAAACCGAGCCTTTTCCTTGGCTGGTAATCGCTCGCGTAATTCCGATCGACGAAATCGAGTATCTCCGGTTCCAGGAGCAATTTGCCGGCCAATTAGGGATCGATCCGTCGGTGCGCCGTTTAATTGATCCCTAATTGCCGCGATAAGTTGGCGGACCGCGCGGAAATGGATCGTGGTACGTGAGGCAAAAGAGTCCCCATAGAGTCCCGCGGGAATAAACTTAGGAAAAAGGAGGACGGAGAAAGAGTGTGTGTGTTCCCAGCGACTTGGAAAGTGGCCTGATCACGCCACAGGATCTTGCGATCAGCCGAGCGAACTGCAAAGTTTCGCTGGCTCGTTAGTGTCGCATACAGACTGGCCAACTTCTCTATTTACTCGCGAAATTCTCGACGACGATGCCTGAAATATATAGTCCCGGGCCAGGAGGTGGCGGTGGTGCGGCCTTCGTTGCTTCCATGTTTGCTCGTCCACCGGCATATGTACTTCGTTGCTCGTTTTCTTTTTTTTTTCTGTTTGGTTCGAAGAAACAATGTGCCGGGTTGCAGGTTTTTCCCTCTCAGAATTAGACGGCCAAGTTGGCAAATAGGGGTGGGTCGCAGAACTCGTAGTGCGCGCCGACGTTTTCCGGCTAAATTAAGAGCGATTCATTTATGCCGAGGCGTAAATTCATTTTCCTGAAACGCGTGTCGCTGTATTCCAAGTAAGAAATGCTGGTTTGAATTTCGCTGAAAGGTAAACGAGCCGCAGAATCCAAATTTCGATTCGTCATTAAACGCTCCGGCTTCGCTTCGCTCGATTTCATTCCCGACCCCGTTAACGGCATCCCATGAACGTCGCTCTAAGCGTTAAACAAGAATCCTCGACTCCTCGCGTTCCAACAGAAACAGAACAAAGGGCGCAAAGATCGCCATTTTCCGTAGCCAGCGCACTTAATTAATCTCGTCTGATTCGCGTAGTCGGGTAAACATCGCGATCCCGACAACTTCCACGAACTTTCACGCTCGAGAACGCTTCACCGCCGAGGAAGAAACAGACGAGCAAGTTCGAACGGCAGCTTCTCGCGGCGCGCCGGAAACTCGTGGATCTCCGGATGTTTGGTCCAGAGTGGAACAATGGAGGCGACTCGCGCAACTGTAAGTCGTATTAGGGCTAATCCCGTGCGGAAACGGTACAAAAATCTACGACTTTCGACGGCGCGACCGGTGGAAACGATCTTCGCCGTTTTCCACCTGTTCCGTCGTTCCCCCGAAAACCAGGGCGGAACGGGCGAACGCGGAGAGGACGCGTCGCCGAAAGGATAATCCTGTAATTAATACAGCGCATGCAACAGATGCGGTGACGTTGCCGGGCAAAAGGTGAAAAAGGCACGGAACTTTCCGGTTCCCCCTTTTCCGACCGTGTTCGTGACTCTGCTTTTCCGGGCTTTATACGGGCCTCCACAGAGAGCCGGAGCTTTGTGTCACGCGGAATTTACCGGGTAGGGATGAAAGGCGGGGATTTCGATCCAGTTTCTTTATCGCGGCAGTAATTCAAGATATTGCGAGACGTATGGGAAATATGCGGACCGCGATCGGTTCTGGGGATTTCGGGGGCGAGACACAGCGCGTTCGGGAACGATGGTGTATTGTTCGTCGAGGAAACGCGGCGTTCACAGATCCGTTGGGCCGCGGGGATTTTTCGGGAAGCCAGAAGTTCGGGAGATTTTAAGCGAGGTTGACAGGCGCATTGAGAGATGCGCCCGTTTTCTGGGTAATTTTGAACGCTTTGAGTGTTTAGGCTGGCGTGCCTTTTGTTGGGGGGATGCGACGAGACAAATTGTTTGGAGAACTCGAACTGTATCCTGGGTAAACAGATTTACGCAAGGACTATGTGTTTCGTTTGTGTTGTTTAAATAGTATCGGACGATCCTTGTTGCGCAAATCAGCGGCGCGAAACAGAGCCAGCGAATTATTATTATTGGGAAAGGTGTATAAGACTGTCCTCTTAATATTAATTAAAGGTAGAACGAACGAAATGAAATATCGAAAATGATTTTCCAGGTGACCGTTCCTTAAAACGGCCTGCAATTCCGGTATTTCTCGCGGCGCGAAACGACCCCACCTTTTATCAAACAGATTACCAAAAAGAGAAAGCATTCCACCGCTAATATTCCTCAGAGTTGCGTAATTATCCAATGACGCGGTCGGTTTGAGGTTGCAGTACGTTATTTGAAATTTATGGCCGCCATTGAAAATAAAGGAAACCCGAGAAGAAGTTGAGGAAGGCTCGCTCGAAACTTCCACTTCGTGCCACGCAATCAACATCGAGCCCCCGGTTAAGGTAAACGAAAAAACCAGGCAGACCATCGTCGCAGAAGAGTTGGAGGACGAAAAACGGAAACGCAGCGGGATCCGGAGGAAGCCGCAGCACCGTGTAGGACATACTTAATCGTTCGGCGAGCCCGGGCAAGTAACAGAAACTTGTCCCGTGTACATTACCCTTCTGCGATACTTTCTCTTTCTCCCTTGTCCTCCTCCTTCTCTCGTCGTCCGTCCTTCCCTTTCTCTTCTCATCTTTCTCGTCCTCCCGCAGAACACGGGACGACTCCGCGGTAGTAACGAGAGAATTGTTTCGAACGGTTATTCCTTGGAGAAGCCCACGCTGCTTGCGTGCAAACCGACCAAGGGTTGCAAAAGTGTCCGTTTCCGACTTCATCCGCGGCTAATTACGAGCCTCGTTCCGTACTGAGCAAACTACGCCGCCCGAACCGTATATCACTGATAATAATTGCAATTTCCGCGAGGTATTCAGCGGGACTTGTTAAGAAACCGCGAAAGGGGAAGTGGGTAATTTGAATGGGGGCATTTTTCTATTGTACTCCTTGATACTGCCTTACGCTGGAAATATCGCGGGCCTTGAATTTATGTGGGAATTTTCGAACACATTCTTCAGATTATCCCCGACGCTGCATGGTTAAATATATCTTGAAAAACGCGCTTGGTAATTTTCTGAACGACGTCTCGGCGATCGTGCAATGTCTCTTATTACACGAGAAATATTGAGTCACTGTGCAAGAGTTATTTAGTTTGACAATCGAATATAATCGAAGAAGAAAAACCTCGCACACATCGGCCTATCTATTACACATCGTCTGCGTTACAGTGAATCGCGGAAATAATTAAATGCACCGTGCTCGAATCGCTTTAAGCCTTATACATGCGTAATTATAATGCGTACCCTACGACCAGCCGCCGAAGCGTTAATTAAAGTGGAATTGTTCGACGAATCGGACGGAACCGCGGCTCCTGCCGAGGGAAGGAATAAAGAAATTGGAGGGTACTTTTAATTTCATCGCGGGCAGACGGAACGATCCAGTTGAGGTGGATAGAAAACGACCCAAGAAGTTAACCTCCCTCCGCGGTTTCCCTCGGACGTTGTCGCGAGCACGAGAGAATACCAGCGGCCTTTCTTGCGAGCCAGCAAGAAGCACGGCTGAATTGCCAGCGTTTTACAAAGATCCTCCCAACTTTTCGGCCCGGGACACTTTATCCTTTGACGCGACACTTCGTCTACCCAGGCTCCCTGGCACAATGCAAACCAATCTGCGGGCCACAATACCACGGTAGGCTTCCGAGTTCTTTGTTCTGTGGGGGTGTCTTCGACGCGTCCCGGCTGCGATAACTTGTTTCGACAACGATTGACGCTTGGATGGATTGTTATCGAAGGCGCAGCGGTAACAAATAAACGGGGGACAAATAAGGGCGTCGGAAAGGTTCGATTCACTGCGCGGAATGTTACTATTCTAATGTAGCATACAGAATTGAATGTACGCTCGTGTTACTTTCCAGTCATGTTCTTCGTATTGTCACAATGATTTAATTGGCCAAATTATTTTTCGGTTTCATCCCATCATCGTCCATTGTCAATTAGGAGTCACGTGTTCTTGTTACAGTACACTAATTAACATTTTTCAAACCGTGAGAATAAATTGTTCCGCGAAGGGATATTACAATATTCGTTTCCAGATACAGGGGTAGGTAAGTGCTTTCGATTTGAAAGTTGTTCAACTGCGCAAAGAATTATTTCAATTACATTAGTGGAATCAGCGTCGTGCGTGTAAGGTCTGCCACTTGAACGTCAGCCCCTTTGCAAACTCAACGATCGTTACCCGAAAAAACCTCATCAACGGTCATTATCTAACCGTGCATTATCTAATCGCTCGCTCTTTCCCTTGCGCAACGTCTAAACGTCGCGTTACTCGAAAAAGGAGAAAAATCGCGAAGCGGACGACAAACGCAGTTCGGCCCCAGCCCGGCTCGCCGGCGACTTTTTACTATTGCTTATCACGCGAGCCGCAGATAACGCTATGAGAAATCGCGCAACTATTAATTTCAGCCTTCCCCGGCTACCGCCGTAGGCGCATTCAACCGATACCGTTTCATAAGAAGCTTACGCGACCAGAGGCTGTCGGAATAAAGCTCGGCCACGGAACGATCAGGATCCTGTTAGCGTTTTCATATTCAAAGCGTACCCCCGGCGGACCGTGCTGTGTTTCAGCCCCGAAGACAAACGAACGAGCGGATCTACATTGTGTCCCGGCGGATCATTAGGCCGCCGCGACGCTTAAAGCCTGCCTCTCGTGTCGAGTCGATGGTAATAGGGGCTGTTTGTTTCCCGACGGAAATCTTATGACGCGCGGTCCCTCCTCCGCGATGTTTCCCATGTGATCCCATTTGTTCCGCCTGCCATAAGAGTCGGGCGATATCGCGTCGAAAGTCAAATTTATATGTACAACACGTTCGTTCTATGAATGGACGAGCGGCACGAGAACACAGGTGTACGTGTGTCCATGCACGATTAGCGGATTAAGCGCGAGGTTCAACCCTTCTTCTTTTTAATTCTTTGGAATGCGGGCCTTAGCGAGGCGAGGGTAAGTTGCGGGGCGGCGTGTCGGTGATAGCGCGGTGGTTAAAATTTTTGTCGTTGTTAACGAGAAAGCGGAATAAGTAAGACCGCTGTCTAATTGTTAGCAAGTTAGTTGAGACGTTTCAAGTAATTAGACGGCTAGTTGCCGACTCGTGTACCACGCGATGCGTTAGGACTGGCAGCGTTAAAGTCATCAAGTAAATCGGCCGTGAATAGACGACTGACCTATACCGCCGTGACAGTGCTTGTCTAATTGAAATCGTACGATGATTATTGTAATTCGTCATAAATCCACTCGCATAATTGCGTTTCACAGTAGACAAATTTAATGCATCAAATTGCAACGCTCGATTAATATCATTCACAATTTCTCTACAGAAGGCCAGACAATAGGCTTCTAAATAAAAATGAAACCCTTCCCCCTGCCGTCTTCGCGTCCTCACTGCATACCCATAGATCAACTATCCAAACTTCGACCACCGTAGCAACCCTCTGTATCTCCTTTCCACCCATCCGAATCGCTAGAGCCGCACGAAGATCGGGGAAAAATAAACCCGAGCCAAAAAAGAGTCCGTGAAAGAACCTCTCGTAGGAGGCAAAGAGCGAGAGAGAGAAAAAAAGGGGCGATAGGAACAAAAGAAGATTACGATCCGACCGCACGGAAAGTCAGAAACCCTGGTGGAATCCTACACGGGTCTCCTTTAAAAAACACCAGCGAATCGGAAGTGTTCGATTCCAGGGGAATCCAGGGTTTCGATGGCGGATAATTTCTCGTGGAAAATCGCGGGAACACGGGAACGGAATGGGCGAGCCTCCGAGTCCATTTGGCTTGCCGGGCGAACCTCGGGGCGCCCGTAAATCCCGCCGCGTAAATGAGTTTCGCCTCGTAAAAGCGAAGGAATCCGAAGAACGGTAGGGCCGTGGCCGCCTCTGATACCTTGTGGACAAACTGCACGCGTATATACCTCACGCCGACCCGTTTCCACGGCCACCCCCCTCGTCGTCGCTTTAACTGCGACGAGTTTATGCCGGGAGGGCAAGACACGAATCTCGCATAGTTCACGGTGTCGCGGTTTCTTTTTGCGAAATTGGCAGAGCGATGCTCCTCCGAGCTGCAGCGGTGCTGAAACATTTAGAGCCGGGATCACGGCTCGTCTCTTTCGGGTCGACGCGAATTGTCCGCTTTAATTCGCGAACGTGTGGTCGGGTAGAGAAGTTCGTTTTCAACGATTTCGCGTTGCCACTATTATTTTGTATATTATCAGGGCGACTTTGTCGCGGCCGGTTAATATTTCGATTGCTTTATCCGCTTTTTATTCGAGACTTCGAATTCTTCGTATCAGTCGATGGATGATTATATGAATTCTCTACAGTTTGTAATGGAACCTGTTTTAACAGAGCACGTGTTGATATATTTGGTATCTTAGTTTCCATTTAAATTGGAGCTACTCAGTTGCCAGAGTGTTGTTATTAAAATATACCGTTCCACGCGGCCGTGACAGGTGTCCCCTAATTTAACCACGCTGGCTGCGACGTGGAACTGCACAATCGAAGAAATTTCTGTGCCTCGATCTATAGGAACTATATTCGTTTATTCATGAAACGGCAACGATCGATCCCCAAGGCGGCGCGACGCTCAAGTGAACGCTTCGACATTATAGTTTTACGTTTCCATTGAAACTCTGGGTGAACTGCACGGGCAAATCTCACGGCCAGAAATTAACCCAGGAATTAGGTTCAGTTCCCACGGATACCGATGCAAATTATTCATCCCGCCGCTGGCTATCGGCGCACAATTTGCACGGAGTTTGAGCAGCCTTGAGATTTAATTCTTCGCCCCGTCGAATCCCGGCATTTGAATTCGTGAGTGGTTTGCGGGATCGGTGATTAGGATCCCGGGGTGTTTGGACAACCTGAGTGTCCTTTGTCTTGGGACCGACCTTCCCTCGAAACATTCCTTGCGTCATGGTGTTACGAGACGGGCAGGTTTCAGGTTTTCGACCTGATTGTACTGGGCCATTCAAGAAAAGATCTTTTCTGGGACATACTTTGCACGGGGTTGAATTGCACCGAAGATTCGAATTTTCATTCGACCAAGTTTTCGTTTGAGTATACATATGCGCTGCAAGCTGAAAGCTTTGGGCCGGTACTATTATCATCATTATTATTATTGGATCTTTGTCAAGATTCTCAAGCAGTACAGAAATCCGAGGAACATTATTTACAATTTAACGCGATTAATGGAAAATCGGACAGAATTTCGATATTGGTAAACCTAACTGAATTATAATTCTTCAACATTTCGTTATTGGAGCACCGAAGACCGAAGAAATGAATTCCCTGCGATTTAGGATCCATTAATACCGCGACGGATCGAAACTTGTGAGCCAGCCTCTACAAACTAAATACCACCGTTAAATGCGACAAGAAGCTTCTTCAACGATCGAGCACCGAGCAATTCCAACTATTCCCGGAAATAGCTCCCGATCCATCGCGACTCAATCGATCACTCGAGCATCTCCGTGGCATCGGAATCGTGAAAGTCCACTCTCTACCCCGAGACATCGAATTCCCTCGTATCTCGAGGCTCGTCCAGTCGTCCTATAAATTCGTCTTAATTCCCCTCCACTTACGGGACGAACAGCGCGAAGGAGAAAAAGAAAATCGGTTGAAAGAACGGGGATTTAAGTCCATCTTTCATACATACAGACACGCGTCTATGTACGTGTGTGTATATATATATAAAAAGGGTTCGAGGGCTCAGAATGCCGTGCGCGAAGTACACGAGCCCCGTAATCCGATACTTCCGGCCGACTAAAGGCTTTAAAGGATAAAAAGCGACCAACAGAAGTTACCTCGAAACGTTTTCGACCCGGCCATATACCTCAGAACGTGAGACCACGATAATACGCTTCGCATTGCCATTTAGCGGCGACGTACCTTGGTACCGATCGTTAAAGACATTCTCCCTCTTCCCTCATCTCCCTCTATCTACTCCATCCTAGCCTCCCTTCGCTCACCCCCACGTGGGTCACAGTGTTTCCTTCTTACAACCCCGTGCCACCTTTCTGTACACGCGGCCAGCCACCCCGCCGTATAACCACCTTGACTTCCGTCCGTCTGCTACGTGATCCCGAATTGTTTGACTTGCTCCTTTCTTCTTCGTGTTGTATCACAGATCGGACTGTTTCCCGTCACGCCTCCCGCTGCTGCGAACGCGCCTCGTGTAATTTTCAGATATTTGCCGTGCCGGTACAGGGGGTGTCCGCACCCCCCCGGCGACGATTAATCGTAATTAGTCGGACGAAGAATCTGTTTGCTCGGCGGAACTTTCATTCTCCGAGATGACTCGAAGGAGATACTAATTTAATTTGCCCGGCGACAATTTTTTTTGTTTGTTTTGTCTGCCGCCGTTTTCGGACGCTTGCCCCCGGGGGATGTTACTCGATATAATGGGGATTAGACGTGATTGTGTTCGGCCAGGCCTGGAATGTTCCTTTTCACGGGGTGTTCCACGTTGTCCCGGGGTCTCGTACCCTTCGTGTAATTGTAATTAATGCTGCGGAATTTCTACAGCTTGCGCTTTATCTCGATTATTCGTGAACGTAGTCACACCGGGAGAATTTTCGGCTTCTCCGGGCCTCTCAAGGTATACACGATTTCTTACCGCCAACGTGGAATTGATTGCACGCTGCACTAATCTGCCAAGATGCACAGCAATAAATAAAAAACCACCCCTTTATCGTCAAATAATTGTTACAGTTACTTATCGGCGCACGAGGTAAATAAAGAAACGGTCCTTCTACGACAAACTCGTCGAGTTTCCTTTTCTCTTCACTCACACGACGAAAGATTCGTTCACGGAAAGCGCAGCTTGGGAACAGGAGAGTACGCAACGGGGCTCATTTTCGGAATTGCTTAAACGCGCGTGTAATTGAATCCCACTGGCCGAGATTGAACTTGCCGCATGAATTCGCAACACGGCCGGCCAGCGTTTTCGACTTATTAACGGGGCGAACCGTCGAAAGGGCATCGAAATTATGCGAAGTGCTTTCCTATTATCGATGATAGTCAGCGAACGGTGAGCACCGGCAACCGGCAGCACTCGATCCCCGGCCGGCTGCTTAATTATTCGTCTCGGAGTTCTCGTGGCCAACGAAATTACCGTAATGGCGGCGGTAATGATACAACGTCGTACGTCGGCCGCTTTTGTGTCGTTAACCTTGCTCCAACAGTTTCAACCCGTGCCAACGGCGAACGGTAATTCGCGGGAGAGGAAAAAAAATCGACCAGCGGAGAAGATTAATGAGTTCGAATTATGTTCCATTTAATAAAAAAAAAAAAAAAGAAGAAAAGCTACCGGTCCTGCGTTGCGCTTCCTCGGAGAATTTTCTTCGAAGGGTTTTCACCGAAAGTTTGAAGAGGGGAGAGATAGAGCAATTCCTTGAAATGAAATAGACGCGGTATGTGGACAAGAAATTCGAGAATTTCCACGAAGCAAGCAATTATTTACCGCGTCAGAAAAGAAGTTTGACGTTTCTTGACGTTGAGAAGGTTTCGGTAGCCTAACCTGTCGCAAGCTGACTTAATCTTGAGTAACTAATGAGTGCAACAGTGAAACTTCAGCTAAACGACCTAAAGGATACCTCTTGCTGAGCCAATTTGGACCAACTGTTCTCCCTCAATCCTTAAATCCCTTCGAGAACCAACCTGATCCCTATCCGGGATTTACCAGAACCTGCTCCGCAACTTCCAACATCTAATCAATCATTTTTGCCTTTATTTTTCTCCAAATATTTGCCGAAAAAGAATACAGCGAAAGGAACGGTAAAATGTTCCACGAAAGGGCAACGCTTGGACGTAAACGTATATATAATCCTATTCCCCCGGTGCCATAAACGAGGAGCCAGTGACTTCGAACAATACGTGGTTCCCGAAATCGTAAAACATCCATACACATACACACACACACACACACACACGCGCGAGGCGTTAAAGTGTTATTGCAAGAGGATATATCTATGTGGACTGTATCCTTTTTCTCCTCTTTTTTCCTAAGCACGATTCAGGAAAAATTCCCCTGCAATGAGATCATTTTCATTCCGGCTACAATGTTATTAACAAAATTGAACTGAATTCTCTATTTCTTATCCACTTCAAAGATTCCGATAAATGAAGAGACAAATTGTCCGAGCTACACGAAGCCCGGACACAATCTGTACGGTTCACCCGGCAGCCCGGGTAGCTTCTACGCAACACAAAACGGCACGTCGATGCTCTCTACGCGAGCTCGCGGAGGCTCGATTAATGGCCAATCGTACGACACTGTTTCAAAGCGAGGAAAAGGCAGCCAGAAAAGGGCCCTACATATCTCCTATTAATTACCCCGGTTCCAAGAGAAAATCGAGCGTCGCTTTTCCAGCTCGCAGCCGGTGGAGCGTGGCTGGCAACCGGTAATCACTTTCACAGCGAAGAAAACAGACCATTCGCTGTTAACCGCAGTACTTCCCCATCACTCTATCCCTCTCTCTCTCGCGCACTCTTAGCTCTGTGGCTCTAGTTGTAGAGGGCTCATTGGTTTCCGGTTAATCGCACGAGCAACCGGACCGTTCTAACGAGGCGCTGCCTCGTCGAAACTCGAAAAATCTCTCGACTCGAAACGAGAGGGACGGGCAGATAGAAGGGAAACAAAGGAGGAGCGAGGGAAAAGAAACGAATTGGAGGACAGAGTCGCAACGGGGCTAGACGACCATTGAGGACTCTGCTCATTGTGTTAGAATCAAGACCCCGCCAAGGAGAGGTGAGAGTTCCCCCGGAACGAGAAAGAGAGAAAAACAGCGGGCACGGTGTGTGCAGAGGTGAGGGCGGGTTATAAGCCGAAAACAATGGCGACCGGGTTTCTTGCAACCCTCCATGCGTCAAGTTGTACATCCTGTAAGGCGCTTACCGTTGCCACTCGACGATTGTTACAACCGGGGGTTGGGTTAACTTGATCCCGATTCGAGGCGTTGCGACGCGACATATGAATCCGCCCCGCGATCGCACCCCATTCCAACGGGGTTAAACACCGTGTCTATCTGTGAATTTATCGCGCTGGATAACCGGGTGTTACTGCGAGATGAGTGCTGTATATTGATTTTCGGGATGGATGAGGGAGCACGGCGAGGACTGGTAAAATAATGGGTATGCGGTGCGGTTTGTAGACGGAGGGCGGTTTTTCGGGGTTGTAGGTGCTACGAGATTGGTAGGACAGGTGAAACACTTGCACAAGATTTTTAAACGCAACGCAAATAATTTGGATGAAATTATTCAATGTCACGTGTCCACCAAACACGGAGATACAGATTTGAAGATTTCATCATCCTAACGTTTCGCTGGTCTGAAGGAAAAACGCGGAAGCATTTCCAATGGATCTGGAAATTGAAAGGTTTGATAAAATAGAGAGAAGGCAATTCCTTTAACGTTAATATTGTACTCTCCTTTGAGCCTCTCGGGTCTCTCCATATTTCATATTAACTCTCGCAGCTCTTCCTCGGTAATATCAGACGAAAGAAGTGTAATCCAATTTGCCAAAGGGAGCGGACGAAAATTTTCAGCGAGTCGAATGTTTGCGAATACTCGAAGCCCCGTTCCTTAAAGAAGGGGAACCTGGGAAGTGTCGGCAACAAAGGCGACTGCCCTCTCTATTGCTCGTCTCAAAAGAGTTCCGACCCAGTTCAACCCGTTACGCGACAAAAGTGCCCCGACCAATTAAACGTCCACCTCAATTAGCTGGCCGACCATTTGTGCGCCGAAATAAAAATGACCCGCAAAGTAGTGACCCGCGAACGACCAAAATCGGTTTCCCTTCGCCAACGCAAAGAAGCGATCGCGATTCTCTTCTAAAAAAACCGCATTCACAATCGTCCACCGGATAAGAGGAAACCTCCAAACAATTCCGCGGCGCATCGAGGATCAATTAATAAACGAAATACGCAATCGCGCGAGAAACGCCGAGCCCCAACCGCGAAACCCTCAACCATCAGCTGCTCCTGATCCTCCCCCGGGTCCCGGCCCGATTCATCAAGCATCCGCGAGACGAGAAGCTCACGACCGTTTCGAGTCCCGGGCCGGAGAAACCTGAGCGTCGACGAAACGGTGGCGCGCAAGGCGAAGACAATAAACGTCGGGAGCATCCAGCGGCGTCGACGCTCAACGAGATACTCGACCGCCGACTAAATTGCGTCTTTCGCGCTAATTACGCGAGAAGCTGTGTCGTCGGCGACGGGGCCCGCCGCCACCACCCCGGGCGTTCATGTTTATTCAGACGGTTTCGGTTTGCAGGCGGAATTTCATTCGACGAAGGAGCCAGCCGTCGGTGGATTATAAAGTCAAAGCTCGCGAAGAGGTGACGACGAGGGCAGCGGGTCCGGGCGTCGCGACGCCCGCGTCGCGTCGAGTTTCAGACACCTAGCGATACACCAAAAACGGTGGGCTGGGGGGGGTGGGTTGAGAGGGTCGAGGGGAGTCGAAGTGGAACGCGACGACGAGAGTTTTGGTATTCGTGGCGCGTAAGCGGCAGCCGGTAATTAATAGCCACGACGACGAGAGTTTGATTACCTTTTCGACCTTATCTGCGAAATGCCTCTCTGTCCTTCGTCTTTCTTGCGCCCTCCACTTCCGGTCGGCGGACGAGAGCAATTTCGCGTGCCAAGAAATTAACCGGGGGAACTTCGGGATCGAATCGTCGTGACAATGGACCTCGCGGGTTTTGTTCATTCTTGCTTGGAATCTCGAATTAATTCAAACCTGGGAACTCGGCGACCGGCTTCTTCTATCGCGATACGGTTACGCGGTGAGAAATAAAAGACCTGACGGTACGTAACCGGAAAAATCGAATGCAGAATGAAATAATCCTCCTTGCGGACTGTAGTCGTACGAAATATAACTCTCGACAGTTTAATCAAATCCAAAAAGAGAGCAACGATTGAAATCCGTCGAATTTAATTATTTCTTCTCCCTTTCTCTCTCTCTCTCTCTCTCTCTCTGCCAACTAGAAACCATTGTTATCGGTCGAGCCATCGCGGGAAACCTTAGAGACGGTTCCACGACACAGATAACCAGTCCGGTTTAATTCGTTTACACCCAGAGAATTTCCGGACTCGCGTGGCCACCGCAGTACGGAGCAAAGCAAGTCGCGTCCGTAGTTTCTCTTCTTTTCGATAGCCACCAGGCTGTGGAACGATCGATTTTCCACCAACTTAATTCTACCGCACGCTCCGATTCGGCAGATGTGTCGGACAAATCGCGTTGCGAACCGACGACCGCCTGCTACCGGTCGATTGGGGTCAATTAATTTCGGGTTAACGCTGTCCAAAGACTCGTTATTGCCTTAACTCGGCCCCCTTCTGGAATGACAGCTCGGGACAGACACGGGGACAATTGTTTCTTAGATTTCACCGAGGGAGCAGGGACGTCGGGACTGTGATTCTTTGTAATTTAGGTGCTAATCGAGCGTTTTGGTGTCTCGTGAACGGGGACAGTTTCGAAGGGTTTGGAATCTCGATTAATGATCGTCCGAGCGAAATTGGATTATTCGCATGTCGTTAGTGGACTTTAAGCGGACGGTAATAGTTAGCAAAGAGAAATTAATTGCTGGAGACAGAGGGCGGGATGAAGAAAGTAAAGTTATTTTAGACATTTTGTAGCATCGAATTAGTGACGGTACTAATACATCTGTCTGCTTCAGAAGTCAATACAAATTGGAATTTTTTGATTGGACAGAATCGATATCAATGCGCGATAGTAAAATTTCGAGGTATTTAGAAAGTTGAATTAGTGATGATATGGATGTTCAGATCGGAGTAAAATTTCGAGGAACGTGGGAAAGTTAAGAAATATATCGGGGGCGCTGTAGACTTCTCCCTTTTTAATTCAGAATTGGTATAAAAATTTTGATGGTTATCGTAATTATACAATTGTGAGGAAAGTTAAAAGAGAGTGACTCGATATTTGCGAGTTCAACTGACAGGAACGAACGAGAATTGCCAAATTCGTATACGTACACCGTGATTCGATTACTATGGAAGTTTTCGGAAGCTATTGACGATCGAACAGCTTCGTGGAAGCCTATCTATTCATTCGACCGCAAATGGTGTTGCAAAGCTTCTGCGACCGCAAATGAAATGGAAGCGGTTCCCGTTGTTATCGAAAATCCATTCAGCCGATTTTTGCACTGCGTTTCATTACTGGACATTCCTATTTCATCCAATTAAGGAATACCAATAATCCTAAAACTATGCTCGAACGTGAAATCTTCATTACCTAATTACTCGCGCCCACAGCAACATTCTTGTCACATTGAAACGTATAAAACTCCAAATCCAGCCACGCCAGAAATAAGAACGAAATATCTCGGATCGACCAGACTGGTATCGTTGATTGAAGGATGTAACTTCCAGGTAAAATAGAAACTACGAAATATAGACTGAAATATGAAACCTTAACTCACATTAGATCTGGCCCTACCTGCCGCATAAATAATAGTGAAATATTGAAACCGCAACATATGACTCAGTCGATCGGTCGACGTTAATAAATCAAACGCACGCGAAACAAACGGAAAGTATATAATATTTCACGAGCAATCTGATAAATTTAATTAAATCGGGGGTCCTATTCGGACGGTCGATTTTCCCGTCGTCCAATCTGGAAACCGTGGGCGAAATCATCGACCCGGTTCGCAACGTTCGAGGACCAGTCCTTCGTTCGATGGAAAGTGGAGGGACGCACGTGTACGGACAATGTTCACGCAGCCTGTAATCTTATACGAGAGAGCACGAGCAGCCCGGATCTCTTTTGACAAATATGCCGGATCGTCCCACAGTCTGCTTCATCTATAATGTAATTCGAGATCGTAACTACTCGCGGGTAGATTATATTATGTGCGAGCCGAGGGAAAAAGACGGCGGCGGGTCACAACGCGGCGCCGCAGAGAAATCATCGGAGAATCTTCTGGCCGCCTCTGCCCGTTCGGCCACCATTACTCACGCGGTCCCGACCCGTGATTCATTATGGTGCCCCGTGGAAATTAAGTGGCCCCGTTACTTTTGTGACCGTGTCGAAATTATTGGACAAGACGCAGCATCGATTATATCGTTCGAGTTTCGTCGAATCGGTTTTACACGGTGACAAATGTATTACTACAATGGTATTCTCCGTTCGCGTTTCAGGTGAGGAAAGGAAGGGATGAAAGAATGGATATACGTGTATATATATATATGTGTGTGTGTACCAGTTGGGGAAGTGGAGCTTGGAACTATGAGGGTGGTCAGGGTGCCATAAATAATAGCGATAATGGACCTCGACTTTGATGGTACCTTTGAAATATTTCGTTTTATATCTGTTTTCCGCGCTGGATAGACTTTTATAGAGATTGATAGTTCGGAGAGGGTGGGGGTTAATTTTTCTAAATACGTACCGCCTCCGATAATAAAATATCTCGCAGAGAACTGGATCAATCTCGGACAACACTGCATTCTCAGTACTGTCCTAGACTCTTTAACCCATACAAAATGTATAAATACATTTACTTGGATCAAATAAAAAATATTTGACACACGCACGACAGAATATAACAATTTGAACGACACGTAAAATCGAAATTCCCCCAAAATTGCTAAAATTGGTCCTTCCCGTCCGAATTTGGGGCGCATGAAGTTAAAACAATTCCCAATTCAGCCGACACTTGCGTCAAACCAAATCAGGGCGGGGGGGAAACAAGGAGTCCGGGTGTCGTTGAACGACGCAAGACCGCATAGAAAGATTTCCGATAACCAGACACGGTCGTTTTTGTAACGACGTCCAGCCGGAGAACGGCGATCCCGTGCGTCTGTGACGCAACGAAGGAGCAACGGCAGAAGGTACACACGCGTATGTATTCTATGGCCGAAGAGAAAGGGAGAAAGAGCGAGAAAGGGTTTGAGGATTGTGAGGGGCGCGGTCGGCGTTAATAATCATGCATAGCGCGGAGTGTTGCAACTACCGGGCTGCATCGCTTATGCACTTGTCCCGGCGCGCTTATGAAAAACGAACAATCGAATCGTCGGCCGTTCATATGGAAATGGAACGGCGTGGGTGAGGCCGACGACGAAAAATTTGACGGCGCAATGAAACCAGTGTCTACCTTATCCCATTATTCCCTCCCTTGGTATATTCGCTTGAATACCGAGAAACTTCTGCCCGCCGTGCGCTTTCTTTCGCCTTTGTGTAATACCGTACGATCGTTGCCGGCGTTTCTCCTGTTTTATTGCGAATCTTTAGTAGAGGCGATTTACCGATAATATATTCAGAATATTATCCTCACCATCCGGGAGTATTGGGTTGTAATCAATGATAATAAGTGTAGATGAATGAATATCGATGAAGGGTATGGATTTGATTGTGGATTGAAGTTTTTTCAACCCATTAACGCACAGACCGTTCAATCGTTGCATCAAAATTATGAGACTGTACGTTGTATATCGTTAAAATTAGTGCTGCGCTAGCGGAACATTAGAAATTAGAGAGTTTTAATCATTATTTTTGTCAATTATTTGGAAACGCGAGTATCTCTTCTATTCTCTGTGCAATTAGAAATTCCACTAGCATGAAATCTGAGAGGAACCGTATTAATATCGTAATGAAAATTCGCCGGCTTGGCACCCATGGAATTGTTTCGTAAGAAACCGACGGACAGAACTGGCGAACCATGTTAGAATCACGTTAGCTCGTTCTCGAGCCCCTGTGTCATAAATTGTGCTAATGAATTTGAAAATTAGTCGTAAAAACACAAGAGAGAGAGATCGTCGAACGATTCTACCAGCTATAAAGAGAAGCGACTGTGGAAGATGAACGACTCGGCCAGACGGATGCCACGACCAGCGTGGAACATCGGTTATGGACATCAAGTTTCTATTAAGTTACCGCGTACGATCCAGTTCATCCATTCAGGGCCTGGCGACTATTTTATCAGATGCTACTTTACGTTTGGATCATAAATTTAAACCCATTCTCGTTTTCTTTTTTCTTTCTATTTTTTTTTTTTTAGAGAGAAACCGTAAAAGTACGTGGGCTTTACATACGGGCACCGATCGAAATAGAATTGTGAATGAAATGGTTCTCGAGAGAAAGTGGCTGAATGAAATGTTTGACATACCGGGAGAAGAGAACCTGAACGGGTAGAAGATCGTTGAACTTACCTGAAACAAAATGGAAAATATATTGGTTAATATCGACGCGACGTCATTACATTAAATTAGTAATAGAATGTATCATGTTACATTGTGATAAATAATTCACAAATCTTGTCTACTTCTCTTCGTCTAATTATACCAATTCGATCAATCTGGCGATATTCGATTAACAGGATATTTATGTTCAACGGCATTGAAGTAGTATTCAACTTGCCACTCCAATGTCCCCCAGAAAATGGGAACAAAGATATCACAGCCATCAGGGATACAGGAATTTAACGAATTTCAAACATCCGTACACTTATCACACCGCGACTGTACATATGTACTCGCGCAACAGAACAAGTCACAGACAGAAAAGTCCCTCCAGGACGAATTGCGATCTAATCTCTCCGCCATCGACGGAAACTGGTCGCTAAAGGAATAAACCGGCACCCTCGATTCGTCCACTCCAACCGCTGTCCATTCGTACCGCAACGAATAAGTCGCGCGCCGCATCTTCGTGACGCTATCAAGAAAGCTCGATCGAACGACAATTGCGGGGAAAAATTAGGGGGGGACAATTTCCCCCAACGAGAACAGAAGCTCCACGGCTGTCCGACCTACAAACCGCATCATTCCACGGGACGATTTAGATCGACCGTCATACGGCGTCTCGCAATCAGCGAACGGAATACGAGCCACGTATCGAGCGAGGCCAGAAGCGGACGGAGGCGGAGAAGAGCGACGAGAAGACAGCTGGCGAGACGGTACAGAGAGGAGTCGTTCTGGACGCGGCTTTGTCACGAGCCCCGGTGGGTGGACACCGGCCGCGGCATCGGGGGCCGAACCGTCGATTTCTCGGTTATTGCCGCGTATTGCGAACACGGCCTAGCAGGTGGAGGTAAAGCGGCAAGTAGCACGGGCGACGGGAAATAAATCGACCACGGAAGGAGCTGGACGAGCGGCCACCTACGCTCCGGCTCGGTTATAGCGACACTGCGGGCGGCGGTGTGCAGCGCAATAACGCGATATTGGAGCTGCCGAACGAGTCAAGAACGCGGAACGGAGGGGTTCCACGGTTGGGTTAATAAAAGCCGAGGAAAGATGGTGTACAAATGACCGATCCGAACGGGGGGACAGTGCCTTTCAATAAGTTGATCGCCGCGCCGTTTCACGCTAATTAAAACCGGCCAGCGTGGCCCGATTCTTTTGTCGACGGTATTCACGAGGCCGGAAGTCGGGCCTGGGCAGAGGAAAACTCTGCCTCGGTGACCGTCCCACTGATTTCTTTCCGTCTTCCTCGCTTCTTGCTCGATTTTTTCCTTCTTTCCTCAACCTCGTGCCGCGGGACGGAAGAACGCCGATGACAGAGGGGCAGACACCGCCGCCGACTTCTCATTATGGAACCCTCCTTTCGGAATAAAACGAAGTAATTAAAGTTCGAGATAAGGAGTGGAAGGGCCGGGAAATTACATCGCCCCCGGAGCCGGATGACGGCGGGTGAAAAGGGAGGACATGGATTGAAATTTTGCCCGCCGATTTTGATCGTTCTGCCTGGACGGCGAAATTGTTGCCGGTGTTTCATGCTCCCGATGGTCCGGCTCGGTCGACTTTTACGTCGTTGGACGTTTTGGAGTAGATTCGTGGGTAGAAACGTGGAAGGAGTTTCGAATTCTCGACGTTGCAGCCGGGATACGGTGTTGCAACGTGTAAGGTTAATGTGAAGACTGTTTAATGTGGTACTAATTGTAAGAAAGGAGGATACGCAACGTGCCTTGACGTACGGTGATCAAAGCGTATGAAAAGTTCCGTCGCGTATATTACGTATGCCTATATCGAATGGAGCCGCGAGGTGCAATTTGCAATTAGATTGCTTAGACAGGGACTGGCCATCGCGACAAAGAAGTTTGTATGTCGATCAGTGAGTCACGCGTTATATCCGGCCGTCATCCGACGTAACCAATAGATTGAATGGCGAATTATGCATCGTTCGTCACAATGAGTCGGGCACGGGGGGGAGGCCTCTATGCATCGTTCCACGAAGGAAATCAAAGGTGAAAGGAAAGAAAGTGAGCCTTATTGCGGTACACGTGTATCGGGTTACGATAAAACTTCTTGCGCCGTGTTCAAACTGCAGCAGACAGGCGTGTCTGCATAATAATCCGTGCAACATTCGAACCCTCTGCGTCTGGGAGTGTTTCAACCAAGTCGTGGAATTGTTACCCTCGCTTGTTTATATCCGTAAAAAGTTTAATCTCAGGTTCGCATGGCGAGTAAAACTTCTTCTACCACAGCCACGCAATAATACGTTTAATCGCCCTCGTCGTTTCCCATTTTACAATTCCGTTCAGCTCAATTTTATTTGCTCCCTCGCAGACAGAATCCAATATGCGCGCGCGCGGTTCTAATGAATTAATAAATTAATACGCTCCAAAACTGCCGCCGAGACACGAGGCCGAAATGAATCGCCATGTAACCGAGTTCGCGCAACCGGGTACTTCCAGATAAATATGTACCCTTCAACTTTTCAACCGGCGGAGCACCTGACGGATCGGAGCAAAACAGCACGAGGCACGAAGAAAAATTACCATCGCACTTGACGAACGGAAACCAGGAATACACGCCCGGAGCACCGATACATGCTTCCCGACCGTGGACCAACATCAACGGCCGGTCCGTTTATTTTACGCGTCAGAAATAGATCGGAAGAGAGCGTGAGAATTCGACAGCGGCCCGAACCCCGGAGTACATACATATGTGCACAGTAAGAACGCGCGAGAGTGCGTGGCCGCGCGTTGAATGCCTCAATCACTGCGGGCTGATTGTGCGTATCCAGCCGCGTCACGTACCCTCTTTGTCGTGTTAAAAGTGGACGCGAGCGTGTTTCCTCTGCGCGTGTACGCGCGCGATCAAGGGTTTCGAGAAAGGTTCTGAATCGTCCGGAGAAACGGGGCGGTAAAATGCTCGGTGAATATCGGCGACATTATACGCGCTGCACTTCTTCACTTTGCGGAGTGCCGTTTGAAATTCGCATTATCGCGACGAGTGTACTTTACGCGACCGCGCGATGCGTGCGAAAGGTAAGAAATGAAACAGAGGGGTTTTTCTTTTTTCTCTTCTCTCTGTTTTATTAAGGGAGCGCGAACGACGGAGGCTTGGATAAAGAAATTTTATGGTAATTGTCACAGTTTGTTCTTTTCCCTTTCTAGATTTTTTTTTTTGTGATTCCCTGGCCTGGCAGATTGGATTGTTGGGAGGGAATGAAACTCTTTTTATGGATTTTATAATACGAACGCCATTGCTCGGGAGTCTCGATTTCTTTATAGGGTGGACGAGAAAGCTTGGGAATTTCGATGAGCGGTTGTGGATAGAAGATGAAAGACTCTTTCGGGCGCTCAGTGGCTATTGACGTGTCCTAGAGCCACGGGGAATTACTGCGTTATACCTACAGTAAATCCAGACGGGGCGAAAATGTATTTTATAATATGTACTTCCATGTGTCTCTCTCAAATCTATTCGACATTGTCCTAAATCTTTCACGCCCGCATTGTTCAAGCGAACAGGCGAACAAGAAAGAAGGATGGAAAAGGTTTCACGCTTCTTTAAATCAAAATTCCGACCTCACAACTCGCGCACGTTAAGCCGAATCGCACTGATAGCGAATAATCGAATAGCAAAAGTTGTCCTGTCCGTTCCGCGCGTGGCTAAAGTAGCCGAAGTTGATATTCGTGGCCGCGACAACAACCGTGAACATTCTAACGCCGAATGAAGTTCAGAAACAGGAGTTTCGACTAATAGAATCAGCCGTTTTAGAGCAACGGGGTAGATCCTCGAGCGCAGGAACTTTAGAGAAACACGAGAAAACTGTTTGCCGGCTGGCCCGTTACACGCACCGTCTCTGCGTGCATATGTGCACACATGTATGCAACGTACGTATGTGCGTACGCAACGGCTGCGAAGGGGGTTACTTCACGAGCCGCCTCGTACACGATAACGATTAAGGGTGGCCGCGAGCATAAGGGTAAATTATCGTCACGGGGACTTTCGTTCCTGCGGCGAATAATTACAGGAAATAATAGTCGCGCTAATATTTGTACGCGCGGTCGCGAACGTTTTCGTAACGTTTGTCGTTCGTTCAGCCCCGATGAGCTTCCAAAGATACATAGAATATTTTCATATGGGAAAAATATTTCAAGCGACGCCCTATTGTATAGTAGAAAACGAATGAATTGCTTCCCGTTTAGACTAAATACAGCAGTGGTTGGAGGAGATCAAAGAAGACTGGAAGTGGCTTGATAAATTAAATTTTTAATTTCACAAATCTCATTTAAGAGGCAACATTATCCAAGAACGCGATCTCCACTTCCGATCCATTTATTCGTAAACGTACCACGTCGTCGGGGAACCAGAGCATTTTTTTCCCCTACGAGATTATTGTCGCAAGAACAAATTCCCCCTCCGTGGCACAAAAATTCCAAACGATCGTACGAGTTCAGTGCGATCAATGTACATACACGTGTACCCCCATGTGGGAGTTCATTTGAAATCCCCCCCCCCCCCATCCCGTGGCGAGTAAAGCGACAATCCCGATTAATCACGCCGATCCTAATCCGCTAAATTCCTTTACACGCGTATCAATTGCACACGCGGCACGGCTCCGTGACCGATAAAAGTACACGGGAACCATTTTACCCCGTATCGGATAAAACTGCTTAATGCATGCGTTCCCGGCGACCTATCTGGACGCGTATGCATGGCGCGAAGAACGTTAATACCCTTCCTGATCTCAAAAATAAATTAGATCGTCTTTTCCACGAGCACTCTGGCCCGCCGGGTTATACGACTTCCTTATTTCCTCGACGTTCTTGACGGCGGGTACATACGGTCGGCACGCACGTGTCGTGCCACGCACGCGAATCTAGAATGCAGAAACATTGTTCTTATTCGGGCAAGGGTCGTGTCGCTGTTTTTACCCGGGCACGACTCAATTGATGGAAGCGGAGAAATTGCGAGGGGTACCTGACTCTTCTGTTTTGGTTACGCGAAAAGGGTGGTGGGAACGTTGAGGTGACTCGAGGCACGGTTTGGAAAGATCGTCGATGAAATATTTTTTAATACAGTTTTCCAATGGCTGCGGTGTATTCTTATAAAGTGGAATATCGAGTAGGTAATGCGATACTGTAACGCATATATTGCATGTACATATTTAATAAGAAATTGTGGAACGTCGCAACCTTTTTTTTTTAAATCCTCGTTCGTCTATTGTCTTATATGCTGGTGTCCATGTAGATTCGTTTCTTGTGCTTAAAGGAGTACCGGCCAACCGGTGATCGAGTACATATATACGCGCCGAGAGTGACGGCGGGGCACTGTTTCTCGTTGTCTCTAAAGGAAAGACCGAACGAACAGTTCGGCTAATGTAAGTGTGAAAGCTAGCGTCTGGTTAGTCATTAGTTAACCGTCGACCGACTATGGAGTTACACGTACTTAGATGTTCATTATTCAGAGTCTTAAAGTACAAGTAGTATCGGGTCTGGATGGGCTGCACACTACCATTGAAACTCGAATCCCATTGCTGTTTCGTGTATTAAAGGTGTTCCCGTACTTGTACCGGAGAACTTATTCCTGTTAACGAAAGTCACGACGATCTTCCGCAATTTCGAGTCGATGTAAAATACGAGGACGTCGGTAGTACAAGAGATACGAATTTCTTCCGGTTGAATTACCCGAAAACTTTATCTTGCAATCGTGCAATATATTCTTACATCTTGCAATACATCTTACTGCTGTAGGCGAATGAAGAATGAACTCTTGCCAGACTCGACTTGCTATGCCACGTGGGATGTGGCACACGGTCGTTAAGGGTTAATGAAATTTTATAGAGAAACTCCAATCTGAGAACGTACACATTTACCTTCCTCAGGATCGACCTTTTCCAAGCACAAAGCATTCACACTAAATAAACCGGCGAACTACCCAAGGGATCCAAACGCAACCACAAACACGTTTCCCGAATTAATCACCTTAGACCCTTCGATGATCGCAATTGACCACCGACGGGAACCACCTTCGAAGCCGCGACAACCCGTTAGGACCGCGAGCACCGTCTGAAAGCATCCAGGAACCCGGAGGATCTAATCTCTCAGTGCTCGGGCGCATCGAATATGCAAAAGATCGAGGATCCGCCGCGTCGAATATGAAGACGACGAGGAGGCAGGAGCGGGACCGACCAAGAAAACGAAAGCCAAAGGTAGATACTCCTGCCGGCGAGGAAAGCCTTTTCTCTGAGGTTAGCGTCGCAATCTCCATCGCTCGATTGGTGTTTCCACTCGAGCGGCGTGCACACCATCAACGTGATAAGAAATGCAAGCCGTTGCGTCGGCCGTCCTACGGGCGAGACGCGCGGCGTCGCGACGTTACCTCACCTCCTCTGCTGCGAAGTGCTTTCCGCGAGATTGCCCGGTCGGATTAAAAATTTCGACAAACGCTGGAACATCGGGGAACGGTTTCGAAGGCGTACGTCCGTTTCACTCGACGCACGATAATAGTTTCGAGTGGTCGCTGACCATTACGGGTGCCCCGTCGCGCGGCAAATGGGCATTCCTTCTCGTAATTGGAGCACGCAGGGATTATACAGAGGGCGTACGAATCGAGTGCGGAGGGAAACGAGGGTACCCAGGAGCACCCTTGCCCCGTCTGAGTGGCCGGCAGAGGGAGTAGAGGCTATTGCCTGACGCGGGAAACGTTGGCCCCACCGCGACTTCGTCGGCTCCGCTTGTGTCACCTGGTGAAGTCTGGGAAGACCGCGTCGTCGTTACAGAGGGGCGAGTCGATGAGACGGTTCGCGGCAGCCTCGCAGCAGCTTTGGTGAATTATTCGATTTGTAACCCGATATCGGGCAACCCTTGCGGTTCAGGTTTTCAGAGGGATGGGGAAATATTGGTGCCGCCGGGCACGACGATTCTGACGATGGGGAGGGATTGACTCGGGGCGAGGAGTATTTGTTGTTGCGCGGGGGGCATCGCTGAGATGTTGAGAGTTCGTTGGACTTGCCGTTTCTGTTCGTTTCGAGTTGCGAATGATTTGTCCGACGAGAAATGGCGAGAAGATACATTCGAGTTTCAATGTATGCACATCTTGGTGGCTGTACTGCTACTGTACGAAGATATAGAGATACATACGTGCATACGAAAGCGAGTTACTGGGAAACCTCGTGTTACAAGCGATACTCCGACTCGGAGATGATGATGTATCGCGCGGACGTGGAAGACAATCGGAAGGTATACAAGAAGACATCGAAGCCTGCGGAGAGTAACCTGATCGTCTCGGGATGCACGCTTCGCTCTCGCGCCCTAACGAGCCGCGTGGAAGCCGCTACGACGGACGCGTCGGCGAAAGAAAAGATGCATCGATGCGCCGGCGTCTGAACAAGTTGATGACAACGGTGCATCGCGGTGGCGAGAGCATGATTAAAGGGCGTGCGGGCTTCTGGGAGCTGCGTCATAGACGTTACTGAACGCGAAACGTGAAAAATCGATAAACGTAACGTGGATGGAAATAATTCTTTCCTGCAAAAGAGAAGGAGAACGAGAAGAAATACTCTGGTGGTCGATATGTTGTCAATAGAATATTAAAATATTGCAGATACTAAATTGAAAACAACCCCTGCGAATTGTAAGATTTTCGAAGATTTATCGAACAAACGAAAATTATATCAGCGCCGTCGGTCGTCGTTATCGTCGTTTGACGAGGGAAAACGGCGTCGAAGACGAGTGAGAACGTGGGAAAGGGGAACGTTCTCCTGGGCGAATGATCGTACACTGGCTGTTATATATACAGGAATCGAGGAGCCCGTGGTGGACCTCACACGCTGACGCAGAGGATCGTGCCAGACGATCGTAATTCACGGGAGGAGTGGATCGTTTTGCAGAAACAAACAACGTGACTTCGTGTGCTCACCGTTCGGCGACAAGAGCGAACAGGTTTTGTTTGACCTGTCGGCCCTCGGGACGCGTCCCTTTATCCCGCCGTGGACATCGGCTGTCTGTCATGCATCTTTATATTCCCCTGAAGAATATTTCATTACTTAATAACCCTCTAAAAGGAACCTTCAGCGTTCTTTCTCGTGGTAAGGGATCCACTGTGCCTGATCCATTGAACAACCACAAAAGGTGTCCCGATGTTAACGAGCCCTTAGATAACGTTAATGAAACTCTGTCACCTTTATGCGTTTCTCATTATTATAATTGAATTTTGCATGTATTTATACCGTAACTAAATGACAGATAAAGTAAGTTAGCAATTAAGTATACCAGCAACTAAAAGAAGTAACTATTCCCGTTACTATTATTATTATTCGCCAGCGCCACGTGCCATTCATTTGAAATATCCGCCTGTCCTACGATTCACACGATCCATATTAAATAACGAACCACCATAGTCCCTATTCGTGCAACATTTCTGCACAACCTTCACTATACTCGAGCAGCCAAGAATTCAGGATCGCGACGTACCCAGGTCGATTGCTACCGGTTCAGCGGCAACCACGAGAAACAAAAATCCAACTGGATACCTGACAAGCATCATCCCCCGTCCCATCCAACGTAAGTATAGGCTGTCGGGCCATGATTTAGCCCCGTGGCACCGTGGACGATCTTTTAATCCTGATTTACGAGCTCTGATGAGACGGAAACGATGATTCGCGCGGTGCTCGCAATTCCAACAGTCCAAGCCACCGGTCACCAGATGCGCCCGCGAAAATCTCATTTCGACGCTCCCCGGTATGCGACCCGATCGTCGACGGCGCAAGTGGATACCGTCGAATGCAGATGAATCGAAGGCGTAACGACGCCGTTAACGGCGACGAACCACCGGATACGCCCCGTCTTTAACGGGTCTATCTTTCTCCGTGTTCGAGGCAATAACGCCACCCTGATCCTGGGATGGTATCACGTCGGATCGGAAGTACGAACTTACACGTCAGTGGACGATATACTGGTCGTAGGCAGCTTGAATTCAGTAAAAATCGTTCGTACTTGGCGAAAGGGACTGGATTCTTTCGTGGATTTACACTTTCCCGAGTTTCGTGCGATTTAACCCGCTCTTCCATTGATGTGGATCTATGTAGATACATTTTGGATTTAATTCTTTTCTTCATTTTGTTGCAATGCGATTTGAAATATTCTGTTGTCGACTTTTTTTTCTTATTTGACGTACTGGTGATATTGGATAGAGGCTGAGGATATAGGTGCACGCACTTGTACAATGCTCGCAATTTGAAGGAGAAATGAACTGCTCCGCCAACATAAGGGTGAACGCAACGGCATAGAGGTGTATCGAGGTGAAATACAAATTGCTGTTGTAAAATCTAAACCTGGAAGACGGTGATAGGTGGTGGCATAGAAAGCCGGGGAGGAATAAATTTTATGGTCAGTGTACTGAGAACAAAGGATCGAATTGATCGTTTGAAGAGCACACGAGATTGCGTTAAGGTGCGCGGCCCTAAGAGTATATAAAGCAACATTGCAGATCTGGTTTTGCCGCACGCCTTAGTAACGGCTGGAACAGTTGTAATGTACGAGTACGGGGTTGGAAGTTCAAGATCGATAAAGTTTTCGGAGTTGAAACGGCGAAGGCACGTTCTAACGAACGCGGCCCCATTTATGATTTACGAATTAGGAACTGAATAATGAATGGTAATGTCCGAGAATTGAGTACCGAACACCGAGACGTCAGAATACCAAGCGGGAGTAAAAACAACGAAGATAATCGAGCGCCCAAGTACCGTAGACCTCGAATTTCTGAACCTGTTGTCTGATAAAATGGCGAAATACCTAATTGTAAGGTACCCAAGCACTAAACATCCGACTTATCTAAGCTCCGAGTTATCGAATATTGAATATTTATTATAAAAATACCAACCAAGTATTCACGCCAATTTCTGCGGCGCAAATATCGCCGCGAACCGCCACCGTAGGAACATTTTGAAACATCAACGATAGTGATCCACTCCGAGTCAGCTCACGGACACCGTATAATCTGCTCGGACGTGAGGATGGCAAGGGGTGATAATTAACTTAGCAAATATGTTCCACGGATGGAAGATGTTGGCGCTAAGACAGATCGGCACGGGAGATTAGTCGTTCAAGTCCCGTACTTAAATATTTAAAGCTCGTGCGCACGTTGCCCGGCTAAAGCTGTTTTTCGATCCATGGGGGTGAAGGGAGGAGCAGGAGGAGGAGGAGGAGGAGGGCAGAGGGCAAGAACACCCCAAAAGCTTCGATAATTTAGTTTGCAATGAAACTCTAAGCTTCGCGCGCACGTCGTTTCTTGCGTGCAAGAAACTTCGTTCTACCCTCTGACGTTGTTAGATACAGAGAACAAGAGAGAGAGAGAGAGAGAGAGGGGAGAGACAGGGGGAGAGAGGGAGAGAAAGGCAGAGAAAGTGTATGGATTAAATGTCACCCGCTGCATGAGACTGATTTTATCGATGAACCGGATGAAAACGGATTTCTACAACAGTCTCGCGTCGAATGAAAACCTGCTGCAACGTTTGATTAATCCTTCCCGACAGATTGGCATTCCGCGTGGCTTATTATTAATATTATTACCTGAACCGCCTTTGAATCTCGCCTGCTTGTACCAGGTGCTAAAGTAGGACGAACCCCTTACGAGCAGAACGGTTATAAAACTAGTGGAATTAGTTCAAACTCTATGTACATATACGACATTCTTGGCAAAGTGATAAGTACGTGTAACCCTTTCTTAACGGCAGCCGTAAAACGGCCAGTCTTCTGGATACACAAAATTAAAACCGTGAGTCATTTGTGAATATGAAGGAATTATGTACGAACACGTGGGTGCTTTGTAAAATGAATTCAGGTACAATAATCATTTTGAAATGAAATTTCTGGACACCTGCTAGCCTACCTGCCACACTTTCATGAAAAACGACACAAGTGAATATAACTCACTTGAATTGAGTTGAATGCAGCAGTGACAACGTTTCACATCACCAAAATAAATTGCTGTCTGGCATCGTGCACACCAGCCGCCAAAAGTTAATCAATATTATGTCAATATTAATCAATAGACTTCATAGATTAGACAAATTATTTCCAAGATACTCTGCAGTGATATCTAATGTTCTATTTTTAGTAACAGGAACGGGCCTACATTCGCCTGCCTCGTTCCTCATATTTTTATCGACAGCTGTACATCCACCCACGTACACGAATTCGCCTGCAGAACAACCCCTTCGTCGAAATTTCCGTACAACGCAAGGGTTCAAAGTTCACGCGGCAACGTTAAGAAGCCGCGAGCGGGGCGTTAAAGCAGCCGTCGATTCCTCTTTCGGGATCGGGACTCCACGCGGAATAAAGCGATCACGCTTCACGGATTTGCATAAATTCCCCGCAGCCGTTAATTGTCTGCCGAGTGGTGTCAAATCGAAGCCCTTTGTATCAACGTATCGCCCATTGTGTCGGGGATAGGTGCGCTAAACTCGATGGTATTCAGGTGAATCCGAGGGTGCCAGTATGTGTACCGGGCGCGGATATTCGTCTGACGTGTACGCCTCTCTCAAAGCGGCCCGTTCGTCGCAGCTGACTTCAAAGCGACTTCGAAATTAATTATTACTATAACCTCGCGTGCCACGTCGTCCCACGTACGTTTCTATGAGCGTGACGAGCATGGCGCAGTAGCGGGCGACCGGCAAGAAGCGAGAGAAAAGAGAGAAACACCGTTTCAAAGCGACCGACTCATTAGCCGTCGGGGGCCTTCTCACCGTCGCGGGGTGTGTGTGCCCAACGTTGCTCCATGCACGTCCCGTCTATTACATTGATCAGACGACGTCGTCGATAACGCTTTCGTCGGTGCTCCCGTCGCGTGGACCGGGGACGAGGATTCGATTTTTCACGAAAACCGATCACGAAGTCCCGCTCGTTCGTAATTAGCGAACGAGCTGGGTAAACGTTATTTTTTTTCTATTTTTTTTGGGGGGGGGGGCGAACGGAACCGATACGACGGAAGGGTTTGGTCTTTAGGTTTTTCGGGTCGCGTTTGGCCCACTTATAAAATGTTGCGCGAGCATTGCGAATAATGTAATGAACGGTAATAATATTAACAAGTACTATGTAATCGCATTATTCCACAAGAATTGATCTTTTTCCATAAAAAAAAATGTCTGGAAAATGCACATACGTACCAGAAAGTTAACGCCAAGTCCTAAACATCTAAATGAAACGACACGAAGGGAGAATATAAAAAAGGAAGCCACCACTTTAACCAGCTAATTACTGCATCTCTTTCACCCCTTAACCGAGACGCGAAAATTGCGGCAGAACCTTCCGCCACCGAGCTGCTGAATTTGAAATTGCCCCGTCGTTCTCCCGGTTGAATTTCGGCGAACATTATCCCCGCCTTAACGAGACGACTTCGACGCTACTTTATCGCGGCTGGTGCCGTTTTCTAAATATGACAATGATATTACCGGGGCGCGCGGAGGGCGGCCAGCGCGCACCACCGACCGTGTAATTTCCTCGAGATTACACGGTATTTTAGCATACCGACCCGATGACGATACGATACGATGGCTGGTTCGATATCTCCGCTAATGTCCCGACTAATGCATTGCCATGGACGCCGGAGGCGTTATGGTGCTACGACGTAGCGCGTCCATGGGACAAGGAAGATTGGAAGCATGCACAAGAGCTCGTTGATATTAGTTTGTTCCTGCGTATCGAAACGATGCTCGCGAACCTTTTTTTTTCCCGTTAATAGGATATTAATTTTCTAGGTGTGAATAAAATAGTTCACGAGCGTGAAATTGTTTCGCATTGAAGGAACAAAGAACAATAAACCGGAGGGAATTTGCAATATTAAAATGAACGGCGGAGAATTTTGGTAATTGCTTTCGAAAAGTTACACGTGTATGTGGTAAAATTCTCCTTTGTGCGGCGGGAATGTAATTTTCGAAAAATGTGCATAATCCTCTCCCGCGTTAACGAACGGAAAATAAGGGCACCGGTGCACGCCGTTCCGTTTAACAAAATACAATAAACCCCGGGTAACGCGTGAATGTTCACAGCAGGAGAACATCGAATATTCGAAGGAAAATTACATCTTAGGGTAAAAGTTGCGCGCAAGTGTCCGCAATAATTAAGATTCGAATTTGCTAAATAAAGAGAAACGCGACAGAACAATTTGTGAAAGGTTACGCGGCCGTGCGTGTTCCAACAATTTATGCGACCGTTCAAACACATTCACTCCCACCAGCAATGTTTAAAACGAGTCAGCAAACCGTCCACAATCAACCTTAAATTATTGGAACTGCCCCACGAGTGAAAGGCTCGCTGAAAAATCTCACTCGACGCTGCACGAGCGTCGATTTAACGAAGCTACTTATCCATCGGCGAAGTCCAGTTGGCCGAACCGTTGAAATAAATTTCTCAATGGATAGGTGGCAACGCGGAGGCGACCAAAACGTATCGGTGTAAAGTATGCAAATAACGGGCCGCGTAAAATCGATGACATGCCCAGAGAGAGAGAGAGAGAGAGGGAGAGAGAGACAGGGAGAAGTCCAATGCAAGAGTGCAAATACTAACTTAAACATTCAGTATGCCCAGTGTTCATCGACAAGTTTAATATGCGACACCTTTACTATTTCATACGCTTAATATACCATTGCTATTGATATTCACTGAGCCTGGTACTCGATACAAGTCATAGGGCACGTAGTAAAATGTTATAAAAATTGCAACAGAATTTATATTTAATCGAAGCATACTCGGTGCCCCATGTACACAGAAGTTTAATATTTACTAAATTTAGCGTCCACTGAAATCGCTATACTTTCCACCTACTTGCGTTTGTCTTTCCGATAATTACTTCGTTTTTCTATATATTACGACTCGTTTCTCTTCGTGTTGACTTTTACGCAAAGAAATCCGTCGTTTCCCCGTGTCGTTACGGGAAACGCGATTCCGAGGGACTCGACGACGCGTTCATCCCCCGGTACAAAATTCTTTGATCCCCCTTGGAAGATCCGTTTCGCGGGCCGTTTCCCTTCCGTCGACGTCGAAGGCGTCGCGTTTCGTCCACAGCACGGACATCAAACGCGCCCAATGCACGCACCGATGCGTGGTGATCTTGTTCTTTTAATCGCGGCAATTAAAAAATAATCACCCGTAACGCGCTGCCAGCAATTAGGCGCTCGTATCGTATACGTCGTAATTTCTGTTCCATCTACCCCCTTTCTCCGACCCAGACTACTCACGACCCTCCTTCTTCCTTCCACCCTCTCTGTCCCTTTTTTCCCTCTCTTTCACGAACGTCTACACGGAAACGCAACCTCCCTCTTTCTCTCTCCCTCGACTTTCCTCCTTTCGCTCGCTAACTGTTCTTTGGCAAACTACCTTTTACAGTTTACCCGCGATGATGACGATACGCCGGTGCGCGACGGCGGTGGTGGTGGGACACGCGCGCGCGCGCGCACACACACACACACACGTAGCCATAAATGCCAGTATTCCGTCGTCTCGGTCGCGTTTCAACCCTCCTTTGTTCCCTTCTTCCACGGAGTCGCGAGCAAACTAATTACAAAAATGTTAGGCGTACACACTACGCCCTGGGCGGGGGAATAACCCTCGTGAAATAAATAGCTTCTGGCGTTAAGTGTGTTTTAGGGAAGCAAGAGCAGCCGGCCGTGGTGCCTACGGGCCGCCGGGTCTTTTCCGCGGAATCGTTTTTATTTAGCGTCGCGTTTCGCTATTATTCCGTGGTTTGTCCACGTTGCCCTTACGTCGCGCGATATATCGAGATGCTCTCGACGAAATTCGCAAACCCCTTCCGCCCCCGTACCACGTGGGACATCAAACGGACCTTTCGAAACGGAGCCTACCGTTGTAACGCGTTTAACGAAGGCTACGTTCGGCATAATGGGGTAAAATGAGACCCGCGGTCGCGTAATGGGTGGAGGTGGCTTCAAACGAATGTGATTTTATTACGCGGCGGATAAAAGTTTTCCCTTTCTTTGGGGGGGGGGGGGGGGGGGGGGTTTAACGGCTCCGAAACGGCAGCAATTGTTCGTACTCGGTCAAACGAAGTTACTGTGCCGCACGCTGTTTCATTACGGACGAGATGTACAGCGGGGGTCGTTAAAGCGAAATCAATCCTCGTCAGTTACGAAACATTGTACTTACTGTTCCCGTGATTTTATTCGGCTTATCGTTCTTATCTATCGCGATTCTATTATTCTTTGCGGCCGGCCTTCGATAGCGCCACGCTGCAGCTCACTTTTGAACAGAGCTGTGCATCGAACATTCCGTTTATTGCAATCGCGAAATCAATTCTCCAACTTTTCCCGTCCGCGAGAATTGATCCTGCACGCGTGGTAGACGGGCGATCGGTAAAAACTCAGCGGCAGATTCGCCGGAAAGTGACCAGTGAAACCTGGACTGCCGCGGGGAACCGGATAATTTAGATAAAACCCTCGCACCCGGCTGGAACAACGTGATATAGCATATTTGATGACGTCTCGGCGGGCCAGCAGGCATTATTACGAAACTGTACGGGACGCGGCAGGATTTATGCCCGCAATCGGTGTCAAACGAGCGAAACGGATAAACGAGAATGGGCTTTAAGCTTCGTTTTATCGTGTCGCGGCTTAAGTTACCGGGCACCGTGTGCGTAACGCGGCCCCCGCGATCGCGTGTACTCGTCATAATACATTTTGGCCAGGTACGCGTCGCATGTTCCGAGCCAACGATTGTTATCGTCGAATTATGAAACCCGGACGCGGATCGTACCGATCAAAATTGCCAAACCTCCTGCATTCGCCTGTCCCGGTCGCCGCGTTCCTCGCGCCAACTATTATTTGTACCGGTGGCTCGTTAATAAATCACGCGGCGAATTGCGATACACGCGGCAAACGTTTCGAGTTCAATTCAATTGCCTCTCCCGAGACGGGAAATCGGGACAAGATGATATAAGTACGTCTGTCAGTTTTCAATTTTTGTCGATTTCGTTTCAATTCATTCCTTCATTCATATGTTGCAAGCGGATATCTCCAACAACTATTTCAATCGACCAAAATACATTAGTTCAGTCTCGTTGGTTAAAACTGTCTCTTAAAACTCACTAACGTGTCTGAGAAGCCTATACCAGGTGCCTTATATTTTGTTCATTCGTTACACGGAGACGAATAAAAAAAATCCTAACGCGAAACGGTGGCTGGCGAATGAACTCCAGAATTTCCGCGCCGGGAAATCGGCGTCGTGGACCAATCTGCCAACGGGGGGGACCGCGCGAAAGTTCGCGACAACCCCACGCACGAACGGCAACCCCCGCGAGACACCGGCGTCGTCAAAAAGATCATATCGACCGTCGAAAGCTCATTACGCGGCCGTAAATAACCGCGGCGGTAGCCGGCCAGCTCCGGTCCGAACCGAACCGAACAGTTCGTTCCGGGAGGAGACCGGGAGAAGTGGAACGACAGTGACAAAGTGGGATCGAGATCGGACGTGAATTGAAATTTTCGCCCGTCCAGGCTTAATACGTCCAGATGAATTGGAATCCGTAACTCATTCGAATCTCGCGACGTGATTTACGGCACAACGAAAGCTCTCGTCGCGGTATCGGTCCGGCAGCTTTTTCAGGATCCTCCACCCGAGATGCGTCAGACCGTCCAAGATGGTGGCCACGGCCATCTTGGGGAGATGGTTCCGCGGCGAGCGCGTGTCTAGGCCCTCGTTACACGGCTAATTAACGCGACAAATTGCCCGGCGCGAAATAAATGCGTGCACGGTTAATCACTCGGCTGGACGTGGTAGGTACGCCCTTTTCGAGAGATGCTGCACGCCACGACGAAAGCCCGACGACTTTTATCGTTCCCTTTCTGCCGAACGGGATCGAAATAGTCTCTTGGCCCGTAGCTCTGGTTCCGTGGATTCGAAGGAAAATTGTAAAATTGAAATAGAGAAGCGAAGTTTCATTGAAACTGGACCTCTCTGTACTAGTCGAGATTGTGCGTTACGGTGTGCCCAGAGGTTCATCTCGTTTTTCCGTTGGATTGTACGAACGTCGGATTGTACGTTCGTCGGATTGTACGTTCGTCGGATTGTCTCGCGAAAAATTGTAGGAACTTCGCAATTGTTATTCAATCAGGCGCGATACGCGTTTCTTTCGTCCTCCTTTTTCATCTCCCTTTGAGGCAGGCGTCGCGCCCAAATATTGCCGACTGTTCTCCGCCCTCCCTCTGTCACGCGGATCAAAATAGTCCCTGGGTCGCAGGAAGCCGCAAGAAGCCACGGCTATTACCGTTTTTCGCGACGGAGGAAGCTAATTTTCCGCCACACGGCCGGCTGCTTTGAATCAGCAACGGGGAAGTCGTTTGAGACGAAACGCGAACTTAAGAGAATCGCCGTGCATTCAGCGCCGACTCGATCGTCGATCGGTCGGATGCGGCTCGCGTCACAGATAACGGCCACTGTTAATCACGGTTAAAGCACACCGTGGGCTAATACGCGGATGTGTATATACGTGGCTCTCGAAGGTGCTGCACGTTTCGACGATTACTTCGGCGCACCGACAGCTGTGTGACGATAAGGCGACGTGGGTGGGGGGCAAACGAACCCAATTAACCCGGCGCACCAGTGACCCACTGCGAATCGTCTGCAGAGGCCTAAGTTTCAGTACATTCACCGGTGTACGGAATGTCCTTATATCTTCATTATCAATGCAATATGAATAGTTTACTTCTCTTTGTTTAACGCATTGATTAATAGGAAGGTCGTCGAGATAGCTGATAATAGTTGCAATATGTTCTGAACAAGTGTTACACTCATCCTACGAGATTCTAAGAAATGCACGCTAAAATATTAATATATTATATAAATACTAACATCAATGTACCCAAAACTCTCGACCAGAGATATCCTGCGGTACAAATTGCCCGTGGAAGATGGAATATCAGCAACCCCGCGATCTTGCTTCGCCCACACGATTGCGGGCATCGGTTTTGAAAGCGAAAAACGAAACGCAGATGACAGTGGCGGGAAAAACACGCGAGAAATCTCCGCGATCTTCCATTCCGCGAGGCTGCGATCTCTCGAGAGATATGCAAAGCGATGGGACATGTTTATCCACACGCGTTTCCCAGGTCTAGACCCGGGGAGTTTCGATGGCTAATCGCGTTTCCAAGCGTAGGAAAACATCAGCCGACTCCGGTCTGCCGGTGATTCGCGACAGTCGACGGCAGCTGCAGCATCGCAAAACTTTGTCCCAACCTTATTACGGCTGCTCTTAACGAATTTAACCGTCAGGCCGTAACTTGACGTTTGAGTTTCGTCGTCGTGCGACAACGGCCACGTGGATGGAAACTGGCAACGGCGACGACAGCGACGGCGATGTCGCCGCCGTTCCGTCCCGGAATAAACTTCGACTTTACGCCTGTGTACACGTTGCTCCTGAGATGTCCTTCGATTTCACGTGATGCTGGGTACACGCGATTTCTTCGCGACGTCTCAGCGACACACCGTTGCATCCGCCGTTTCCCTTGCGTTATGGTCCCGGTGTCGAAACGTGTGACGGTAATTCGACGGTTACGAGTGTCCCCGTTACTTATTTTCACGGGGGACGCTCGTTTGTTTCCAGCAGGGTGCTCGTTTTTCGTCGGAATCGCCACGACGGGACTCTTTCCTTGAAAAGTTCAACACCGGCCTGTGTAGTTTTGTTTGTCGGTTCGTTTTTCTTCTCGAGCGAGATGGTCCACTTAAGGAAATTGTTCTGCTCACTTCGATGATGAAAAAGTGTACGAGCGAGAGTTTGGGATAAGCCTTTCTTTCTTTCTTTCTTTTTTTTTTTTTTTTTCGTCGAAACTCGTGCATCGGAGGACTTCGATCGGTTTGTCATTGGTCACTTGAGCAGTTTCAGTTTACGGAGTCTCGGATAGTTAAATAGCACCGAGAGTTTAACGATCCCTCGAACTTTTCACGATCACTGCCCGGACGTATAGTTTCGCTTAGTTTCGAGTATGTAATAAAAAGGGGAACGTATTTTGTTGCACTCGCGTTTGCACGCGAGCCTAATGGTATATAATAATAAGAATAATAACAGTAGTAAGTAGCAGCCAAGAAATTTGAAATTCCACTCGTCCAAATATTAATGATAAACTGTCCGTAAAAACGCAATTATTGAACAGCTTTTTCAAATCGTTTTAATCGACACGAGCAAGATAAAAACCGAATCGTTTTCTCTGTCGTTCGATGCGCCTCTCGTCAAGTGATCAGGGATTTCGGAGTGTATGCGCCAGGTACAAAGGAGCAATCACGGCGAAAAGAACGGGCCGAATTCAATTGTACTTCGTTGACCAACGATTCGCGGGCTGGCGCAACAAAAGACCGGGCAACGAGATACAAAAGCCCCCGGCCATATATCTCGAACCTTCCGTGGAGATTAGCATCGACGAGCGTGCGGCGATAAATCTCTGTTTCGGGAACGCACCGGATCAAATCGAAAGCAATTACGTCGTGTCGTGTCCGGTGTGCCCGATGCCGTGCAGGTGTCGAGGCAGCGGCCCTTTTAATGCCCACCCCTTAAGTAATAAACTTAATCGTGGCCATATTGCACCCCTGGCCGGTTACATCCTGCCACATATGAAATACGTGGCAGAGCGAACGGTGGCGAATTTTCGTTCCACGATATTTTTCGAAAAATTTGCGAGACAGTTCTGAAAAAGGAGCGCAACCGTGACCAATTCTGCGAGTGTAATTTTTATGAAGTACAACTTGGTCGGTTCGTAGTATGTTTATTTAAGCATCCAATAATTAAATTTATTTAATATATTGATATCTAGGTTTATGTGATATATTCGATATAGAAAGTACGACAAAGTCGCGTGTTTAATTGAGTGCACTTAAGGGCGATATATTTTTGTAAATCAATTTTTATGCGAAACCCAATTAACTTGATGATTGGCGACCAATGGAAGACTTGTATTCTTCAATGCAACAGTACTAGTAACAGTTTCAATCTTGCCAGTAACGCGATATTCACACCTCGCTGGTAACTTTTAATGCTTCTCGGGGAATCTACGCTGCCAGCTTACCGACTTTACGTAACGTTTCAACCTGTTCTACAAGTTCCTTTTGCAATCCCCAATAATTGGTAACCTGAAATTTTCTAGCATTCACTCGCCGTTCGTACCTTACATTTACCGCCAATCCTGCACGCGTTCCTCCCCCCCTTCGCCCCCAAACAGTACATATTTCACACACGAAACAAAATGAAGTCTGCAGCAAAATGACACAATATAGAAAACTCCATGCGCGTTAATTTATCGTCACGATAAAACGAGCCCCCAAACAGTTCATTATAAACCAAAAACGTGCGACTCTCAAATCGACCAATGAATGATGGAACGCGATTAAAAAGATACTTCGGATGATTTGTTTAGAAAAATTGCGAAAATATCCAGAAAATGGGGATGTCGAGTGTGCGACCCCAGGAGTCGCACGAATGAAAGGGTTGCCATTATTCCGGTTAGCCAGCTCGTCCACGTTTTAACGAAGACTCGCTTGCGCGTGCTTTAAGGTCGATCGTTAATTGCGCGACTCGAACGAAGGAGGAGGGCAGTTGGAAAGTGTAATGATATAGTATAAATGGTGTTCGAAGCGGTGCACCGGCAATAAATTAAGGCGGAGCAGAGGTGTGTTCCGAGGCGCGCGATTACCGCTGAGAAACGCTGGCACGCTCGCCTTTGAACAAATAACTATACCCGACGGCGATCCTTGCCTGTTTGGATTTCATACTTTCTACACGCTTTCAAGGGATCGCCCGGATTCCGTTCGCACTCTGTGTTTTCCCGTTGCTAGAAGATCGCGACGCCGCGATACCGGCGACCCAGGGCGATCGCCATCCTTTCGCGCTTTCACTTTTACGCGAAGCCGGGCATCCTTTTACGCCGGCAGGAGGAACCGAATCGTTGGCGATTTCGAAGAGGGTCGGAACGTCCGGATGGTGGCGGGTGACTAACAATGCTCGATGGTCGTCGATTTTCTGCGAGAGACTTTTATGAGGATTTTGCCTGCAGAAGCTAATTATCTGGGATCTCGATTAACGATTAAGACGATCGGAGTAGCCCGATGTTTGGTAATTGTTAATTTGTTCTAAAACCGTCTTTGTACGATGCAGGTGTTAGTTCTTTTTTATGCCTGAAGGAGGTGAAAAGTGCAATTTAAATATAATATTTCTCTTAAACTTGCATAAGGATTTTTTATCCGTCTAGTAACAATAGTCGAACTTTACTATTTACACTTTTACACCAGTGAAATCAGATCGTGAAGTTTTCAAATATTCCGATACAATAATTGATGTTAATCTTTCAATGCGTCCTATGAAACAATCAGTTACTATTCACCGCGAACGGAATTCCTTCAGCAATTTGCTTGGAACAATCCCTCTCTATTATAAGAATCGACTATTAAAATATTATTCAATGGATTTTTCCTCAACCGACAGCAAGACAGAAATAAAGGAGTTTGCCGCCAGTGCACAGACAACCGCTGATGATTTTTCGATTAATCGCCGATTGCTCGTTTCCGCGGTTAATTGTTCGGTCGCATCTATATACATATATACATATATATTTTTTTTTTCTTATAACCACGAGATTTCGCTCGCAGGCAAGTCGATTTCCTCGCGTTCTAGCTTCCTTTAGCTTCCCTTTAAATTCGATCCCGCGGATATCGAATATTGGCAGCACGGATTCGCTATTATTTTGCCGGGTGCGCAACTGCAAAACCAATAAACGACTTCCATCCAGTATTACGATATATATATATGTATATATAAACCCACACACACACACACACGCCTCACATAACGTACACATGGTTATCGAAAAGGGATGGTCCTGTGTCGCTAAATTGGCCTACAATGCGCCGAATAAATGGGATAGAAACACGTTGCAACGTAAGATTCATGCGGGGAATCATTTTCTTCGACGTGTACACACGACCAGGTGGCGGTGTGTTTATCGGAAAAAACGGGTAGCTCGGTACAGCCGTTGCCGTTCGATGGCATAATGCGAGCATTACGGCCGAATTTCATGTATATTTCTGGGAACAACGCGGCATCGAATAAACGTCAAACTGTCCGCTCGCGGCTTCGTCGTAAATCGGTGAAAAAGCTCGCGCATTCCTGCGACTCGCAGCTGCCACCTATAATACACCAGCCAACCCGCTCGCTGTTCTTTAAATCTTTCCCGAGATTGTTCTTTCGTCCCGGTGGATTTGATCGGTATCGTTGATATCGAGCCGCGAATGTTACCCTTTTTTTTCTCTCTTTTATCGTCGTGCTCTGGAAAAGTCGTTTCCCCGTGCTCGATTTATCGACGAACAATAAAACACAGAGTTCTCTATCCGACTGATTCGACCGTGGAATATCGAAATTTGGTTTAATATGATGAAGTAATTAAACGTAGGAATTCGAACGAATATTTGCGTCAGGTATTAGTTACGCTTCATAAACTCCGTATAGACTGTCAGTCATTATATTCGCGTGCAATTATTAGTATTCGTTCGGATGAGCTTCATCGAATTGAATAACTATTCTATCAAGCTGTCGCGAACAACATAATCGCATTTGTCACATAAAATATATGTGCAAGGGGATTAATAGTAAACCGCTATTACATTCGTCTTCCACTGTCGATAAGATATGACTGAAATCAACTGCAGGGCTATTAAATAAAGATACACTCAAGTTCCCAAGCGGTGCATTCATAGCAACTTCTTTCCCTATCGTATGCCGCGTTTCGCCGAGGAACCAACAGTTTTTACCCCACGTACACCGCCGCGTATCCGTCGAATCGATGTCGGTATTAACATCGGAGGCAAGTTTTTCGTGCTCCCCAGCCGGAGCATCGCGTTTCCCCGGTCTCGTGATTAAACGTCTTCGACGGTGGAGCAGACATCGACGTTGCGATGGAAACCGGGCTCGAAACGCTTGACGTCTCATCATCAGACGCAGCAATAAGAGGCGTTTCTGTCATCCCCGTAGCGAAAGATCGCCCGCTCACAAGGGATGGTAATTTTCCGGAGGAAATGATATCCCGGACGGCGTTCCCGATAAGGCGAACCGCGTTTCCTCGTTTCATCGTGGAACACGTAGAAACGGCTCCCGTCTCTACTAACGACCAATTCGACTAGGTCTTAATAGGCCGCCTAGCTGAAAACTGCGAATCGTTGAAAGATCCCTGATTTCGAGAGGCGAAATTGAATCAGTTCGAGGGGAAATCGAGAAAGGTGGGAAAAAAGTCTTGCCTACAGGCGCGGGTATATATTCCGGGCTGGGCTTCCACCTCGGGAATATTTGAAATATATTTTGCAATGAAATTATGCGGGATGAAAAAGGTATTAGATATTCGGATGGCAGGCAGATGAAAATTATTTTGGTTTTTTTTTCTGTGTCACCGACAGAAGAATGTTATCAATACCCACTTCTAAACTTTTTCGCGATACATCGTCTATTTTATTTTGCTTCCTTCCTAATCGCCTTAAAATTTCTCAGCCTCCCGCGTGTCATATTTCCCTCTTCCCAAGAACCGAGTATCCGTTCGTGTTTCGCTTTCTTTGCACCGCATCCATTGAAAATAAAACTCGATTTTGCAAACGAAAAGATGCACATACATACGTCCTCCGCCGAATTTCGCCCAAGGAATATCGTCTAGATCCATTGACTTAATTCCGAATCGAATTCCCGAGCGCTTCAGGAATTATTTCTAATAATACCCTGCCTCCGTTCGAAACTTGCTTCGACAAATAGGGACACGCAACCCCTTTCTCCCACCTCTTGCCCCAAATACATCCACGATCCCTCTTCCGCCACTTCTTGCAGCCCGAAAACACCGTGGCACCTTTTAAGTCGCTGCATTAAGCACAGGCTGCCCCTTTCATCCACGCACTAAGTACAAGGCATTCCTTTCATCCCCGATATTTGCTTACTCCGAGCAACCCGAGTCCATAAAGACGATCTCCTAATTGTTTCGACCAGCTTCCACCCCGTTTTTCTTCCGCTCCTTCCGCTCCGCCCTCTCCGCTACTTTCAGCCCCCGACGTTTTTTGCTGCGGGGGAAACAATAACGACAGAGAACGGGCGAAGATAGAGCGCCGTGAACGGAAGTGAATCCGAGCCACTGTATCTCAGCGCGACGTCTACTTTGGAAAAAAGGACTGCGGGGAACACCATCATAACTTAATCCGGGCTTACGGGCAAATTCCTTCGTCTTTGTACCCTCACTCTGTCCTATCGGTGTCGGTTCTCTCATCGATCCGTTTCGAGGGCGTTTCGAAAGCCCCGGAAATTATGTACTTGGTTCCGCCTGACTCGGGGATTAATCAGCATTTTCGTGGCACCGGTTATTTAGATGCGAACGGTGAAACATGTGGACGAGTGGGACAACGAATTGACGCGGCGACGGTCAAAGGAGATTTGAATAGATTATTCAAGGATTTGGGGAAAGGGTTCGGTAAGGATAAACGGATGATCGTTAGGTGGTGCTGTAATTATGGTAATAATGGCTTAATAGTGGTTCCTTGCTGATTGGAGAAATTAGTGATTTATGGTCTTTGGGAAGCCTGTGCATTTGTATGGGATAGCTCTGCAATATCCCTTCCGATTGGATCACTATTGCTATATATACATTTTTCAAGAGAAACCGCTGCACCGTTACGAATTGGGATATTTTGCGATACCGAGCAAGTATTTTTTCAAACTTCCATTGCATAGCATAGAAAGGAGAAACGACGGGGTAGACAGGTTTGCATAAACGGAAAGCAACTAACCCCGTTCCACGTCCCCATAAGTTTCCCTATCCTCTACGAAACTTTTCTTCCAACCCCGCATTTACGATCGTCATGTCGAGACCCGCCGAACTACGGAATATCCTTCAGCCCAGAATACTTCCTTGAATCCATGTATGTCCCGGGAGTCTGTCGAAGCAAACTATAATTTTTAACCCATCCGAACGGTTGCAAAAATTTCACGTAATCCAAAATATGTATCAACTACCCCGAAATTCCGTTAGCACGATCAATTGTAATCGGCAGGCAAAATCTCAGAATAATCGAAACAGCCCCCGACAAATGATACGACGAGTACGAATTATCATTAATAAGCCTGGACCTCGCCGTAAAATATTTTCTGCCCCGCTGAAACACCAATGATCCCGTCGCTGCCCCGTAGACGCGGACGACCCAGACGCGATACAAATAATTCCGCAAATAACTCTAAAGCAACCGGTCCAATCGAGTGCCGTGAATCAGTCCGAGCTACGTCGATTCCTTGCGGTGCCCGGGTCCCGCGAAGAAAAAGAAAACCGCCCGACCAACAGGAGGAGGAAAAAAAAAAAGATGACAAGTACGACGGTGATGGGCGCCGTTCAGAGAGCTCTCTAGCGGGGGCGACGTCGCTTGTTTTGACAGACGCCAAAGATATACGTACTCTGTGTTTTGTTTGCTCGCCTTTTCGGACGACCCACTTCCCTTTCATTCTTCGCCCCCTTCTTCCTGTCGTCCCGTTCGATCCTCGAATATCTTGTCGTCGCGCGTGCCCTTATTTTCCTTCGCGCCGCTGCCCACATAAATCTTATACGCGCTCAACACCCGCGCGCCGTCGCTGAAAAATAAGCAAACGCGACTTCGATCTCTCGCCGTCCCCCGCGAACGTCATCCCTCCCTTCGTTCCCTCGCCCGATGATCATCCGGCGATGAAATCACTGGGCGAACGATCTCGAATCCTTCGCCGGAGTGGTTCGAAGATTACCGGTCGGACGACGTTTCGCTCGCCAGGTTGGATTAACATTAATAGCGAACGGTGGAACGGCGTATCGTCGGCTTCTTAACGTTTCGGACGTTTCACTTGGCTGGGTTCGTTGAGGCTTCGCATGCACAGTGGATCGTTCCTTACTTCGGTGTTGGGTGGAGGCTTCGGAACTTGTGTTTGGTTACTTCGTAACGCAGTGCTTCGATCGATGTACAATTGAACCTCCGGTTTCGACCTGCAGCAACCTCCGGCGAAGGGAAGCCAAGGGATCCAACGAGTCACCGCGTGAAAACCCTTTCCCAAGGATCATATACAATCCGCGGCGGCTCGAAGAGGAGGATCGCCGCGAAGTGACGCGCGACAAGGAGCAGAAGGCTCGGCTGAACCGCGTTCCGCGCTTCAGGCGAACATCTCGAAACGGCGCGTCGTTTCCCAAGCGGTGATAAATCCGCCCGGTTCCCTTTTGATCGCATATAAGTTTTCGCGTTGCTCGCGCGGTACGGTTGCGCGCCGCGTTCCCCCCCCGAGAGGTACGATCCGGGGGGGAACCCTTGCGTGGAACGTAAATAACGCGAAAGAGCGCCGCGGCTCGAACGACGTGGAACGTCGCGATTTTCACCGCGGAACGCCCCTGGACTTTCGGATCGTGTTCTCCGCCGCGGGAGGGCGAGACTTTGTCTGGATGCACATGAATCACGTGGCGCATGCAAATGAAAAAGGTGTGTGCGGGGGTGGACGTGACTCTCAGGAGAACGTAAGTGCCGGCCGAAGGGTATATACGCGACGCTGAGCTTTGCGGCGGCTCGAGGGTGCGAGGGGAGGGAGGGTGTGCACACGTAGCTGCACCGCGGGGAAAGAAGGGACGAATTCTTTTTCCACGGGACATGCCGCGTGAAGCGGGCGGCGAAAATGTTGCGGTCGCTTCGGTGGCCCGAAATTTATTACGACGTCGTGTTACAAGGCTCGGCGTGGTTGCAACGGGCGAACACGGGGCTCGTGTTCCGCCGGTTGCTTTGTAAGTGCGCGCAAGTGAAGGGCACCTACCTTTTCAAGTGCTCGGTATTTCGGGCGCGATCTCTATTACAGGTGGGGCGCGATGGGGTTTTTTTTGTACGGGAGAGTCAGTTGTTTGGGAATTACAGGAGGGGCGATACGAGATCTTGGGTTCGTTGTGCGCACGGCCGGAGAAATTATACTCGCGTTGAGATTGCTGGGGAATGCGCACTTTTCGTTTTCTCGCGCGCGGGCTCGAATTCGAAGAGTTTATAGAGCTCGAGGCCTCTGTTAACCGTGGAACAATTTTTAAGTCGGGGGAGAAAGGGAAATTTAATCGGGTTCAATTAGTAAATTAATATAATTTAGTATCTCGTGATTGTTAAAAGTGTGGCGATATTATTGTACAGGCGCGAGACACTCTGATTAATTGTGTATCATACATTTCGCCCGTGTATTTCTGTTTATACATATACATATTTAATAATATACGCAATTATTTCAATAGTTAGAAATTGCTTCTTATGCTTTTCACCATCGCTATGCGAATAATGAAATAAAAGTTCAACCGAAAGAACACATTTATATTCCCCCAGTAAAGTTCTTTCAACAAAGGAAAAAGGTCGAGAAACATGTACATATACATATATATAAAGCAATGGACAATCTCTGCTCAAGATATTTCTAGGAATTTTTTCATTTTCCTTGCGGTTTCACCATTGAGCCTTATATTTTCGTGTTCCGTGCCGTTTAAATGATCTTTTCGCACAAGTCTCGACACCATTAACATTTATATTGCACCGGTATCCCGGTTCCACGAGCGTGCTCTACATTTTTCGGACAATATAGACCGCCCGCGGTGATCCGCGCGCGATTCCACGCTCCGAAGGCACGAGGAGCTTTTATTATTCGCGCGAATCGCGCGCCCGAAGCACCTGGGAGGCCAGCGTGTGAATCTCGCCAGGTTGACACGTCAAGGAATTTCAACGCCGATCGAAAGGAACTGTTAACCCGTGAAACGAGCGTCGATTACGAGGGACCTCTATTATATTGGACTCGAGGTACCTTTTGTCGAACGTCATATGAACGATTCACTTTTTTTTTTTTATTGGACAAGGCCCGCTCTTTCTGTCGCGGCTAATACGGGCACAGAGCACTTTTATGCGTCAGCGGTTTAAAGATTTTTTTAAGACTTCTTCTCTTCAATACGACCGGTGTGACTTTCCCGCTGTGATTGCGTTAGAAAAAGTCACAGATGGTTAGAGATCGGAGTGTGTGAGAGAGAGAGAGAGAGAGTTTCTTATTCGCAATTTATCTTAGAATATTACGGGAATATTGCGTTCGCGATAAATTCGCGATCCCCGAGTAATACGAGTATTCCTCAACTAACGAAAAACGAAACGATATTTATTTTCAGCTGGCCTGATATTCACCGCGGTAAGATTTTCCCTTACCGTCTGTTCACTATATATTTCTCTGTCAAAGAAGTGAATTACATAATAAATTTCCACACGAACAGCAGACTAACGCCATATGTAACAGACCCAAAACACGCCGGACAAACGACACACCGTTCCTAATCGTCTCGCAAAACAAGGATTTGCCGCGTAACATTCGCCGGGATGTGCGCGGCACATATTCGAACAGATTCGGCGCGTATCTGTCGCCGGAGCTTAGAAGCCGGCCTTAATGGACCACTAAAGAACGGTCCATAAGCGGTCGAACGATGAACGTAACGGGGAAGTTTCGGTCCAGTTTACGCGAAATCGCCGATAAATCAGAATTAGGGATCACCGCCGTCCCGCGCATGGTCGATTTAGTCAAAGGACGTCGATCCGTGAGCATAAGGGCACTGCTGTCAGCGGGCAAATCTCCGTTTAGAGGGGCCATTGTCAGAGGATTACGCGGCCATGCAGAGAGATTCAGAGGCAGGCCCTCGCGAGACCCGGAACCCCGTTTCAGCATCGTCAGATTTCGGATTTTCAATTGGCCCCGGGTCGGAACCTGTTGAAGGGTGCCGGGACGGTTACTGCGGCACATTTTACGAGATTATCGGCCGGGGCTAATCCGACCGAACATTAACGACAGCCAAAGTGTGCTCTTGGAAAACGCTTCCCGCTCGATCGACCCCGCCACGTCGAATTTTTATCGCGCGAGAACGACGCCTGTCGATTTCGCGAGCGGACCGCTCTTTTTCTTCTCCCGCTAGTTTCGGTGATCGATGCGAGATTGAAGCAATCGGTTGAGAAATCACGGGTCCGCGTCTTTCGAATTCGACGATCGTTGTCCGCGGGTTTTAATTACAGGTTCGAAATGATTATAATAAATTCTCTTGCTCTCAGCAACAGAATAATTCATACCCGATTCAGCGTTTAATGTAAAGGCAGGGTATTAATAGCTATATTTTTCTACACTACATAGTCCAAAACGAATCTTCGTTCCCCGGGCACGCCACGCATTTCTGCGATCGTTCGAACATTTTCCACCCTCCGCTCTAAACTGTACGAAACAACGGATAAAGTAACGGGGAAAACTAGCGCAACGCGGCGAACAATTGCGGCCGCGTGTTCGCGATATTGGCGAGACGGCGTCGCGACGCGTGCCGTCGCGTCGTCGATGGAAACGAGCAGATAAAAAAAAAAGGAAGGGGGACGATCAAGCGGAATTTTCAAACGTGTCCGCGCATAAAGCGACACGCGTAAAACCGGCCGCATGGAAATGACCGTGAAAAATTCGGAGACGTTTCCAACCAATGCACGGTCACGTGCCACACGTCCAATGGCTACCTGGACGAGCCGCTACCCTCGATTAATTCCACCGCGGGAACGTTTCGTGACAGACGATTCCAGCCCCTTGAAAGGACCGAACCTTCGGTCCGGCGGCGGGCACAGCGGGAGTACATTATGCCGGAATCCGAAAAAGAGATGACGAGGGATGGAAATGAAAAAAAGGAAGAAAAAAAAAGAAGAAGAAGAAGAAAAGAAGAGGAGGATGGACGGGAACGTGAAGAAATGCGACGACTTCCTTCTTCCAGAGGGCCAATTCTTTGTTCGACCGGTCGTTGTCGCGTTCTCGGACGTTCCAACGGAGAGGCGTCATTAATTTCCGCTTAAGGACTACGAACTCGCTAATTTTATTCAGGCGAACAAATTGTCCGGCGACGGCGTGGTGTGTGTGGGGGGGGGGGGGGGCGGGGGGAGGATCGGAATACTTCGCGATTAAATATCACCAGGATAATGGGGCGCGCGGGGCGGACACGTGGCCGCGGTGGAATGGAGAATGGAATGGTAAAAATGAAAAAAGAAAGAAAGAAAAAGGAGAAAGATATGGGAGGAGGATCGTTTTTCAGGGAAAGCTGCTGGCCACAGCGGGCGAACAATATCCCGGGTAAAATTCGAGGACTTTAAAATCCGGTAACGTGAAAAAATGCGACCGGTAAAGTTCACCCCCTTCGCCCGTCTGTTCGACCGTGTCTATTCGGTCACGATAATTCTTTGTTTGACCCCCGCGCACTCTCACGTCGAGGAAAAAACCATTAATTTTAGCATCAGAATGGAACGGGCCGGGCCTCAGGTAGAAAATCGTGCGGGCCAGACATATCGACACCCTATCCTGAATTCCGATGGAAGCCCCCGCAACCGTCTAATGGAAGTTTCGCCGCTCGATGAAAGTGCACTCGTAGGTATGCTCCAAACAGACAACAATAAAAGAAAACCGATGCTGAAGGGGGTAGGCGGGGGGTTTTGCGAGAGCCGCCGGATCGAGACGGTACAGGGGCTTCTCTGTCCCTCTACGTCGTCGACGAGATTTCTAGCGATTTTGCGAATCCATGGTGGAAATGAAGGGAAATGGTTTCAAAGAAACACAGGAATTCAAGGGTGGTCAATGACGATTTGATTATAATCGACTTGTTAATATATTTTTTGCTTTTCGCATTATTTGCTTCGACGAAGTTACCATTATATTTTCATCGCCTTCAGTTTAGTTTCCTCGTTTGCATTTAACATCCTACGTTTCCAGGCATCGTTACAGGCATTTCGATGCGAATCCACGCGCGAATGCTCGTTAGCGGATTCGTGACGACGGATACGTTCCACAATTCGCCGCGAAGTCGGTTCCGTGTCAAATGTGATGCGATTGTCGCGAGTTCGAGCACCTTCCGAGTTTTCGAACGTAGATCTTTAAACAGGGAGCAGGTAGGTGTTGCAGATAGTGGTAACGAAGGTGTTGCGTTAATCAACCATTAGGCAAAATTAAGGAGAATTTCATAATTGTATTAATTCAGTCTTATAATATATTAAACCAGCTCTGATCAATAAATTATTCAGGACGTATCCGTCATAACTAATTTGTCCGTTCGAAAAATAGTAAAATCTAATGAGAGCGTCTGAAACCTCTATCATAACACTATAATTGTCTTAAGAAAAATTTCTATTAATTAGCGTGCTACGCGCGATTCTGAAAACAACGATAAAAGACAAATTCCAAATTATAATTAAATCTCATTTGCGAATTTTCCAATTTTCCTCCCCACTCGTTCCTCTCCCCTCTTAACACTCAATGACACGGAATCCTTCAATACCAAAAACTCTCATCGAACAAATACTTAACTGCAAGCACCTTGACCGCCCAGGTGCACGGATGCCGAGTCGATGCAACGATCCTAATTGCAATGCATCTCGATCGGTTCACGAGCGTGTAATCATTCGTAATTGTTGTTTGAACGGTGATTAATTGTCCGTCGGTGTTGGACGGCCACGGGGGCGCGTTACGCGCGACGGCTTGCCGTGTTATTATAAATAATAATGCTAATCATCGTGCGGACGCTCCGTTTATCATCGACTTAATTATAGATCGGCGGATTAATTACAGCGTAGGGGGTCCATGACAGGCGAAGATCCAACGATAGCGGCCCGGTTGATGGACACTGAAAACATTTCGACGTTTCTCTCGCCGCGAAACGAAATTGGACGGCTGCAAGATCGCCGCGCTGCTCCTACAGCGACCTTTTATCGAACGGATCCGATAGTAATTTCTCTGCGATTCGGAGAGCACGGTGGACGGTAATTGTCGGTTAATTTGTGCGGACAGGTACCGTATCCCTACCTATCCAGCTTTCTATCGTCCGATTATCGTTATTGGCCAGTTTCCTGGTTCTTAACATATTGAATAACCAGTCGCGTGTTTGCGTCGAGCTATCTTGCATTGTATCTCGAAGCCTACGTTTCATCTGGGAGCGACTGACTGACTGACTGGCTGTCTGCTGCCGGGGATACGGTTGCCCTGATTTCATAAGTGTAGGCTGTCCGCGCTTGTACACCGCCTGTCGAATTTGTTAGTCAATTTTGCGCCGTTTCAGCCCCCCAGTGACTGTGTTTTTCCGTCGCGATCTCTAATTGAAACAGCACAGATAGTACGTCCTCGAGGCAGTAATTTGCGGATGACAATTGCCATTGATTCACCAGTAATTCTTGGTAATTCGAATACAAGGCGCACGCACGAGTTGCAAAACGGAGATACACGTACAGTATCGCGCTATAGAAATGTTGGAAGCTCGAGTTCTTACCTATGTTACGCGAAATTATGAAAGCAAGCTACGAATAGGTAGAAACCTATTTAAATTTCTTTCTCTTGCAACCGGAAGGGGTGCGTGTGCACGCAATTCGAATCCCTCACGAGGGGGTAAGTCAGGCTCGGCTTCGGGTCGTGCACCGCGGCCGAAACGAAGCGTCGCGGGACTCACTCGAAGGCGGCGTAAAATATTTGCGGTTAGCCGAGCGTTTCGCCGTTCTGCGGCAACGAAATGCAGCAACTGCAGTCAAACGGGTTAGTATATACCGTGGCGTGGCGAACTACCCCGTGGTATTATGCACGGCCAAGGGAAATGGCTGCACGACGAAAACCGCCGAGCGGCTGCTTCGGCTCGGCCACCAACGATTTCCAGCCCCGTTTCTTGCGATTAACGTCGCGCACGGTGGTAAAAAAAAAATGTTCGAAACCGTCGAAATTCTGGCCAATGCGTTGAAATACAAAGGCAGATGGATAGCAGTGACGCGGAGTGTGAATCAACGTGGCCAAATGTCAGGCAGAAACGTGGAAAGCTGAGAATCATGATAATAACTACTGCATACACACAATTGGATTCTTTTCCCGTTAATCACGATGAAACTACTATTATCAGTTATAAAATGAAACGTAAACAATGTTACAACGCAGGAAAAATCGAACGAAGAAGATAGAGTTAAAAATAAATGCAGGCGTACTGGTCAGACTATGGAGAAATCCGAGGCACGTAAAACAAACGCGCAGAATGTAATGACGACGGGAAAGATAACTTTTAAAAGTTAGCACAATTACAACGGACCACGCGGAAACATTGAAAGCTGCAACAAAGTGCGCATAAAGATCGGAACGAACGCGACGGATCGTCAAAATGGAAAAATGGCGGAATTATTTCTGCCGAGGGAAGTGGAGCAGATTCGTCGCCGAAGGGAAACGCCACGCGTTTCAATTTCGAGGCATGTGCAGAGTTCCGCGGCTTCAGTCCGCGGTGACACGCGCAGTTTCACGCCGCGCGAGCAACTATGCGGACTACCGCGTTTGCACTCGAGGAATCCGAATGGGAACTGTGCGCGTGTGTCCCTCGATTTCACGCGTCGCCTGTCACGGGCCATCGCGACGAAAAAAATGTAATTACGATTCCGCCAGGGTCAGCCGTGGCTGGCCAGCAGAGGAGAGGAGAAAGAAATCGCGAGTCCAACGCGTCCTTTTCGTCCGATCCACGATTTTGTTCACGGCGATAATCGAAAGGGGTTCCGACCCTCGAACCAGCAATTATAGATGCAACTGATACGGGTCATTGGCTTCCTCGGAGATGCCGATGAATGTTGTTAGTCACAGATTTACGGAATTTTGATATTCCAAACAAAATATTAATGAAGGTCTACTCGTCCCTTACGTACTACAGGCGTTGAAAATGAAATTTATAGCCAATGTTCGTTGCGTTATTACGTCTACGCGCACAAGTGCTTCGTACATTAATAATAAAGATATTTAATGATTCATTCATTCGTTTAGAGTTACATCAGTTAAGGGTTGATATTTTACAATTCAATTAGTTATATATTATTTCCAAATTGTTCTTAAAAAAAATACAGATTCCACGAATCACGTTGGATGTGCAAAAACATTTAGGGGGGGGCGAATTTCGTCTACGCTATTTGGAAAAGGATAAAATTTCTTGAACACTTAGCCTGACATTTACGATTGTTATCCCAGTCGAGTGCTACTGTTTGCGCAGCCTAATCGAAAAATCATAAACACCCCCTCGTGGAAAGGGGTTGCTTTTATCGGGGACGCGCGCGACGCCCGTGGAAAAACAGATAGCAGATCTGTGTTTGCTCGAGGGTCCGTTGCGAGGCTTCACGAGAGGGATGAATCGTTATCAGTCTTTGGATAGCTGTGATTAACGCGCGCAGCGATTGTTAGCCCCTGGATTATACGAGAATCGTATTTCTACTAATTATTTCGATCCGTATTTTCGATCGCTTTAACAGCATCCTTGTTCTGACTATCCCGAGGAGAAAACGTATAACTGTTATACGTTTGCAAATGGCGTGTGTCTATACGCACACTCGTGCGCCCGACGGTATTGATTGAATATTGATTGTGCAATTGGATTCGCACGAATTGGAATTGGACTCGGGATATCGCCGACTGACGGATTGACAAATATTGTTGACGCTATCAGAAATTGATTTTATTCTCGTATTTAGATATATCGCGCGAGAGGAAAAGTCGATCGGCTATCTATGTATTTAGAAAGGCTACTTTTTACTGTCCCTGAAAGTAGCGATCCATGCGAGTATCGACTTCGGCGATCGAAACATTAGACACCGTATGAGAGAACGAAGAATTCTAAACAAAATTTCACAATCTCCTCCCCCATCGTATACTCGTATCGGGAAAGTTATCTCCAAGTTATTGTACGCGAGCGAAAGCCCGAAAAGTCTCGACGTCGTTAAAAATGTGAAATCACCGTTCGTTGCCGCGAGTTATCGAAGCCACTCCGCGAGGGCACGATCGTTTCGTTAGAGGTGGAAGACCGACTCCCAGGAGCGGCTCCCGGAAATCCGGTACGGAAACTCGGGCTGGCCCCGAGTGTCACCGGCAATCGATGTAGCTGCGACCGTGTATAACGCGAGACTGTTTAGCTGTCCGCAGACCGCAGATTTAGACGGGGCCACGAGCAGCCAGATCTGGATGCCCGAGTCCCTAATTATCTTGACGCTGGCCAGCTGCGATAGAGCGGGCAGAAATTCTGGCGAGGCGTGAAGGTAGAGAAGAAGCACGGAACCGCGATGGTCGGGTTCTTGTAACTCCAAGGGGAGGCTATTTTTCAAATTTACTTCCCGTTTCGATAAATTGTTTTCCATGTGAAACAAATTGGTGTCGAAGTTGACAAGTCTCTTGAATGAACTTCGAAATCAAATTCGACCGTCGCGCAGCTGTTGCTTTATAAAAAGATAAATACAATTCCAATATAGTTTTCACTCGGCGCGATCGAAATATCTGGCGATGGATGATGCACGTAGAAAGGGGGGAAACATTTTTCCTGGAATGAAAAGTTTAATAGGACGACGAAGTGCACAGATGATCCGGTAGTTCGATATGGTATTCAATAATTCACTGCCGCCGCATTGTCTAGACGGATGACCCACAACTCTTTGAACGGCATAAAACACTAATGCGAGAGATTTCTATTCGGGGTGTGTAATAAAGCGTGGAGGGGGGATATAGTTCTATCAGTCTTATTGGCTCTTGAATGTTTTAATCCAACGCGACGGCCGTCCTCCGCGATACAGGTAGGGTATTGAACTTTTTAATTCCCGCAAAGGTATGCATAATTCTTCCGATCAATTTGTCGTACAACGTTTTTCAAAAATCTACAAATACCGGAACTTGGAATCGCGACACGTCAACCAATTGGCACGAACTCCAACAAGGAGCAGCTCAACGAAAATATTCACCAGGATCTCCAAGAATTACGTTTCATCCGTCAGCTACAAAGAATAAACCGGCTCCAAGAGGGAAAAGAATCGAGCTAACCAGAAATTATGTATGCCAAGTGGCGCATGGTTTTCGCGTTTCTTCCACGACCCAGGCTCTCCCTTGTGAGCACGTCGGCAATAATGTATTTCGAGGATTTAATTATTCGCGGGCTCTCTTCGCCCGTCGACAGCATATTAATCGTATGCTAATCGATCGTCTGCAATGGACCCCCGTTACGTTCATCGAGGGGCAGGCCGTTGCCGAAGAAAGCAGCCAAGTCAAGGAGCCATCCGCTTGATGGATCATTTCGCTGCCGGTCGTAACCATTTCGCCGCTATTCGAAAACCCTTCTTCACCGTAGTGCATTCATACGGACGCGCATTGAAACGTTGTATACACGTGCAATTCGTGGCCATCAATTACCCGACAGCGTCGCGGGGACACGGTCGATAATAGTCGGAGTACTCTTGAGCGTTATTGGCGTGCGCGCCGCTTCCGCGGGGCCCGCGATCTTCCGCTTCCGCGTTTAATAATTTTACAACATTGCACGGTGGCAGGAGTTTGCCTGTTGGCCGCGAATTACGGCCGCGCGCCGTTCATCGGGATCCACCGTCGATAAAACACGAACGGCGGCCTTCGAGGACACGGATATTCTTGATGCTTTACACCCCGCGAGCAACGTGTTTTATTACGCCCGTGGAGTTTTTACTGCGACCACCGTCTACCCGTGGAAATGCAAAACTATTAAACCGCGGCGTGGCCGAGCCGCGTGGAAATATGCACGCTGCTTAACGGCCGACCGTTCAATTTCCCCGTCTCTTTCCGTTGCGCGTCGGGCTTCGACTGAAAGCAATTTCATTTGAATTACCGCGTCTTTCAATTGAGCCCCGGCCTGTTCATTGTGCGTGGGGCGAGTGCACACGAGAATTGCCCGTCTCGGTCGGGGGCTGGCGTTTCTTTTCCTTGACGCGGGGAAAAGGTAACGATTGGAAAATTGTTGTGAGAGACGTATGAGCATTTTAAGGAGAACGCGACCATTGTCCTGTTGCGGCTGAACAGATATCTGTAGAAGCGAAAGTATATTTCTTCTGCGAACACAGAAGTGACTAGATAACTAGATAAGAAGTGACTATGATAAAATGTGCCAAAAACTTTGGGGATAAAAATAGAATGTACGCCACTGGAAAGTATTACAGATACAGCGTACAGGTACTTCGAAGTTGCCTCATTTAAAAGACATATTCCCCGTGAAGGAAGGTAATATTTCTTTTGCCTCGCGAATATAATTTAGCCGTCGTCAATGCGGGACAGGAGGCGAGCAATAATCGCGACGGCTCGATTATCGTGACCCGGTGATACCCGAGCATGAACCTGACCGTCCTCTTCCAATCGACTAATGCAACCCCGGCAAAGAGCTTTCGCGGGGTAATTTTCAAGTTAAGTGACTCGGAAGGGCTCCATTTTTCTGAATGCCTCGCGATCGACGACTATAAGCTATAAGCTTCGGTTATTGGCTTGGCCGTTGTCAATATGTTCGCCTGCCTTTTCATTTATCTCGCGGATGGCTGTGCGGATTAGAAGTTAAATGAAGTGTCCAATTCAGACGTACGGAACGAATCGAGATATTGCCCCGTTGAATATTTCAAGGAAGCCTGTGCGCTCTTGCAATATACTAAATATAGCATGCTGTAATCATCATTAGCCCCTTCATATCCACCGTTTCATTTCACGTGCACTGCCGTTCGAAAGTTTACGACGTCCGGGAGGAGGCTGTACAAAATTTTCATCACCGATTTATCATTTTCCTTTTGGGACCGTATCCAAACGAGACGCGAGGAGGTGAACGCAAAAGCATATAAATTATTACTCACAGTTTTTCGGCGAGAGTCAGGCTGGCCAGGTCCCTTGGAATCTGCGTGAGCACCCGATGAGAACAATCGACCTCCTGACCGGTACACTTGCACAACCACGGGCATCTAGCACTGTTCATATCCTCCAACGTTCCCGACAAACTTCCGAGTCCGAAGCCACCGAGGGCGGTACCATGCGAGGCGCCACCGCCCAGCACAGACAATATCAGCAAAAGTCCCCAGGCGCAGACTACGGAACCGCAGCTGACGCCGAGCAAACGCAGCGACCAGGCTGGCGTCATGGCGCGTGCCATCGCCAACACCTTTCGATTAATGTCCTTCACAGCACGATTCGGCCCCTCGAGGATTTTGGCGATGCTACCGACGCGGCTCTTCGGCAGAATATTATTCGGATCGTACAGGCTGAAACAGGCGGTCTCGTTCCCCGCCAGTCGGCCAACGTTTATACCCGGGTACACGTAACTGGGCGCCGGCTCCAAGAACGACGAGATCTCCAGGCCTTCGGCAGGCGGGCAGCCCAATATCCTGACCGGCTCAAGAATCGGATCCTGCTCCAACCGTATCACCGAACACTCGAACTCGTTCGACGTCAGACCCCGCGAGTTCTGACTGCGATGTCGTTCCGTGATCTTTCCCCTAGAACGATCCCTCCTTCGACCATGAACCCGACACGAGCGTTGCGTGCTCCTTCGCGAGCCGTCCAGGTGATGTCTCGAAACGCCGGCCGCTCTATGCCTATGACCGGCACAGTGTTCCCTCCTGTCGATCGTCTCGAGGACCACGTTGTCCGTCGACGGTGTGTCCCTCGGTCGTTTCGAACGGACCTCCGTCCCGTTGTCGTCTGTCAATTGCAGATCCAACGCCGTTTCCTGACGCCGCCACTGATGGACCAGGACCGGGGTCTCCGGTGCGCCACCGCCGCGATCCTCGATTCTCAACGCCTCCCCGCCTTTCGACTGATCGACTGTGCTCGATTCCTCGGCCACTTTGACGCTAGATCGTCGGCCAGCATCAGCGGCCGCGTGACCTGGACCAGACACGGTTCCAAGGTCCTCCTTGGAAGATTCGATGATCTTCCCTCGGTCAGCTAGACCATCCAGCACGACCTTTCGGGGGCCGTGTTCGTGGCCCCCTTCCTTTTCCACGCGCCCTTCCGAAGAGATGTTGAACACAACTAACGGCACGACCTGGTCCTTCGCATCCTGGTGCTCCGCTCTCACTGACTTTATCTTGACGCTGGTCTGTGCCCTAGTTCCTGCCGTACCCGACAGGGTACGTGGCGCGAGTCGCGTGGAACGCGTCCAACGACCGTGTCACTAATTTCATTTACCGATTCAGCGTTTCCTCGCTGTCCCTTTGCTTTCTATTTCGTGCGGCCGATCATTAATTCAGGCGCGACGTGTTCGTTCACGGTGTGTCCGTGTGTGCCCGCGTGCACGCGGAGGGACAGGTGTACGTACGCGAAGGGTTACAGCGGTCTGGCAGTTCCACGGCGAGCTTCTTCTTCACCGATTCACGTCGAATGACACGATACGAGGGTGCTCGTTACGCGGTCATCATAGACGATGATCTCTGTTGATCGATACGCTGGTTGTCTCGTTCACGCACACGGTGCGACAGTGATGCATCACCTGGAAGAAGAAGAGGAATTTCGTTTTGAGACAAATGTGTTTAACGCTATATATTCTTTAATTGAATTATATTTTTCTTATAGCGTTCTGTTTGATCAGTGTATAGCACGACGCATATTTGCAACGAACTGCCATGTTATCATTGCAAGTGTCAGTCTTAATTCTTCTTCGAACTTTAAATGAGCGGTAACGTTCGTATCGCGATTCACCGCACAGCTGACAATCTTTTCCCATCGAGCCACGTATCTCTGCACGCGTGTCCGTGCACGCGTCACCGAAGACCACATCTTCCGTCGTAATCGGGCGCGCGTACGTATCGCACGAAGGCGTGGAAGAAGACGTGGGGAAAAAGACGCGGGGAAGAAGAAAGCGGCGAAAGAGCCGAACGGCGCAGCCAGTTGCAAAGAGAGAAGAGGCACGCCGTTGCAATATCGGAAGTGCGAGAAAAATATGCTTTCGAAGCACAATCAAGGACTCGAACGCATTCCGCGCACAGCCGTTCCGAGTTGCGAGAGGCATATTGGAATTTCCACCGGAGATTTTCCATCCTCGTCCGCCTTTTTCTCATTCTTCCCTCCTGTGTTCGCCTGTCGGGGAAAACGTGTCTCGAACGAATGCACGTTGTGCCCCGTACACATACATGTCGCCCGCGCACCTAAGTGCCCCCAGATACGTCTCCGCGATTTATCGCTGCCTGGGAACACCTGGAAACGGAACGTCCGCCCGCGTCCGCGGCGCGAAATAATACGTGTCCGGACTGCTCGCGCTTTGAGGCGTCTGTGTCACACGTCCGTCCGAGTGGAAATTGTCGGTCGCCTCGGGGAAGAGATATTGAACAGTACGAAACGCCTTTTACTGTACACTAGAGTTGCTCGACGCCAACGAAACAAAAATGTCGGATAAATATTACACGAAAGGTACACGGACGCTTTATCGAGGAATAATAGTAAAAAAAAAAAAGAACTTGCTTTCAGTTCCGAAAGCAAGCGATCTTTGGACCTTCGCTCATTGAAATGGACCATTTCGAACCTATCAGCGATCCAAAAACAATTATTCCAAGACTGCCGACAGAAACGGACCCCGCTCTAATAGGAAGCGCGACAAAGCTCGATGGAATGCGAAAGAAGCCCGCGGCGACGTCGTCGGTGTTGGCTCGCGTCGCGCATTGAAATTCGTCGAAAATCTAATATTCCCGTCGGAGGGTCGGGGAGGGCAGGGATCGATAATTCGATTAGCAGTAGTCGACACTGAGGATAGTTAGGTAGGACGCGCTTCCTCTGCAGATACTCTCGCCACGCTCGAGTACGGTTAAAGTAGCCGGCCCTCGATACACCGAGGGGAACGGAGAGCAAGAGAGGAATAGGGAGAGAGAGAGAGAGAAAGGGAGGAGGTGGAGAACCAGGGGGTGTGTACACCACGCACGTATAATATTCTCGAGCACTCTCCTGCAGATAATATCGCCAGCCTCTGATGTCGAAGTTAAGACGCCGGGGGTGAGTTCCGTTTCAATGCGACGCATCGACAGTTCGACGAGGACCGTCCAGAGGAATCCTCCCGTCCCTTTATCCCTCCTATCTTTTCTCGCTTCCACCCTCTGACGTTCGTTTCACGGCTGCTCGGCATTAATTAATAACGTTAGAGCGTATTAATTGAGGCAAAGTAGCGGGCGTCGGTGTTCGAAACTTTTTCTTGCGCCCCGACGCGACGCTTCAATCCATTCCCGATACGTCACGCGTCAAAGCGTGAACAGTACGCGGGGAGGGGATGTATATCGATTTTTATCCGTCGAGGTACGTGTACACGTGTACGAATTGTTACGGTACGACGAACGATGCGAATTGTTGCAACATGCATTTCTATATAATTGATACATACATTGTTGGGGTTAGACCCCTTGCGAGACACGCTTGCGCGGTGGAATAATTGCCTCGGCAAATATTTGATTTCTCGACGCTCCATTGATTGACAGTTCAACGTCGTTCCCGCGGATGAACACGCGATTCAGCTCACGATACTCGTGTACACCCTGTTTCTTTTCCCGCTACTCTGGTTTCTTTATTTTTCGAATGAGACATGTTGGCGGAGTGCGTTAGCGCTTTTAAAATTCCAAGCCAAACAATTGTTCGTACTCTCTTCCTCTCACTTTCTCTGCTGGCCATGGAAAAGGGCGAGAGGGACAATATTGACAGGGATACGGCCGGGCAACCCCTGCGACGAATATTCTCGGCCACCTTAGAGTGTGGAACGAGAAAAACGGGCGGACATATGCTGTCGCTTTTAATGAAATTGACGGTCAAACAGGGGGCGTCGATGCGACTTTCTTAAATAGTAAATCCGAGGCCTCTAAATGAGTTGAAGTGACGTTGAAATAAAGTAAGTCGGCCGACAGCCAGTTCATCTGCGACAGCCGGACGATATCGGGGCCCCTGCCGCTCTGTCGACCATCTCCAGGGGAACAGAATCTCACTATCGACTGATATTATATTTTCCCCGCTCGTATTCGTCGCGTACAGGCGGTCCGTTGAACGCGTGTACCGATATACAGAGCGGGTGGAATCCCTTTGAGGCGACGGCAAGAGAAAATCAGACGTTTCAGGGATGGCCAATACGCCCAGACGATGCTGGAATATTGCGTCCTTATTGTAATATATTTGTAAGCCACTTCGCGAGACAATTTCATCCGAGGCGGGCTCGAATTTAGACAGGTGGATACACGGCGGATATTCCTTCGAGGTATATCATTATATTGCGCCGGAGGGGAGAGAACGATTATTTGTTGAAAGCTCGACGAAGCAAAGGGAGGGAAAAGGAGGCTCGACTGAAAGGCAGAGTGAGAGAAAGAGCGTGAGAGAGGCGGAGGAGTACGGATAGATAGTAGAGTTTGCGGAGAACGGAAGTTCCTTTGCTCCACATTTCGTTTCCTTTTCGTTCTCCAGCCCGCTGGCCCGATAACGGAACTAATAAACGTTTCGTTTTACGTTCCTGTCACGCTTTGGATTTCCACTGACTGTTTCCGTAGGCCGACGTTCGAGTATCGATAGCGTTTGCGATTGTACCTTGTGACGCAATGAGGGTAATTACTTGTTAAGTAAAGTTATAGCTTCCTGGACAGATCGTTCTTGCTGGGTGATTAGTTTCGGACCGTAACAGTTCGCGTAGCATTTTAATAGTTCGCACGGGGTAACGTGGTGCCGTGTGCCACGGTATGCACATGGGTAATAAAATTACGTAATTGAGAACCCTGTGCTGCAATTTCGACGTCCTTTAATCATACACATATTGGTTTAACGTAGTAGCGTGGGAACGCGACAGGAAATATACAGAGGCTGTTCTGTTATTTGGCTGCTAAAAAGAAAACCGAAATCGATCGATTGTCACTTTCGTTGCAAGCGCTGTTTCGATCTCAAATCGCATCGCGGCCATGCGATAATGTGCGCAACGAAACAGCGTCGCGTTTGAAATCCTTGCACAGTCTCGATACCACGAGCAACACGCAGCGGATAATTTCACGGCGCAGACGGACTGTAAAACCCGTCGGCCTTGAATCGCGAGCACCGTTTAAAGCCACTCGCCGCTTAATTCGAAGAGCGCTATCGCGAGACGGGGGTTGCATCCCCTTATAAAACAGCAGCCGTGTAGAAGGCACAAGAAAGCATGGCTGTCGGCACGCGTTCGTTCTGCCATTTCCTTTAAACTTCCCCTCCCGCGACACGGTTTCCCCTACCACCTCCTTTGCTTCCTGTTACGGACCACGGAGCCCGATGATTTTTCGTGAAAAACCTCCCGGCCGTAGTTTGCTCTGGAAGCGGAGATGTTTGCTTAACATGTGTGCCTAATGGCCCGTGCGGAATGGATTTTTAAGGCCTCCGTTTTAAGACGTCGCGGCGGAACGCGGCAAACGGCGATCGAAAATCGATGTCGACACTCGACTGGCTGGCGATGATCGAAAGTCGATAGGAACGACGAAACTGTTATCTCGCTCTCGACGGGCGCATAACGAGAGCGGGCTACGCGACACGGGCGAATATTATCGGCGGGTATCCGCTGTAACCGGCGTTTCCGCTCGGCCGAACGCTTTTTAAATCCGCCCTTCGCCGCCTCCGCGGTGCATTTAATTGCATCCACGCGAACACCGGCAACGGACACGACGAGACGCCACCTTAAAGGGCACTCGATCTCTGTGTAACTCGATTATCGAGTTACAAATGGAAACGGCGATACCGGTAGCCGCGTGATAAATGATCGGGCGAGTGGAGAATCACGGGGCGGTGTTAATGAACGTTAATCAGCGTCACAGAATCTGCCGTTTTAATCCAGAGAATTTTAAGCGAAGTATAATCGTGATGCCAAGAGGCGACACCTATGGAATATTTGTCCGCCCCTGTAATTCGACGGATTCAATGGGAAATTCGCCGGAACCGCTGTAGCGGCTTACCGACACTCGAAGGATAAACACGAACTTTTGTAATTTCGAAAGGGTACCGCTTGCTAGGGTTTTTAATTACGCCGACTACGATCACGAAGAGAAATTCCCCTGCTACCGTGTCGGACTTATTTCAATTTTTCTACAACCCGAACGCTGAAATGGCGTTCCAGCACTTCAAACGGCCAAGCATCCGAAATATCTGAGATTAGGCTCGGGTTCGCGTTACGAAGAGATTAAACGGAGGAACAAACAGCGGACGCGCCGAACGATTTGTATCCGGGCAACAAATGAAACAGCTCGGACGGAACCGCGCCGGAAAGCTGGATACCGACGAGTACACCTCTCTATAGGTTTTACAGATATCTCGACGTGAAAGTAAGAAGGGAGGACACCCTTCGGATATTAGGTTTCCCAGTGCGGTTTTCAACCACCCACTCGATCGGTTGATCGGTCGACTTTGCCCCGGGGAAATCACACTAGATACGAATTGGACCTCACCCTTCGTTCAACCACCCTCATTCACCTTTCGACGTGCTTAAGAGGTGGTCCATAGGAAGAGGAGAGCGCGGAATGGAGCATGGCCGGCCCTCGGCGACATCGAAGACGGCGCCGTGTATTAATCGGGGGGAAGGATCTTCTTTCATTCGTTCGAGCGTCCGTGTCCCACGGGGAACGGCCGCAAGGATGAGAAAGGATTATCCGGCAAGTAGTAGTTCTCGCCAGTGTATCGACACTTCGGCGATTGCTACGAATCAGTAGCTGGAGTCCCCGGGAACGATAACGAATTAGGGTGGACGGTATCGGAAACGATTTCTCCTGTGTACGTTCGGGCATTTTTCGTTATCTCTTTGGTATCTCTTCGGTTTACCGAATTGTGTTTGGCGATTTAGATATTCGAGCGTATCTGTCGCCGGGCTCTTCGCAGCACGACGTTTGTACGCGTTTTGGAAGTGCGCGCGTCGCTCGATGTTTGCTTCGAAATTGTATGAACAGAATATACAATCGCCGTTCTATGGTTCCTCTTGTCGCGACGCGCCGAAAATGTTTTCCACTCGTTTGTCTCTCCGCGAACGACGGATATTGAACGCAATCCTTGCACCTCTATAATTTTCTCCTCCAAGACCTCGTGTTATCGTAGCGGCACGGTAATATCACGGTACTCGGCATTCTTATCCAAAGAATGCCACGCCGCCCACTCGGATTTCGAAGCGAAATGAACCAGCAAATCGCGGCTGGGCTAACACAGTCGTTTACCCGAACGAGATTCATCATATTCATTCCGGCCGGCACAGAAACAAGCACTTCGCGCGCCGCAACAAGTGCCGGGCCGAACCAGTCTCATAAATCGCTCTTACGCGGCAACGGCGGCCCACTGAGTTTTCCTTTTTGCGATCAATTAAAAGGTTCCCCGTAGCCTGCAGCGGGGCGGACGCAGAAATCGCGACCGTGTATAAACCCGTACGGAATCGGCGCGGCCCGGCGAAATTGGGGGAGGGGGATCGAACCCGATCATCCGGCGTTCGAGTACGTTCCAGAATTCGCGGCGATAGATCGACCGGCGTGTCCCCGGAACGATAATTTCAATCGATTAACGTTCGCCGACCATTCAATTAGGTTGCACCGGGGAACGTTGCGAGGAAAATAAAGATGCAGGAAAAATCGCGGCCGCCACGCGATACCGGAAAGAGATAGCGGACCAGTATTACCAGAACGGTGTATCGCGGGGCCTGGCTACCGAACAGTCCCGGCAGCCACCTGCGGCTAACTGTCCCCGTATATATTATCGTACATTGGATTGCGAGTCACCTACAGCGGATCTATAAATTTTCTTGCGCGATACCGCATTGATTAGCGAGTACACGCGCATTGCGTGCACGGATGCCGAGCATCGAGCGTAGCGGGGGATGGACGCGAGGAGATATCTGACCGTTCCGTCTCTTTCCGAGGAGATAGGCGGACGCACGGTTCGTTCTGTCCGCCGTGCTGCCAATTATCTCACGCAACGCCTAACAATAAGAGAACGAACCGGGCCCGCGGTTCGGTGTTCGAGAGCTTGGAGATTTTCAGCGAGACCCGGAGACATTGGCCTTCGCGGTACCGATTAATTAGGAATGCCGGCGAACGGATGAGAATTCACGGGGATCGCTGAGCGTGTCTCTTGCGCGAAGGTTTCGGAGCGAAGAACTGGATAGCGTGTGAAATTACACGTATCGATCTAATTGTGTTATGAAATTCTCGAGACGAGGAAGTTGAATAATTGCTGGCACTGATATTGAGCACCGCGGATGGTATATCATTTTGAGCAATCATAGTTGTGCGCAGGTTCCGATTGCGGCAGAAGTAAATCGAGAAAACAATATCGGAGCGATTTTTCCGTAATTTCTTTAAACGGTCAGATTCTTTTTGCGAATTGGACGATATGGAAACGGCGGTGCTGCTGTTTTCCCTGCGCGACAAAACTACGTTCGAGACCGCACGAGTCGAGGGAGAAATATAGACTGCAGCCAGTTCAAGCCACAGGAGACAGCGAGAAACACGAAGCGGGAAAGTGGAGGAACACGATTTTCTACCGCGTTATTTATGATTCGCGTGTCGGGTATACCGAATATGCTAATTAGCGAGTGCGCTATACCATAAACAGGGATGGTCACCGAATATTTCGTCGGCCCTGAAACGAGCGTCCCGCAGCATCCACTCTAATCAGCTTGCGAACTAAATTTCATACAGCGACGAACGGAAATTGGCTGAAAGAGGTGAACAATTTAATCGTGAACACCATCCACCTCTAAGCAGACGTTCTCGGACAAACAATGTATTTATCGTCACCCTGGAAAGTATTGAAAGATCCTACGCAATAATTGATAAAAAGAAATGTAACGATTGTAAAGCACCAAAAATAATATTGCACGCTATCCGAGATTGAACTTTTCATGCATCGAAGCGTAATTGGCGCGACAATTGAAGCTACGGAAAAATCGACTTCTTCCGTTCGCCGAAGATATCGATATCCATCAGTCGACCGTAGGAATGCATTAAGCTGCCTCGAGGTCCAGCTAAGGGGACCCAAGCACGGGCTATTAAATCTTGCCGGGTGGCAAAAACTCTTTCCGAATTCTATTTGTCTTTCCAACCCCCCTTTCCCATCCACCGCCCTCTACGAGAGGGGGAGGCGGCCCGGCCACTTCCGTCGGTTTTCTAAGCCCGTCTCCGAGTTCCAACGACCAAACGCTAATCGGTCTAGACTCCACTCTCCGCCTCCCTTCTTCGCTACGAAATCCTCGTTTCCCTCGCCGGATCTTCCTCTTTCTGGCCGTTTCTTCTTTAACCCCGCTGCTGAAACTCCGAGGGGACGCGTTTCTTGCCTCTCGAGCGAATGTCCGCGGGACACGTCAGCAATGGCTCGCCGAGATAGATGGAGGATTTCACTTGAACTTGTTCGCCTTCCGTTGCAAGGAACTTGTGATATCCAGAGAGGAGGCTACTGTGTACAAAGCGGCTACCATTTCGGTTAGGTCTGCGTAGCTTGGAAATTATGTATATTGGTCCGTGAATCGTTTCGAATAGAGCGTAAATTGTTATATGCAATACGGTGATGAAATTTTACGGGGAGATGGGTTTTGAATTTCTAGTGTAATGGATGTTTCCTTGCTTGCTTCCTTTGTAGTTTTTTTTTGTATTGAAAAATGTGTTAAACGAAAGTCAAGACACGAATGTTAAAATGCAAAAGATAACGTTCGTACGTTTGAAAAAATGAAGATAACAAAATTGCCGTTACACAGACTCAAATACGGTTCAACTTTCATTCACCAGAATTTTTTGTAAAGTTTAGAGAGATAGCCCTGAAATTCGGTGGCGACAGTTACACGGGACACCCTGTACACTTCCATCTACACGGAACAGCGGTACTCCTTGTTGAATGGATAACAACGCAGACAGCCCTGTCCGAACACTTTAACAAGTCTGACCGCTGCGGTCAAAACGTCGCGTCGTAACGATTCCGAAAAGCACTCCAAAAAAAATTTACGACCGTTTCGTACCGACGTCGACGGTGCGTTACTCGTCACGGCCATTCGGGCCACGTAAGTATGTATGTCAATTGACAGAACGAGGGCAAGTGGGAGTCATAGGAGCAATCGGGGCTGCGTGAAAATCGACGGCCAAGGTCCGCATTATCGTATCAACCGGATCGTTCGGAGCAACGCACTCTCCCGGATCATCCGCAGCAGCACCGACGTCGAAGGATTCTTGCTGGCGGCAGGTGAAATTGATCCCAGAGGTCGTCAAACTTTCCACCCTTATCGCGGCCACGCGATACGCCCGTGAATGGCGTTTAAACGCGACAATGTCCGAGCGCCGTCGTGGCTCAATATTGACACGACCACGCTTTATCGGGCGACGTATCAATCATACGACACACTGGTAACCCGGCAGAAGAACCGTGCCCGGAGTCGTTTCGACGTTCGATTCGACGGGGGAACACAGGAAAGTAGAGGAGCCGAGGAAAAAGGACTCCTCCGGGTTAAATAACGTCATCGGCGCGTGCTAATGGCAAATCTATAACGCTCGCTCGAACGATTCTGCAGCTTTTTCGTTTCGCTCTTGGAACAGGCGACGTCCAACGGCAGTCGTAGAAAAAGACCGCGGAGAAAAACGAAGATTTTTCGGACGATGATCGATAGATGGCTGAATTGTTACAGGATAACGAGCACTTCTTGCGAGCTATTCAGAGATTAGAGACGTCAGAGGTTGAACCTGTCCAAGGATGACGTGGTCAGAACAGAGGCAATGTGCGTGGGACAGATTTTTCTATTCAGTTTAACGCAGGCCACGATAAAGCTGATAAACGCGTCCCCGACCGACTCGATTGCCTGGCGCAATCGAAAAGCATATACTCTTTTCGTTGCAAGTCCATTAGCATTCGAACCGAGATAAAGAAGATTTTTACCAATTACTTGGGAAAAGAAATGACAACGTTAGCACCGTCATCTATTGCTTACGCAACGAAAATAATTGATTAATTGATTTATCAACGGAAAGTTTTAAGAATAAAGAGGTTTTTGAACTACGAAACTCGTGTTCGAGAAAGTTGGACATACACTGATTGGGTTCCGAGACCTCCGTGTATACCCCGGTGTCGTTCGTTCTTCGTGCTGTACATAATCGATCATCAAGTGTCCGCATCATGCATACACATTCATTTCTCTGCAGCTAATCAATACCCCCTTCGCACTGCGAATACCAAGAAGCAACTCCGTCAATCGATACTAACAATGACAATGTCAAGCTATCCGTGCCGGTAACGTTAATATAGCGATGGGGTTTTTATTCGGGACCAGTCATACCTCGAGCATCAAACGAGACGCCGCGGACTCAGTACTGTTTTTCGTTTCCCCGTGAAAACATTATTTCACCCAGGAAAGCAAGGGGGCACACGCGTTGCCTATCGCAGATAGAATTCAGTAAAATTGAAACAATTTTTCGCGAAAACGTTCCGTTCGCCCCTTTTTCACTCGCAACGCCTCGCTCTGTCGTTTCCTCGAACGGAGTTCGGAGTCGTAAGAAGCACGGCTTCTCCGAAACGGTCTGAAACGTTTTCGATACGGTTCGCGTCGTGTACGTACTTCGCAAGACGAGTCCAGCAGAATACGGTGTCCTATCTTAAAGGGCCGTTGTCGTTCGCGATAGCGCGTTATCGTTTCGCGAACAACAGTTCTGGAAATTGGCGTAGATACGCCCGTTGACCTGTGTGCACGCGTCGCCCGTAAGTATAGGTGTGACCCCTCGAACGCATCGTTCCGCGGCCGTAAAACACGGCGTCGAATGAAACACCGCGGAAACCGGCGGTTGTTCTCACTAGGAGCGCGTTATTTACGCCTTTGCGCGTACACGTGGGCCGGCACCGCGAGCCGTGTATCTCGCGGACTCTTTTAATCCCATGGAATCCATCGGTGTGATTAATGGGGATGGTCGGCGGGGCGCAGTTTCCGCGCCTTTCGACGCGTAATTCAATCGAGATGGAAAACGCCGGTGGATGGACGAACAACGGACGGGGCAAGAAATCGAAACCGCGACCGGTCGGAAGGGTTAACGAGTGCGCGAAAGTTGCACGGGGGATGGGAAATACTGGCAGATGGACACGGAAACGCGGATCGGAGATAGGGGGTTATTGTACTATTATGCGGCCGAGTGGCCGAATTTCATTCTGAAGATTATTCGATGCTATTTTCGAGGTAAGGTTCAATTAGTTGGCAGCGAGTTTGTAGGAGTCGAATTGCACGGAATGAAGGATGTCTGTATTGCGTTCGGTCAGAGTACAGAGTGTATTCCTCTGGGTTTATACGTGTTTTATGAATTATATCTAACTTATCTCTGATAATTTAAACTATTTGAAAGCAGCATGCACGTTGGACGTCGCTCGGCGACGAGAATCGTCCTCGACACGGAGCAATGCGAAAAAAAAGCGTGTTTCACCGGGGACGCAAAGTTCCCGGACGCATCGATGCACTTCGCGGAGCCACTCATCGTTAGCCCTGAAAAGCTCTCTCTCTCTTTCTCTCTCTCTCTCTGCCCACGGTTCGACAGGGAAATAATGCAGGCTGCTGGGGGATAAAGGATGAAGATCAGCCTATCTTCGACTGGCTGGGGAAAATGCACGTGTACACGAGTAGGTGCCGCTTCGACACACAAATTTTCTCGGTGGCGGGACAGAGCGTATACGGGGTGTATCGCGAGACTATCGATGCATGATTCAGCGCGCAAAGAACAAATTTGTTCGTTGCACTTAAGCACGATCGATCACGCGCCTCGTCGTGCTTCCCGGTGCTTCAAATCACGATTCGCCGGCCGATAACGATGCCTGTGCATTAGCGGGCCCTGTTAATTCGTTGCTCGTACACGCCGCCACCGCCCCTTTCGCCCCCCGCCCCCCGGGCAACCGGAAATGTGCACGTTTCCGTTCCGTTGTTAATCAATTACGCCGCTTATCGAGTGCTGAAATGCGCGCGCCTTGCACGCGTGCCGTAATTCCGCCGCGTCATATTTTCGGAAAAAAGGGTTGGCCGGTGTTTCGACGACGCGTGAACGAGACGATACCTCGCGGGCAGTAACACCTCTCGTGTTTAAATATCGCGTCAGAGTTTCGTATACGGGGTAAATAATTAATTGACCTAATTATGAAACGGAAAAACACGTCCTCTACATGTTTGATCGGTCACGACCGTTCGAGTGTCGAAGCATTCATGTAGCTCTTTTTATGCAACAATTGGCGCATTAATTATTCGATACCTCGACGAAGAAGCTTTCCGTTCGACGAGCGGATCCGAACGTCAGGTCAATCCGCGGTCAGCTTGTCCATCTATCTCCATTCGCTCCGGATAACGTGTGCGACAAAACACAGAGACACAGAGACCCACTTTCGCAATTATCGCAGCACTCTGTCCCCGCGATAAGGAACAAAAGCGCACGTCGGCTTAACTCGAACGCGGCTGGACCACCGTTTCGCCTGCCCGCCCCCGCCAGGCGATAGAAGCACGTAACATATGTACATCCGCGAACGGGGAAATAGCGATACACCCTGTATATACCGGGGAAGGTTGCACGGGGAATCACGAGCAACCAGGAACGACGGGGGAGATGTGCTCTTTCACGATAGATAGCGATCAGCCACGGGTCTCGCAGCTTTATTCTTTATTCCGTGCAGGGAGTCCAGGAGAGGTCGGATCAGCCAGATAGAGCCGGCCGGCCGAGCAGCCGGCAGAGATAGGAGGGAAGGAAGAGGTAGAAGACATGGGGCAGCGGGCAGACAGCGAGAGAATGGAACAGGAGGATGGTGAAGATTCACGTTTCACGAGCTTGCAGAGAAAAGTATGCCGACTGCCGTGAATTATGATAAATATCGCGACTGTGACGCTCCGATTTTAGAGGATTCTTCGCGCGTGTGCGCCTCGTGTGCGCCAGCGACCCGCGATGCATACACACGCCCTCAGCCCCGACATCATTCTCGATCTACCTCAGACAATCCTCTGTGTATTGTAACGAAAAATGCCGTTGATCTTTCGGCCACGACCGGAATACCGTATGCCGGGCGTGCACACCGGACAGGACGACCCCGCTCCCCGTCGAATGAAAGGCGAAAAAGTACGACTTATCGGGACCACGGGAGAATGCGACTCGCGATTCACCCGTTCCTTGTTAGCGAGTGAAACGCGGAGGAACCGCGTCTGAGAACGCGCGCGGCCGGATTAGTGATATTGACAGCGCAGAAATGGAATAAAACGCTGTTATTAATACTTAAAGCACCCTTCGTCGCGTTGGCATGCTTTCAACCAAAGACGCAGGAAGACGATAAGCAGCGCGGCATTATTATTTCAAGGGAGAGGCAAAAAGGTTGCAGAGAGGAGCCCGCGTTCCTCGTCGAGCAGGTATACGTAAGTTCTCCCTAGACGACGCGAGAGAGGGAGATTGAACGGAAAAAATGTCCGTTGCGGGAAACGACTTAATGGCAGCGCCTTCTCCGCTGTATCTGAAAGGGTGTTACCGCTGCGATGTAGATAGAATGGGGGTCAAATGGAAATGGGAGCAGGAATGAGGAACGAGGAGAGGAATAGCTAGAGCAAAACAATTACCTACCCTCCTGGCACGCCGGGGGCACATTTTCACCCCTCAAAACGTGGGAAGGAAAGCTGCCGCTTGAGGTATGCGAACTACCCCCTATAGGGCGTACATATACATGAAACGCATCTGTACACGCATAGACCCCGGCAGAGGACATCGAAACGGTCACGTGGACGTGCGTGCCCTCCGTGTACGCATAGGCATTCCTCATCCTCTCCGCGGGCATTAGCACGACCCCATGGGAGCGGGCCAGGGCTCGTTTTATGGGTACAGCACGACGGAAACGCGGCGAAACAGACAGGTGGAACGAAATGTACGCGTATACGTGCACGGTGACAGCCGTGAAAGAGCGACGGAGATCGATGTACAAAGGAGGACGCGTGTAATTGTGTGTACACGGGGCGAGGCTGCAATCGTCCGGCAACCGGTTGTCCAGCAAAGGTACCTCGAAACGTGTTAAAAAGTCGTGGATCAGGGGAGGCTTTTTTGCGAGCTGTTTTATTTTTTTTGAGAGAGAGAGAGACTTTTAATTTTATATATATACTTTTTGGAAGATACAAAATTTACCATACGTTGCTTTGGTCTCAAGATAAGAAAGAACGATGAAATCGAATTTCTATAAATTTCAATGCATACAATTTATTCATTACAATCGTGCTTTTTAATATTTCGAAGAGTTAACAGTGGACGCTACAGTATGTCTCGTTCAGGGTTGCAGCAATTTGCGAACGCCGCAACGCGGCCCTTAAAAACATACGGTTTACAGTTTTTGAGCACGGTTTCCAATAAAAGCATCCGAGCCGAATTTACGTCGCAATTTGAATATTTTTCGCGAGGGCTCACACCGTTCCGTGTTTCGCCGTGACAAGAAATTAACGAAGCCAGCCAGACCGACGGTAACTTACGATCCCGCAAATCGATTTGTTTTCCACCGTATTTGCATAACCGTCGCGTTTAACGTTTTCATTTTTTTCTTTTTTATTCCTTTTTTTACCCCCCACGAAAGAATCGTCCGACTTTTTGTCGCACCCCCTGTATATGGCCACGCGCGGACGCATGGAGATGACCGAAAAGTAGGTGTACGCAGGTAAAAACCGAACGCGGCCGGTCGGTTAACAGTTTTGTAAATTGAAATTTACGAGGCTCCCTATTCAGCCCTCCTTATCATCGGTTCAATGGCGGAAGCATGAATAATTCAGCTCCCACGGTGGACCGAGGGGCCCGCGGTGTTTCTTTCTTGCCCGGTTTCCCGTCTTCTCTTTTTCTTTTCTCCGTAAATTAAACGCCGCGACGATCATCAACGATACATTCTTCCGTCGTCCGTGGTCGGACACGAGGCCTCGTTCAGATTCACCCGGGCCCGCCCGTCGTCACGACGTTATTAATGTTCCTGTCGTTAGGACGCCGCTGTCAGAAGTTAGAACTAAATTTAAAGAAACGAGGACGTAACCGCGGTCTGGCCCGTTTCAATTGGTCTGCGACACGAATAAATCTCGACGGAACGTCCGAGATCTGAATTACAGTTCCCGACGATACTTTATACGCGACGAGGTGATTTTTCGTTCTCCTCGAGGAACGAACGAGCTCGCGGCGCGTACGGTAATTAATATCACGGCTGGGAGAATTAAAGTTAAGCGTAAGATTTTTGTGATATAATTTATTTATCATTCATTCTGATATAATTTATTATCCCTCAAATACGACATATTTATTTCTTCGCGGAGTTCGTTGACGCATAATTTTATCGTTTTCTCGACGAAAGCCATTCGACCAATGTTACTTTTCCGGAAATCTACATTTCTCCGTTGGACGGACACAAAAATGACGGTACGTGTGCAGGTGCGTCATTTCAAGCGCACCTCGCATTTCGAGCGTAAATCACGACCGCCGGTAATTTCCAGCCCGTAGTTCTCACAATGAACTCGAGTGAAGGCCGAGAACTACCAACCTACTCCATCGAATAGGTGACAAGGGTCGAGTGGCGGGCGAAACAAGAACAAAGAAGAAATCGTGAATGGACTAATGAATTTAAATGGAGGCTGGACCCGGAGCCGTGGAGGAGCGCGAATCGGAGCGTACGAAAAGAATGAAAAACAAAATATATATATATCAACGAACAGGAGAAACGGGGAAACGGGTGAATGAAAGAGTTGCATGACCGAAGTCGGACAAATGGCAGGTTGGAATTCGTGTAAAATATAAAGGACCAACGTTGCGTGTATTTCTGCCATTTTTTGTTGTTGTTTGAGCACTGTGCGCCCGGTGAGTAGGTATCTTGTCCGAGCAACGAAAACAATGAATTTATATTACAACGATGACTTATCGATCGAGGGGTACGAGAAATGGTTGCGCGAATAATTATTTTAACAATCTATCGTTTGATATTATTACAAAAGGAGACCGAGAAAACTTGTTGTCTCGTGTCTTGCTGCTCGCGATAGAATTTCATTCATTGCTGTGAATTGAATTTACAATGGTACGATAATAGAATGCAACAATTGGACATGGCAAGCAAGAAAAAAAAAAAAAAACTTACATGGTATCGCGACGCAGAAGTAATAAACATTACGAAATATTTATTTACACGTTCGGAAAAAATAGCAAACTTACACGTCGCAATAAATACAACGCTGCGATAAATCGGCGAATGTTTACTCGAGGAATTTCCTCCAGCGATTCAACGGGAAAGCAACCAATAAAGAGGATAAGTGTATATTAGAATTCCAATGTCTCATTCGTGTCCTCGGTGGAATGATTCATATCGAGCATACCGATGTGAAAATGTTATCGGTCCGAGTAACAGTCCGAAGTGGACGAAAGTCGTTAACAATATGGTCGTTTCGTTTTGTCCCCGACGTCGGTTAACACGCATTCGACGTTCCTCCAGTTCCAATTTAACTTTCCGTGCGAATAGATAAACGCAATGGGAACATCGCCGCGAAGGGGAGGGAAACTTACTCGCCTCGCTCAAGATAGAAGACCGTTTATTACCTTGTATCCTATTCACCATTACCGCGGAGTTTATGATCGGGGCGAATTCATGAATCAAGCCTGTTCACCTCGCGAAGAAAAATATCGCCGCGTTGTTCGCCAGATTTATACAGGGTGTCGCGAACTTTAACGGCCGCGCTGTGCCAACGGAGAGAACGCCGGATAAACGCGTCTCCCGAGCGTTCCGTTAAAAAGTGATTATTCGTAGCAACACCGGCTCAAGAAATATTCCCCTCGAGAACGAGGAGTGATCTGAAGAATGAATTTCTCCTCGGAATTCGAATGGAATCGAATATAATTAATTCACGAGAGCAATAATTCCATCGTGCATCCGAATCCAATGACAAACAGAAACGAATATATATCATGTACTGGAAGAAATTTCGTAATTATTTTTCACCGGTCGCTGTTTAAGCTCTAATGGACAATTTCTTTCATCCAACCTTCATATCACATTGTATTCTTCCCTCCTTTGTTTTACCAACGTAATTGATAGAGTAGATGGGACAAACGATTCCCGAGAATCCTGCAGAGTTTCGAAATGTGTTTCTAGAAATGTAAGAACCGGCGCGAAGTAAAGTCTCAAAGGTTGTAAAAGGATCCGAGTCTACTCGAATTCTCCACGGCGCTCGTTTATCGTCGCGTCAGGAAAGAGAATGTCATGCGAAAGATGTACCCCTTTCGACGGGGTTGTAACGACGGAGGAACTTCCTTTCTTACGTGTAGTTTCGAATACCAGACAGGTCATTCCAACTCGACTGCGTTTCCGATTATCTGCCGGAATACTTTCCTCTCTCTCTCTCTCTCTGTCTCTCTCTCCTGTGATGCCTCAAAGGAGCTTTACATCAACGAAAATGTGACTGAAGGCGAGGTTCCATGGCGAGAAATGCGTTTCCGTTCTCCGCTCGCTCGCTCGCTCCGCTATCTATATGGCGCGTTCTTCGAACGAAATACCAAATCAAATACCATTGAAAAATAAATTCCACCCTTGCCAAAATTCGTTTGTCTCGCAACTTCTTCGAGAGATACATTTCACCGGATCACGCAGCTCCATTGTTCCAAGACGAGCAATAACTACAATGTACCCGAGAAGCGAACATAAACTGCTCTGCCCGTTCTTGGCCATTTTCGACGCGCCAATTTCGGGGCCGCGAGCAGCTTAACCGGAGCATCGCGGCCGAATCAACGATTTACACCGGAAAAAGTATTTCGCTCGGTCGAAAATAACGGGCGCCGTGGCCATTTTACACGGGGATCATACTTTATGAACACAATCCCGTACGCAACGGTGTTACGCGCATTGTTTCACCGTACGTCATTTCGAGCAATTAAACGTTCGCGCAACGCAGGCTCGTCCTTGTCAATCACGATTAACGAGCGTGTTTTTACACCCATCGCTCGTTTCGCGGTCTGATATTTTTTTTTTTTTGTTTCCTTCGTGTTCTTTTTTTTTTTTACAGCTTTTTTTACGCGCTTCTCTCCCCACTCGCGGGGTGCATTCGAATGATTTTCTGGTACACATTCACCGACATTCGATAAAGGGCAAAAAGGTGCTTGTTATCATCGTCGTTGAAAACCGAGGGAGAAAATTTAGGCGAACGTACCGGCGCTTTTATTAATAATAATGTGCTCGGGGAATTTATGGGGTGACCCGTTGCGCGGGACGATTACGTCGACGTACGCGACGAGTATACGCGACCCGCCTGAGACTCATAGGGTGTTTCCATTTGAATCTATAAATGGACCAAGCGCGAGAGAAAGAAAGCGATTCCGCAGCGGCGGCGTGGAAAAATCGATAGTCGGAAGTGTTTGCTTACGGGTCACAACTTAATGGAATTTTTGCGTTTCTTTCGTTAGCCCTCTTTTTTTTTTTTGTTTTTCCGTATACGAGTCGCGAGGGGAATTTCTTATGAGCATTTTAACGAAGACGTGGCTACGAAAGTGACTGGAACTTTTCTCTCGACATCCGATTCAAATTGATTATTCCACCGACTGGCAAAAAGAGAATCTGACGTTGGCACCGTGATATTGTGTAATTTGGCAGCATCGTGGGAGAAGATTTGTGTAAAATTAAACGAGAATCGAATATTATTCATTGCGAACGATTAGGGCGGAAAATTCTGGCGAATATGCGAGCCTCGATGCAACAATGTGCATCGCGGAAAATTATCTATAAAATTTGCCCGGTACGTTTATGCGCATAAAATTACCCGTGTCCCGAATAATTTTTCCCGACCGCGGCATAATCACTGTTTACCTGTCCACAACGAGACGCATTACATTCTCGTTGGCGGAACAGCGAAGTACATACATCCCCCTTGGAAAAAGAACATTTTTCTCGTCCGCAGCGAATCGTGCAACCGGCAATTGAATAGCGTACACGATCTGCGAAAACCGGCGAAAAAAGTCGAATAAATTATTTTTCGTTTTTTTTTCGTTTTTACGAGGAGAGATAGAGGCTGGGCGAGCATCAGGGTGAGCGCGATGATATCGCTGAAAATTAGCGAAGTACGCAAAAGCCTGGGCGGAAGATTTAAAATTCAAATCGGCGCCCGTAAAACGCGGGTTCGCCTCTGTTTTCCATGGTTCCCCTCTGGAGATTTTATGGTGCAAGTAATGCGAGAAACGCGGCGTGCGAGTACACGCGCGCTTTTGAAGTCTGCTGACGATATTTCTGCCTCTCTTTCGCCCTCTCTCCCTCACTCTCTCTCTCTCTCTCTCTCTCTCTCTCTCTCTTTCTCTCCCTCTTTCCGTCTGTACCTGTGTGTCGCCAAACACGGAGAGTTTGCCGATAGAAATCGGCGTTCTGTGTGACAAGGCGTGTACTCGTCCGTCGTTATAATTCGCTCGACGCGCGTCAACTCGACGAGCAATCGATCGAGGCACGCAACCGGTCGACGAATATCTCGCAGCGTATTGTGAGCTTCGATTCTCGTTTGGATAACTTTGACTCACTTTGACAGCGAAAGTAGAGACTCTAGGCGAATAGGGTTTCACGCATGACCGAGTAAATCACTGTTGCCTGATTACCGAAAAATTATTTATACTTCTTTGATGAACATGTTTATTGGGTGACGGATGATCTTTTCACTCGACTTGACCCTTGTGCCTCTTATTTTTCGCCATTAGTTTCGCCTTAGACTTTGGGTTGGGTTAAACTTTGCATCCTCTTGTTTTTCTCGTTTCTGACTTGATCCTCGGTTCGAATGGCGTTCACATATGTATGGACTAATAGATTCACGAGAACGCGTCTAAAAGTAGTCTCCTATTTTTCACCTTTCTTCGCCAGCAAGATCGCCGTGAAAGGAACGTTTCAACAGCTCGAACAGCGCAAAGAGGCGTTAAGCGTCTTATCTGCGCGACGGCGAACAGTGGACAGTCCGAATTTCGCAACTCCCTTTCGCCATAAAAGTCTCTCTTATCTCTGTGCATCGTACGTCGTGCGCGTGTCGAACCACCGTCTTCCACCGAGAGTGTAAAGGAGGGCCAAAAAATCCGAGCGGACCGGTTCGATTCGCCCGGTCCGCGAAGGCGGCCCGTAACCGCATATCGTGCTAATTCCCGTAAACCGCAATTCACGCGCGTTTTAACTTGCCACCACTTAGCAGATCGCGTTTGGACGCCTGACCGTCTCTTTTACGGTCGCCCCGGGCTCTTTGGCGGAGCGAGGAGGCGCGTTACGGAACGTCTCCGTTAAATAAAAGTCGCCCGGTCTTCTTGAGCCAACGGCTAAAAAGCTTCGCGACTCCGTTAATTAAGACGCCACCTTGCACGCGTGCACGCTCGCGAGATCCGATTAATCGCGCCACCTCGGCGATGCATACCGGGACGAACAAATGCAAGCGCGCGTATCTCTGCCGCGCAGCGAGCGCGGGCCCGCTCTTTCAAACAAATTTCTTCCGAATTTAATCGCGTGCTTCACCCGGGACGAAACGGAACGGCGACGAAAGGGGTCGAAGCAAGGGAGGAGGGGACGAAAGGAAGCAGCGAAATTTTCGAGCATTTTTCGGAAACGACTCGGCCCGGTCTAAATTCGACTAGACACTTAACCAGACATCAAATTTGGCTGACGGGCGTTTACGAGCACGCTGACACGTGTCCCTCCGGATGACACGCGACAGATGTCGACTAGACCCCCGTCACCCGGCTCGCGACAAGAAGATAAAAAAGGAAAACAAAATACTGTTTCTTCGATCGGGGGTCGACGACGTATGTATATACGTACAACCGGGACCGGTGAGAAAGTACGGCTGACAAGCAGTCTGACAATCGACGTCAGCGAAGAGGCTCGAGTTTTGCAGCCGAGTAGATCTACCCCGATGATCTGACGCGCACCCTCCACGAATTTATGCCGGCTGATCTTTCATCCCGTGCTCTTTATCGTGTCTGAAATGCAGCCGAGAGGTCGAGAGAGACAGGGACGGAGGAAGGATGCGCCGGAAGGAAGAATTTTTCGAGCAGAGGGGTGGGAAAATCGGGGCTGCCGGATCGACCGGGCAACATGGGGTGCATTTACATAGGTGGCAAACAAGAGAAGACATTCCCCGAAGATATCGATGAGAATTTATCGTCTGTCCTTTTACGATGATTCCACTATTCGTCGAATTCTCTGTTCCACCTTTCTCCCATTAATTTAAATCGGCGTCGTCTCCGTTTCGATATCCGCGAGATTATTGGTAAAATAAAAATAAAGTGAAACATTGATCCGCGAAGGGCGTGAAAAATCGCGACGCGATACATTGCAAAGGGGTCGAAGCATATTAAATGAAGTTGGTTCGTTTGGATTTTAATTTCTCCGCGTGCTCTTCGAGTATCGAAATCTCGAGCGGAACTGTTCTACTTTCGCCGGGGCAATTTGCTCGAACCGTTTATGCGCCATCGCGCGTAATGCCCGCCGCTTGTTTGCCGCCTAATGGTATCCATCCTGCTGAGATGGCGCAGTTAATTCGAGGCTTAATTTTCATACAAATATAAGACCGGCTCGGCGAAACTGGAACCATTGGATTCAAATGAAGCGTCCGATTATGTGTACCTCTGATGCTCTTGAATGATCGCACAACCGATTGCGATTGCACGGGTTTCTCCCCCAGCGTTTCTTACGTTCGAACGCGCAAAAGTATCGAGCCGCGCGTAACTATCCAACGATACACTATACAGAATTCAGCCGTTCGGGAACATCTAATGCGTTCGCATCACTGACCGGTAAAGTGTAGCCACACTAAAATGATAAGCTCACTCTGAACCGGGGTCCGCGACGGGACGGACCGCGGCGGTCAATAAAATTCCAATAAATACCCGCGAGAGTATCGATCATTCCCACGCTGTCCGTGATAAAGTTTAATCAATTCAACCTCGCGCACCACGGCGAAAAACTTGGAGGACAGCGCAGCGTCCCGTAAATCAGAAGCTGCCCGGCAACTTCCAACGGGGCGAGCCACTTTTTAAAAACTCCTCCGCGCGGGGTAACAAGCCGATTTATGCAGATTACCGGCCGCGGATTCGAGGGCAACGCACAAATTGCCGGGGAACGCCTCGGAGCCATGAAATATTCAGCGGAGCCGATTCCTAAGGATAGTCGTAACGACGGACGGCCACAGTTTTATACGCTCGCGCTACTTTACACGGTCCGAGTTTCGGGGACGCGGGGACGACGCTCGAGAACCGCGCGTCCCGATGCCTCGGCGCCCTCCTCGGCACGCCTATTATATACATACATACAGATATATTCCTTTTGCGACGACCTGCCAGCACCTTCTTCTCGGTCCGGATCCGCGGTTAACTTCGTTGAAGAACGAGCCCGGCGACGGGTATCGACGTTCGTTTTCCATTGCGTCGGCGAGAACCGAGTCTCGTTCGCGTCGGAAAGTTTTGTTGGCACGCGAAGAGGCAATGGGACGTGATCGATCGAAGACGCGATAATGAGAGGATTGAACTACTTTGCGAGGGAACGTCTCGAATTGTTGGTAACGACAGGCAGAATGGCGGTGCTGCTCGAAGGGGATAAAAAAAGAAAGTCTCGAGGAACACGTGTTCGTGGATGTTGAATTTTTAATGACGCTGCTATGTATAGAATACCTCGTGCCGCTAGATTAATCTTGGCCTGCTGGTGTCTCGTATTATTACCTGGGAGTACGCGGGGAATTCAATGAAGTTCGTTTAAATGGTCGCTATTTTTTACTGTATTGTGCGTGAAACGTGTTTCACCGGCCTAATACGATTTGCAATATCGCGTATAATTGTATAATATTGAAACGTTGTCCGACAATGGAGCGACAACCCGATCGGCTCCGTTAATTCCGTTTATCGTGCGAAAAATTGCAATTTCTGTTTCGCGTATTTCCTAGTTTATTTTAGGAACGACCCCATTAGAGAATGATCTCGCCGGGGCAAAGTTGCTTGACGTGGATTTATGGTGTCCCGTTGTGGGAGTACGTGTTGTGCAAGCCAGCCAGCATGAGAAATCTGGGACAAATTTTCGCGGCTCGTCGCGGTGTAGAAAATGCGAAATAAATGAGCGAACAAGTCGAGATACAGAGAGAAAGAGAGAGAGAGAGAGAGAGAGAGAGAGAGAGAGAGAGACTGGCCTGGTAATTGAATGAACTGTAGGAACATAAATATAATGTCTAACCTGTGTACCGGAATGAACGTTCAATATTTCAAAGCTACACGAGCTTCTGCTGGCCTGTTTTCCTATTAGAACCCCCCGAACTGGAGGGGGTTGTGCGCGTTACACGCTTTACGAATCTGCAGCGCCGCACGGAGACGAAAATCTGTCTGCTATCGACAGGCATATTCCGATCAGGAGGGTGGCGGGAACGATCGATCGTCGACCTGTCGTTCTAATAGTCGGAAAAGGGCACGCCAAAGGACGATTTTCTTTTTTACGCCCGGAGCACGAACGGTTATTTAACCGGTGGCTGTGTGAACCGAAACGAGGAAAGGACAAAGAAAAAAAGAGCGTCGGAGGCGCACGATGGAATGCCTCTAGCCTAGCACATCCTCATTTAAATGAAATAAATCTTGTTACGAGTAATTTTCGTCCGGTCGACGAGTCCGGACGGCAAAGAGGCGAGATGGAAAGGCCTTTTAAGCCGTTGCCCCCCGACCGATACGGGACAAATGGATTTCGTTTGGTCGAAAGGACCGCGGGAACATGTCGGCCGCGTGCCTCGTATACCGAAGCGAAACTTCGCGAGTCGAGCCAGAAACGGAGACGTCCATTGTGCTTTCGACAAAAACGTTCGCGGGCGCCTCCCCCGGGGCTCGTGTTTTCCGGAACTCGAAACACGATTAGAAGGTGCGCGCGGGCTGAAGACTGCCGGGGGCAATTAGGCGGCAAGTTTCGATTCGATTTTCCTATTGTTCGGTCCTTCGAACCGGGGAACAGGCAAATGTAGGAGCATTCTTCTGGGAACGCGAAAGAAGCGGATGCATTGTGCGGGGAGCCTAATGAAATTCGCCGGGACAGAGCGAACGCAAATGTAATGTTTCAATTGCGATTTTCATCGCATCGGGCGTTATACTCTTTGAAAATAACACGTCGAGGGGGAAATACAGACTTGTACAGTTTAGAAGCTGGAATATTAAACACCGCAACTGACGCTCACCTCGGCCACTTGACACAGGTAACGGAACGCACGGACACGGTTGACAAACGAGGCCCACGGATGGCCACGAATTCCTAAGCTGTTATGGATTTATCGCGGCGCATAATCTCCGGAGTACTCGAGAAAATTATGACGAGGCATAACGACGCACAGACGTCGTGAGTCACCGCGTTTAATGAACGAGGCCGAAAAGAAGGGAAAATAAAAGGAGAATCCCACCCCAAACCCTAAGTAAGCATATATCTACGGGACACGACACGCAGTAAAGATAGAAATCAGTCTCATCCTCTCCGCCAAATGGAACATTTTACACCTTCCGAACCGGTGAACCGTGTCGGAACTCCTCGAATCGTCACGCGACAACCGTATAAAGAACAATTAAAGCAACTTCCCCGAATGGAACTCGCACGACGTTTCGCGGCTGATCGACGAGTCCGTGGCTTATCGGCCCAGGCGGATCGTGCGATTTACCCAGGCTGATAAACGAAGCGTTTTCGTTATCGCGAAGCGGATATTCCTGTTAGACCTAATAGGGTTCGATAAAGCGGATAAGCAAGCGGTTCAACGGTGTACATAGCCAAACCAGGCGTGACTTTTTCGCGTCACTTTTCGCGACAGCTTCGCCTGTCGTTATGCAATATAAGCACGCCGAAACGAAGAAGCGGTAAAGGGAATGAGATCGCCACGCCCCACGGGGCCGCTAAACCTCATCGAGCTTTTTTATCCCCGACCCCCCCGTCGGTGCTTTCATTCTCTCGTGCCGTGGTGGAACTCTTCTTACGAATCGCGAGCAAACACCTAACGGACGTACCTCGAAATCCATTGAAAGGAGAGAAGGGATTTTCCGCGTGGTCGAGAGGTCCCTTTGGCTCCTTTTTAAAAAGAAAGGGTCCCTCGCCCAACCCTCCCCCATAACGCGACTCGAGTTCCACCCCCGTATCTCGTGCTGACAAAGTGAATCGATCTCGTCAGTGTCCTCTTGGAATATCGAGCCACGCTTTCTGCGCGATTCACCGAACTTCTCAACTATTCACATATATATGGTATGTACGCGTGATATATGTGATCCATTCTGTCGTAGGTACTCCGATTCTCGCGTTGTTTCAAGAAAGTTTCGTCGTCGATGCTCGTAGACATTCGGGGGTGGTCCGCGGGATTACGGGAAAGTAACGAATATAATTGCGTGCAAAGTCGCGTGTACAAGTGCTAAGGAAGGAAACGTTTCTCTGTATTTCGGAAGTTGTACTTTTTTTTCCATTGCTGTACGTACCACAAAATGATTTCAACGTTCCAAGCGTTATTATATTGTTATTATCGTTACTATTAATTATAATGTATATGATAAACGTTGTATTATTATCGTTCTAACCGTTTATTCTCGTCCCTCGAAATTTAAAGACACTTTTGGGTTCACTTCTACTGTGCGCCCTTGGAGTTTGGAATCTGAAAGACTTTAATCGCGAAAGAACGACGACAACCTATCATTGCCGGCCAACGCAGCAGCGCGGTTGGAGCAACTTTTCGGCGTGAAATACACGGGGGCCGCGTTAAGTAACGTATAAATATGATAATTCCGCGGAGGCAACGACACTCGTAAATCTGACGTTTATGCAAATGTTTAAGCTCGCCGGCTTCCTTAATTGTCCCAAGTTTTTCCTCCGACGTAACATCTTCGTGGGAAGGAATTCTTCTCGAATGGAAAACCGTGTTAAGACTTTATTGTCGTCTTTTTTCCGCCGGTTTGTTTGGGCGATGACGGCAGAACCGCGATATTTCACCGAGGTGTCATAAAGCGAAATGGTTTTCTGCGGATTACGCTTCACGATATTCAGGAAATTTCGATCCCGTAATGCCGATATGAATTGAACAACGAGGTGTGGAAAATTTCGTCGACAAATTCGTGATACTCGCGGCAGCACGATTGATATTATATACGTTACGGACGACGGTACGTTTCGTAATTATGAATAATTATTCAAATAACCACCCGCGGCGAGAGAAATACTAATTGTGACTACGACGTGAAATTTATTTCCACAATTTCAATCTGGTACATAAAATTAGCATTGAAACACCGGGAATCCGTCTCGTGAGCATCGCGAGTCTCGCAAAAATCGTCCGACCTTTAGCCAGCCCCGGCAGAGCGACAAAGTTTTTCGCACAGCTCGAGGGCACGATGTGCCAGACGCTCGAAACCGAATTATGGTGCAATTTTTGTCCAGACGAATATCAATTGCAGGTCGCGGAAAGAAACGATCACTATAATCACTGGAACGAGACGAACAACTTCACCGGGCCGACAGCGCACCGGATGCGGCGAAACTTTTCGATCCCCGTTTTCATCGACCGGCGAATCGCGATGCAAAATAAGGAAGTAAAGACGAACGAGATTGTTGGACACTTGCGTCTGGAATCACGCGTTCCACCGGCAGCCACCAGCAATTTGTTCCCCGCTTATTGATTGGACTTCACCTTCGCGCTAGAAAGTTAACATGCCGTAACCACGGGGACTACATACGCGAACGATGGGGGCAGCTCCAAGAAATTACCCCGTTCGCGGTATAATTACAGACGTTTCTTGCGCGCGGTTAATTCCATAACGTAACGGCCGTGCACAACCACGACGAAACACCGACGTGTGTGCGACACGCGAATGCACCGGCCGAATGGTAATCGATAATATAAATCGTTTCGAACCACGAACGACTCCACCCGCGATATGCACTTACGCGAAAAGCATTTTCGGGTAACTCGCTTTCACGATAAAGACCCGTCCGTACGTCGTCAAAGGTAAAACGTTTCGGAGCCGCTCGATTTATCTGGACGTTACTCCTTGCTTTGACGCGAGCAAGAAACATTCCAGACGTTCGCCCTCTCGTTCTCCGCGCTATCTCTATCGCCCACTATCCTATCGTCCCGTGCGCATACTTTAAATCGACCAGACGCTTTCCAAGGATCCACCGTCTGTCAAATTCGGGCCGATAAACCTCGACAGAAACAACCAGACGCCTGCACAGCACCGCACCGCACCGGTGCACTTTAAAACCACCGCCGAACGCTTATCGCGCCCGCTTCCGTTCGCCGAACGTTACACGCGCGTCAGCCTGTTAAAAACGTCCGAATAACAGGCGAACACCGAACCGCGAAATTTCGACCGGTCGAATCGTCGAAATTCGGAGCGGCTCGACGAGTCACGTGTCGCTCGCGGTGCGTCGCGACGCGAGCGTTCGAACGCCACCGGCATGGCACGACGGCGGACCAGTTTTTTCATCCCGCCGTGACGGGCAGCTGGTCGAACTTTTAAAGGTCTTCGCATTATTTCCTGTTCGGAGAACGAGCGTCGACGGAGGCAAAAAATATCGCCAAGCGTTCGGGCTCGTGCGTCGATACTTAAGAAACCCGCAAAGTACTATTTGCAGGGACCCCCCGACGACTCACCACTTTCACCGCAGAAGAGTAGAAGAGAAACAAAAAAGAAACAAAAAAAAGGGAGAAAATGATCGCGGTTTCGAGGGTGAGAGGTGCGTGCAAATTGGGGAGGGAAACATCGACTCACCGTGCGTACTGGGTCGACACGATGCTTCCTGCCACTCGAACTCCCTCGAGGAACCGTCGAACACCAATAATTCGCGAAATCCACAAATGTCACTGATACATGCGCCGGTCAATCACCACCGACGCGTTTGCCACTTGTCACCAGTTCAGAGGTAAATATCGTTGCTATCCGTCGGGATATTATTGCAGGGGATGTAAGCGAAACTTTGATAATCTTTGGGGTACGATGTGGCGAATCGTGTCGCACGATGTCGTATCGTATACTCGGCCGCGCTGCGTCCGTGCGTACAACCTTTCGGCTCGGAGTCTCGCGCTCAACTGGTCTCCGTTCGTTGGCGCGGATTTCTGGACGGCCAATGGGAGCCGAGACTGCGCGGCGCGACTCAGCTTTGCCTCGTGTGTATCGTACGTTAGGTTTAACCCCCGTACGGTGCACGGCTCCCCTACCCGCTGTACACCCGTGGAAATGCGTGTCGTCGTGCTTTCACTCCCTCGCCGACGTGCCTCCTCTTCTATCCATCCCCCGTCATTCTCGCTCCTTCATCGGGAGAGGAGTGTACAAGGGTAGCGATGGGCATTCAATTTTCCCTCTCGCGGAACTCCCGTCTCGAACACTTTCGACGAGCGTAATCGTGCAAACGTCCCGATCGCTTCCGTGCAAGTCTCCGTCGAATGTTATCGTTGCCAGTCGTTCCATCGTGTGCACGTTGACGCTTGGACGTTCGTCGGGATCTTCGACGGATTGTTCGTTGGGCCGGCACGGAATATTTTGTAACGGGGAGCTGCGACGGTTGTCGCGGCGACAGGATTACCTGGCTCGGTGGGTTTAAAGGGACAGCGGGGGTCGATTTGCATTTTCATGGTTGCAAAGTGGTCGTTCCTCGTCCAACGGTCTAGGGGTGATCGACCTGTGCACCGTCACGTGTCGAGATTTGTATCCGCTCTTGGGATTTTCAACACCTCGGTGTTTTCTATGCCATCCTCGTGCATTAATTACACGGGCTGTTGCAATGACAAATAGCGCGCTAAGCGGGTACTTTAGTTCGCGTCGGCGCCACCAGAAGGCAGTTCAGACCAGCCCCTATTCTGGCTGATTTCGGGCAAAGACGCGTCTCGGGAAAACTATTTTCTACTACTGTAGGTTCTTCGTTTTTCAATTAAATGGGAAATTGCGATTAGAATATAAAGTCTAGTCTTTAAGCGGTGCAAATTTGCTTCCCTTTTTGCATAAATGCTGTAACGTAACGATGATAAGCTCCATTAAAATTGTTCTTCCACGCCTGAATGGCTAACGATAGAACTTAATATTATTATTACAGCGTAACACGAGGAAAGCGGGCATAAAAATTTCGGAGAATAGATTTGAAAAAACGCCAGCCGTAAATAAAACGGTTCAGAAATATACGAGCGTCATTTTGCGCTACAATTTCCAGCTAATACGCTAAGAAAATTTGTTACGTGGAAACGCGCAATATGGTCCTCCGAAGATTTATAGCTTTTCGCGTATGGGGCGACTCATATTAATCTATAAATGGATATATATGGGAAGGTACATTGAAGCTGAAGGCTGAGCACCCGAGGGTGGAGGAAGTCGATGGTGGCATTAGAATATCAAGGAGAGAGGTCGATGGGAAACGAAACGTAACAGAACTCTATTATCAACACTACTTGTCAGACTATGTAACTTAAAGTCTTCATCCAACCGAAATTCCTGCTACATTGTACATACGTACGTATTCTCGGGGTTTCCCTTTAACTGTCGCATATTCTGCTCCTTCGGCTCTACCTACTTGCTACTCTTGCGCAACCATTGAAATAGATTACCACGAATGTTATTACGCGTCCCGTCCTTCGAGCATTCCTTACATAACATGACGATGGTAAAGAAATGTGGAAAGAGTGAGGCTCTCGGATACGCCACGTAAATTCTAACTAACTTTATCGCAACGGATATCTGAAATGAAAATGCTGTTAATTTATCATGAAATCCGTCGTACACCGTACAGATATCAGTAAATCGCTCCAAAAACCGGGACCAATTTTACCATCGAAATATTTGTCGTTCCATATTTTCGTGCCAGGTATACCTGTACTGGTCGCATGTGTTTCGACAAATATTAAGCATCGATACAATTACGGCTCCCAGCAAATTCCACGCTACACCGGTCATGCTTTTCGCGAGCGAAACCCGACCTGCGTGAACAACCGTGGAATAAAACCGTCGACAAATATTCTCAGTCATTCAATAAACGAGAAGTGTCCCGTTTTAAATCGCCGCGGATCTCCCCGCCGCGAAGCTGTAGTATACATAACGTTACGCAAGTTTTACGCAACTTCCTGCAGACATAACACAGGATACGACGGGACGAGGCGAGACGACGCCGAAAAACACGGGCTCACCGAAAGAAAGTTCCCCCGCTATCGACTCGGGTTCGTTTATTACGACCTATAGCCGCATGTACTTACGATCCACCGTGTCTATCACCCCACCCCGGGTCTCTTCTGTCCCTTCCCCCTCGTCACTCCGCCCCGATCGTTCGTCCTCCCCCAAGTAATTCCACCGGGGGTTCCGCATAATGCTTTTTTCAGGCGGCCCTCGGTACAAAACGGGACACGGGGTCTAGTATCCGTGTCCCGGTAGCCCCGAGTGACGCGAATTTTTTCCCCGAAACGACTTTCCGTTCGTGCGCCACGAATCCAGTCGGCAACCCCGAGGCGCGCCCCCGTGAATTATCCGAGTGCCCTCGGTGATTCCGCTGGGAATCGTTTTGCATAATGTTAAGAAAATACTCGCGAAAGGCCGCGGTGAACGCGAGCCTGTACCGGTTGCCGTTGTTGAACGGCGATATTGCCGCGCGTTACGACACCGACAGCGATCATCGCGACCGACGAAAATTTCTCCGGTTTTTGACGCGCGATCATTAAACGGGGGACATTCGAGTGCGTGTGTTCGGGGTAAGACGAATTCGTCGTATTGTCCGAGGCATACGTTGCTCGTTACTTGACGAACGATTGTCCGATCCGAGCCACTGTGCCGCAATTGAAATTTGAAGATAGAAAGTAAACGAAGAGACAGGAATGCCGATATTATCAGGAAAACTTTCAGGATCCCGCGTATGTATATTATCCTTCGCGCGGAGCAGGAACGGCGTTAAGCCGAAAGCGGTGCATAAAATGAAACGTTTCTCGCGGCGATACAATGGCGGAAAGGGGCGAGCGTTTATACGAATAAAGAAGCTACTTCTCGGTCCATTACTGCGAGTTAATTGTACAGGGCGGCAGGGAGCAGTCGCCTCGCGGGGGATGGCGGTCCCGTGTAAATAGAACAGTGTCGCCGAGGATGCTGTTCGAGGGTGGTGGTCGCCCTTGAAATTTTCGCCCCGCAATCGACCGTAAGCGGCGGGTTTGTCGATAGTGACATTAAGCCGTCGTTAAATACGGGCGCGCGCATTGTCGTCGATGTATATTTCAAATTCCGTCTCGTTCGCGGCCAAGGGATTAAGTACGAGTTTACTGGCGGCGCCAGGCCGAGCAACAACAACGCCAGGTCAGTTTTGCATAGAAACGATCTTCCCGCGGCGGACCTTCTTCTCCTCGCATTTAAACGGGAAAGTCCTGTAATTTCCGATACGAACTTTCCGCGGTCGTTGCTGCTTGACTTTTCCACCGAAAGGGTTTAAACAGGGACCGCCTCCTCCTCTCGTTAACGTTAAGCGCCCGACCGGTCGCTTTGATCACGATTCGTGCTCGTATGCAATTAAAACGGCGTCATAGACTCGCGTCAACGTTAACTACGTTCCATCGGCGTATCTGTATTTGGCCGAGTTATTAACCGCGTAGACGGCAGGGCGTCGATTACCCTGCGTATACCGGCGTTGGTACCGGGTTTAATTTGAGCGAGTTCTGGCTGATGGTAACGCGAAACGAAGTATGACCGTGATTTTCTGTTAACGATAATTCTTGCCCCGCGCACAGCGAGTTAAATGAAATAATTGTAGTGCACGAAAATATTGTTGCTGTATGAATTTCGTTTTACTATAAATTAACCAATGCTCGATAGTGTAATTGCCTTTCGATGCTGTATACGCTTTTATTTTACAGAATGTTGGCGTACAGTTACGAGACGAATCGACTGTCTCCACATTCAGAATATTCCACTAAAATTTGTTCCACTTTTCATTTCCCAGAGTTAAATCGCTTTGACAAATAGACTGCTCGTATACGACGGAGCACATTCTTCGATTAAAAAAGGGACGCTAATTTCTCAAATATACCGACACCCCGTAACCAATGTTGGAACTCATTATCCAACAATAACTACCGCAGCCCATACCTCACCGCTACCGCGGCGCCTAATTTGGTACTCAGCAGTTGCCAAGAAATTTACGAGCATTGGTCCGCCGTAGCACACCTTTGCAATAAGTATGTGCAACCAAAGAACTCTTACTGTACAGGGTGTTCCATTCGACTGGAAAGAATGGCTTACTAAAAAACATACTTTCCATTGAAAAAAAAAGTTACTTTACCTCGATACCTCTCCCACCGTTACACCTACCAAAAAATGATTTGCACCATCTTAGTGTCCCCCCTTCATAGGGAACTATTCTCCCGAGATATTCCACCCGTTTCCATTTAAACGAAACGCCCTGTACACAATGTTCGTATACACGTATATGTACGTTCCACTGCGATGGGAATTGACAGGCACAATACCGCGGGCGGATCTCACAGAGTCGACTTTTAGTTTTAACAGGTCGTAAAGTAGACGAGGCGGCGTCCACCGCCCGCAGCGCAGTCTGAAACGCACTCGAACTCGCCTTGTTTCCGGCAAGTGGGATTTAAGTGAGTTCTTAACGAGCTTCTCGTTACAGTTATCTGCCGCCCGAGAACGACTAATACCGCAGCGACGGCCGCCACTTTAGCCGTGATAAAACTTCGCGGCCGGCCCTCCCTTTATCAGATCGCCGAAAACACAAGACTCTCGGATTAGATTCAGGCCACCGCCGCGTGAACGCTTTTTTAATGCATTCCCCTGGCGAACTCCTCTTAAACGAGTTACGATGAACTTGTTTCCTAGACGGCAACCACCCGGTGGCCCGAACGTATCCTCCTTATCGGTGGAGACACCTTGCTTCTTGTGCTCCGCGGTTATCCGCCTCCGGTTCTGCCCCACCCCTTACGACCGTACAAACGGAGATGAGGCGACACCGGAAGTCGTTGTTCATTCGACGACCACCTGACCGAGAATCTCGTTCTGGAACGGCGGCGTCCGATCAGAAACTAGTTTCCCTTCACCTGCGTCCAACCTTCTGTTCCACGTACGCGGGGAGGAAAGATTCGATCCGATTGCTCGGGCCTGAATTCTTATTTTATCGAGGGCATCGAATTGTTTGGACATCGTTGCCGGATTCTACATGGCGTTATAAATCTACTTACAGGAAAGTAAAAAGGATGTCGGGTAGAACGTTACAAATCGATCATTTGCGAATTAAATTCTGCCACTTATAGTTGTTCTGTAATGTGAAAGTTATTCTTCCGATTTGTTTCCCTCACAGTCATCATGGAACTCCGCAGTTCACAAAAATCTAACGAATACCCTATCCGCGCCATATTCCCCGTTATAACGGGGAAAATAATAATTGATACGAGCTGTTCGATGAGACTTTCCCGGTGTCCCAACATAACAGCCCGCAGCCATGGCCACCGGAAAGTCTACCATTACAGGCGATAGAGAATTTTCTTCGGCGAAATCGTGCAGAAGGTGTTCGTTTCGCTTCGTTCGGGGCCCGAGCGCGTATCGTTCTGCAATAAGCTGTTGCAGGCGTGGACCGTGTCGTAAAATTTCGCCGCGGCACGGCATCGGAACGCGCTCCGTTTCTTCGCATACCGGTTTTAACGATACGTACTATTAATTTTAAGAGGAACGTCAACTATGCTTTAACGACGCTTACGCCGCGTTTGCCACAAGGGACGCCACTTTTCTGGGACTCGAATTTAACGATCATACTCTGTCAAGCTGTACCAGCTACAAACGAAACACTGCGAGCAACGGTGTACACAGAAACGAAATAATCGATGGCGCTTCGCTTCCTCGTGCATACGAAGTTCCCGTTTTCACCGTTGCGTCAAGAACGGATCTTCGGCACGTTCGAGATTTTCCTTGTCGTTGCAGGAAATGAAACTGGAACGCCGCGCGTGTGCGTTCGTTGTTATTATTGTTACTGTTATCGTCGGCAGGCAGAATCGAAATGTAATAGGAACGCGGTGGCGTGCACCATGAAAAAGAAAACGAACGAAACGGGCGCGGAGTTGATTAAATAAAACTTGTTGGAAACATTTCAAATGGAAAGTCAAATGGAGATACGAAGCAGCTATCTGTTCGAACGCTGCCTGTCATTTAAGTGCTGTGTATATTTATCAAAAAGTTCGGTATTCATTCATTTCTCTTTACTTCGTGCACCTATTTTTTTGAAACGACGTTGCAATTGATACACGTGGCATTGTTACATTTCACCCCGCAAATTATTGTTTCCGTTTCTCCGTTGAAGAACGACAAATCTCGCCGCAGGGACGATTCAATTTCACGGGCTCCTCATCGCGTACAAGAGTTCGCGCGTTTATGGCGCACACGTCTGCGCGATCAAAGGGCTTTCTTCCTGTTTACTTACAGGTAGCACAGGTAACGCAAACCCGCCCTTCTCTGTCTCCCATTTTGCGCGTATTTATGCGTCCCCCTGCGTGCCAATTATCACGCGCTTTCCCATGATCAAACGCGGAACTGTTCCGTGCAACTCGAAACACAATAATCGCTCGTCGCCCCTTAACGCGGCATGGCTCGCGCGAACGATTAATATTTAAACGTCTGAAAAACACGTTTCGCCCCCTTTGAATCGTTGTCGCGAAGGTAGAAAGCCTGTTGTTCGTAGTTCGAAGAATTCGAGGAGCCGCTCTCGGCTATTCCCTCCCCGAGGCTCTTAGCTAATTCTTCCCTTTGAGGCAAACGCGCTGGTCGAAATAAGTTAGGCAGGGAAACGAGATTCGACCCCGCTACCCGGAGATAACGGAGAGTGGTTGAACCGCAAAGGTCGAGTCACTTTCCTACCGAAGCACTATACGTATGCATGTATGTGCTTCGCGATGCTTTCATTTACCTCGCGTCCCATTGATCGCGCGCAACGCTGCGTCTAATCAGATCTATGCACGTGTCGTAAACGTCAGGTACGCGGGTGTGTAACGTCCCCATTGATTAAGGAAACTCATTGAACAGTGAAGCCCTTATCTTAATCGCCCCGAATAGATATAACAATATAGAAACTGAATGAAGAGTCCTGAAACAGATATTAGTCAAGTTTGCACCACTGACACTCGCAGATCGATCCGACCTCGCGTCATTGCCACATCACGACGATCGAAGCGAATCCGCTTCCCGCGGCAATCACCGCCGAAGAAGGAAGTCAAGGTGGTAGTAGAAGAAGCGGATTGGCCTTCGCTGGCAGACCGGTTGTCTGCAAGGGACGCGGGCAAGAAAAGAAGCGGCCCTGTCGATCCAGCGACTCCGATACTTGTCACGAGCCTTTCCTGCCGCTTTTGACGATTCGAGGAAGACGATGAAAGGGACGTCGCGGTGGAAAAGGAAGAGCCGAGGGACTTGAGGAACGGCCGCTCATTGATATAACGAACGTGACCGGCGCACCTTCGACGTTATTACTAGCCGGAAAAAGACGCGAGACGCGTTTCGCTCGCTCGGCCGCGCGATAAATCGGCGTTAAGTCGAAATTACGATCGCACGGTTTTGTCGGTGGCGATGCTGCGTGCCCTGGCACACGGGTCAGGGCTTAAGCCTCGTTCTGGCAGCATCTGGACCGAACGAACTCTCCGGTATACCCGCCAAGGTACCGGTGGTAATTGCTCGCGAATCGAATGGCGGCGGACCTTCCTCCTTTTTTTTTTCCTTTGCGAGACACTTTCCGGCTGGACCGAGCCTTTTGTTCCCGACTCGAGGAAACTGATTGCACGGAAACGGATGCGCGTTTGTTTGAGAGGACACGGCGCTGTTTGAGGAGGCACTCTTTTTTTAGGGGGGATTTTTGTTTGCGACGAAACTGTAACGTCTGTTGCAATCGGAATCTCGGCGATTATTCATCGATATGTCGGTAATATTTGTAAATTTCTTCGTTGAGGAAGAGACCGAAATGGTGGGTTCATGGTGGAGAGGCGCTTGAGGAAAAGGTCGTTGTATGGCGTCCGTGATATCGGCCGTTCTGGTTAATCAAAATGAAAGGACCGAACAGATGCTTGATCAAGATGAGCTTGACCGGAACCGGTCACAGAACGAAAGAAAAATATCGATAATTAAAAAACTGGTGGTACTTTGAAGTTTGATTAGTCGATCTTGTCAGGCTTCTTTGAACTTTAGGGGGCTTAAGTAAATAGGAAAAAATTGAGATTTTTAATCGACTTAAATACCAACTTCGGTCATTATTCCACCGAAGGGGCCCTTTAAAATTTGAAAGCAAAATGCTGTTCCATATCATTGGTGAAAATGAAATAGCCAATTTGCCGGCGCATTCATTGAATTCTATGAAATCGCCTGCATCTTCAACATTTTATTTCAGCCAAGTATGCAACTTCCATTACACTGGAAGCCTATCCAGCTGCTTCCTTCCTCGTTTTGTTCCTATTTCACTCCCAATGCTACGTATCGGCCGATACTATTGTACAAAGTAAACGCCCTGTTTAAAAAACTGGAGCGAAAACGTCGATCCCGCGCAACACAGAAGAAAGTGAGAAAAAACGAGAGAACTGCCTGCTATAAAACGACGATTACGGCGTAATCGTTGGTCGGCTAATTATTAATCCTTTGAGGCTGGGGGCCGCAAATTGCGGTCACCCTTTGGATACTCAGCACAAAGCCTTCGGTACGCTAGAAGAGTTCTAATCTTTTTTCTTCCCCTATTTTCCGTACGTTTAGTGCCGTACGTATTAAAAAAAGAAAAAAAAAAACGAAACAAAAAATAATAATAGTAAAAAAGCCGGAGCAACATAGTATGTAGCCCTAAACAATATCATCCCCAGTCGATTATATTTTCCATCGCTTTGAGGATGCAAGTGTTCCGTGTGCTCCCACAGTCTGTAAAGAAGTAATAAGAAAGGAAATATCGATTATACCGAAAGCATTATTATAGCATTGTATCGAACGAAATGGGTACGCGCGCAATATTATACCATGTGTCCGTTTCGTTCGCGACCCACGGCGGCGCTTATGCTAATTTCGAGGGCTCCGAATGGGGTGTAGGACCACGGATTGTTCGTGGCGGATCTTCGTGTCAGCGTCTCGTCACTGTCACGACGGATTAGAATCCGGTTCTCGATTCGCGCGTTCCTCTCAATGAAAATAATAACCACCATTATGCGGGCATCGCGGCACGAGTCTCTCTTTGTCGCCCGGAATCCTTTCATTTCGCCAGCGAAACTGCGCTTCAAGAGAGGCAGGATTAAAAGTTTCCCATTCAACGTATCAACACGTGTTGCGCCAGAATCGAGTTCCCTGCGCGTACGTGCTGTTGTATCATTGACGAGATTTGTTTCGCAAACGAAACGCAGAAAAGGATGGATCCGGTGCACAATAATAATTTGCCATTCGAAGTTAAGTATTTTCTTTCGACACCTCGCTCCACGTGAAACAATCATCGATTTGTTCGTTTTAGAATATGTTGGAGCGAAATACGAATTGTCTACTAGTCGAGGGAATATTTGCAGCGGTGGAATGCAATTTTCCAACGACTATCCAAATAGAAGTTTATCAGTCGTTGCCAAGATAGAGATCGGAATCTTTATTGTACCGATCGCATGGAACGAACGATCTCTGTTTCACGTCCCCCGGTGGCGGCGTGTTAATCAACATTGCATACACATTTTCGATAATCATTATGCACACCGGTGTGCACGTGTCGGAATTTATAATCTTCCGGGTGTTCGATCGCGGTGTTTATCCCAAAATCTCCTATCGATGTCCGCATCGTGTTCCCGCAAAATCGGAGAACGAAAACCACCCTTATCGTGCGCCTCTGCGTCGTCTACGAACGGGCGCCAATAATAACAACCCCCGTCCGTTCACGTTTCTTTCCCCGGTTTTTTTTATCCCACCATCTATTATTCACGCTGCAAAGTAACGTCGCGCAGTTTAAACAACGGTGAATTAGCCAAACAGCGGTTCATTTTTCTCGTAACGCGCGTGTCGAATCTTTTCTCCCCGGTCAGCATTATGCATACGTACTTGCACGGTGCGCGTTGCGTGTGTAATTGCACGCTCGAAAAATTGCATGACGTGATACGATGGAACTACAAGACCCAAAAAGGAAGAGAAAAGGGGGAGAAAATAGAGCAGGACCAGACGAAAGAACGGGCCGGGAAAATATCGGTGGGAGGGGGGGGGGGGGGCAGAAAGGGGAAAAGTAAAGGGATGTAACCGACGGTTGCCGCATCGGCGTAAATAGCCGGTGTCCCGCTGCTTTAAAGTCGTTCTAGATTGCACGTTTCGGAGCGATTGTTATCGGTCAACAGTCATCATTGGTCCGTTTACATAGCTGCCTCGTATCGATCTACATTCCCGGTAATTACGTATTGTCCGTGGAACGTTGCCGTGCCGGCTTTACACGCGCACGTACGCTACACGTAAATACACCTGGCCACCGGTCGCAGTGTCTACTACGTTTTCGCGTGTACGCGTCACGTGGATCCGTGAAACGTGTCGCAAACACGCGGCCGGGTTGCCAATAAAATGACGCTGCTCACCGCAGAAAGAGGCGAACGGGTTAGATTCTTTCCGGGATACGGCTAAAAAATTGGTCGCTCGGCTGCGCCCGGCATTCTGTTTGATTTGCGACCGCCGACCGTCCCTCTGTACACGTGTTTCGCGACTCTGGGCAGAGCGACGGACTTCCGGCGAATTTGTAAGGAGTCAGATGCCGCACACGAATTTGCACGCGCGGCGTTTTTCAGAATTTGGAAGTTTATCGTCAGAGAAAGGGAGAGAAATAGGGAGGGAGATAGAGAGAGACGAGCGACTCGTTTAATAACTCCTGCGAAATATTTTCCGGGAATTTCTGCAAATTACGTTTTTGAATATTCTCTGCGGATAACGCGTTCCAAACAATTTCTGATATTTCTTGCGAACAGTGTTCTCCCTCTGCGCGGCGCTAGTTTATTTTATACCGGCGTTGCCCAACCTTTTTACCCCGCGACACGACATATTTGTTTGCCGTGGTACCGCGCCCCGAGTGTTTACGATTTTTAAATACCTGCCAGTCTGAGACCACTGTATGTTGCGTAAATTAATAAAATTATGCATATTTGACCGTAGCTTTAGGACGTGAAAAGCAATATATTGGAAAATTTCTACTTCGAGCTATTCGGACGAATTTTAATTCGATTTATAACGAATGTCTCAATTTAAGCAAATAGTTAGACGCTCTGTCGATTCTGACGTACGATAAGCAATTCATTCGACAGTAACGGATGATTTCGGCTTGTTAGCTCTCGTACAGGCACTTTGCCCGCTGACTTGAACGGAAGCAAAACATAAAAAATGATTCCATCTAGTCAATGCAACTTAATCCATCAAAAAGGAACATTATCAACGGCATTATTTAACTTTGTTAAATAGCACGGAGGCGGACGTCCACTGGAAGTGTCTGTTCTACGGCTATCGCGTGTCTTCAGTGTAATTACGGTTTTATCTGCGTGCCTCGAGCTCCTTAATTGTCTCATATTTGTTCTCTTGCATCAACATGCATACGCGTGCACACAGATTACCGTGCAATCCCATGCTGCAATCAAAACGTTGGAAGATAATAGAGGCGCATTGTTCTGTATTCAGAATCTTCCTTATTCTAGAAGAGTACACACGTTATATTCGCCATGCAGAATTTTCCCAACGACGTTTCCGAGCTTCTCAGCGGACAATTCGTCGTAACAAGATTGCACTGCAACGTTCTTGGCATACTTTATTATTGTTTCGTTATATCAGATCCGAAGATAGATTGCGACTTATCTGCGCGCCGTTGGAAAAATGTCTCGGCAAGAAACCCGATAAATCTCTGTTTCATCATTTTCCCAGCGGAAAACCTCGACTTTCGTATCTCTTTTTAATCTGCTAGGTCGTCGTGGAGTTCCTCGATCGAAATGGGTTGGGAAGAAAAAACTGACGACTGATTAAGACCGATAAACCCTTATCGAGCAACGTGTTTTCAGGTGTAGCGCTGCAAGCTAGAGATCCGACGTGTGTATACGAGATTTTCAATTGATCGTAGTGTACGATATACATATGTTGCTACTCGGAGTAACTGGATCTATTAAACGTTAGCCGACTGTCCATTACCCGGCGGGAAAAAATTGTTGACTAACGGGCACCGACGAGATATATGAATAGACAAATAGGTATTGGACTTCAGCGGCTTCTGGACAACTTTTAACGGGTCGAATATATTGTACGATCGGCCTACTCCTACATGTCGTCGGTGCTAACGATTCAGATAAAAGGCAGCAGTGCATTCCGAAACGAGGCGCGCGTATCTCGTTCAATGGTCTCTACGACACACCTGGCAAAACATTATGATACGATCGACAATAATCGTTCGATATTTTTGAGGAATTTTAAACAGTCGAGGGGGTTGCCAGCGAGGCGACGCGATATTTGTAGAAAAAACATGATTTGCATGAATATGCATTGTATCGCGTCTGGCCGTGCTGGTTGGTCGTCGTAAAAATTATGCGTAAGAATATAGAATCACCTCTGCCGAACGGAAAAAGTTTTCCTCGTGGACGCTCCTCCGTGTTGCATCTGAACTGTATATTACAAGTGACAAGTCTTCTTGCAAAAGTGGCAACCTTTTTTCTTCTTTTCGGTTTCCCTTTTGCACGACCACAGAATCTTCATTTTTAGAAGCCACCCTTCAGCTGCGGGCGACGCGACGTTATGAATGACAAAAGAGATTGCGAACAGACTACCAAAAATTTTAATAAATACCAGGGAAAAAAATTATTGATGCGGAGTAGAATCAACGTCGTGGATAGAAACTTAAAAAGTTTCATCGGTTTTTCTTAAGAGTAATTTATTTAAGGATATTATAAAAAAGAAATGCAATTATTTTTACTTCCCGGAACGCTAGAACAACGATCGATTAAAGCTGCAACTCTCATCTATAAACCTAAATAGATGTGCAATATTCCATGCCCGGTTGATTTGTTATGAATAGTTAAACAATTAAAATAGTTATTACGGCCAACTGCGTATAGTTACAGCAACGGGGTATGTTTTATCGCGTAGCTTATTCGTTACTCTTTCATTTGACCACCTATTTATTGAAAAAGAGGCAGCAGGAGGCGAGATAACAATTTTTTAATAATTTTATGGGTAACGATATGCCGAAAACGGTACAAGTGACGCCATCTCGCGTTTGCGGCCTTTTTCGCAGTTTTCCGCACCGCCAAAACCGAATTCCTGGATTACATCGTTTATTTAAACAATTGCGTTTTTCTCGGCTTCTAGAGCGTATTTCTTTAGCGCACTGGTCTTAAATTAAACCCATAGACCATAGCTATCTGCTCCTACAATTGCAACAATATGGCATTTGTGGTTTAAAAGTTATTAACAATTGAAAATTCGGTCAAAATGCAGTCCGGGTCGCTGCAATTATCTCGACTTCTGGAGCTGCTAGACTAATGATCCCGTGCTTAAAATGAAGGTACAGGATGCCGCTACACGTCAATAAACGATTGACGAATGCAGCATACGCTGTCTTTTTTTTATAAACAATTTAACAATTCGTTTGAGAATTGCACCGAAGCTATAAACGAAGCCCTTTCGAAAAGTGAATCAGATTGTACCTTGAACCGAGAGCTTCAATTTGACTTGTCGTTGATTAAAATCGGCCCAGCAGAAGCCGAGATAATTGAATTTGTTTAAACAAAGTATAAACAAATGCGATTACTGCCACTTCCCGGCGAGCTACATCAATGACCAGACAACGTAAATTAAAGCTAGCACTATAAGCTACCATCTCCAATCGGTGTGACCATCATTGCATCTGCGGTTCATTTGTTATAAACAATTAAACAATTGAAATTGTTATTACGGCCAACTGCCTCTAGTTACAGCAACGGGGTATTTTTTATCGCGTAGCTTATTCGTTTCTCTTTCATTTGGCCACCTATTTATTGAAAAAGAGGCAGCAGGAGGCGAGATAACAATTTTTTAATAATTTTATGGGTAACGATATGCCGAAAACGGTACAAGTGACGCCATCTCGCGTTTGCGGCCTTTTTCGCAGTTCACCACACCGCCAAAACCGAATTCCTGGATTACATCGTTTATTTAAACAATTGCGTTTTTCTCGGCTTCTAGAGCGTATTTTTTAACCGGACTTGTCTTAAATTAAAGCCACAGACCATAGCTATCTCCTCCTATAGTTTCAACAATGTGGCATTTGTGCTTTAAAAGTTATTAACAATTGAAAATTCGTTCAAAATGCAGTCCGGGTCGCTGCAATTATCTCGACTTCTGAAGCTGCTAGACTAATGATCCCGTGCTTAAAATGAAGGTACAGGATGCCGCTACACGTCAATAAACGATTGACGAATGCAGCATACGCTGTCTTTTGTTTATAAACAATTTAACAATTCGTTTGAGAATTGCACCGAAGCTATAAACGAAGCCCTTTCGAAAAGTGAATCAGATTGTACCTTGAACCGAGAGCTTCACTTTGACTTGTCGTTGATCAAAATCGGCCCAGCAGAAGCCGAGATAATTGAATTTGTATAAACAAATTATAAACAAATGCGATTACTGCCACTTCCCGGCGAGCTACATCAATGACCAAAGAACGTAAATTAAAGCTAGCACTATAAGCTACCATCTCCAATAGGTGTGACCATCATTGCATCTGTGGTTCATTTGTTTTAAACAATTAAACAATTGAAATTGTTATTGCGGCCAACTGCCTATAGTTACAGCAACGGGGTATTTTTTATCGCGTAGCTTATTCGTTACTCTTTCATTTGACCACCTATTTATTGAAAAAGAGGCAGCAGGAGGCGAGATAACAATTTTTTAATAATTTTATGGGTAACGATATGTCGAAAACGGTACAAGTGACGCCATCTCGCGTATGCGGCCTTTTTCGCAGTTTCCCACACCGCCAAAACCGAATTCCTGGATTACAACGTTTATTTAAACAATTGCGTTTTTCTCGGCTTCTAGAGCGTATTTTTTAACCGGACTTGTCTTAAATTAAAGCCACAGACCATAGCTATCTCCTCCTATAGTTTCAACAATGTGGCATTTGTGCTTTAAAAGTTATTAACAATTGAAAATTCGGTCAAAATGCAGTCTGGGTCGCTGCAATTATCTCGACTTCTGGAGCTGCTAGACTAATGATCCCGTGCTTAAAATGAAGGTACAGGTTGCCGCTACACGTCAATAAACGATTGACAAATGCAGCATACGCTGTCTATTGTTTATAAACAATTTAACAATTCGTTTGAGAATTGCACCGAAGCTATAAACGAAGCCCTTTCGAAAAGTGAATCAGATTGTACCTTGAACCGAGAGCTTCACTTTGACTTGTCGTTGATCAAAATCGGCCCAGCAGAAGCCGAGATAATTGAATTTGTATAAACAAATTATAAACAAATGCGATTACTGCCACTTCCCGGCGAGCTACATCAATGACCAAAGAACGTAAATTAAAGCTAGCACTATAAGCTACCATCTCCAATAGGTGTGACCATCATTGCATCTGTGGTTCATTTGTTTTAAACAATTAAACAATTGAAATTGTTATTGCGGCCAACTGCCTATAGTTACAGCAACGGGGTATTTTTTATCGCGTAGCTTATTCGTTACTCTTTCATTTGACCACCTATTTATTGAAAAAGAGGCAGCAGGAGGCGAGATAACAATTTTTTAATAATTTTATGGGTAACGATATGTCGAAAACGGTACAAGTGACGCCATCTCGCGTTTGCGGCCTTTTTCGCAGTTTCCCACACCGCCAAAACCGAATTCCTGGATTACATCGTTTATTTAAACAATTGCGTTTTTCTCGGCTTCTAGAGCGTATTTTTTAACCGGACTTGTCTTAAATTAAAGCCACAGACCATAGCTATCTCCTCCCATAGTTTCAATAATGTGGCATTTGTCCTTTAAAAGTTATTAACAATTGAATATTCGGTCAAAATGCAGTCCGGGTCGCTGCAATTATCTCGACTTCTGGAGCTGCTAGACTAATGATCCCGTGCTTAAAATGAAGGTACAGGATGCCGCTACACGTCAATAAACGATTGACAAATGCAGCATACGCTGTCTTTTGTTTATAAACAATTTAACAATTCGTTTGAGAATTGCACCGAAGCTATAAACGAAGCCCTTTCGAAAAGTGAATCAGATTGTACCTTGAACCGAGAGCTTCAATTTGACTTGCCGTTGATTAAAATCGGCCCAGCAGAAGCCGAGATAATTGAATTTGTTTAAACAAATTATAAACAAATGCGATTACTGCCACTTCCCGGCGAGCTACATCAATGACCAGAAAACGTAAATTAAAGCTAGCACTATAAGCTACCATCTCCAATAGGTCTGACCATCATTGCATCTGTGGTTCATTTGTTTTAAACAATTAAACAATTGAAATTGTTATTGCGGCCAACTGCCTATAGTTACAGCAACGGGGTATTTTTTATCGCGTAGCTTATTCGTTACCCTTTCATTTGACCACCTATTTATTGTAAAAGAGGCAGCAGGAGGCGAGATAACAATTTTTTAATAATTTTATGGGTAACGATATGTCGAAAACGGTACAAGTGACGCCATCTCGCGTTTGCGGCCTTTTTCGCAGTTTTCAGCACCGCCAAAACCGAATTCCTGGATTACATCGTTTATTTAAACAATTGCGTTTTTCTCAGCTTCTAGAGCGTATTTTTTAACCGGACTTGTCTTAAATTAAAGCCACAGACCATAGCTATCTCCTCCTATAGTTTCAACAATGTGGCATTTGTGCTTTAAAAGTTATTAACAATTGAAAATTCGGTCAAAATGCAGTCCGGGTCGCTGCAATTATCTCGACTTCTGGAGCTGCTAGACTAATGATCCCGTGCTTAAAATGAAGGTACAGGATGCCGCTACACGTCAATAAACGATTGACAAATGCAGCATACGCTGTCTTTTTTTTATAAACAATTTAACAATTCGTTTGAGAATTGCACCGAAGCTATAAACGAAGCCCTTTCGAAAAGTGAATCAGATTGTACCTTGAACCGAGAGCTTCACTTTGACTTGTCGTTGATCAAAATCGGCCCAGCAGAAGCCGAGATAATTGAATTTGTATAAACAAATTATAAACAAATGCGATTACTGCCACTTCCCGGCGAGCTACATCAATGACCAAAGAACGTAAATTAAAGCTAGCACTATAAGCTACCATCTCCAATAGGTGTGACCAACATTGCATCTGTGGTTCATTTGTTTTAAACAATTAAACAATTGAAATTGTTATTGCGGCCAACTGCCTATAGTTACAGCAACGGGGTATTTTTTATCGCGTAGCTTATTCGTTACTCTTTCATTTGACCACCTATTTATTGAAAAAGAGGCAGCAGGAGGCGAGATAACAATTTTTTAATAATTTTATGGGTAACGATATGTCGAAAACGGTACAAGTGACGCCATCTCGCGTTTGCGGCCTTTTTCGCAGTTTCCCACACCGCCAAAACCGAATTCCTGGATTACATCGTTTATTTAAACAATTGCGTTTTTCTCGGCTTCTAGAGCGTATTTTTTAACCGGACTTGTCTTAAATTAAAGCCACAGACCATAGCTATCTCCTCCCATAGTTTCAATAATGTGGCATTTGTCCTTTAAAAGTTATTAACAATTGAATATTCGGTCAAAATGCAGTCCGGGTCGCTGCAATTATCTCGACTTCTGGAGCTGCTAGACTAATGATCCCGTGCTTAAAATGAAGGTACAGGATGCCGCTACACGTCAATAAACGATTGACAAATGCAGCATACGCTGTCTTTTGTTTATAAACAATTTAACAATTCGTTTGAGAATTGCACCGAAGCTATAAACGAAGCCCTTTCGAAAAGTGAATCAGATTGTACCTTGAACCGAGAGCTTCAATTTGACTTGCCGTTGATTAAAATCGGCCCAGCAGAAGCCGAGATAATTGAATTTGTTTAAACAAATTATAAACAAATGCGATTACTGCCACTTCCCGGCGAGCTACATCAATGACCAGAAAACGTAAATTAAAGCTAGCACTATAAGCTACCATCTCCAATAGGTCTGACCATCATTGCATCTGTGGTTCATTTGTTTTAAACAATTAAACAATTGAAATTGTTATTGCGGCCAACTGCCTATAGTTACAGCAACGGGGTATTTTTTATCGCGTAGCTTATTCGTTACCCTTTCATTTGACCACCTATTTATTGTAAAAGAGGCAGCAGGAGGCGAGATAACAATTTTTTAATAATTTTATGGGTAACGATATGTCGAAAACGGTACAAGTGACGCCATCTCGCGTTTGCGGCCTTTTTCGCAGTTTTCAGCACCGCCAAAACCGAATTCCTGGATTACATCGTTTATTTAAACAATTGCGTTTTTCTCAGCTTCTAGAGCGTATTTTTTAACCGGACTTGTCTTAAATTAAAGCCACAGACCATAGCTATCTCCTCCTATAGTTTCAACAATGTGGCATTTGTGCTTTAAAAGTTATTAACAATTGAAAATTCGGTCAAAATGCAGTCCGGGTCGCTGCAATTATCTCGACTTCTGGAGCTGCTAGACTAATGATCCCGTGCTTAAAATGAAGGTACAGGATGCCGCTACACGTCAATAAACGATTGACAAATGCAGCATACGCTGTCTTTTTTTTATAAACAATTTAACAATTCGTTTGAGAATTGCACCGTAGCTATAAACGAAGCCCTTTCGAAAAGTGAATCAGATTGTACCTTGAACCGAGAGCTTCAATTTGACTTGTCGTTGATTAAAATCGGCCCAGCAGAAGCCGAGATAATTGAATTTGTTTAAACAAATTATAAACAAATGCGATTACTGCCACTTCCCGGCGAGCTACATCAATGACCAGAGAACGTAAATTAGAGCTAGCACTATAAGCTACCATCTCCAATAGGTGTGACCATCATTGCATCTGTGGTTCATTTGTTTTAAACAATTAAACAATTGAAATTGTTATTGCGGCCAACTGCCTATAGTTACAGCAACGGGGTATTTTTTATCGCGTAGCTTATTCGTTACTCTTTCATTTGACCACCTATTTATTGAAAAAGAGGCAGCTGGAGGCGAGATAACAATTTTTTAATAATTTTATGGGTAGCGATATGTCGAAAACGGTACATGCGGCGCCATCTCGCGTTTGCGGCCTTTTTCGCAGTTTTCAGCACCGCCAAAACCGAATTCCTGGATTACATCGTTTATTTAAACAATTGCGTTTTTCTCAGCTTCTAGAGCGTATTTTTTAACCGGACTTGTCTTAAATTAAAGCCACAGACCATAGCTATCTCCTCCTATAGTTTCAACAATGTGGCATTTGTGCTTTAAAAGTTATTAACAATTGAAAATTCGGTCAAAATGCAGTCCGGGTCGCTGCAATTATCTCGACTTCTGGAGCTGCTAGACTAATGATCCCGTGCTTAAAATGAAGGTACAGGATGCCGCTACACGTCAATAAACGATTGACAAATGCAGCATACGCTGTCTTTTTTTTATAAACAATTTAACAATTCGTTTGAGAATTGCACCGTAGCTATAAACGAAGCCCTTTCGAAAAGTGAATCAGATTGTACCTTGAACCGAGAGCTTCAATTTGACTTGTCGTTGATTAAAATCGGCCCAGCAGAAGCCGAGATAATTGAATTTGTTTAAACAAATTATAAACAAATGCGATTACTGCCACTTCCCGGCGAGCTACATCAATGACCAGAGAACGTAAATTAGAGCTAGCACTATAAGCTACCATCTCCAATAGGTGTGACCATCATTGCATCTGTGGTTCATTTGTTTTAAACAATTAAACAATTGAAATTGTTATTGCGGCCAACTGCCTATAGTTACAGCAACGGGGTATTTTTTATCGCGTAGCTTATTCGTTACTCTTTCATTTGACCACCTATTTATTGAAAAAGAGGCAGCTGGAGGCGAGATAACAATTTTTTAATAATTTTATGGGTAGCGATATGTCGAAAACGGTACAAGTGGCGCCATCTCGCGTTTGCGGCCTTTTTCGCAGTTTTCAGCACCGCCAAAACCGAATTCCTGGATTACATCGTTTATTTAAACAATTGCGTTTTTCTCGGCTTCTAGATCGTATTTTTTAACCGGACTTGTCTTAAATTAAAGCCACAGACCATAGCTATCTTCTCCCATAGTTTCATCAATGTGGCATTTGTGCTTTAAAAGTTATTAACAATTGAAAATTCGGTCAAAATTCACTCCGGGTCGCTGCAATTATCTCGACTTCTGGAGCTGCTAGACTAATGATCCCGTGCTTAAAATGAAGGTACAGGATGCCGCTACACGTCAATAAACGATTTACAAACTTCTTTAATTACTTCGGCAAGTCGAAGTAATCGCACTGCTTATTATCAATTATCTCGCGTTCTACTGGGCCGATTTTAATTAACGACGTCTGAAATTGGAGCTCATGATTCAAGGAACAATCTCTGTCAGTTACTGTGTAATTCTTAAAGGAATACTCAAATTGTTTATAAAAAATAAATAACGCAAGCAGCATTCATAAATCCTGCACCTGAACTCGATCATTATGTTGTTAGGTTCTCCTGACACAATTCAACGATTTTCAGTCAAAATTTTTTACTAGAAACTCAAAGTTTTCGGAGATTCCTGGAATATGTACTGAGTACGTTAATTATTTGTGGCGTAGGTTTATTTTTAGAAGTTTCTCCCTTTAGAACTTTACGTTTTGCTCTGCCTTTAGCGGATATTTTTTACCCGGCCTGGTCTCAAATTAATTCCGAGGCTCTCAGCTTTATTTTCCAATAGGTTTAAAAAATATGATATTTGTGGTTTAGAAGTTATTAACAATTTAAATATCGGTTGGAATGCACTTCGGGCCACTGCAAATTAAATCTGGAACGATTAGGATAGAAGTTATGGGAGACGGAAAGGTAAAATGAAGTAATAATGCCATTTCATACAAAAAACATGGATCGTATATATATATGTGTATATATATATATAAAGATCTTAAATTTATGATCCTTCGTCGAAGTGGTTGACATAACTTAACTTAAGTCTAATCGATGACGAACCTACGACGCGGCCACCGGGGTTACAGTTAATAATAATAATAATAATACAAACACCGATTCATAGGCCCGTCATCCACGAAAGAGTCTCGCTTTTTTTTGCTTTTTTTTTAAACTTAATTCATTAAATCGTTACTCTAATCGTCACGTTTACATCGATTCTGAAAAACGGATCGACGAAACACCCATCCGGCTCGTCTTTTAATAAAAAATTATAAAAAGTATTATAATACAATCTCGTTCAAACACTCTCACTCTCTAGGCTCTCTCTTATATAATTCGCTTCCTTATCGTTCTAACTATAATTCTCAACTCTATCATCGCTCGAGACAGGCGTTAAAAGTTCGTCTTGTTCTTGTTCTTAAATCAAGTATCAGACTAGTTTTGAGCTAATTTATGATTACAGATGTAACGCCTGTATTATTATAATAGTCGTAGGTTCTACCCTCTATACACGAATAATATGATCCTGTATAATTTACACGTTACAATAATAGTGCCGGCAATTTGTCAATAATTGGATGATACCGCTTCTTTTTAAGTCTTCACTAATTAATAGACGTTGAGTCTTCTAGGATGAAGACTCATCTTGAACTTACAAATCATACAATTCTATTCTCGAGTTCGTTACCTTAGGTGATTCCAGAAGAACAGTGTATAGAAATTCTGGCAGTGGTTAAGAGCACATGGTCTTGGTTGTTTCTTAAGTGAAACGCGAGCTTACGATTTAAGTAATAATAGTATGAAACGGTGTAAATTGTATAAAAAACGATTTGATTGGTTTTTTTTGTCATTTTTTGTTTTTATAGATACTTGTCGAAGTTGCGTGTCGATTTGAGCAGATTAATTGCTGTTCAAGTTTCGATATGATTAGAATTGCTTTTAGTTTTCAAAAGTACAATCGTGGGTGGTTTGACAAAATTTTCCTGGACAACTATGTGTCCGTTTATAAAAAATCTGTTCCAATGCACAATGAGATTTCGTTTTCGAGAAATTGACTATTTCTGGAAATCAGTTTTGAAAATCGTGTAGCACGACCATCCTGTTAAACAGACGATATTACATTTATATTACATTCTAGTAACAGTAGATCAGTCAAGAGATTCGCGATATCGTGTACATAAACATATATATAAATAAAATGATATGATGAACTTACAGTTACGAGTTTCGTTGAGACATTACATACCCATTAAACTTATACAAAATCAGTACAGAAAACGTTGCATACTAAGACAATATTTTTCATTTCTATAGCACAAGGTTCGTGAAGCTTTAAAACGCGACAAAGATAGACAAAAGTAAACCAGAAAATAATACAAATTAATAAACACACGATCGCGTTAAACAGTGCAGCCTATATAGCCTAGACTGCGTATATTCATATTTATACGTATGTATACTCCGTTACATTGTAGGTATAAAAAAAAACTCATGAAACTTGTACATCGTGTAGCCGACCGTATAAAATATGTATACTCCATTGGAGAAATAAATAAATACGGAAAGGTGGCAGTGATTAAGTGTTATAAAGAGATCTGCTACCCATCCTGTTCAACGATTATATCAATCTTCGAAAGATCGATCCATACCTATGAAACGAACACGGTATAGACACCTTGTGCAACGGTTACAGATGAATACGTAAAAACATAGAAAAGTAGGATAGTCCAAAAGTTGAACAGTTCGTTCCCGTTCATTTCGATACCCTGGTCTCGGTGATAACCTTGCTGGGGTCTGGTAACCTTACGACTAATTGTGCTCCATTTTGCATGGGTCTGGTTCCATTAGGTGTATTATTTTTGCCCACCGTAAGCGGGGCCGGTGGCAAAACCTTTTTGGCACCGCTCAATTTCGGCGAGCAACACTGCTTATCGTCGTACTCGTTCAAATTGATGTTCGTTGTTTGATTCGGGTAAGTGGCAACTTTCATGGGCGTTCCATGCTCGTTGAAACCACAATTGGGCCTCTGTTCCACCGAATTTGCATTCTGAAAGCTCGGTGGTAACATCTTGAATCCGTTACTATGATCGTTTAGATTGCAGAATTGTTGATCGTTGGTTCCTTTGAAGCTCACGTCTTTCTGCTCGCATTTGTATATCGGCGCGGACAGCTGCGTGGAATTGGTCTTGTTTGTGCTTTTGTGACTGCTCCCAGAGTAACTGGTGATAGACTCGTTACAGAAATCGCTCAGGTATGTCTGGTTGATGTACCAGTTGTGCAGACGATGATGGATCTCGGGGAACTGTGGTCTGCGGTTTGCTACCTCGTGCCAACACTCTATCATTAGACTATAAATCATCGTTGGACAGTCTTCGGGGCAGGGTAGTAGTTGTCGTGATCGAATCATGTCGATTACTTCCTGGTTATTGTAGCCGTAATATGGCTGCAAATTGAGGGGATAATTTTTAGTATTTTATGATAATGCTACGATTAATAAATATGTTTGTCCTTCTTCCAGCCAGTGTTGGGCAATTAACGATTCATAATATATAATAGCAAATAACGATTAACTGCGAAAATTCTCCCGAATGTCGACAAATGATTTCAAGTTAAAAATTTCGATCCACCGACACTGCTTACGTTAGTTTCATCATTTAAATACCTGCAAACCGTAGCTATATATTTCCCATAGTACCACCCCGAAACTCCATACGTCGGATTCTGTTGTGAATTTCCCGTAAAGGATTGATTCTGGCGGCATCCATCGTACGGGTAACAGACTCTTGGACTGAACTCTGTAGTAGTCGCTGCTATATATGTCGCGGGATAAACCAAAATCAGAGATCTTTACTGTTAAGCTGTCTCCAACTAGGCAATTCCTCGCTGCCAGATCTCGATGCACGTAGTGATGGCTGGCTAAATATTCCATACCTACAACAATGATTTTAATCAATAAATTTCCTTAAATACCACACGATGAAATTGATGTTGCGAAACTGAATCTAACCAGATGCAATTTGCAAAGCAATATGCAAGAATTCTGGTTGCTCTAAAATCTTTCCGGTCGCATTGTTCAATGGAACGTCCGATCTCGGTGAATGGCAAATGAGAAACTCGTGTAAATCGCCCTGGGTCATGTACTCGAACAACATGCACATTGGCTCCCCTTTCAATATCACGCCCAGTAGGCAAATAATGTTTGGATGCCTGAGGTCTGTCATTAAATCCACTTCCCGTTTGAAATCGCTCTGCGTTTTTGGGCTTGCATTCTCTTTTAATGTTTTCACTGCTACGTAGATCGGAGGTTCGCATTTATTGCCTGTTTGTAGTTCCCCTTTATATACTTTTCCTAAAAAAACGAGACCGGTATACGAAATTACGGTTTATGGTAGTAAAATTTTGTTAAACTTTTCTTCGGCGCTTGAGGAGTGGAAAACGCCGATAAAAAATAAGGATGCTTACCAAAAGCCCCTTCTCCAAGTTCTTGCAAAAGTACAACATTATTCGTGGTGAATTGTGGCACCCTGTTGTTTGATGTTCTACTGCTACCGCTGCTTAACGTTCCGGTTCCTGGAGTCGTATTTCCAGGACCAGCTAAAAGGGAACTCATTTCCATAGGCTGCGTCGTGCTCCGTCTTCCGTCGTATATATTTTTGTCACATTGTATACCCGTTAGCATCTGTGCAATAAAATGTCACGCGTTATTTCAAGTGAACTATTACGAAGATTGTGTACTCCATTTTTTAATTATGTAAAATCTAACTTTGTTCGAGGGCAAATGATTCATTTGTCTCCTGGACTTTCTGCTTCTGTAGCAGCAGCAATAACAGATGAGTATGATAACAAATCCCCCCGTTAGTACAAAACCAACGACTGCATAGATCCATAAGTTTTCAACTGCAAAGGCACACAATATTTTCTTACAGCATTCTATCGTTTTTGGCGTTGATATTACTCTTTTGCTGGTACCATCTGTGCTACTCACCACATTTCGGTATACTACAAAACTCTTTCTGCGGTTTACTATCGACGTAAACGTAACACCACGGCTGCGATTCCTTGTCGCCCGGATTACGACAATAGGAATGCTTTCCAGCTAATTCGGGATAGTTGGAGATTTGAAGATTAAATTCACCATGGGACCATTGCATGCACGGTCTTCCACTTATGCTTGTTTCTACGATACCACGATAGGACTTTCCATTTCCCCAATAACAGTAGTCATCTAAAAAGAAGAAGATACAAATCATTTTTACATGCTAGCAATTCTTCGAATATCGGATTTTTGTATTATTTTATTTCGTGAGACTTTGGTACTCTTGTTCTTTTAATGCTACTTACTCTCCTTCACATTGCTTCCCGAGGAAATTCCAAGACTTAAACAATCACGAGCCTCGTTGGTGTTTTCCATGGGTAAATCAGAACAATCAATTAAAGGCACTTGATGTCCAATCAGCGGATGTCTCTTTGCAATCGCATATTCTTTCTTGCACAAGTCATTTTCTAGCATTTCACATTCTCGTCGGCATATTCTTCGTAATTTACGATTGATCTCGTTCCTAATGGGGGACTGTGCATCTCCGTAGCTTTGATTAATTATCTTTTTGTTGGAAGCTTTACTATCTTTGTACGGATTAAATTCTGAGCCTGGACCCAGTGTGGGACTTCGCTTTCTGGGTAAACCATGCCCTCCGGTGATATCATCCGCATCATCTCCGTCACCTGTGTCCCTCGACAAATCGCCCTGATTTGAATTTAAGAAATGAAATAAACTGGCACTGGCTTCGGAATTCTTTAATTTCAGAACACTAGCTGGATCCCGACATATTGGGAATGCAGAGTAACATAACGACGGCTTCGCGTACCCTTCGCAATTCGAGGAGACCTCACTGAAAAATAAACATGACAATTACTAGTATCACAATGATAAAGTATTGAACCAAGAAAGGGCAATATGTTTACTTTGAATATTTAATAACTCCAAATGCTTTCATCAGTTTGTCATCGAGTAGTTCCTGCGTCAATGGATACGGAATATAAACCGACTGATTTCCCAAAAATTGTGCGCACGTTTTTCCTACGTATACCTAGAACAGATATCAAATCTTAGAACATGTTGTTCTGAATTTATGACTATTAAGCCTATTTGCGCTTCAAACAGTTCTTGATACTATTGATCCGCAGCTCCATAACATAGCTATCTGCAAAGGATTAATTAGCAGGCAGCTCTTCTTTTCATAGAAATGTGTAGATACCTCGCATTTCCCTTCATGATTGTCCTTTCTCCCCGTAGGTAACTGCATATTGACGTTTCTAAGGCCGCCGATTGTATGAACGTCGATAGTACTAGATTGTGAACTAGTCGGCTGTGGACTTGGTGATAATATACTAAATGGATTCGTAGATGCCAGATGAGAGATGTGCGGCGTTGACATTCGGGTCCCTGAGAGATCTAATCCATCTCCGGGTCCGATGCTGTTGACAATACGAACAAATATTAGTTCATCGTATTTATTATGTATTTATTATGCATACATGGTATTACATGAATTTGTCAGTTAAGCAGGTTAGGTGTCTAATAACATTGCCTTTATTATTTCGTAAAACGATATATTTTTTCGGCGAATTCCAGTGTATACAAACTCATTTTTCTTACCAAAGTCAGATACCAATTTGTTGTTTCATTACGTGAACATTTTATTTCATGATTCTAGCGAAAAGAAATGGTTGTTTTGTTCCAAAACATAACCTTATACAAACATAACCATTGTATGGCACAATAATGTTCTGGCTCGTAAAATGAAGCGCTTTTTTAAATGAAAATAAAATCACACAGATTTTGTAGTTGTCGATTCTTTATTGAACTAATAATAGTTACATGTTTCGAAATTTCTTATTGTAAAATATTCGCGAAAGAATTTCTGTCATTTCACTGGAAAATAATAAACAATGATCACCTTCTGACATCGGTAACATTTATAACATTTTTGACACTATTTGTGGCACGTATAAAAATACACGTATTTTGTAACAATACTAGGTACAAGAGTAGCTTCATATTTATAAATTATCTATGAAAATTTTAACAGAAATGTTATTATCATTTGACACCACACCCGGCGCCCATTTGTAAACTGACGCTGTTTGTAGTTTCGGCGGTGGGGCAAGGAATTACTTACTACAGTGTGAGAAAAGTTAATGCTATTCGTTGGTGTATCTCCTCGCGGTATACATTCAGTCACTGTTGGATATATCGTTTATAGTCGAATAGCAGCATCCATTACCATCATTTTAAGCAACCAAACATTAATCTAGCGTTTCCAGGAGCCGAGATAATTACGATGCCACGACGTGCATTTTTGTCGATTTTTAAATTGTTAATAACTATTACACCACAAGTGTTATATTTTTTAAACCTGCTGGAAAATAAAGCTTGAGACCACAGCTTTAATATCAGACCAGTCCGGTTAAAAAATTCCCACTGGGAGCCGCGAAAAACGCAATTGTTTAAATTAACGATGTAATCCAGAAAGTTGGTTTTGAAGGCGCGGCAAACTGCGAAAAAGGCCGCAAACGCGAGATGGCGCCACACACACGATTATCGACATATCGTTACCGATAAAATTTAAAAAAAATTCTTATCTCGGCTCCTGCTGCTTGTTTTCCAATAAATAGGTAGTCACATGAACGAGAAACGAATAAGCTACGCGACAAAAAATACCCCGTTGCTGTACCTATACGCAGCTGGCCGTAATAACAATTTTAATTGTTTAATTGTTTATACCAAATGAACCGGAAATGCAATAACGATCACACCTATTGGAGATGGTAGCTTATAGTGCTAGCTTTAATTTACATCCTCTGGTCATTAATGTAGCTCGCCGGGAAGTGGCAGTAAACGCATTTGTTTATAATTTCTTTAAACAAATTCAATTATCTCGGCTTCTGCTGGGCCGATTTTAATCAATGACAAGTCAAATTGAAGCCCTCGGTTCAAGGTAAAATCTGATTCACTATTCGAAAGGGCTTCGTTTATAGCTTCGGTGCAATTCTCAAACGAATTGTTAAATTGTTTATAAAAAAAGACAGCGTATGCTGCATTTATCAATCGTTTATTGACGTGTAGCGGCATCCTGTACCTTCATTTTAAGCACGGGATCATTAGTCTAGCAGCTCCAGAAGTGGAGATAATTGCAGAGACCCGGAGTGCATTTTGACCGAATTTTCAATTGTTAATAACTTTTAAAGCACAAATGCCATATTGTTGAAACTATGGGAGGACATAGCTATGGTCTGTGGCTTTAATTTAAGACAAGTCCGGTTAAAAAATACGCTCTAGAAGCCGAGAAAAACGCAATTGTTTAAATAAACGATGTAATCCAGGAATTCGGTTTTGGCGGTGTGGGAAACTGCGAAAAAGGCCGCAAACGCGAGATGGCGTCACTTGTACCGTTTTCGACATATCGTTACCCATAAAATTATTAAAAAATTGTTATCTTGCCTCCTGCTGCCTCTTTTTCAATAAATAGGTGGTCAAATGAAAGAGAAACGAATAAGCTACGCGATAAAAAATACCCCGTTGCTGTAACTATAGGCAGTTGGCCGTAATAACAATTTCAATTGTTTAATTGTTTATAACAAATGAACCGCAGATGCAATGATGGTCACACCGATTGGAGATGGTAGCTTATAGTGCTAGCTTTAATTTACGTTCTCTGGTCATTAATGTAGCTCGCCGGGAAGTGGCAGCAATCACATTAGTTTACAATTTGTTTAAACAAATTTAATTATCTCGGCTTCTGCTGGGCCGATTTTAATCAACGACCTCTCAAAAGAAAGGGGCGCGACCAAGCTACACGATAAAAAATACACTGCTTCTGTAACTAGAGGCAGTTGGCCGTAATAACAATTTCAATTGTTTAATTGTTTATAACAAATGAACCGCAGATGCAATGATGGTCACACCGATTGGAGATGGTAGCTTATAGTGCTAGCTTTAATTTACGTCCTCTGGTCATTAATGTAGCACGCCGGGATGTGCCAGTAATCGCATTTGTTTACAATTTGTTTAAACAAATTCAATTATCTCGGCTTCTGCTGGGCCGATTTTAATCAACGACAAGTCAAATTGAAGCTCTCGGCTCAGGGTAAAATCTGATTCACTATTCGAAAGGGCTTCGTTTATAGCTTCGGTGCAATTCTCAAACGAATTGTTAAATTGTTTATAAAAAAAGACAGCGTATGCTGCATTTATCAATCGTTTATTGACGTGTAGCGGCATCCTGTACCTTCATTTTAAGCACGGGATCATTAGTCTAGCAGCTCCAGAAGTGGAGATAATTGCAGCGACCCGGAGTGCATTTTGACCGAATTTTCAATTGTTAATAACTTTTAAAGCACAAATGCCATATTGTTGAAACTATGGGAGGACATAGCTATGGTCTGTGGCTTTAATTTAAGACAAGTCCGGTTAAAAAATACGCTCTAGAAGCCGAGAAAAACGCAATTGTTTAAATAAACCATGTAATCCAGGAATTCGGTTTTGGCGGTGTGGGAAACTGCGAAAAAGGCCGCAAACGCGAGATGGCGTCACTTGTACCGTTTTCGACATATCGTTACCCATAAAATTATTAAAAAATTGTTATCTTGCCTCCACCTGCCTCTTTTTCAATAAATAGGTGGTCAAATGAAAGAGAAACGAATAAGCTACGCGATAAAAAATACCCCGTTGCTGTAACTATAGGCAGTTGGCCGTAATAACAATTTCAATTGTTTAATTGTTTATAACAAATGAACCGCAGATGCAATGATTGTCACACCGATTGGAGATGGTAGCTTATAGTGCTAGCTTTAATTTACGTTCTCTGGTCATTAATGTAGCTCGCCGGGAAGTGGCAGCAATCACATTAGTTTACAATTTGTTTAAACAAATTTAATTATCTCGGCTTCTGCTGGGCCGATTTTAATCAACGACCTCTCAAAAGAAAGGGGCGCGACCAAGCTACACGATAAAAAATACACTGCTTCTGTAACAAGAGGCAGTTGGCCGTAATAACAATTTCAATTGTTTAATTGTTTATAACAAATGAACCGCAGATGCAATGATGGTCACACCGATTGGAGATGGTAGCTTATAGTGCTAGCTTTAATTTACGTCCTCTGGTCATTAATGTAGCACGCCGGGATGTGCCAGTAATCGCATTTGTTTACAATTTGTTTAAACAAATTCAATTATCTCGGCTTCTGCTGGGCCGATTTTAATCAACGACCTCTCAAAAGAAAGGGGCGCGACCAAGCTACACGATAAAAAATACACTGCTTCTGTAACTAGAGGCAGTTGGCCGTAATAACAATTTCAATTGTTTAATTGTTTATAACAAATGAACCGCAGATGCAATGATGGTCACACCGATTGGAGATGGTAGCTTATAGTGCTAGCTTTAATTTACGTCCTCTGGTCATTAATGTAGCACGCCGGGATGTGCCAGTAATCGCATTTGTTTACAATTTGTTTAAACAAATTCAATTATCTCGGCTTCTGCTGGGCCGATTTTAATCAACGACAAGTCAAATTGAAGCTCTCGGCTCAGGGTAAAATCTGATTCACTATTCGAAAGGGCTTCGTTTATAGCTTCGGTGCAATTCTCAAACGAATTGTTAAATTGTTTATAAAAAAAGACAGCGTATGCTGCATTTATCAATCGTTTATTGACGTGTAGCGGCATCCTGTACCTTCATTTTAAGCACGGGATCATTAGTCTAGCAGCTCCAGAAGTGGAGATAATTGCAGCGACCCGGAGTGCATTTTGACCGAATTTTCAATTGTTAATAACTTTTAAAGCACAAATGCCATATTGTTGAAACTATGGGAGGACATAGCTATGGTCTGTGGCTTTAATTTAAGACAAGTCCGGTTAAAAAATACGCTCTAGAAGCCGAGAAAAACGCAATTGTTTAAATAAACCATGTAATCCAGGAATTCGGTTTTGGCGGTGTGGGAAACTGCGAAAAAGGCCGCAAACGCGAGATGGCGTCACTTGTACCGTTTTCGACATATCGTTACCCATAAAATTATTAAAAAATTGTTATCTTGCCTCCACCTGCCTCTTTTTCAATAAATAGGTGGTCAAATGAAAGAGAAACGAATAAGCTACGCGATAAAAAATACCCCGTTGCTGTAACTATAGGCAGTTGGCCGTAATAACAATTTCAATTGTTTAATTGTTTATAACAAATGAACCGCAGATGCAATGATTGTCACACCGATTGGAGATGGTAGCTTATAGTGCTAGCTTTAATTTACGTTCTCTGGTCATTAATGTAGCTCCCCGGGAAGTGGCAGCAATCACATTAGTTTACAATTTGTTTAAACAAATTTAATTATCTCGGCTTCTGCTGGGCCGATTTTAATCAACGACCTCTCAAAAGAAAGGGGCGCGACCAAGCTACACGATAAAAAATACACTGCTTCTGTAACTAGAGGCAGTTGGCCGTAATAACAATTTCAATTGTTTAATTGTTTATAACAAATGAACCGCAGATGCAATGATGGTCACACCGATTGGAGATGGTAGCTTATAGTGCTAGCTTTAATTTACGTCCTCTGGTCATTAATGTAGCACGCCGGGATGTGCCAGTAATCGCATTTGTTTACAATTTGTTTAAACAAATTTAATTATCTCGGCTTCTGCTGGGCCGATTTTAATCAACGACCTCTCAAAAGAAAGGGGCGCGACCAAGCTACACGATAAAAAATACACTGCTTCTGTAACTAGAGGCAGTTGGCCGTAATAACAATTTCAATTGTTTAATTGTTTATAACAAATGAACCGCAGATGCAATGATGGTCACACCGATTGGAGATGGTAGCTTATAGTGCTAGCTTTAATTTACGTCCTCTGGTCATTAATGTAGCACGCCGGGATGTGCCAGTAATCGCATTTGTTTACAATTTGTTTAAACAAATTCAATTATCTCGGCTTCTGCTGGGCCGATTTTAATCAACGACAAGTCAAATTGAAGCTCTCGGCTCAGGGTAAAATCTGATTCACTATTCGAAAGGGCTTCGTTTATAGCTTCGGTGCAATTCTCAAACGAATTGTTAAATTGTTTATAAAAAAAGACAGCGTATGCTGCATTTATCAATCGTTTATTGACGTGTAGCGGCATCCTGTACCTTCATTTTAAGCACGGGATCATTAGTCTAGCAGCTCCAGAAGTGGAGATAATTGCAGCGACCCGGAGTGCATTTTGACCGAATTTTCAATTGTTAATAACTTTTAAAGCACAAATGCCATATTGTTGAAACTATGGGAGGACATAGCTATGGTCTGTGGCTTTAATTTAAGACAAGTCCGGTTAAAAAATACGCTCTAGAAGCCGAGAAAAACGCAATTGTTTAAATAAACCATGTAATCCAGGAATTCGGTTTTGGCGGTGTGGGAAACTGCGAAAAAGGCCGCAAACGCGAGATGGCGTCACTTGTACCGTTTTCGACATATCGTTACCCATAAAATTATTAAAAAATTGTTATCTTGCCTCCACCTGCCTCTTTTTCAATAAATAGGTGGTCAAATGAAAGAGAAACGAATAAGCTACGCGATAAAAAATACCCCGTTGCTGTAACTATAGGCAGTTGGCCGTAATAACAATTTCAATTGTTTAATTGTTTATAACAAATGAACCGCAGATGCAATGATTGTCACACCGATTGGAGATGGTAGCTTATAGTGCTAGCTTTAATTTACGTTCTCTGGTCATTAATGTAGCTCCCCGGGAAGTGGCAGCAATCACATTAGTTTACAATTTGTTTAAACAAATTTAATTATCTCGGCTTCTGCTGGGCCGATTTTAATCAACGACCTCTCAAAAGAAAGGGGCGCGACCAAGCTACACGATAAAAAATACACTGCTTCTGTAACTAGAGGCAGTTGGCCGTAATAACAATTTCAATTGTTTAATTGTTTATAACAAATGAACCGCAGATGCAATGATGGTCACACCGATTGGAGATGGTAGCTTATAGTGCTAGCTTTAATTTACGTCCTCTGGTCATTAATGTAGCACGCCGGGATGTGCCAGTAATCGCATTTGTTTACAATTTGTTTAAACAAATTTAATTATCTCGGCTTCTGCTGGGCCGATTTTAATCAACGACCTCTCAAAAGAAAGGGGCGCGACCAAGCTACACGATAAAAAATACACTGCTTCTGTAACTAGAGGCAGTTGGCCGTAATAACAATTTCAATTGTTTAATTGTTTATAACAAATGAACCGCAGATGCAATGATGGTCACACCGATTGGAGATGGTAGCTTATAGTGCTAGCTTTAATTTACGTCCTCTGGTCATTAATGTAGCACGCCGGGATGTGCCAGTAATCGCATTTGTTTACAATTTGTTTAAACAAATTCAATTATCTCGGCTTCTGCTGGGCCGATTTTAATCAACGACAAGTCAAATTGAAGCTCTCGGCTCAGGGTAAAATCTGATTCACTATTCGAAAGGGCTTCGTTTATAGCTTCGGTGCAATTCTCAAACGAATTGTTAAATTGTTTATAAAAAAAGACAGCGTATGCTGCATTTATCAATCGTTTATTGACGTGTAGCGGCATCCTGTACCTTCATTTTAAGCACGGGATCATTAGTCTAGCAGCTCCAGAAGTGGAGATAATTGCAGCGACCCGGAGTGCATTTTGACCGAATTTTCAATTGTTAATAACTTTTAAAGCACAAATGCCATATTGTTGAAACTATGGGAGGACATAGCTATGGTCTGTGGCTTTAATTTAAGACAAGTCCGGTTAAAAAATACGCTCTAGAAGCCGAGAAAAACGCAATTGTTTAAATAAACGATGTAATCCAGGAATTCGGTTTTGGCGGTGTGGGAAACTGCGAAAAAGGCCGCAAACGCGAGATGGCGTCACTTGTACCGTTTTCGACATATCGATACCCATAAAATTATTAAAAAATTGTTATCTTGCCTCCACCTGCCTCTTTTTCAATAAATAGGTGGTCAAATGAAAGGGGCGCGACCAAGCTACACGATAAAAAATACCCCGTTGCTGTAACTATAGGCAGTTGGCCGTAATAACAATTTCAATTGTTTAATTGTTTATAACAAATGAACCGCAGATGCAATGATGGTCACACCGATTGGAGATGGTAGCTTATAGTGCTAGCTTTAATTTACGTTCTCTGGTCATTAATGTAGCTCCCCGGGAAGTGGCAGCAATCACATTAGTTTACAATTTGTTTAAACAAATTTAATTATCTCGGCTTCTGCTGGGCCGATTTTAATCAACGACCTCTCAAAAGAAAGGGGCGCGACCAAGCTACACGATAAAAAATACACTGCTTCTGTAACTAGAGGCAGTTGGCCGTAATAACAATTTCAATTGTTTAATTGTTTATAACAAATGAACCGCAGATGCAATGATGGTCACACCGATTGGAGATGGTAGCTTATAGTGCTAGCTTTAATTTACGTCCTCTGGTCATTAATGTAGCACGCCGGGATGTGCCAGTAATCGCATTTGTTTACAATTTGTTTAAACAAATTCAATTATCTCGGCTTCTGCTGGGCCGATTTTAATCAACGACAAGTCAAATTGAAGCTCTCGGCTCAGGGTAAAATCTGATTCACTATTCGAAAGGGCTTCGTTTATAGCTTCGGTGCAATTCTCAAACGAATTGTTAAATTGTTTATAAAAAAAGACAGCGTATGCTGCATTTATCAATCGTTTATTGACGTGTAGCGGCATCCTGTACCTTCATTTTAAGCACGGGATCATTAGTCTAGCAGCTCCAGAAGTGGAGATAATTGCAACGACCCGGAGTGCATTTTGACCGAATTTTCAATTGTTAATAACTTTTGAAGCACAAATGCCATATTGTTGAAACTATGGGAGGACATAGCTATGGTCTGTGGCTTTAATTTAAGACAAGTCCGGTTAAAAAATACGCTCTAGAAGCCGAGAAAAACGCAATTGTTTAAATAAACCATGTAATCCAGGAATTCGGTTTTGGCGGTGTGGGAAACTGCGAAAAAGGCCGCAAACGCGAGATGGCGTCACTTGTACCGTTTTCGACATATCGTTACCCATAAAATTATTAAAAAATTGTTATCTTGCCTCCACCTGCCTCTTTTTCAATAAATAGGTGGTCAAATGAAAGAGAAACGAATAAGCTACGCGATAAAAAATACCCCGTTGCTGTAACTATAGGCAGTTGGCCGTAATAACAATTTCAATTGTTTAATTGTTTATAACAAATGAACCGCAGATGCAATGATTGTCACACCGATTGGAGATGGTAGCTTATAGTGCTAGCTTTAATTTACGTTCTCTGGTCATTAATGTAGCTCGCCGGGAAGTGGCAGCAATCACATTAGTTTACAATTTGTTTAAACAAATTTAATTATCTCGGCTTCTGCTGGGCCGATTTTAATCAACGACCTCTCAAAAGAAAGGGGCGCGACCAAGCTACACGATAAAAAATACACTGCTTCTGTAACAAGAGGCAGTTGGCCGTAATAACAATTTCAATTGTTTAATTGTTTATAACAAATGAACCGCAGATGCAATGATGGTCACACCGATTGGAGATGGTAGCTTATAGTGCTAGCTTTAATTTACGTCCTCTGGTCATTAATGTAGCACGCCGGGATGTGCCAGTAATCGCATTTGTTTACAATTTGTTTAAACAAATTCAATTATCTCGGCTTCTGCTGGGCCGATTTTAATCAACGACAAGTCAAATTGAAGCTCTCGGCTCAGGGTAAAATCTGATTCACTATTCGAAAGGGCTTCGTTTATAGCTTCGGTGCAATTCTCAAACGAATTGTTAAATTGTTTATAAAAAAAGACAGCGTATGCTGCATTTATCAATCGTTTATTGACGTGTAGCGGCATCCTGTACCTTCATTTTAAGCACGGGATCATTAGTCTAGCAGCTCCAGAAGTGGAGATAATTGCAGCGACCCGGAGTGCATTTTGACCGAATTTTCAATTGTTAATAACTTTTAAAGCACAAATGCCATATTGTTGAAACTATGGGAGGACATAGCTATGGTCTGTGGCTTTAATTTAAGACAAGTCCGGTTAAAAAATACGCTCTAGAAGCCGAGAAAAACGCAATTGTTTAAATAAACCATGTAATCCAGGAATTCGGTTTTGGCGGTGTGGGAAACTGCGAAAAAGGCCGCAAACGCGAGATGGCGTCACTTGTACCGTTTTCGACATATCGTTACCCATAAAATTATTAAAAAATTGTTATCTTGCCTCCACCTGCCTCTTTTTCAATAAATAGGTGGTCAAATGAAAGAGAAACGAATAAGCTACGCGATAAAAAATACCCCGTTGCTGTAACTATAGGCAGTTGGCCGTAATAACAATTTCAATTGTTTAATTGTTTATAACAAATGAACCGCAGATGCAATGATTGTCACACCGATTGGAGATGGTAGCTTATAGTGCTAGCTTTAATTTACGTTCTCTGGTCATTAATGTAGCTCCCCGGGAAGTGGCAGCAATCACATTAGTTTACAATTTGTTTAAACAAATTTAATTATCTCGGCTTCTGCTGGGCCGATTTTAATCAACGACCTCTCAAAAGAAAGGGGCGCGACCAAGCTACACGATAAAAAATACACTGCTTCTGTAACTAGAGGCAGTTGGCCGTAATAACAATTTCAATTGTTTAATTGTTTATAACAAATGAACCGCAGATGCAATGATGGTCACACCGATTGGAGATGGTAGCTTATAGTGCTAGCTTTAATTTACGTCCTCTGGTCATTAATGTAGCACGCCGGGATGTGCCAGTAATCGCATTTGTTTACAATTTGTTTAAACAAATTCAATTATCTCGGCTTCTGCTGGGCCGATTTTAATCAACGACAAGTCAAATTGAAGCTCTCGGCTCAGGGTAAAATCTGATTCACTATTCGAAAGGGCTTCGTTTATAGCTTCGGTGCAATTCTCAAACGAATTGTTAAATTGTTTATAAAAAAAGACAGCGTATGCTGCATTTATCAATCGTTTATTGACGTGTAGCGGCATCCTGTACCTTCATTTTAAGCACGGGATCATTAGTCTAGCAGCTCCAGAAGTGGAGATAATTGCAGCGACCCGGAGTGCATTTTGACCGAATTTTCAATTGTTAATAACTTTTAAAGCACAAATGCCATATTGTTGAAACTATGGGAGGACATAGCTATGGTCTGTGGCTTTAATTTAAGACAAGTCCGGTTAAAAAATACGCTCTAGAAGCCGAGAAAAACGCAATTGTTTAAATAAACCATGTAATCCAGGAATTCGGTTTTGGCGGTGTGGGAAACTGCGAAAAAGGCCGCAAACGCGAGATGGCGTCACTTGTACCGTTTTCGACATATCGTTACCCATAAAATTATTAAAAAATTGTTATCTTGCCTCCACCTGCCTCTTTTTCAATAAATAGGTGGTCAAATGAAAGAGAAACGAATAAGCTACGTGTTCGGGAGGTTTCGCCCTTTCGTTTGAAAGGGTTGGAAATCCGTCGCCTAAAGAATTGCCGGTTTGCCTCGAAGCGTGCCTTGTGGTATTACGCGAGTTTTAAAGGTAGCGTGTGCTAAGCAAAAGACGAAACTGCGGTCAGAAAACTTTATTTTGCGAAGTCCACGAGACTGGATATAGCAAGTTTCACGACCGGTGATAGCCAAGGAAGGCAAGGAAGTCGACCGCCGATAGCTCGGCTTAAATAGGCTCGACTTCCCCGGGCACGCCGCGCCGCCCGCCGTCCACGAATCCTCGTCGCCTAGCTCCTGCGGCCTGCAGAGCGAGGGGGACGGCGCAGAGCTAGCGACAAGATCGTTCGACCGCGGAATCGGCTCGAACATACCGCCCGCCTTCTACGCGTCGCGGAGAACGAATTTCCCGTTCCTGCCGCTAAAGCGAAGCCGTTACTTTATAGTTGCGTAGCGGCTTGGTTGGCGTCGTTGGAAGGCAGCGGAAGGGGGCAGACCTTGACGATAGGTCGAGTGAAGGTTCCTCGCGCCGTTCGAAGAGTGACAACTCTCACTTGTCCGTCCGCTCCCGGGTGGAGGGCCTCGATACGACCCATTGACCATTTCGCTGGTGGTTGTAGCTCGTCTCGAAGTAGCACGAGTCCGCCGACCTTCAGATTGTCCTTCCGGCGACGCCACTTTGGAAGCTGTTGCAATGTTTGGAGGTACTCTTGCTGCCAACGATTCCAAAAATGCGAACGCATGGCAATGATGAGCCGCCACCGTGAGGTTAGGGGAACTTCCCGGTCGTCTGGTTGGGGTTCCGGAATGTTGCACGTGGGTTCGCCTATTAAGAAGTGCCCGGGCGTGAGTGCAGCAAGGTCCGATGGATCGTCCGACAGTGGGTGCAGAGGTCGAGAGTTGACGCAGGCTTCGACTTGACACAGCAGCGTGGACATCTCCTCGAAGGTTAGCGTTGTATTCCCGATAACCCTCCGCAGGTGATGTTTCACGGACTTCACGCCTGCTTCCCACAGGCCGCCAAAGTGGGGGGCGTGAGGTGGTATAAAGCTCCAGTCCGTTCCGTCCGCCGCCAGGGACGACGCAGCCTCCTTGTAGAAGGTGGAGGCGCTGTTGAACTTGTCTCGCAGCTCTCGATCGGCCCCATGGAAGACAGTTCCGTTGTCACTGGTCATGGCGATGCATCGTCCTCGGCGTCCGATAAATCTGCGGAAGGCCGCCAGAAACGCGGCCGAGGATAGATCTGAAACAACTTCTAGATGAATCGCTCGCGTGACCAGACAGACGAAGAGGGCAATGTAACCCTTGTACGCCTTGTGTCCGCGTCCTGGGGAAGTCCGTAACAGGATCGGCCCCGCATAGTCGACGCCCGTGTGGAGGAAAGCCCTCTGAGGTCGGACGCGTTCCCGTGGTAGGGGAGCCATGACCTGCGTGGGTGGCGCTCGATTATATCGGGCGCACACCGTGCAATTTCGGATTTCGGCGCGCACTAGCGAGCGCCCGTGGACGATCCAGAATTTCCGTGAAAGGAGGCTCCTGGTCAGCTGTGGCCCACCGTGGAGTGTCCGACGATGTGCATCTCGTATGAGGAGGACCGCCAGTGGGGACGTCTTCGCGACGATATAGGGATGCCGCTCGTTGAAGGGCATCGCAGCGTTGGAGAGACGGCCGCCCACTCGCATGAGTCCCTCGTCGTCCAGGAACGGTCTCAGGGAGGTGAGTGTGGAGGTCCTTGGGAGCTCTGATCCCCGTCGAAGGTCGTCGATGTCCTTCCGGAAGCTGCACTGCTGCGAGATCCGAAGTACGGCCCGTAGAGCCAATGCTCTTTCGGCGGCTCGAAGAAAGCCGGTCACGGAAGCTCGTTTTCTGCTAAGATTCCCGAACCTGAAGCAGTAGGCAGTCACCGACAATAATCGTGAAAGCGATGAGAATCTTGTTAGCAATTCCCCTGTATCGTTTTCTTTGGAAAAGAAGGTTTGCACACGGCCCCTCTCCTGCTCCGCGGCCCCGCTGTCCTCCGGAAGGGAGGTTGGCCATCGGTGGGGGTGATCCTCCAACCACGAGGGCCCTCTCCACCACAGATCCGAATCCAATAGCTCGGCCGGAGAGATACCCCGCGTAGCTAGATCCGCAGGATTGCTGGAGGAGGCGACGTGACGCCAATGCTGGGGAGGTACGTTCGATTGAATCGTGGCAACCCGATGGGCAACAAACGTTTTCCAAAGAGACGCGTGACCTCGAATCCAGTGTAACGCAACACTGGAGTCGGTCCAGGCCGTTACCATAGTCGGTATGTTGAGACCTTCCTTCACCTTGGTTAACAGTCTTGCGAGAAGGACTGCACCGCACAATTCAAGCCTGGGTATGCTTACCGTTTTGACCGGGGCCACTTTGGTTTTGGCCACGAGGAGAGTAGTTGTAAACTGCTCTCCCTCTCTTACCCTCATGTAGACTGCAGCCGCATATGCCCTCTGGGATGCGTCACAGAATCCATGGAGCTCGATCTTCTCCATGCTGCTCGAAAAGTGCGTCCACCGCGGAACTATCAACGAATCGAGTTTGGAGAGGGATCGTCTGAAGGCGTGCCACGAAGCCTGTATTTTCGGGGGGAGGGTGTCGTCCCAACCAGCGCCCAGTATCCAAAGATCTTGCATCAAGATTTTGGCGTAGATCAGTACTGGCGAGACCCAGCCCAAAGGGTCGAAGAGGCTGGCCACTTCCGAAAGGATCCGACGCTTGCTGTAGTTGACCGGCTCTTCCATCGACGGTAGGACCCTGAGCGAAAACGTATCGGTGTTTGGGCTCCAAAGGACTCCCAAGGTACTAACGCCTTCAAAGTCCTGAAACAGACGAAAATCTGCGGCGTCCTCGTCCCGAAGCTCGGATGAGTTCGAGGCCCATTTGCTCAGCTCGAAGCCTCCAGATTTGAAAATCGAGATGACCTGATGCTGAAGTTCCAGGGCACTCTTCTCGTCGTCGGCTCCGGTTAGTATGTCGTCGACGTAGGTGTGTCGGCGGATGGTGACGGACCCCAGTGGAAACGTTTTCTGCTCGTCTTCGGCCAGCTGCGTAAGGACTCTCAGGGCGAGGAAGGGGGCGCAGGCCGTTCCGTAGGTGACCGTGGTGAGTCGAAAGTCGCCAACCGGGTCATCAGGGCGGGGTCGCCATAAAATGCGCTGCCAGTCCGCGTCTCCTGGATGGACCCGAATCTGCCTAAACATCTTTACGATGTCTGCGGTGAAAACTACTCGAAACAGGCGCCAGCGAGTCAAGATCATCCAGAGATCCGACTGCAGCTTTGGTCCTGGTAGCAAGCAGTCATTTAGGGAGTATCCTGAAGCCGTCCGGAAGGAGGCGTTAAACACAACCCGTATTTTTGCCGCTCGATCGTGCCGCTTGACCACGGCATGGTGCGGTAGGTAATAGGCATCCTGATGCACGGCAGAGTTTGGAACGGCCTCCATGTGGTGCAGGTCACGGTACTCAGACATGAATTGAACATACTTGCTTTTCCGGGAGTCGTCCGCGGCCAACCGACGCTCGCAGTTGAGCAGCAGCTTTAGTGCCGAGGCCCTGGTGGGCCTCAAGGCGGAAGCCGGATCCCGTTTAAACGGCAAAGATACGCTGTATCGGCCAGTGGGGTCCCGGATGTGGGTGTCCTTGAACTGCTGCTCGCACCGTTCCTCCTCGGGTGACAAGGGTGGTTGACCTTGAAGCTCCTCCAACTCCCAGAAGCGCTGAAGCAGCCGATTGGCGTCGTCCTCGGCACTGCAGTGGAGGCTGCGCGCGGCTCTTATCTCAGAGCCGGGCTCGATCGAGACAGGGCCCATTAGCACCCAGCCGAAGGGCGTTTTCCTTGCCGTGGGGGTACCCTGGGGCCCAGCCCGAGAGCCGTTCTGGAACAGAGCTCCGCAGACGTCAGCGCCTAGTATCAGGTCCACTCGGGCAGGCACACCGTATTCGGGATCTGCAAGCCTAATGTGCTCGAGGTGCGGCCAGTGACCGTGCTTCATCTGCTGAGCTGGCAAGAAGGAAGTCAGTTTTTTAAGTACGAGGGCGCGGACCGGCAGACGATAGTTCGAGTCCAGTTTGGAGCGGACGTTAAGCTGGACTTCGCTTGTTGCGAGGCCGCTCTCAGTTTGTTGAACTCCCGAGATGGCCACCCGCACCGCCCGCCGTGGCAATCGCAGGGCCTGAACGACCCAGGCAGAGACTAGGGAGGTGTCTGAACCGGTATCCAGTAAGGCTCGAGCTTCAATGGTTGCTCCACCCGGCGCCTCCAGCTTGACCGAGGCAGTGGCCAGCAGGACCGCGTGTCGAGGAGCTGTCGATAAAGCGAAGGACGAAGCTGTACTTGTCCCCTCCGCGGCGTCCGTGTGAGCCGACGCCGACGTCGCGGAAGTGGAGTGGTCAGAGGTTGACCCGGGCGGACCGCTTCCCATTGCATCGTGCAGCAGCGTGTGGTGCCTCTGGCGACAGGCTAGGCACGAGTTTCTCGACGGACACTTACCTGTCTCATGGCCGACGGTCAAGCAATTAAGACAGGCCTTTAGTCGATTGACGTGCTCGCGTCGTTGTCGTGGAAGCAGCGATTTAAAGTTGGAGCAGTATCCCAACGTGTGATTATTGGCGCATGATGGACATTTCCGCGCAGTGGAGGGTCTAGAGGTGGCGGCTAGTATACTTACAGTGCCCCGTTTCGGTGGTGCCCTGTTGGAGGTACCTTTGGATGTCGCCGGTCGGAGAATTGCATCCGAGTTCCGCGCCGAGTCCAGCGCCTGCATTCTGTTTTCCAGAAAATGCGAGAGCTGCTGGAATGAGGGAATTTCTCGACTGTTTTCCAGTGATGTCTCCCAGGCGAGGCGCGTGGTCGGATCCAGCTTCTGGCTCAGAATGTAGACGAACCATTCGTCCCACGATGCAACCGGCTTCCTTAGGGCGGAGTAAGCTCGTATGGTTTGCCGAAAGGTGTCCAGCAGCCTCTTCAATTCCGAGGGTGATTGATGGTCCGCGGCCGGACAGCACAGGAGCGCACGATGATGCGCGAAGGACAGGAGGCGTGTATTGCCGTAGCGCAACTCCAAGTCCTCCCAGGCTCCTCGATAGCCGGCGTCCGTTATCGGGGTATTCTGGATCACCTCGGCAGCTTCTCCTGTTAGGCTAGACTTAAGATAAAGCAGCTTTTTTACGCTTGGTAGCTGAGGGACGTCGTGTACTAGGCTTTTGAAAAGGTCCCGAAAGCTTTCCCACTGCAATGTGTCACCGGAGAAGGTCGGCAGGGGGATCTTGGGGAGTTGCGGTTGCGCGATGTCCCCTTGGCTCGTCTGCTGTCCGGCGGAGGGATGCATCGACGATTTTTCGGAGATACATTGCGCGATCATCTCCCCAGCTTGCATGTAAGCGTCCTCTACCGCCAAATAAACCTCCTGCTGTACATAAGCACTTGTGGAGGTTTCTTTGAAGTGCCCTAACTGCATATGACCCCGGTAAAACGTGTCCCAGTAACGATCTAAAAGTTTCCGTCGCTGTTCTAGAGCCTCTCGCGTCAATTTCTCCTTTCCCAGCTTGCATAGGTTGGTCCAGAACCGTTGGATCCAACCCGCATGCTCCTCTTGAATGCGTAGGATATCGGAGAAATTCGGCGAACTCATGACGACGAAGTTTTGCCTTTTCGATCGGTACGACGTAAAAAGTGCCCGTTAGAGCGCGGGGATTATCCTTCAAGCGCGCACGAAGTTTGTAAACACTAGCCCGAACGAGGACGGTCGGCGGGTAACGTACGCGCGCACGGCCGTTACTGCCCACGTGGCGATTTCGTCGGGTCTAATGTCTGTATCCGGTTACGGAGTAATGAAAAGGAACTTATCTGGTCGTTTTCGAAGTTCGCCCAGATGTCCCAGAGGTCCGTTTTGCTGTTCCTTGTAGCGGCGACGGGTTGCACTCTTCAAAGCTGAACTGCAGCTTCCCGTTCGCGCGTAGCAGGTAGCACTCTCACCACTTTTTCGCGACGCGACAAGGTAGTTCGTTTGGCAAAATCCGGCTCGAAGGACCAAATGTTCGGGAGGTTTCGCCCTTTCGTTTGAAAGGGTTGGAAATCCGTCGCCTAAAGAATTGCCGGTTTGCCTCGAAGCGTGCCTTGTGGTATTACGCGAGTTTTAAAGGTAGCGTGTGCTAAGCAAAAGACGAAACTGCGGTCAGAAAACTTTATTTTGCGAAGTCCACGAGACTGGATATAGCAAGTTTCACGACCGGTGATAGCCAAGGAAGGCAAGGAAGTCGACCGCCGATAGCTCGGCTTAAATAGGCTCGACTTCCCCGGGCACGCCGCGCCGCCCGCCGTCCACGAATCCTCGTCGCCTAGCTCCTGCGGCCTGCAGAGCGAGGGGGACGGCGCAGAGCTAGCGACAAGATCGTTCGACCGCGGAATCGGCTCGAACACTACGCGATAAAAAATACCCCGTTGCTGTAACTATAGGCAGTTGGCCGTAATAACAATTTCAATTGTTTAATTGTTTATAACAAATGAACCGCAGATGCAATGATTGTTACACCGATTGGAGATGGTAGCTTATAGTGCTAGCTTTAATTTACGTTCTCTGGTCATTAATGTAGCTCGCCGGGAAGTGGCAGCAATCACATTAGTTTACAATTTGTTTAAACAAATTTAATTATCTCGGCTTCTGCTGGGCCGATTTTAATCAACGACCTCTCAAAAGAAAGGGGCGCGACCAAGCTACACGATAAAAAATACACTGCTTCTGTAACTAGAGGCAGTTGGCCGTAATAACAATTTCAATTGTTTAATTGTTTATAACAAATGAACCGCAGATGCAATGATGGTCACACCGATTGGAGATGGTAGCTTATAGTGCTAGCTTTAATTTACGTCCTCTGGTCATTAATGTAGCACACCGGGATGTGCCAGTAATCGCATTTGTTTACAATTTGTTTAAACAAATTCAATTATCTCGGCTTCTGCTGGGCCGATTTTAATCAACGACAAGTCAAATTGAAGCTCTCGGCTCAGGGTAAAATCTGATTCACTATTCGAAAGGGCTTCGTTTATAGCTTCGGTGCAATTCTCAAACGAATTGTTAAATTGTTTATAAAAAAAGACAGCGTATGCTGCATTTATCAATCGTTTATTGACGTGTAGCGGCATCCTGTACCTTCATTTTAAGCACGGGATCATTAGTCTAGCAGCTCCAGAAGTGGAGATAATTGCAGCGACCCGGAGTGCATTTTGACCGAATTTTCAATTGTTAATAACTTTTAAAGCACAAATGCCATATTGTTGAAACTATGGGAGGACATAGCTATGGTCTGTGGCTTTAATTTAAGACAAGGCCGGTTAAAAAATACGCTCTAGAAGCCGAGAAAAACGCAATTGTTTAAATAAACGATGTAATCCAGGAATTCGGTTTTGGCGGTGTGGGAAACTGCGAAAAAGGCCGCAAACGCGAGATGGCGTCACTTGTACCGTTTTCGACATATCGTTACCCATAAAATTATTAAAAAATTGTTATCTTGCCTCCACCTGCCTCTTTTTCAATAAATAGGTGGTCAAATGAAAGAGAAACGAATAAGCTACGCGATAAAAAATACCCCGTTGCTGTAACTATAGGCAGTTGGCCGTAATAACAATTTCAATTGTTTAATTGTTTATAACAAATGAACCGCAGATGCAATGATTGTCACACCGATTGGAGATGGTAGCTTATAGTGCTAGCTTTAATTTACGTTCTCTGGTCATTAATGTAGCTCCCCGGGAAGTGGCAGCAATCACATTAGTTTACAATTTGTTTAAACAAATTTAATTATCTCGGCTTCTGCTGGGCCGATTTTAATCAACGACCTCTCAAAAGAAAGGGGCGCGACCAAGCTACACGATAAAAAATACACTGCTTCTGTAACTAGAGGCAGTTGGCCGTAATAACAATTTCAATTGTTTAATTGTTTATAACAAATGAACCGCAGATGCAATGATGGTCACACCGATTGGAGATGGTAGCTTATAGTGCTAGCTTTAATTTACGTCCTCTGGTCATTAATGTAGCACGCCGGGATGTGCCAGTAATCGCATTTGTTTACAATTTGTTTAAACAAATTCAATTATCTCGGCTTCTGCTGGGCCGATTTTAATCAACGACAAGTCAAATTGAAGCTCTCGGCTCAGGGTAAAATCTGATTCACTATTCGAAAGGGCTTCGTTTATAGCTTCGGTGCAATTCTCAAACGAATTGTTAAATTGTTTATAAAAAAAGACAGCGTATGCTGCATTTATCAATCGTTTATTGACGTGTAGCGGCATCCTGTACCTTCATTTTAAGCACGGGATCATTAGTCTAGCAGCTCCAGAAGTGGAGATAATTGCAGCGACCCGGAGTGCATTTTGACCGAATTTTCAATTGTTAATAACTTTTAAAGCACAAATGCCATATTGTTGAAACTATGGGAGGACATAGCTATGGTCTGTGGCTTTAATTTAAGACAAGTCCGGTTAAAAAATACGCTCTAGAAGCCGAGAAAAACGCAATTGTTTAAATAAACGATGTAATCCAGGAATTCGGTTTTGGCGGTGTGGGAAACTGCGAAAAAGGCCGCAAACGCGAGATGGCGTCACTTGTACCGTTTTCGACATATCGTTACCCATAAAATTATTAAAAAATTGTTATCTTGCCTCCACCTGCCTCTTTTTCAATAAATAGGTGGTCAAATGAAAGAGAAACGAATAAGCTACGCGATAAAAAATACCCCGTTGCTGTAACTATAGGCAGTTGGCCGTAATAACAATTTCAATTGTTTAATTGTTTATAACAAATGAACCGCAGATGCAATGATGGTCACACCGATTGGAGATGGTAGCTTATAGTGCTAGCTTTAATTTACGTTCTCTGGTCATTAATGTAGCTCGCCGGGAAGTGGCAGCAATCACATTAGTTTACAATTTGTTTAAACAAATTTAATTATCTCGGCTTCTGCTGGGCCGATTTTAATCAACGACCTCTCAAAAGAAAGGGGCGCGACCAAGCTACACGATAAAAAATACACTGCTTCTGTAACTAGAGGCAGTTGGCCGTAATAACAATTTCAATTGTTTAATTGTTTATAACAAATGAACCGCAGATGCAATGATGGTCACACCGATTGGAGATGGTAGCTTATAGTGCTAGCTTTAATTTACGTCCTCTGGTCATTAATGTAGCACGCCGGGATGTGCCAGTAATCGCATTTGTTTACAATTTGTTTAAACAAATTCAATTATCTCGGCTTCTGCTGGGCCGATTTTAATCAACCACAAGTCAAATTGAAGCTCTCGGCTCAGGGTAAAATCTGATTCACTATTCGAAAGGGCTTCGTTTATAGCTTCGGTGCAATTCTCAAACGAATTGTTAAATTGTTTATAAAAAAAGACAGCGTATGCTGCATTTATCAATCGTTTATTGACGTGTAGCGGCATCCTGTACCTTCATTTTAAGCACGGGATCATTAGTCTAGCAGCTCCAGAAGTGGAGATAATTGCAGCGACCCGGAGTGCATTTTGACCGAATTTTCAATTGTTAATAACTTTTAAAGCACAAATGCCATATTGTTGAAACTATGGGAGGACATAGCTATGGTCTGTGGCTTTAATTTAAGACAAGGCCGGTTAAAAAATACGCTCTAGAAGCCGAGAAAAACGCAATTGTTTAAATAAACGATGTAATCCAGGAATTCGGTTTTGGCGGTGTGGGAAACTGCGAAAAAGGCCGCAAACGCGAGATGGCGTCACTTGTACCGTTTTCGACATATCGTTACCCATAAAATTATTAAAAAATTGTTATCTTGCCTCCACCTGCCTCTTTTTCAATAAATAGGTGGTCAAATGAAAGAGAAACGAATAAGCTACGCGATAAAAAATACCCCGTTGCTGTAACTATAGGCAGTTGGCCGTAATAACAATTTCAATTGTTTAATTGTTTATAACAAATGAACCGCAGATGCAATGATTGTCACACCGATTGGAGATGGTAGCTTATAGTGCTAGCTTTAATTTACGTTCTCTGGTCATTAATGTAGCTCCCCGGGAAGTGGCAGCAATCACATTAGTTTACAATTTGTTTAAACAAATTTAATTATCTCGGCTTCTGCTGGGCCGATTTTAATCAACGACCTCTCAAAAGAAAGGGGCGCGACCAAGCTACACGATAAAAAATACACTGCTTCTGTAACTAGAGGCAGTTGGCCGTAATAACAATTTCAATTGTTTAATTGTTTATAACAAATGAACCGCAGATGCAATGATGGTCACACCGATTGGAGATGGTAGCTTATAGTGCTAGCTTTAATTTACGTCCTCTGGTCATTAATGTAGCACGCCGGGATGTGCCAGTAATCGCATTTGTTTACAATTTGTTTAAACAAATTCAATTATCTCGGCTTCTGCTGGGCCGATTTTAATCAACGACAAGTCAAATTGAAGCTCTCGGCTCAGGGTAAAATCTGATTCACTATTCGAAAGGGCTTCGTTTATAGCTTCGGTGCAATTCTCAAACGAATTGTTAAATTGTTTATAAAAAAAGACAGCGTATGCTGCATTTATCAATCGTTTATTGACGTGTAGCGGCATCCTGTACCTTCATTTTAAGCACGGGATCATTAGTCTAGCAGCTCCAGAAGTGGAGATAATTGCAGCGACCCGGAGTGCATTTTGACCGAATTTTCAATTGTTAATAACTTTTAAAGCACAAATGCCATATTGTTGAAACTATGGGAGGACATAGCTATGGTCTGTGGCTTTAATTTAAGACAAGTCCGGTTAAAAAATACGCTCTAGAAGCCGAGAAAAACGCAATTGTTTAAATAAACGATGTAATCCAGGAATTCGGTTTTGGCGGTGTGGGAAACTGCGAAAAAGGCCGCAAACGCGAGATGGCGTCACTTGTACCGTTTTCGACATATCGTTACCCATAAAATTATTAAAAAATTGTTATCTTGCCTCCACCTGCCTCTTTTTCAATAAATAGGTGGTCAAATGAAAGAGAAACGAATAAGCTACGCGATAAAAAATACCCCGTTGCTGTAACTATAGGCAGTTGGCCGTAATAACAATTTCAATTGTTTAATTGTTTATAACAAATGAACCGCAGATGCAATGATGGTCACACCGATTGGAGATGGTAGCTTATAGTGCTAGCTTTAATTTACGTTCTCTGGTCATTAATGTAGCTCGCCGGGAAGTGGCAGCAATCACATTAGTTTACAATTTGTTTAAACAAATTTAATTATCTCGGCTTCTGCTGGGCCGATTTTAATCAACGACCTCTCAAAAGAAAGGGGCGCGACCAAGCTACACGATAAAAAATACACTGCTTCTGTAACTAGAGGCAGTTGGCCGTAATAACAATTTCAATTGTTTAATTGTTTATAACAAATGAACCGCAGATGCAATGATGGTCACACCGATTGGAGATGGTAGCTTATAGTGCTAGCTTTAATTTACGTCCTCTGGTCATTAATGTAGCACGCCGGGATGTGCCAGTAATCGCATTTGTTTACAATTTGTTTAAACAAATTCAATTATCTCGGCTTCTGCTGGGCCGATTTTAATCAACCACAAGTCAAATTGAAGCTCTCGGCTCAGGGTAAAATCTGATTCACTATTCGAAAGGGCTTCGTTTATAGCTTCGGTGCAATTCTCAAACGAATTGTTAAATTGTTTATAAAAAAAGACAGCGTATGCTGCATTTATCAATCGTTTATTGACGTGTAGCGGCATCCTGTACCTTCATTTTAAGCACGGGATCATTAGTCTAGCAGCTCCAGAAGTGGAGATAATTGCAGCGACCCGGAGTGCATTTTGACCGAATTTTCAATTGTTAATAACTTTTAAAGCACAAATGCCATATTGTTGAAACTATGGGAGGACATAGCTATGGTCTGTGGCTTTAATTTAAGACAAGTCCGGTTAAAAAATACGCTCTAGAAGCCGAGAAAAACGCAATTGTTTAAATAAACGATGTAATCCAGGAATTCGGTTTTGGCGGTGTGGGAAACTGCGAAAAAGGCCGCAAACGCGAGATGGCGTCACTTGTACCGTTTTCGACATATCGTTACCCATAAAATTATTAAAAAATTGTTATCTTGCCTCCACCTGCCTCTTTTTCAATAAATAGGTGGTCAAATGAAAGAGAAACGAATAAGCTACGCGATAAAAAATACCCCGTTGCTGTAACTATAGGCAGTTGGCCGTAATAACAATTTCAATTGTTTAATTGTTTATAACAAATGAACCGCAGATGCAATGATGGTCACACCGATTGGAGATGGTAGCTTATAGTGCTAGCTTTAATTTACGTTCTCTGGTCATTAATGTAGCTCGCCGGGAAGTGGCAGCAATCACATTAGTTTACAATTTGTTTAAACAAATTTAATTATCTCGGCTTCTGCTGGGCCGATTTTAATCAACGACCTCTCAAAAGAAAGGGGCGCGACCAAGCTACACGATAAAAAATACACTGCTTCTGTAACTAGAGGCAGTTGGCCGTAATAACAATTTCAATTGTTTAATTGTTTATAACAAATGAACCGCAGATGCAATGATGGTCACACCGATTGGAGATGGTAGCTTATAGTGCTAGCTTTAATTTACGTCCTCTGGTCATTAATGTAGCACGCCGGGATGTGCCAGTAATCGCATTTGTTTACAATTTGTTTAAACAAATTCAATTATCTCGGCTTCTGCTGGGCCGATTTTAATCAACCACAAGTCAAATTGAAGCTCTCGGCTCAGGGTAAAATCTGATTCACTATTCGAAAGGGCTTCGTTTATAGCTTCGGTGCAATTCTCAAACGAATTGTTAAATTGTTTATAAAAAAAGACAGCGTATGCTGCATTTATCAATCGTTTATTGACGTGTAGCGGCATCCTGTACCTTCATTTTAAGCACGGGATCATTAGTCTAGCAGCTCCAGAAGTGGAGATAATTGCAGCGACCCGGAGTGCATTTTGACCGAATTTTCAATTGTTAATAACTTTTAAAGCACAAATGCCATATTGTTGAAACTATGGGAGGACATAGCTATGGTCTGTGGCTTTAATTTAAGACAAGTCCGGTTAAAAAATACGCTCTAGAAGCCGAGAAAAACGCAATTGTTTAAATAAACCATGTAATCCAGGAATTCGGTTTTGGCGGTGTGGTGAACTGCGAAAAAGGCCGCAAACGCGAGATGGCGTCACTTGTACCGTTTTCGACATATCGTTACCCATAAAATTATTAAAAAATTGTTATCTTGCCTCCACCTGCCTCTTTTTCAATAAATAGGTGGTCAAATGAAAGAGAAACGAATAAGCTACGCGATAAAAAATACCCCGTTGCTGTAACTATAGGCAGTTGGCCGTAATAACAATTTCAATTGTTTAATTGTTTATAACAAATGAACCGCAGATGCAATGATTGTCACACCGATTGGAGATGGTAGCTTATAGTGCTAGCTTTAATTTACGTTCTCTGGTCATTAATGTAGCTCGCCGGGAAGTGGCAGCAATCACATTAGTTTACAATTTGTTTAAACAAATTTAATTATCTCGGCTTCTGCTGGGCCGATTTTAATCAACGACCTCTCAAAAGAAAGGGGCGCGACCAAGCTACACGATAAAAAATACACTGCTTCTGTAACTAGAGGCAGTTGGCCGTAATAACAATTTCAATTGTTTAATTGTTTATAACAAATGAACCGCAGATGCAATGATGGTCACACCGATTGGAGATGGTAGCTTATAGTGCTAGCTTTAATTTACGTCCTCTGGTCATTAATGTAGCACGCCGGGATGTGCCAGTAATCGCATTTGTTTACAATTTGTTTAAACAAATTCAATTATCTCGGCTTCTGCTGGGCCGATTTTAATCAACGACAAGTCAAATTGAAGCTCTCGGCTCAGGGTAAAATCTGATTCACTATTCGAAAGGGCTTCGTTTATAGCTTCGGTGCAATTCTCAAACGAATTGTTAAATTGTTTATAAAAAAAGACAGCGTATGCTGCATTTATCAATCGTTTATTGACGTGTAGCGGCATCCTGTACCTTCATTTTAAGCACGGGATCATTAGTCTAGCAGCTCCAGAAGTGGAGATAATTGCAGCGACCCGGAGTGCATTTTGACCGAATTTTCAATTGTTAATAACTTTTAAAGCACAAATGCCATATTGTTGAAACTATGGGAGGACATAGCTATGGTCTGTGGCTTTAATTTAAGACAAGTCCGGTTAAAAAATACGCTCTAGAAGCCGAGAAAAACGCAATTGTTTAAATAAACGATGTAATCCAGGAATTCGGTTTTGGCGGTGTGGGAAACTGCGAAAAAGGCCGCAAACGCGAGATGGCGTCACTTGTACCGTTTTCGACATATCGTTACCCATAAAATTATTAAAAAATTGTTATCTTGCCTCCACCTGCCTCTTTTTCAATAAATAGGTGGTCAAATGAAAGAGAAACGAATAAGCTACGCGATAAAAAATACCCCGTTGCTGTAACTATAGGCAGTTGGCCGTAATAACAATTTCAATTGTTTAATTGTTTATAACAAATGAACCGCAGATGCAATGATGGTCACACCGATTGGAGATGGTAGCTTATAGTGCTAGCTTTAATTTACGTCCTCTGGTCATTAATGTAGCACGCCGGGATGTGCCAGTAATCGCATTTGTTTACAATTTGTTTAAACAAATTCAATTATCTCGGCTTCTGCTGGGCCGATTTTAATCAACCACAAGTCAAATTGAAGCTCTCGGCTCAGGGTAAAATCTGATTCACTATTCGAAAGGGCTTCGTTTATAGCTTCGGTGCAATTCTCAAACGAATTGTTAAATTGTTTATAAAAAAAGACAGCGTATGCTGCATTTATCAATCGTTTATTGACGTGTAGCGGCATCCTGTACCTTCATTTTAAGCACGGGATCATTAGTCTAGCAGCTCCAGAAGTGGAGATAATTGCAGCGACCCGGAGTGCATTTTGACCGAATTTTCAATTGTTAATAACTTTTAAAGCACAAATGCCATATTGTTGAAACTATGGGAGGACATAGCTATGGTCTGTGGCTTGAATTTAAGACAAGTCCGGTTAAAAAATACGCTCTAGAAGCCGAGAAAAACGCAATTGTTTAAATAAACCATGTAATCCAGGAATTCGGTTTTGGCGGTGTGGGAAACTGCAAAAAAGGCCGCAAACGCGAGATGGCGTCACTTGTACCGTTTTCGACATATCGTTACCCATAAAATTATTAAAAAATTGTTATCTTGCCTCCACCTGCCTCTTTTTCAATAAATAGGTGGTCAAATGAAAGAGAAACGAATAAGCTACGCGATAAAAAATACCCCGTTGCTGTAACTATAGGCAGTTGGCCGTAATAACAATTTCAATTGTTTAATTGTTTATAACAAATGAACCGCAGATGCAATGATGGTCACACCGATTGGAGATGGTAGCTTATAGTGCTAGCTTTAATTTACGTTCTCTGGTCATTAATGTAGCTCGCCGGGAAGTGGCAGCAATCACATTAGTTTACAATTTGTTTAAACAAATTTAATTATCTCGGCTTCTGCTGGGCCGATTTTAATCAACGACCTCTCAAAAGAAAGGGGCGCGACCAAGCTACACGATAAAAAATACACTGCTTCTGTAACTATACGCAGCTGGCCGTAATAACAATTTTAATTGTTTATAACAAATGAACCGCACATGCAATGACGATCACGCCTGTTGGAGATGGTAGCTTATAGTGCTAGCTTTAATTTAGGCCCTCTGATCATTGATTCCATGTCACTCACAATGTTACTAAGAAGTTATAGTAAGTAATGTTAGCGCTCATTTACGTACTTTGTGCAATTTGTATTTTGTACGTTAAAAAAAAAGGTTGATTAAGTTTTCAATAAAAGAAATTAATTCTTTTTTATTATTAAAAATTCTTATGATCCTACAGTGGCTGAATGTACACTGCGAAGAGGTATTATTTTATTCATACTGGGAATTACCATAGTAAATAATTCTTAACATTTCTAGTTAAATATCTGATATTACACACAGCGTTAATAAACATTATATTATAGATTTTATATTTACCCTTCGATGAAATCGCTTCCACCAATTATATCCGGGGAAAATCTTTCGTCGTCCGATATTTGGCTAATGGGATGGTCGGGGTGAACAGGAACTGCAAAATAAATGATTACACAAATGAAAAACGTTGCTCTCTAACAAACATTTCAATCAAATGAAAAAATCAGATTTTTCATTTATATTTCATACAGCAATCAGTACGAAACATTCAATCCATGATTGAATACAAATATTCAATTATTTCAGGAAAATTTTATATAAACAAAACGATGATACGCACAGAATTATTTGAAAAAAATGAAACTTTTAATGTAAAAGAATTTAAAATATAACTTCTATTTATTTAATATCCTAATTTTCAAGTACCTAATGGTCTCTTTTTGAAATTGCATATATGGATATTAATGTGCATATCTGCAAAGTGCAAAGAACCATTAAAATGTAACACTCACAATCACCATAATCTCTACCGCGACTTATGATTCATAAGTTGCGAACGAGGTGCGCCCCAATTTTTCGATCAGATCTTCCATAATACCGGGCCAGTTGAAATCTTTTTACGGTAGGCACATCGTTTCAAGGTGTTTCACTGTCAGGGGCCGCTCTCTTTGTACGCCCAGCACGTCGCTCGGTACCTTTTGAAAATCTCCGTGTTCGCGCGCGAGCGAGCCTGCATTTGCAGTTACGGTTTATTCACCCACCCCAGTCGATGTTCGTGCTTTTGTACCACCATAATTCTAAAAGAGTTGGGACACGATGAAAGGGGCGTGCTTGCTCTCGCTAAAAATCTCCAGTCGTCGAATTTTTCGATCACTCTGTCTCATTCTTTTTGCCTGCGCCTTTACTTTTCACCCTGCTTGTACGCTTTGTTCCTCCTGTTCCGGCTCTCTTCTCGAGCTGTACAGGGAAAATAACAGCGGTTTCAGCTTGCTTTTCGTATTTGATTCGGGAGAAGGGTGGCTCTGTGATACGGGGCGAAATTAAATACCACATTCGTCTGGCGCACAGAGTGGCAAGAGGCTGATGCATTTCACGGGTTGGATTTGGAAAATTCAATGGGAATTGGGATTGTAAATGTACCTGCTGTAATCTAAATCTGCGATTGAACTAAATACCAGCTCACAAGCCGATGAATTACCGGCACGCACATTTCGTTTAATTAGACTGTATTTATAGCGACAAAGAGGAATTCAATTAATGTTCACTGTGAAAACTAATATCGTCCGGTATTCTGGTTTACCATTGCAAAGGAAACGGTCACAATTATCGTATACGTTCTCTGAAATCGATCAATTAAAAAGAATGAATTTAATTTCCAACGGGAAACATTATATTCTACTGCGTTCCGTACTTACAAGTTTCCAGTAATAAACAATTGCCACAAAGATTAATTTTAAAGAGGCTATTCAATTACATTAGATAGCGAAATTTCGACTTTTCACCCCCCTTCTTTGCAAGTATAATTCCATCGAAGTACCCTGATTACTGTTTATCCTGCAGTCGATGATTTTCCTTAACGAGTGGCGTCCAAACAACGTTGGCGAAAAAGTTTCTGAAACGACCACGACAGCCCAGCGGAGGATCCACCCTCGTGTTCGAGGGGTAGATTCAGATTTCCGATATTATTTACCTTGTGCCAACCCTGGGAGACGTCTTCAGGACAAATACAGAGAGGGTGTGTATCTCCCTGAAGAGCGATTCGCCCATAATAAACCCCGACGATTACAAGACAAAATTACTTTTCCTCTGAAAGATCTGCTCATTCGTTGGCCGTTTGATGTCGCGAAATTTTATCGTGAACTGTGATGTAATCAAGGGAACGCGTGGAATTTTGTTATAAAGTTTGAAGGGAAACTTGTGAGACTTCAGTCTGTTCGATTCGTGTCTGTGCTCTTCGAGCGATCGTGTCGCTTTGAAGATGGTAAAAGAAACGTTTCACTGCGGGGAATTTGAGAAACAGATACGTAGCGTCCGCGAGCCAATTTCCTTTGGGCGTGACAAGCGAAATATAAAATAGAAATGGAAGATAAATGTACGAAATATGTCCTACGATTTCTTTAATAAGTATAAATAATAAATATAATAAAAATACTTAAACGTATCTTGTGACGATTAACAATGAAATATAATTCTGACTCATAACTACATATTTCTTTCCCAATGTAAAAACTAAAATACTAAAGAAAATAAATAGAAGATCACATATATCACAGATTCTATCATGCGTTATTTAAAGAAGGTTGTTTGCCCGCGAGGTGAAACGTAATAAAGCCGAACGGGACCAAAGAATGTGCATAAAGAAAAAGATAAATAAAATAAAAATCGTAAATCCTTCGGTTGCTTTCCAGTAGCCTGCAGCCGTGGAGGGAATTTTTTAGCATCCTCCATGGGAACCGGCGCATAACTCCAGCCATCGATTCTGTTTTGATTTCAATTATCTTTCATTACACGGGCCGCATTGTATGATTTCCGGCCGCGAATTTGATACGCGACGCGACTCCGGCTTCCGTCGTGTTCCATTCGATTTATCGTGGCGCCGATACTGCACGGCAGCACCATCCTGGTGCTTCGATATCCTTTTTTTTCTTCCGAATCGAAATTGAAAAGGTTGCCGCGCGGCAAAAGAGGAAATGAACCCCCGGCCGAATGCAAATCGCGTGTAATTCAATGGATCAAGGGAGGATTTATTGGTATTTCAAATACGGAACAATGGACATTTCGCGATTCTGATGCGAGTACATTTAGGTTCGACTGTGAGCTGTAATTAGGCGGATCGAGCTGTCTGCAGCTTTCAAAGGGTATATTTTTCCGATTTTATTTATCGCGGGATAGGGGACGGAGTAATGAGCGTTGTGGAATTTTCATTAAAAGGGGGAAGTGAAAGGTAATTTTTCAAGCGGCGTCAATGCGTTTTCATTTTATACAGCTTCTCAAGCGTTTCGTGCCTTTTGAGCTTTCTACATACTTTCTACCCTTTCGAGATATTTAAAAGCCCAGAAACATTTCCAATTTTCTTAGAACTACGAGCTTTTAATACACTCATTTAATGGAATTTAATATATCTCCTTAATCGTTGCGAACATCGAGTTTATTTATAATTGTAACATTATAACGATAAACAGTCATTTGTTCCGTGCAAATATATTTCAACAGAATATTAATAAAACGAGTTATCACCGCGTGCAGCAAAATTATTAATCATTGTACCAAAAATCATTGCACTTCTCCAAACGTCCAGTAATGTCTAAATTGTACTAGTTGTCTCGTTAACAATTCGTTGGTTGGAAATTAATATTACAGAGACTGACAGTGATTAACTCGTTTTCGATACGTTCCTGAACTTTCATCTGAAAATTACTAATCGATCCTCGAATTTCTGTACACCCTGAAACGTCGCGGCGTTCCCAAACTTTTAACCGGCAGTCTCTGAAGAACGAATCGGCGAATGAACTTCTCGAAGCGTGAAATTATTTACGAACAAATGACAGGCTGTAGAGAATAGTCGTTGTAGGAAGAGCAAGCTCCAGATGCGTGTAGAACGCGGGGGTGGGGTTATTAATGACCGCGAGTTGTCTTATCTTTTCCACTTCCTGTTCGAGATACATAATACGTGGGTCGGACACGTAACCGCTGCTGCATCTCTGTAACATAGTGCATTCGAGTTTGGCGTGTAGAATCGCGTGCTGCGACTCGTTTTCAACGATAAGAATTCCATTTTTCCCCCTTTCCGTTTTATTTTTTCGTTTTCTGCGACACAGGAATGCGTTTATCTGTATCGTATCGCGATATCTATCTCGAATATGTTGGCATTATTTGCATCGGGAATATGTCTTCGTATTCACGTGTTCGAACGGCGAGACGAGACTTGATAGCGCCAATATGTATATTCGTAGCTGGTGTTGGGCGTGATGTTTTTTAGCAATGTCCTGGACAGCTTGAAAAATTGTTGCGCGCGTTGAGAAACAAATCGTATTAAATTTCAGATCATAGAAACGATAGTACCGTTGCGAACTTTGTGGAACTTATTCTGGAATTAATTCTCGAAAATCGTCAAAGATTTCCGGAAACTTCCAAGCGATGCACTTTTCAGATTTCTTACACAAATACTCAAGAGACATCGAAATTCGTATCTACGAAAACATCTCGATTCTTTAAACATTGATTAACTATAAATAATTCAAAATTCTCCCAATCAAAAGTTTTAAAATGCAAATAAAATAGAAACTCATCCAACGTCCAATCGGGCATCGCATTTCAACGTCCTCCTGTTACCGAATAATCGGTCCGAGAAAAAAATGTCAAACTCGTTGGAAAAAGAATCGCGGCACATTACCTGCTACCCACTCGAATGCAGGAGAACATCTCCACGAAGGGTCCCCTTAAAGAGGTTAAACGGAGGTTCGTCGCTGATAAAAATAATAAGTTCAGGAGCGCGCCGATAGAATCTGGCCGTCCCGCAAATTCTCACCGACGCCTTTACGGCTGCGGCACAAATTGCACCTCGAACGAAGATATCACGGATCCACGAAAAAGTCTCGAGGAGAGACAGAAAAATGCTCGACCGGCCGCGATGATGAAATAAGCCATTAAGTCGCCAAGGGTGCCGGCGTGATATCAAGGGAAGCTACGTAATCTCGTCTAATGTCGGGCAATGAAACGTAATAGCGTAATGTATCAACGGGCGTATCGCTCGTACTTGCACGCGCAAAAATTATATGCAAAGTGCCGCTTTCGGGATAGTTCGCCCTTTCTGAATTCTAATTACTTTTTCTCCGGCTGCCGCGCTTTCTTAGCGGTGCGCCGGCGAAATTCGCGTGCAACCGAAACAGATTGCATTCAACAATTTATTTATTCCGCGCGACGACGAAGCTTCTGGTAACTTGTTCGCGAAATACCGTGGCCGGGGTGTGTTTGGATGGTTTGTGTTTATTCTTTTTTGGCGGGGTTGGAGAGGATCGAATCAATTTGACGGGAATCGAGTGAAGAATTAAATTGCTTCGGTTTCGACGGAAGTTCGTCAATTATAGTCCCGATTATAGTAACAGTACGCGAAACGTTGCCGAAGAAATACATTCATGCCATTAACCAACTCCCAAGAATGACGTTAAAGAAAGAAAAAACGTTAAAAGTTCGTACCGCAAAGTTCAGAAATTCTACCCCATTATTAATTCCACCCCTTTCACTTTCAGCCCGGCAACGAAACAATCTTCAGACCATTTCAATCAAGACAACCACCGTTTCTTCCGTATCGCGCACCACCCTTCGCCCGAGATCAACCTCAAAGATCTTCCCAGCACATCCTCGAGGCTCAGCAAACCTCTCTATCATCCTCCGCAGGCATCGGTTATTTCTGGAGCGTCGTGCCAAGGAAATTTCAAAGCCGAAAGCCCGAACAAGTCGGTTCCCGGGGACGTGCAACACGGGCGTGCACAAGAGAGGCCAGGCGCAAGAAACGCGGCTGGAGGCCACGTTTGTCTTTGATAATCAACGACCGCCTCATCCATCTTGGTCAAAGGGTCAACACTTTTCCGTGCGCGGCTCCCGCGACCAGCCACTCCAGCGGATGCATTATTCATGAGGCTGGCGTGGTAAATGTTGTCCGAAATTCAATTCAGTAGCCCACGAAGGCGGCAGTGTACGTGATTTGCCTTCTGTCGGGCTCAGGATCCTCGTCCTTGTTTCCTTTTCCTCCTTTTCTTCTTTTTCCCCGTTTTTACGCACCGCCGTCCTTGCCCGCTTTTTTTTTTTCTTCCCCGTCTTTTCCTCCTCCTTCTTGTTCGTCTACTTCCTCGAGTGTTGCTCGACTAATCGACCGACGGTATCGGGGACGAAATTGTTATCGAGAATAGGGGGGACAGCATTCGGCCGGCAGTGCCCGGGGTTTTGGTTCCTCCTGTTTTTCCTGTTCCATCTGTCCCCCTTTCGCCCCTCTCAGTTCGCTTGTTTCTTTGTACGTTTTAATTGGAAATCTCGCGGGCCGACCGAAACGACCGGGCGCGGAAGTTGCTGGATATTGGACAACGGCGATTGCGATATTAAGCTCGCGAAACGATTTTCGACGTCTGCATCGTATCGGGGTGTTTGCCGGACTTCGGCTCTGCCAAGAGTTCTTGTAGATAGTCTGCCGTACATACGCTTTGCCCGTTTTCAAATAGATACCTATTTATGCGGTTCATTATTCTGAGTTTGTTTATTTATCGTCGTAGATATTCGCTGACGAAAATCTTCAATTACATAAGATTTAATATACCTCTCTCGCCATCTGTACCAATCAGAATCGAACCCTTTCGCGAAGCAACTTGTTACAACAATTATATAATCGAATCGATCAAATCAAATTGTACTCTCTATTATCCACGAAAGGGTTAATCGGTCGCAAATGTATAAATGCATATTTCAAAGTTCAACCCGTCCAATTTCGTTTACGAACGCATCTGAAATTCTGCCCGCCTATCCACGCCTATTTCACCCGTTTCCCTTAATTAAGCTTTCAAGGAGCAAACGCCTAAATGACGACCAATTAACGAACGATCGCGACTAGCGGACCCCGAAGCCAGTCCACTCGAAATTAACGTCCACGACCGCCACCGCAATAATCAGTTCCCGGCAAAAGGCAGCGCATTAACGATTCAATTAATTTGCATCGGTAATGCACGTTATATCGAGCGTGTGCCGCACCGCGTGCTGCACCGGTTCCAGAATCATCGAAATTTCATTGGACGTCACGTAAAACCGGGGGCAGATGGCGCACACAGGGGTGTATATAAAAGTTGTAGCTGAGAAAGGGCGATCGGCGCGGCCGGCCCCGCCGCGCGGCATCTAATTTCCCGTAATTTCGCTAATGGGCACCAGTAGCCCCATGATATAATGCCATTAACGACGCTATTAAATCGCTTTTATCGCGTCCTATCGGTATTCCATTAATATTAATGGCCGGCGCAGCCTCGTGTGCAGCGACGTTTCGACGCGCGATCCCTCCCGGCTTCAAGTCGGCCCGATATAATTCGGATTTCATCCTCGGAAGAACTGCAACTACGATTCGATATAGTTCAAAGTTCCGCTGTGTTTTATTCAAGCGCTTTAACGGAGCGCGAATGAATTCAGTGACGGGAAACGAAACGTGATTTATCGAAGACCACCGGAGATTTATCGGAATGTAATCGGTACGAGTGATCAAGCGAATTGTTTAATAACAATGAATGAAACAGTATTTTATTAATTGCCGATTGCTTGACATGTTTACATAACGTATATTTTATCGGATGGCCGGACAAAAGTCGTTCAGCGTGTGTATTTACTAATTTCATTTTCGATGTTTCCACTACCACGAATAAAGCAGTAGAATTGTTTTCGTGCATAATTTAATTCTCCAAAGCAGTGGCACGTCAGAGCGGCAATAAAATGATCACACCCACATTTCACCGCGCTACTTCGCGTATAAAAACGAGAACCCGCTGTTTCGGCGTGGCTGCAAAAATGTTATTACTCCCGGGAAGCTTAAGAATGCAGGATAAAAAAAAAAAAACATGAAGAGAAGCTAAGGACGATGATCCGGATACTTACGATCCGTATTTCAGGTGGGACGACGCGGGAAATTGGCCGCGAAAATGTAACGCGCCAGAAGCGGTCCAACCCTGGGCGCTTACCGGCCGACAAGAATTCGCACCCCCGAAAAATAATCCTTTCCTCCCCGTTGCTCGTATTAAGCTAGATTACGGCTCAAAGCCGCACGGGCAAGTTCCACCTTAATATTATTCTATGTCCGGCCGGCGGCTAATCCCCATTAGCGAAATTACATGAAATTATAATAAAGTTTGCCAGCGCTGTTCCATCGTTAAGCATCCCCTATTTCGGGGGCGACGCCTACGTGAAAGTATCCGAGGTTCCTGTATGCAGGTCGGAGTTAATACAACTGCCGGGGTTAATGCAATATTTATGAGGGATATCACGGGCTGGACGATACGCGGCGGAGGAGATTCGTCAGAAGTGTTTGACGCGGAAAATCTGTGGGCTGAGGACGTCTGAGGAAGATAAACGGAGGTTTGACTGTGTTTTCTGGAAGTTTGAAATTTCTTTGGGGAAATTTTTGTCAGATTCATGTGAAAAAACTTAAATTTTGTAATTTCCGAACTTTAAAAATGTCGGAAATCTTCTCAGAATTGTCCAATACATTAATAGATCTACGATTTATTAATTTGAAAATTATTTCAATAATTGTCTTACTCGTTATAATTCTGCTAACTTGACATTCTTTGCAACATCATTAATGAAAAATTGATTAATTTCATCTTTCACGTATTTTATTACGTATTTTATCACGTATTATCGTTGGTTTCCTCTTTCTGTCTCTCCTTGGCAGGGATTTTTTGTTGGATTTTCAATTTTCCCGCACATCGATGGCACGTCACAGTTGCGGTTTGGCCAGAATTGACCGTACGTCGTTTGAACGGTTCCAAGACCGCGAATGTGTGCCCCGGCCCCGAAATTTGTCGGCGTACGTCCGTCGTTTGACAACTTTATTTCTCTTCTGACAAGTAATTCCGGCGTTTCTGCGTTTGTTTCAATAGGGGGGCAAGCTAGTAACGAACGAGAAGAATTGATGGTCTGCTGTTTCGTTAAATCGTTCGTCCGTTTTGTTTTTTTTAGTATTTTTGTTTAGAACGAATCGACAATATCAATGTCACGTTTCCATTTCGTTTTACATCGTTTTGCTGTGCGATAAATTGTTAGTGGATTGTGGAAAACAGAGGAAATATAAAATGATACGCGAAAGTTTTACTCGTTGTTTATAGCTTGATCACACGTTTCATAAATGTTCTCCGCGTTAATTAAATATTATTATTTTTATGCTACATTCAATCGTCGGTATATGCAAGTTGCGTGAATAGCATAGAAGAGAGGATATAAAGGGTAAAGAAAAATCGAATTATAGGGATGCAGAAGGCAAGGCGTAGCACGATTGTCGTTTTTATGCCTAACTTAATACGGCTATCAAAGATAGTTTAGACTGGCTTGCAACGGTGAGAAAGGTGAGACCTCTATAAAGCGAGGGTTTATTTTCTGTGCAAATTGGCCAGTGTCCTGATCACGGAGCAATATTAAAATTTACCGATCGTTTCATTATACCACTATTTACTTATATCTGCTTTTTATCGTCCGCCATTAAACATTATACTACAGAATTTTTAATACAGGTATCCTCAACATAAATATCCATTCTTAGAAATGAATTATATCCATTCATGTTATATTTCCAGGTCTGAAATTTCTTCTATTAAAACCAAACGGAAAACAAAGAAACAAAATTTCCCATTTATAAGAGACATCAAATAAAAGCAACAAAAAATTCGACATTTATAGAATAGCTAAATTTTTCCACACATTGAATACACCGAACATCCTGTTTTCCATTTCTGCACTCGATTATGAACTTTGATCACCAAAAATATAAAATGCACAAAGTATTTGTTTTGCACGCGCATTTCTGCACAGCAGTCCCAGTGTTGTACCTTAATTCCATAAGCGAGAAATTGCCACTCATTAAACGATTCCCTTTCTCTCGTACAGCGTGTTACATCCACTTGCTCACGTACACATATTATGCGTACATACAATATTCCTCGCTGACTGAACGATTAAACGCGAAGACGTCCAGCAGGAACGCGCGTACACTTATAATTCACGGGTGAAACGTTTAATCTATCGCGGGTTGAACGGGCCCGTCAGCGACGATCATAATTCTCTTCCCGTTAATTGGAAACACTTCTACGGGGGCCGCAGGCTAATAATCCTCGCGCTGAATCTTTTTCCCGGATTATCCTGGCTGCAGGCGAACGGTGCCCCGTTGGAAATTGCCTCCTTTAGTGGCGCAATAATTCCCGGTGAAATTTATGGCGGCATCGACACCCTCGGACGGCGAGCGGACTCGATTACCATAAGTCGTGTAAAATCGAAGATTTACCGTATAACCGTGAATGTGTCCCGCCACTCCACCGCTACTTTTAAACTCGTTGCTTCACGCCAGTTCCATTGACAGACCGCTCGATAGAAGAGCTTCGACGACCGTTTTTCTATGGCCCCGCTGTCGGGCGTGTCTTCTTTATGGTCTAATTTCGATAGCGCCGCAGACGCCGGATCTTTTATTGTATTTGATTTGGACGATACTTTGTAGATTGGATGGAAATCGATTTGTCAATGGATCGCAATTTGGTTTATGGGTGTCGGGATTAACGTTTCGTGGGAATTAATGGTTTCGACCGAATTCGCTATTTATTTTATTGGTTTCCATATTAGTCTTTCTGTTTTGCGATTTTTATTAGGGGCGTGATTAATGCCGAGGAATAATGAAATTAAATTAAATAATTTAAACGAAAAATATATCTATATAAGTATACATATAATTAAAGGAAGCAGTTGAGGAACAATTATTTTGTTTCGACAGTCGATCGATGAATTATTTTCATCAATCGTTTAATCATACTATTCCTTTCCCGTGGATTTATTAAAGCTTATGGAGTCTCGTTCAAACTGTTCAGCGGGAATTCAATCACACAGCAAAGCCGCGCACACATCTGCTATATTAAATATTGTATATAGAATAATACATATAAAAAAAAAAATGGATTTTTCTGCAATCTGAACAGCGAATGAAAAATGGAACTTCGACATTCAACATAATTTTCCCGCAGCGTTTGCACCCGACACATAATTAAATTTCCTCCATCTCCTCCTCGTTTCCCTTTTCTTCGCCATTCTTTATATTTTCTTTTACTCGTTTAGCGTTGCCGGGCATTCAACGTTGAGAACGTCGAGTCGCACTTGCGTTTCGCTGGGTTTCGCGACCGCGCATGGCAAAACGCCGTGTACATTGTTTCAGCGATAAATCACGGTAATTTCGTTCCGTGTTATTAAATGAAATTAAATCACCGTTTAAACAGCCGCGGCGCGCGGCGATAAATTAACGAAATTGAGCAACTGCGTCGTGACGGGAATTAGTATGGAATTATGGGGCAAAACAGCAGCCGTTTCGTATGGGCGGGGAAGGGAAAAGAGTATTCTCGATTTAGTATTCAGCTGGAAACGCGACGGTGCTGATCATGGAAATAGGAAAAGATGATCTTAAACGCCGCTTCCATTTGTCCCCTACTATTAATTATTATTCCTATTTCTCAATGACCTCAAACGAAAAAGTATACCACACCAATTCAACGCTGGCATTAATAACTCGCCAAAACAAATTCACTTCGCGCGTATTTCAACATTTCCATTTTCACAATGAACTAAATTTTAATGAGAAAAAGTTTCCAACGAGCACCCTTCCCATTTGACAAAAACCAATTTTCAACTGAATCCTATCGCGTAATTCGACTCTCACAATTTTAACACTATCTCCGAATACTGTTAACCTTACTAAAAGGAAAAAAAGAAAGCAAATTTCTCTCTGCAATTTCCCCCTGCAGGAAGAGTAGCCGCATCATAAAACTTCTCGATTGCATTTTCCCATCCGCGGGTTCGATGCAACGTCGGACGCGAACTGTTCGCAAAAAGATCACGATTTCCCCGGGAGTTCCGTCGATTTCCGCTCACGGGAATCTGGGAAACGTCGAAGTTGGGCCAACCACGGCGCAACGTTATTAAATTGTCGAAAGTTAGCGGGCACCATTGCCGCGACGGTGACGTTTAAATGGTTTCAGTGTCGAGCATCGAGAAAAGCAGATACACCGTGAAGAATATATCGTAAATTATATTCCAATGATATGTCCCAGCGACTCCATCGTACAACGATAACCGCTGAAAGCCCACAACACCAACTCGCTCCAAAGATCCACCAAAATTCCCATAATTGAAATTCACCAATCCCCAACCCACCACCCGTTAAAACCACATTAAATCTGAAACCGCGAACCAGCGGATCGCCAACCGCAAAAACGCAACTACCCCTACCATCTCTTCCCCCTCCACCCCCCCTCTCTCTCTCTCTTTCTCTCTCCGCAGCCACGAAAATACATACGAAACCGACTAATTTGCCTATTTTTTCGCGCACAGAAAAATGTACACGGATCTCCGCGGTATCGAGCAACGGCACATGGCCGGAGGGGGTTGGAGCGTTCGTAGCCGGTCATGTTTAATAAATACACGGTCGGTGCACGTCGGTGCATAGTTTACACAGCAGAGCAGTTCTACGCGCCGTTGGACGGTTCCTGGATTATCCAAAATGTCGATACAAAGCTGGCCGCGCGCGCGCCATTCCAATTTATACGTTTTGCCAGCTTCCGGCCTCCAACCAACCCTCCATCCCTCTTTCTCACTCTCTCTCTCTCTCTCTCTCTGACTCGCTCCATCAGGTTTTGCCGATCGCTGGCAACGATCTAAAGAGGCGTACTCCTAATGGAGCGAGAGTCTGGCATTTAACCCTTCGAATTTCGGATATTCGTAACGCCGTTGTGAATTTGTTGCGTGTAACACGGCGTGCATTAAACACGGGACCGTGCGTGCTATGTAGGTAACGTAACTGCGCATGCATTGTATGCGTGCATGAAGGCAGTAGGTGCGTAGCGGTGAACGATGATCGGTTGCCACGGCACTTCCGGTGGAAACGGACGGCTCGGCTCATTCGATTGATCTGCCGTGAATAATCGGTCGTTGTTGCAGCGCTCGGTATTATTGATCGTTGTTTCGTTTCACTTTGATCGCGCATCGACGGACGCTCGAGGGATGCGAGCGGTTTCCGCTCTCTGACGGAGCGGATTTCGCGACTGGAATCATTGTTCTTTACGCGGGCACGGTCGTCGAGGACGGTTCGTTTTGCGGGTAATCGTCGGGCAACGTACGGGCAACAGTGGTTCTACCACGCGATCTGTTCTTTCGATTTTCTGTCGCTTCTTTTTATTATCGCGCCGATTTTTCTAGATTTTTTACATGCGAAGGATTTAACACGCACGGTTTGGTCTTAGGGGGTGAAAGTTACCCCGAAAGGCCAGTGGATGATGGTAGTTAGAATATGTAAGTATCGAATCATACGAAATTGATTCGTGTCTAAACTTTTGTCACCGAAGAGCGTGTTACGCATTTTAAGTAGTATAGGTCAACGATGTATGGTCGGGCATACAGATATTTCCTAAGTAGTACGAGTCAACGGCTGGAGCACACATATCTTGAAACAGTACAGATCGACGATACCATAGATATTTATTTCGACATTTTTAACAGTACTGCGAATCAATATCGTCGCAGACGTACTTGAGTAACATAATAAATGGATATGTAATTCGAATGACATTCGCTCGGCCAGTGTTCAGCGAAGTTAACAAACCATCGATTACAATTTCGTTCCAACAGGTGGGGGTTCCCATAAATGTCACATTCCGCTATATAAAACTTCCCAAGGAACTAAGTTCCTTACTCTTTGCAGCCGAGTCTTGGTCAACACCGTCGGCTCGGCGCGAAGAAGAAACAGAAGAAAAAGACCGATCCCTACGTACGTTCAATCGAACGAAGTGTCCACGCCGAGTAAAACAGCGCAAATCAAAATTTGTTCCGCGATTAAACGCGTGCACGGTGCGGCACCCGATACGAGGACAGTGTTAACAATTTGCCAGATCGCAGGCTACGGCAGGCGGCCTGAAACTTTCATCCTATCGTCGACCGGGCGACGTCACCACGCGTTTCACCGTGTGCATTATTATCGTTTCGCGGCAGAACGCGGGCCGATATCCGTGGCTATTTATGCGTATTCGTTATCGAAGCACGAAATAAACTGTAATGCTATTACGCGACTGGAGGGATGCGTTTAGGCGGGGGGGAGCGTAAAACGCGGCGCGGGACGCGTATTTACAATGAAGCGGGGGCCGCACTTTAACTCCCGTTTTATTAACGCCCGTGTCACCGCCGCGTGCACGCGCGAATTATTGAAACGAAATGGAATTTCGTCGGGCCCACGTCAATAACGTTTTCGAACGTGTGCCTTTGCCGGACGCCGCCCTTTAATTGCGCCATTAATCGAGCCACGTTCGAGCCCTCCGTGTAATGCAAACGATACCACCGGTCGCTCTGTTGCTCTTATCGCTTTTCGTTGGAATCTTTGACGTCCCTTCGCGTGGACCGAGCTGTTTTCCTGCGAGAGTACTTTCGGTCGTGTGGGAAATTTGCGTCGGACGATTGACTGATTGGTAATCGAGGTGCCAATTAGCCGATAGATTTTACTGTGAAGGTAATGAAGAACTGAATTATTGTTCCGGTGGCAGTGTCGTTGATATAAAATAGAGGAGATATTATTGAGGTAAATCACGAATTGTGTATGTATACAGATAACAATTGTTAGAATATTCGAGGTACAGGAACGGCCGAGGCGGGCCATGTGCATTTCGTAGATGCATGCTGTCCTTGTCTAGCGTAGCTGGTCCTTGGGAAAAACCCTAAAATGGTTAAAGAGGGCCATGGTGACGTAGGCGTCCTCACGACCGACGCTTTTGCCAAAGGAAGGCATTCTTGTATAGACTACGGTCGAGAGAGCACAGTTTTAATAAACGGACTACTTTGTTAATATATATACGCCTACGCAATTATTCTAATATCTAATCGAGACTTCGATTCGAGTATTAGGCCATTCTTACACAATATTTTCTAAACTGTAAGAATGGCCTAATACTCGAATCGAAGTCTCGATTAGATATTAGAATAATTGCGTAGGCGTATATATATTAACAAAGTATTCCGTTTATTAAAACTGTGCTCTCTCGACCGTAGTCTATACAAGAATGCCTTCCTTTGGCAAAAGCGTCGGTCGTGAGGACGCCTACGTCACCATGGCCCTCTTTAACCATTTTAGGGTTTTTACCAAGGACCAGCTACGCTAGACAAGGACAGCATGCATCTACGAAATGCACATGGCCCGCCTCGGCCGTTCCTGTACCTCGAATATTCTAACAAAACTGTAAAAATTCGTTGTGGTAGAACCAAAAAACTCCGAAGGTGGTTTGGCAATTTCAGGCTGTGGCGCACGCGTTCTATATGTACACGAGGCAGCGTCAAAAGTCCGTGTATAATTTGTTAAAGTGCCCCCCCCCCCGGGGGGGGGGGGGATTCGGTCGTCTCTCACGAGATACCTGTAGTGGCTCAACGCGACACCGCGATACGTGAAATCACGGCGTGCATCTACACCTGCCTGGCTGAGCAAGACTAATATTCCTGGGGCTTATTGTTTAGATCTGCCCACGACGTTCCGCCAGTACCGTATCCATTTCACGCGCTACGGAGCGGTAAAATCTCGGTCCACCGTTGGAACTCGACCCTTTAACGAACCGTTACGTGGAAATACGACGACGCCTGGTCACCGGGCTGTCTTCCTAACGTGAGTATTCTCCTCTCGCTACTCTTCTTACCCCCTTTCGCCGTTCAATCGCGTCTACTGTGTGCACGTGTATATGTGTACACGTTTTCGTTTCGTTCGTTACCGCATCACGCTCGTTGGACTTGTACATGGAGGACGTAATTGGAAGTTCGTTTGCTGATATCGCGGGCACTGGCTCGTTTCAATTGCACGCTTCATTCCCTCGTCGCTTCTGAGGACTATTTGGTTCAGATTGAACAACGCGTTGCGTCTTATTCCTCGTGTTGTTTTCCCTTGCGCGACGCGTACATTTATCTTGACACTATTACTTCGTTGGAAATTTCGATTAGCTTCATATATCCTGTAGTCCGTTCCATTATATTGCTTGGAAATGATTAAAAATTAGTATACATTATTAGAAGCACATAGTGACTCCATGCAAGAATAAACAGAAATTGAACAAAACATTGTAATGGTAGAGGGTTGATTTTCTTCATTTCGCCATTAATTCTTATCGCGTTCCATGTCAAACGAAAACAATAGGACCGCCGAAACAAAATATTCAAACAACATCGCTTTTCGCCTCATCCTGTATACCTACAGCATAGCACAATGAATTAGCGGCAACGTTAGAAATCGCAAACGCTCGAAACGTGGCACATCACGCGAACGAAAACCACGACACCCGTTTCGGTTTCAGGATGTGTTCGCGCTCCACCCGCGGCACGGGGAGCTTTGCAGAAATCGCCCGCAGATAGCAGACGATGAAGATTCATGCGAGATTACGCGATACGCGAATTGTTAAGTCCCTTAAGCCGGGCTTTCCGGGGGAAACTGGCGGCCCGGGAAATCTATACGCGTTTATGTACGATTATGTGCGGCCATCGTTTTCGGTTTACGTGCGCGAAAAAAAACAAAAACATCCACATACCACCGGGGTCCCGTGATAACGCGTATTTTCTCCAACAGGGCAGTGCGTGAATTGCAAATTTGTTTAAAATATCGTCATCGAAAACGCGAACCGTACCGGCGGCGGTTCGTTGTTCGCGAATGAAAAATGGTTCGACGAGTACGCGCGATTACTGAAAATGTTCGCTGAAGGGAAATTGAATGGTTTCTTTTTTCCTTTGGTATTTGGGGGGGGGGGGCGGTTTCTTTTTTTTGGTTTCCTCTTTTAATGATGCGCGCAATTTTATTTCCATTGAAAATAGAGAACAACGGCTCGTTGATTGTGGCACGCGCGCGTCTGTGTGAAACAGTCTCATAGTTTATTGTCAGTGCATTTTATTCGACTTTTATATTGTTCCGGTTTTTGCGCTGTTTTATACGGCAACTGTTACAGAGTATTCATACCGTTTCGTTGTTACAGAGTAATACGAAATTCGGGCCTCGTTTTTTCCTTCTTTTGGCGCGGCTCGTGTAATTGCTTTTGAAGGTTCGTTTGAACAGGCTTCATGCGGAGTTCCTTTTTTTTTTCATGTTATTTCTTTTCTGCTGATTTTTAACTGGCCGCGTAGCGCGAATCGGGATAGATAATTACGGTTACAAAGCAGAGGATCCTTGTTCATTTAAAATACCGTAATGCTGTTTAAAATTTCACTGATACAAAGTAATGAGGGTAGCGAAACTCGCTTGGATTTCTCTTGCACGTTAAATCCGTATTAAATTTTACGGAACCATTGCTAAATATCTGGCAAAATTCTCTTGCTTCATCAGTACGAAGCCATTTTATGTAATGAAAATTTCAGGTTATTCATCCTCCCGTACGGTACAATGAAGCGCAGATTTTTAATTAACGTGCGCTACAATTCATCCGCTTTTAATTCACGTTTCAATTATAAAGGATATCCTTCTTGTTTCCGATTTACCGATATTCGAATTTCTGTTCCGTTTCGTTCATAATAATTAAATTCGGTGCGTGCAATCAGTAGAATTATTCATCAAAGGATTTAATAGCTTGAAACGTGAGAATTTAATGCTTGGAAAAATTTAAACCTTAGCACAAATAACTGAATTTGAATAGAACAATTCTGATAACTTAATACGTTACGATACAATAAAATGGTAGTCACATAAATGGTAGTTTTGTGATTAAATTTAAGTCCGAAATAGATAGAAACCGCGTGGCAAGAAAATATCGAGGCCTTCGATCTGCAGAATTATCTGATTACGTTTTACATTCAATCGTACATTTCTGTAATTTATCGTATGGTATATTTACAGTGTTCGCATAAGGGAGATGATGTGATAGTGTTTGTTGAAACGAGTTGTACATCGCACGGTGTGTTTCGAGCTTTTAATGAATAGGTCGATTGAGACACCGGGGGAATTGTATCGATGGTATGTTGCCTGGGAATCGTACTAAAAAAAAACAAAAAGAAAGCTCGAATCCTGGAAACGAGCCCACAGCCGAACGATAACCGGTGAACCTGTTTTATATTTTTTCAAGTATCTCGCTTAATATGGGTGCCTTTGAGGTGTCCGTGCGCGAAACGTGGCACACGTTAATGTGACACCTGACGGTTTCTGTTTGAGCTGCTTTGAGCGAGACGATATCCAAAGTGCGAAACCTTTGAAGCCTGTGTTTTTTAATGAAGACGTTGACGCTTTTTCGAAAGATATTACAGGTTTCGTTTAATTGTCACGAACTTTTTGGACAGCGGAGACACTAAATTTTATAAATTGTTTCTGTGCAAATGTTTCTACATTATTTAGACTGCAAACAGACAAATGGATCTAAACGAATTGCAAATAATTTCTGACACAGTTCTACTCGTTTAATTCTTAAAAAGAAAGTCATTATCCGAATTTTTAAAATTCTTAAGACAGAATTTCACTAAAGTAACGAATATTCAACGTGCCACATTTATTACTTCCCATTATGTCCTTTCTCCTCCAAAGTGCCATCATCCAAAAAGTGTACGACCCTTTATCGGATAAATGACCAATCATTAGCAGCGATTCCCGTGCAAAGATAACCGGCAGAGCGAATGGACGATATTAGCTCGTTATCAGCGCAATTTATAAAGCGAAACTTGGAATTATAGATCGTACACGATACGACCGACCAAACGGGAGCAACCGGTCGTCTTAATAGGCCACTATCGAATCGTTGCCTCGATTATTCTTTGCCACGTTCAATTACCAGCGATTTGCATTAATTGACCCCAAGCTGTCCCCATGTTCCACGCGATTTAAGCGGCACCGTGCCATAATTAATTTCGAATCTGTTTGGCGAAAGAAAAAGGAAAGAATTCTTCTAAACCAAACGGAAAACTTTTTATTTATCATTCCCTCAATGGCCTCGTTTATTTGTAATCTAGTACGCTAATGCCAATAAAGAAATGCCATTGCACAGAAGAACAGTCACGGCGTATTCTCCGTGTATTTTCACCCAAACCCGGGCACAGTATAAATTTCGGCAATCTGTCCGCGGTTGAAAAATAGATGAAAAATAGAAAATTCCTCGACAGAGTGATCGTTGTGTTCGCTACCAACGTTCCCATACGCGCCTGTCGATACGTCCAGCGCTAATTACGACAGGTACCCAGGACCCTCGGTGGTGTCTCGAGTGTTTAGGTGCACAGCTAGATAACTGGAGTGTAATTTCACACTCGTTGAGGAGCAGGCAATGAGACAGGAGAGAGAGGGAGAGGGAGAGAGTGAGAGATAAAGAGAAGCAGCGTTGCAGGGGAAAGAAGTGTAGAGAGAACGTGCGGTTGAAATCGAGTGCTTTCACCGAGCCGAGCTCGACCGATTGGTAAAAGAGTTTCTGCGGTCGTCTTTAAATCGCCACCGTGGCGGGAGCAAGTTTCCAGCGAAGTTGCATGGAAGTTAGGAACAAGTCCTGACAGTTTCCGATGGCTTGTTAACCGATATTGTGCGGCCAGTCACGCTGGCTGCGCCGGGGCTTTCACGAATCGAAATCGAAAACCGTTCCCCCCTTTAAGAACTTCTCGTCGAATTGAACGAACGGTACTGAATCTCGATATGATCTACGCTTTACTTCCGTCGAACGGTTTGGCGCGACGGCCGCACAATGTGCACACCAGTACAAAACAGAGACAGCCGACGAACATTTGCTTCATCCTTTTTATCCTTCAAGTACATTGATTAAATTGACTATATTGATTATATTCGATGCGCAGACTTGAAATCGAGAAAACTAGGAAGAAATAATATATGTATGTCTACAGAGAGAGATAAATATTTCTTTCGTCTTGTCGCAAGTATGCTATTAGTTTCTACGAATTCTCTAACCCCTTCGCCGAATCACCCTGCACACATAAATCATCCACGAAAGAAGGAACTTCATCAGTCGCCACGCGCTGTATCTTCATTCCTCACAGTTAGACACGCATGAAACTGAACCGTAATCAATAATCCCGAGCCTCGCTATGATTCCATTTTTCCCCAGAAGCTTTTTCCCTATTTCGCGCTCTCGTTTCACGCGCGCGTACACCGTATAATCCAAGTGCGCTCTGCCACCCCGCGACGCATCTCCCCCGTTAAATGTTAACGAATGATCCAGTACGATCGGGCCGGGTGGACAATTTGGAACGATTTACGGCAGCATGTCCGGCGAGATCCTCGAAAAGGAGGAGGAACGGTATCGGGCGGCATTAACGCGCGAAGTGGCGTAATACCTGTTATAAATTTTGATCGGGTGATAAGCAGCGACCGGTGCCACTGTTTAAAACACGCGCGGCATCGCGGAAGCTAATTAAGATAAGGCGGAATATTATTAAGATTTAAGTTACATTCGGAATTTCGTTCCGCCCGTGGCCATGGATACGCCCCCCGGGTGTTCAGGTTTTACCAGTGCGGTTATCCGAAATTATCCATGTAACCCCTCGCGGCCTGGGGGCGCGTTCTGTGTTTCGTGTGCATTTAATGCACACGGAACAGATGCCTGCACATACCTGCGGGCCAACGTCTGCGGTTCTGTGTTGTTGCAACTACAGGGCGGTTCAAAAGTTGTCATGAACGTGACGCCTGTAGCTCGCGCGGAGTTAGTTGCTTCCTTCAAGAATAACTTGGAGGTGCGCCTACCACCGTCAGGTGGTAGCAGTGCTTTGGTAAATTTTTATTTACCGTCTTGCAATTTCTGGGGGAACAGTGGCAATCTTTTTTCGCGCTACGGACAGCTATTATCGTTATCAATTAACAGTACGGGGACGAACAATTTCTCCTGGCCCGATGGCGAATGAAACGAAGAAAGGAAATATCTTGTTGTCCGGTGTGAATTTACTGGAAATTTGAGTCAACGTTTTTCCACAACATTATATTATTATTATTGACCGATCGTTCAATCAATAATTTGATTGTTCGTGTTGCGAACGATTTGTAGATTATTGTAAGTGCATAAGTTATTGTGCATTGGTTTTTGCAGTTGTCAGTATAATGAGAAATTATCCATGGTACTATTTATATACGAATATCTATGTACGTATATCCGAAAGGGGAAGGAACACATCGTGCATCGAAAGATGCGGTACGATAAGAATATCTACATTTACGACTATTGAAATATGGATGTTGCTGTACTTTGCGGTTCTATGCGCGTACGTACGAGATTAATCTGTATATAAGTAACGGTGTTAATATAATACGGTAAACCGGACACAGAGCCCCCTTAATTATTAGCCCGATCGAAGATTAGCTATTGCTGGATGTAGATATTTGTCGACTCGCAGAACGTAGGTACTGTGTCTTGACTGTTTCCATTTGCGTTACTGATTTTAAAACGTAGATATCCGCCTTCGAGTTATGAAGATTACCTCTGCCTTCGTCAGTATATTTATTAACGCGAACGATCAAAGTATATTCAATCCATTATCTACAAAATTATACCAGAGTACAGTTTACGAAGGATTAAGTACTCACAAATTACGATTTATATTAAACGCAATAACTAATTGTTTGTTAGTAACCAAAGTCTACTACTAGATCTCGCAAAATACAGAATACGTTTCTTATATTCGTCACATATTAAGCAAAAATTTACACCTCCATTAAATCTATGTAGCAAGTATTCGAAAACATTTCTCAGAGCAGGATGGCACCACAAGAGATACACCTACTGTAGGAGTCACGAGAAGATCTCCTGAAAGTTTGCCGATAAATTCGTTAACAAATTTCAAGGAGTATAATTAGAGACGGCTCGTCTGGCGTATCATTAAACCAAGATATCTCTCGTTAAGCACGTCCACGGTGAAATTGAAGCTTCCATCTGGGGCTGGAGGCTCGCACGGCGTCCAACTTTCGCGTAAAGTTAAAGCCGTGCCCGAGGCGCAAAAGCATCTTCGAGGCAGGCGTGACTGAGCCTGCGATTCGAGATAAACTCGATCTTCGCCGTATGCCTCGTGTTTAGCGCTTACGTTCTTCTCGATCGACCTTACATGCCGATAATTCTTTTCGTTTCTATAGAGCTCGCCAGTGGTGTATCGTTCGAGTGAGGTCATTGTCGCAGGGACGATGAAGTTTTAACTGGACGTGTCAATTTCATTTTTGTCGTCCTTTATATAATTGAATTTAACTGAAGATTGCAAATATAATATATCCTCTGTAGAATGGCGCGTTGTTTTGATTAAAAGTAGTTACTATAGTGAGAGAAAAATTGGCAGGCTTAGGTGAGTTGGAAATTATGCGAATATGATATAATACTGTTAGATGTGATTAATTAGGTTGATGGCAGAATTTTAATGGAATATTAAAATGTCGCTGAAGTATGGAAAAGAAATAAGTGAATTATGTCAGAAGGATTTAGGTAACAAGTTTGCAGCCTGGGGTAATAACTTTATTCCTTTAAGTGCTTTTCCACGTTCAGGATTTTCGCTTTCAATTAAAATGGCTCTTGGAATTATTTTTATGCTATAAAAAGTTAGGCCTGATAAGATTAAACGGGCACCTCGATCCCTTACGCGGGGCGGCGTAGTCATTTGAATTAAACAGACGTCGAGTTCAAGGCATTCAATTTAAAATATGAAATTATTACGACGATGAAGTGTAAGTGTTGTACGTCCTAAATAAATGCAACGGTGCAACGAATGTATTCTTCTTTCACATCGAAGCAGATTCCTCCTCGATACTGAATATCCGCGGCGATCAATCGTACAGAAACTCTAATCAACAAATGAATATCTTTGATCAACGTACTCTCGAAAATCCATGCTAAGTTCAACGGCCGTTCAGGCCTCGTCTTATTGGCGAATATCCCTTGATTAACGTGCTCGACCAGCATGTTGCAAGTTGCAACTGCAGGAAACTTGCCGGCCGAAGTTTCACCGTTTCGGCACGGCACGGCATAGAGTTTCCATGTAAGCTACTTAATCGTGTCTGACTGTAAATCGTCGCTGGTTTGCAACGTAACCGATATTTCGTAGATAGTCGCCGAGCCCGGGCCCTGGAAATGTATTTCGTAGCGAGCAGCATTGTTGCGTTTCTCGGCCAGGATGCCTCGTAAATTACCCGATTTCTCTGAGACGTTGCTGATAACTGCTCCGCGTCTGGACATTTCGAACGAAACCGTCTAGCGATCGTTTCGAACGATCCTCGAATTAGTTTCCGATTAATTGGAAATTACGAAGATTCTTTTTGCGAATAATTAATTAAAGATTTTTTTCTAAGCGTAGTAATTCGAATAGTAATAAAAAGTTTGAAGAAACTTTCCACTAAGAGGATTGTCTTCCCTCCCAATACTGGTTGATTGATTGATCTATCTCCTGCGTAAGAGTTAGAGAAGATTGGATACATGCACAATAACAGTGATCTAGCGAAAGAAAGAAAGAATGGAACAAGGATAATACAATAATCAAGACATTGAAGTAATATATCATCTTTGTTTCTTCAACCACTTCATCATCCCCCGTTTGTCTCCGAATGATTTCCTCTTCACACTGTACTCCTCCACTCTCTCCGTCTGTTCTCTAAAATTGCGCAATCATCATAGAGTATCCCGACGTATACACTCATTGTATCATCGCGGCACGATTCGATATCGTGAGTCGAAACAAACCGAGAACCCTTCTTTCTCGACTCCCGCACACTAAATAACTCGACGAAATCACGTTGGAATCGGGCGTGGAGGCTTTTCACCGAGGTCTACGGCGCATCCTCTTACGTTGCAGCTGCTGCAAACGATAGAATCTTACCCTCGCCCCGTGAATACGTACGTCGCTTATCTGTATATGATTACACGGTTCCGTAGTTTGAAACTCCTTCTTCCCAGCCTTCTTCGTCGAGTTTCTGCCAGTTCGGGTCTCTCGTTCCCATCTTTTGTCTTTCTCCAACATCGAACCGTGGATCCACCACCTTCGTCCTTCGTCGTACGTACACGCGCGTACGTGCTTTCATCCGGTTAGTCGGTGAATCGCGTGAACTTTAATGAAGCACGTAGGTGGATAAGGGGAGTCGAAAAATACACGGGGTTGCGTTTGATCGTCCGATTAGATAATCCGCGAAGCAACTCGCGAAGCGTCGTGTTGTTATTAGTCTGTTTAGTCTTCGTGGTAAACGCGCAGGAAACGTTTGATCATTTTTCTCTCCCGTGCTTGATGAAACCGATGAAAAATGAGATTCTATTAATCCAATCTCTACATTTAAGCATACAGAATATCAAATAAAAAATGAAACGTTTTCGCAGATACACCGCCTCCATATTAGTAAGTTTAAATACAAGAATAACAGTGATAATTACACAATTTCGATTGAAACACTCGTTTCCATGAAACTCTGAATATCTCACCAGGTGCTACCTCAAGTGTTCCAATATTTTTCAAATAAAACGCCAAAGGGACAGTGCTAAATTCTGCTAAATTCTGAAGGGACGAGTTTCGTAAAATATTTGAAATATCCTTCCCCGCCATTTGTTTGGTCGAATTAACCAAATTGTCCGAAATGATATATCTGAAATCACGAGCTGTTCGGACGCGGATTGCCATCGTGACTTCCGTTTCGCCTTATTCCTATCGATCCCGGGGCTGTTTGAAATTCCGTGTACCCAAGCTCTCTCTCTGTTTGAATTTCTCTCCATTAAAATTTCTCCGCCTGTTTCCCGCGCCCACCAGCGAACGCGTTCTGCTTTGTGTTCATCGGCTTGTCCGCGAATCGAACGGCCTTTGAGGCAAGGAGTGCAACGCGAGCAGAAACGTGCATTCACCGTGCGACGTTAATGCGTTCGCCGGACGCGACTTCTCTACGGTGACAGGCGAACTTTTTCGATTATTCCCGCGTGTATCGGTTTTTCGCGTCGTATTCAGAGTCTTATTGCCACGGAGCATTTCCATTCGCGATCTTCTGCCGCGCGCTTCGCGACGCGGGGTCGAAGACGTAATGAGGTTTGTTCAAGAGTAATATCACCGACGAGATACATGAATTATCGCAAGAATTACGGACTTCCGTGGCCAATCGTGACTTAGAACTTCGACGCTGGTTTTAGCCATACCTATTGGACTTTTACCTGAACCCACGACTCTTAGGGTCGTTCCTATACTGGACTTCTACGATGGTACTGCATCGTATATTCTCAGTCGTTTACGGGGATTTTGTATTATTCGGGAAGGATTAAATAATCTAAGCAAGTTGAACTTATTTAAGACCGAATTATGAATTGATATTCAGTTCGTGCTATTGTATTTTATCAGGTAATTGTTATATGATAATGCTGCATATTTTCCACCCCTAAATCTATTAATGTGTAAACGAATTCGATTACGGTTCGTTTCTCCTACAACCTGGGAAATTCCAACGGGGAAAAAGATACTTATCAGCATTGAACTGTCGTTGGAACAGCGGAAACGATATTACATGGGGAACTTTTTCAATTATTCCCGTGAAAATAGACCGGATCAAAGTTGCCAGCAGGCCAGGTCGGATTAATAATTCTGGAATTAATTAAAATTCGGCCGGAACGCGGCGCGAAATAAGGGGCAGCCAGGCGAGAGTATCAGACGAACCGAATCGATATCAACCCGGGACAGGTATAATTGTGAATTAATCGAATCAGCCGTAAAACGCGATCCATCAAATTCGTCGAGCATCATTTTGATATATCGCGGACGAAAATGCCGCCATCCCAGACTCCACCCCCCACGCCCCGGCCCGTTTGCTTTTGCCTTGCGTTCGATTCTCGGCCCGTTTCATCGCTCTTTTGTCCAAACAAATGCATCGATTGTAAATAATCGCGGGCTGAAAACGCGACCGGGAATTATATGAAAAATTATGGACAGTGTCTTGAATATTCATCGACGCTGAACGGCTCGATCCGCACGAGAAATTTCGCGACCGTCTCCCTTTTATTATGCGGAAAAATAGGTACGATCGCGGACGCGTCGGTGACGCGGAAAGTTGAATACAATTATTACGGCGAAACTCATTCCGTTCGATGCAACAGCGATGGCTGCGATTTTTCTTCCTTTTTTTTGTTTGCGGTTTTATAAATATAAACTCTTGTTATATTTTGAACGTAGCTCGAATTGGTGGGCAAATTTTCACAAGTTTCTGACGATATGAAAATGATACTTTTATACATTCTTTTTTGGAAGAAGACATTGCCTTTATCCACCTGATTTTTCTTATTGCGATACAATTGCGGGAACGAATATAATACGTGGAATAGCCAATATTTATTGCTAGTTTTCTACAGGAAAGTGGATCTGAGTGAAACGTTTTACTGGCGAGAATATATATATATATATACGGTTTCCAACGGTTTACGTGATACTGGAGCAGGCACACGAGTGTTCTTTCACGATCTCATCCGACAGATTAAGCAAATACGAGCACCTGGCTGACAGGGTTTCAGGATAACTAAGTGTCCGGTCGCTTCGTTAAAAACTCCAGGGCAACGTGGCTAAGTGAATTAGGAAGGTGCGCGGCCAGACGTCCTTTCAGCGCAGTCATTTACCTTCTCCAATTTTCCCTTTTCCTCGTATGCTCCGTGGTTGTTGTCAGATTAAAAAAAAATCGCGAAAATTGTAACATAAAACTTGGTTTAATAGTTACGCGGATATTTATAATGGACGAGTGCAATAAACATTAAAATCGTTTGTTTCAAAGGGTTGACTGCTATAACTGCTTGAATAATGTTCGAAAGGAAACATTCATTGTTTCCTTCAAGCGAGAATAATTCTTTCAATTATTGTGTCGTTGTAAGCATGAACCAAAACGAAAATCATGAAACGCGTCTCAGTGTATTCATTATTTTTTCCGGCGACGATTCTACTTTTCATTCAATTCAATCCTCGGTTCGATTCGATGCTGCTTCGCGAATCGTTACGCTCCACGTTATTTAGACGTGGTCAACGCCATCCCCGTAAGCAACACCTTGCCATAAAAGGTTTGTGAAGCTCACGCGCAACGCAAACTCGTTTCGATCGTGTACCAGCGGTAAACAGTTTCGACACGGCTTATTAGGCCTGCCCCGAATAATTGAGCACCGTGTTAATTAACTAGACTTCTCACCCCTTGGAATTAAACACCATAAAAGGGGGGAGGGTGACGCGACGAGCTGCGCCGAGTCCGTCCCGAAAACCATTGAACGAACGAATTTGAGATTGAAACAGAAAGATCGCCCTCCGTTAGCTATATTAATGATACCACTAATATCGCCGTAATTTAAACGAATTTCGTTACTTGTCCTACGACGCATACGCGGGTGCATAAGTACCGTGCTGTCTTCAAAAAGAATCTCCTCATATCGCGTTACTAAATTCATCGCCTCTTTCCCAATTGTTTCATCAAATGACAATACAAATATGCTCGCGCATTAAAGAACGTTGTTCCCAATCGCATCCCTTCGTCATTAACCCAAAGAACTAACACCAAAGTACTAAAGGGTCGCCACTCAAACAAATCAGTACCGAGATTTCCACCGAGGTTCGAACAACCGCCTCGTTCCGAAGCGGGGTGGGCGAAACCAGTAAGCGGAAACACGGGGGTGGAATGGGAGCGTAAGGGGGTGGGTCGGATCGGAACGAGCGAAAAGAAGTTCGAATCTTGCTGTCGGGGCGCGGAGTTTGACTTGCAGAGTGCTAATATTAAAGTTCCGCGTCGTGACGGGTCTCTCTGCGACGGGCAAGGCCGTCTCGCATCGCGTCCGCGAAGATAGAAAAGAGCTGGGCGCACGTACTCTTCGTGCGTCGTCCTACCGCCGCCCCCTCCGGCCCCGATTAGATTAGAATTTGTTAGGGGGGTGTCGGCCGGTAACTTCGTCAGAGGAACGCTGTCAGTTTTGTTTCATCGCTGCCGGGCAAGGCGGCTTTTCGGGCGAAAGTTTCTCACGCGAAATTCCGCTCCGAGACGCCGCGCCGCGCGCCGGCGAGAACTTTCCGGCTGAATACCGACTTACGAGGGACGACACCGCCACGGGGATGAGTCTGAATTAGCCGTGGCATCGGCCTTGACACCGCCTCTGAGGCTACCTACCCTTCGCTTCGTTCCGAATTTTATTTCGCGTCGCATTTTTCCCCCCCTTCTTTTATCCGGCTGCCAAGCGACGATATGGTTTTTCGGAAGAGAGGCGATTCCGTTTCGGGCTGTGCTGCGTTGGAGAAATCGGTGGAATATTTGATTGTTATTGTTATTATTTGCTAACGTATCTGCTGGATGTTACACTTTGTTTACAAAATACGAAGAAAGAATGCGAACGAAAGAACAGAGGCAGGAAATAAATACAATAGAGGCAGTAATTGTATGGAATGTATTATTGACGTGAACAGAAGAACAATTACGGGTGAGGAAACAATTCGTGAGAAGAACAATATTAAGATCTTTGTAGGCGGAGTATTGTCTTACGTGCTGCACTATTCAATTCCGCGCCCGGGGAATTGAATTGATAGAACACCTTGCAGCCGCTTAGAGTTGACAACAAGGGTGGGAAGAAATTTTCTGCAGACTCGAATTTGAGGAGGCTGTTAACACTTGGCTGGTTCTTCCAGCGTTTCTAGGTGTACCGACGCATACGCGGAGACAGATTAGAATTTGTTAATGGTGTCGAGCGTGAACATCGGTGGGAAACACGTTAAACCTGCTCCAATTGCCGTGGCACGTTGAAAGCATTTGCAGAGATTGTTAACACGGAGGACAACCGTCGAAGATATGATGGAAATAAAATACTACACATCATTCTATTCGTGTTTTGAATGAATTTAACTTTCTGGCAGAGTAGTATAAACGAATTTCGTTTGATAAGCTTGATTAAATTCTGTTTTACTGTATCCTTTATGTTTCAAAGTACCCCTCGAAAAATGCTGCTATCGCGATGCGTGCAATTCTTATTCATAGTATTAAAAAATGGACGAATGCGTATTCATTAAATTGTGACGTCAGCGAAAGAAATGTGCATTTTAGAAAATGGAATTTTCGTGTATTGTACTCAACGCTGTGAAGGCACTTCATTAAGCTGCAATTTGCGAACTTTGCGTGCAATGTGTTTCAGAAGCAGGTGCTTTATGAGTTTACGAATTGTCAGACCATTTGTAAAGAGCAAACGAAATTTCCTAACTGTAGCGTTGCAAACTTTGAAGTCGAATTGCTACCGGGAAATATGATTAAATAGAATTAAGTGTTAGAACGAAAACAGATAATTCCTAAACAATATTCCAATTTCTAAACATTTTTAATGTTGGTTAAAAATTATATTCGAACATTTATGCATTATGTAACATTTTTCGCATAAGCAGATATTAAAGCTGTCAAATGAAATATCATCGCCAAATAAAATAAAATAAAGGGTATTAAAATATAGGCTTTATTTATATTAATGTATCCTTTTTTTATACGTCTTACATAATATTCTCAGCACATGTACTATGCTTTGAATTATTAGTGTTCATCATGAAATTTCTATTTCCAAGTATTTTCACGAAATCGCAGAATTTTAGTTTCTCGAGTATCTGTTGTTTCAGGCGTTGTCCCAAAATGGTCAAAGTTCGAATTTTGGCGAATTTTTTTTCTAAGGGGAATCACGTGACCCGAGGGAATCAATTTTCCCTCACGTTCCCGGCGAGTAGACGTCAAAGGGGAATTTCGATGAGTCGAATTGACAGTTTTACGATCCCCCGTTAAAGCTTCCTATATTTCCCTCGTCTCCTCTCCTGATCACGAAAAGCTTTTCTTCGTCATCGCGGATACTTCTCCCAGGTCGTGACACATTTTCCCGTGGACATAAATCGAACATTTTGGTTGAGAACTCAGAGTACAGGTTGTTCGATATTGATAAGTAATTTTACAGGGAAATAATATTCTTCAAGACGAACAAATTCTCTCAGATATATTTTTCTAAATTTAAATAAACTTGGACCCTACATTCGTGTTACCTGACGTTGCTTTCTTTTTTTAATCAATTTTGTATCTAAGATGTTCGATTGGCACTTTGTTATGGAAAAATAATTGGACTCTAGGTAACTGTAAGTGAAATTCTAATGTTTTGCAAGTAATATTATTTTCTATGTTCAAAACGAATTTTTTAGAGGTTCTTACTCACCATGTCTGGTCTTGGAAGAATCAACTCGAAGAGTTCCTTCGCTCTGAATCTGATCCTTTCCATTCGTTACGCGACAAGTGTAGAAGCCTACGTCAGAGACGTCCAGGTTGATGATCTTCAGACGACTTCCGGCGATGTTCTTCGCGGCGTGCTCATGTGCCTGAGAAATGAAAAATACCCCAGTGAATATTAATTAAAAACAATTTTCCTATTTGAGGTCACACATTTTCATTCAATTATTTCATTATTAGTTAAAATAAACAAAAATGAAGAAATTAAAAAGAAATACAGTTCTTGATTATGTTATTATTTTAATATTATTACCTGGGCATGGATCTTTTTAATAGTGATTTTAGGACGTTTCTCTTTCAGTGGTGCTTCGTTCTTGAACCAACTGATTTTAGTTGGCGGTGGATCACCGACGACCTCGCATCGCATGTGTGCTACACCACCAGCGTCTTTGGAAATATTGGCCAAAGTGCGTATAAACTTTAGGGTGCCACTTTTTGCACCAGATACTGCCTCCATGTCAGTTCTGCAGAGGCAAAGCAAATTAAATTCATTAGAAAATCGATAATCAATCAGAAGATCAAGTAACGTCAATATGTTATTTATCAGGGTACATCGGAGTGACAATAATTTTAACTTTGAAAAAAAAATGTCAATTTCTATTATTGAACATCTACAAATATGTTTTCGTAAATGTTAAAGTAATTCAATATCAAAGATTTGTACATACATTAATTATAGATCCGACGTTTTATTATTTATATCAATGAAGCAACTAAGTTCAGAAATACTTTTAGCAGAGTTATCAGTATGAATATTGTACATTTTCTTTCAACCCTGTAAAGAACTTGTTTCAAGAAATAATGAGACAAGTATAATAGGACAAAAAGTGTCTGACATTCTCGAGACAGTATCATGAATATACACGTCTCTCGAGTACCTGCTGGATTACTCTCATTGAAATGTATGAGCAACATGCTGTCGCGTGAAATTGACCAAAAAACGTTCGGGACACGGGTTAAACTTTTTGTCGGCTGCTGGTTTACATGCTTCGTTTAACATAATTACAGGCATAGAGAGACGCGACGCGTCCTATGAAAATTCAACGATTATTATGGCTTGCACTTAGATTTTTACAACGTGCAAGTAATCCACCTGGAAAAACGTACCCCCGGATGGCAGAATAATTTACTCTAAAGCATATGTACAGAGTGTGGTTCGAAGCTGTGGTACCTACTTATTGAAATGCGCAACGAATCTAAAAGTAAAAACGAATACCATGAAAAAGACAAGTTAACAGTAAAGAAAGAGTTGTCTAAACGGCGAAGGACATAATATTAGTGCAATAAAATGTTAAATATAAGGCACATGTTACAAATAAAAGTGCAAATAAATTCGAAATACAATCGAGTCACGAAAATAAATTCCATCTGAAACAGAATACTCCAAGAAACGATATGAACGTTGCAATACGTACATATCAATCGTTCCCAATTCAAACGTCAGAATAGAAATGCACAATAAAACGGACAGATTAAGCACAACCGAAATAAAGCGAATCGAACCGACCGGTAGTGCGTTCAAAATGCGCCCAAATATCCTCCGCTCCGTCGAATGTTTCATTAAATCCGAGAACAAGAACGAAACTAAACAAAAAAAATCGCGATTCTGCAAACGTTTTTCTTCGCACATCCCCGCGTATATCGGACGCGTTTCAAATTCAATTCAAGGCTCGCCGGCAAAATTCGCGGCGCTGCGGAGTTAATTTCATCCAGCTCCAATAGCCGAAACGCAAAATACACTCTGTCCGCCCACACCCTTGGTGCCGCGTTAAATCATCGTCGCCTAACCGTGCCAATGAGCCTGAATTGATTCATTGTTCGGATGCAGCGAAAGAGAGGAGACGGAAAAGGAAAAGGAATGAAGAAGGCGAACAAGCTCGTGTAATAGACGTAGGGAGCGAGCACGGTCTTGCCAGTGTCCCTGACAGATTTTTATGCAACGACGATCCCACGTCGGATGCCCCGCGGGCAGTTAGTGTTTCCACCCACATGCAGATCGATCTCTCGAGCTATTTCGTGCCGCCTCGCTGCTAACAATGTAACTCTGAAACGAAGGGGTTCATTAAAGGAGGCGAGTTTTCCGGACGGGGTTTCGTTCGCCCCGTCTGATCGTCGAAGGAATTTTGATTATGCCAATAAGGGGGCGATGCCCGAAAGGATACTGTACCCGTGTCTAGTCGAAATCGAAAGGAATGTCTTTTAGAAATGTGGTTACTTTTTTTCGAGGAATTTTATTAATAGTATGGGAGTAACTGGTTCAATTTGATTCGTTTTTTAGATTTATCATTCTCGTTCAACGTCTCTAAACATTCTTTGCTTCCCCTCTGATCGAAAGTATTCATTGGCTATTTGCATTATGCGCATTGTGATAATTTGCCTGTCTTTTAAATCATCACCATTCGTTATCATTATCATTATCAACACACTGCGGCCGGCGAATTGGCCCCGAGTACAAGCGTACAAGTAGCAAAGAAAAAGGACCGGGCTACAATTGTGGAGCCCTTGGCCAGATAATTTGCAGAAACACTTCGGTAAATAGCGCTACCCCGGCGATCGTATATCACCGGCGCGATAAGGGGAAGTCCAGGCTATGGCTATGCATTATTTCGCGTCGCGGGAGAGAGGGTGAGAAGAATAGGGTGCCGGTCCATTAACATATTCATACTTAATATTCCAGTCGCGGTGTCGCGCGACAGCGTCCGCCGTGGTTGGATTTATATTGCTCTAATGTACGCGATTATTTTCTCCCCCGCGTCAAGATCGACCGGAAGTCGCGATTGATTGCAACATTCACGGGTCTTTCGTGCGTCCTCCGTTTCACGACAGCTTTAGAGGCTGTCCTCGAGATGGAGGAGCTTCGTACGAGGACCGGATGTCAACGTCTCGCAATTCCAACTGAGTCTGAACGATTGGAATTATTGAACGTGAGAAGCAGAGGTATATCTTCTTAAATCGAGTCGATTAATGTAGAAACGTATACTAAATTGGGAAAAGTTTATTTCTCGCGCGAGTCATTATTGGAATTTTATAGAGTACGGTCCCTGTAATATTTTCGACGCAGAGCACAACTTTGCTGCGATTGTTTCGCGATTAATTTACACAATACCTTCGTAACTTCAACTGCGACCATAACTTCCATCGACCGACGCGAAAACTAAAATTCAAATAAAGATCCCCCATGTATGACTCGTTCGAAACGATTTAACCCCCGAGGAAATATTCGCCCGGTCGCGCCAAAATAAAAGTGCCTCGACTTTCGATTGATCACGAACAATACAGCATATTCCGCTGCATAAATCCAACACCGAGGCCAGCAATACCGTCCATCAACCATCACGAAGCTGTCACACTACCCCATTGGCGTTGGTTCTTAGGTATCGGGCAAGTGGGGCGGCCGGTTACGCAAACCGGAAGCAACCCTTGCGCGCGGAGGCAATCACCGAGTTTGCCGTGGCAAGGGTGTGCGTGCCCTGTGCTCGATGCACGGACACGCGCGTACGCGATCGTATACGTTCACGCGTGTTTACACGCTTGAACGTGATTGCACGCGGTCGTCGTTAGTATCTAACTCCCGTTGGTTATTGAATATAAATCATGCTATGATCAGTAAGTCATCGGCACGTTCCGGCACGCCTATGACTATGACCCGCAGCGTTGAGTGTTCCTCGGCGGGCGGATCGTTTAAATTGTTAATGATACCGGCTCGTTCGAATTGTAGATTCAAGCCCTGTTTTTATTTATGAAAGATTCTTCGACGCTCAATACAGGAACTCGTGGTTTATTACGATACTCTAGTTAATATCGTTTAGATAATTTTCATTCATAACGATTTCACGTTCGGATGCTCGATGAAAGATTCTTCGATGTCACTCGAAACCTCTGCAATCTAGGCGAATAAACGGCGAGCCGAAAAATTTCCCACGATCGCGATTATTCGTATCGCGTCGACGTCGTTGGTGATTCGCGATATTTTTTGTAGCCGTCCACCCTTTTTCTCGTCTCGGTCGATTTTATGCGCTGCCATTAAGGGATTATCAAATTACCGCCGAGGGTAGGGGTTTGGACGACGAGCAGAAAAAGTTACGCTCGGGAAGTTTCGCAAAATTGAAATCACCGGTGCATGCGTTAACGACGTCCCGTCGGTTTTCGACGTCAAACGACACGGGACGAAATTAACAGCGTCCGCGAAATTCGCCCGTGAGGGTTATGGGGCGGGGGGCGTTGGATAGGGCGGCGGAGGTCTGAAAAAGACCTGGCCAGTTTCTCCGCGTGTTTACCATGCAAAGTAATTCTATGCATTTTGAGGAGATAGCGTTTATCTGCCACCCCTCTGGTACACCGTCTCTCGCCCACGTGCCTGACGAAATCTCTTCGATAAACGCGGGTAAATCGCGATGGATAGCTGGCAAAATGTATTAGGTCATCCCGCAAGAAATTTGAATATCCTTTAAAGAATCGAAAATTTCCAACGGGGAGTTTTTGCTTTTAAAATGCGACAAGAAAAATGGACACGTAAAATGGAAATTTATCGTAGACGATGAGAGAAATATAAGCTGTTCATAGGTAAAACCGACCAATTCCACGTTTATCATTCTTTTTGACTTTTATTATCAGAGCACTCGATGAATGTATATTTTAGAAGAAATTTTGCAAAATAATGTTTAAGTATAAATATTGTCAATTTTGATCAAATACATTGAATATTGGATACTTAAGAAAGGTAAGAAATTTGGATTAATTAAAGAAGCGACCTGGCAATCGTTCCAGTTTCCGGAGACAGAAAGCTTTCCCACACATGTTGGAGTTTATCTTTATTCATTGCACTGTAGAAGATTGATGCTGAATAATTCAAGCAGTTCGTTCTGTCTCATTTTATGCGCTAAAAAATTCACGACAATCGTTTTTAGATTGCCTATTAATTGCTCTTTGTTGCGTAAGTACGTGTATCAGAAATTCGAATCTTCGTTGTTCATTTCCCAAATCGTGTGTCTTTACCGTGCACCTAACGTCATTCGTTGGTACCAGAACGTCTATCTACTGTGGTAGAAGAAACAGAAAACGGGAAGCACACGAATAATAACGCGGAATATAGCGACGGGGAAAAAAACGTATTAATTTCGCCGACATTCACGATGAAACGTGGCTTGGACCCGCGAAAGTTTCACGCGCACGCCGCTGGCGATCGTAAATATCGTTTATTAAAACGACGGAAACGAGTTAAAATTTCAGCACGCTTTACAACGGCCCCGCGGCGTGCGAAAATTATGTAACAGCGGGGATCAATTTTCCGGCTTTTGCACGTCACGCTGCACGATCGTCGGACGCTTTATCATTCGTAATTTCCCATCAAAATTCAACGCTTCTGCGGAACACGACGGTGGACAGGGGTGGTGTGGTTCGCTGAAGATTTGTTGGATTGTCCGATTGGGATTTCGGAGGTGTTAAAATGTCAGGGTTGTTAAACAATTTTTAGTCGAAATAACCTCGCGCAATTCACGAGTAACGAACACAAAATAGAAGACGTACATATTACAAATTTCCGACAATAATCGTAAGATAATTAATCCGTGTCCTCGAAATCAAATGGCGGGTGTGCCAAAAATAAAGGACGAGTACCTTCTCGTCTCGGTTTTTCCGTACGAAACTTGTTCGAGGATGAAACGAAAATATAGAGCGTTTGCAAAATAATAATCACAACGTTTCCACTTTTTCATGAAACCTTCTCACATTCTATCGATATTAATTTCACGCTCGTTCTGTTTGCCAAACGTACCACGTATCGCCGTATCAAACCATCGAACATTATTCTTCGTTCACCCCATACTTACGCCACCGGTAAGATCAACGCGACAAAGACAATTCCACTTGTCGCATAATAAACCAAATCAACAAGCTTCCTATCCCCTGTCCCGCAATCATCGAGTGAATCACTGTCAATCAGACGTTGTACATGCAACAATACATCGAACGTAGTCGCTTGTTGCCCACGCAAAATTAACTACGACAGACGTGGAGAAGCAAGCTTACAAGTTCACCCTTGCACGGGAAAAGATGTTGAAACAACGCGGGGGAAGAGGGTCGACGAATCGTTAACAGTTCGACGCGCCCACCGCGTTACGTCACTTCCTTTGCTGGCAGTTTTAAGCAGTCAGAAGACCGTCTCAGACAGGGATTAGGCGTTCGCAGGGTTTCTATAAATAATGCAACGTTTAACCTCGCTCGAGGGATCGGTCTTGTCCTTCTCCTTCTGCTCTTGTCTCGGGGACGACGTTTTAAAGTCGCCATGCAAATGATTGAACAAGGTCGTTCATGGATTACCGAGAAGTCAGCGTTTCAGGTGAATTCGGATGAACGTATAGGGGAGACTTGGTTGGCTTGATACGCCAGGGAGAATATAATCGTGTGTCACGGTACAGATGAAGTAAATAATCCTAATTTTATTCGGAAAATAGAAAAATATGGAAATATAAAAAAAGGGGCTGGAAAGAAATCTCTGACGAACCACCCGGCACAATATTAAAATCGTCATGTTCACAAGTTATTCCATTGCCCCTCGATACGTCTCGATCGATCTATTTGTCACGCGGGTCAAGTAGACGTGTCGCTGTTTCGGCGTACAATAGGACAGACCCCAAAATGTGCGCGAGATAAGAAATTAATGGTGGACATAAAATTTTCGAAAATTCGCGTTCGCTTAGATAGCCGTGCATGCCATTTCGTTTCTTTTTACTGCAAGGAATAAATTGAACGACACGCGTGGAACGAGATCTCCGAACAATAAATCCTCAGGCGATGTAGATAATCATCGAAATATGCACCCCCCATTGGATGATTATATTCACGATTCGATCCAGGAAGAGAGGTTGATCCAGCAGGATCTTTCTCGAGGCAATCGCCGTGTCGCAACAACGTCTGCCAGCATCTCTGTCAGCTCTCGCCCCTCGGCAACCCCTGCCGAAGGGGTTACAGCGGAATCGGGCGTGCATCAATATTAATGGGGGCACGTGGCGTTCGGGAATAATGTAGTTGGCTGAAAGTCGCCGACCCGTGCATGCACGATATCGTAACCATAATGCTCTCGCTTATATCGCTGGCGACACGTAATTTCAATCACGTTCGCCGCATTACCGGCGACATTACATGGCCGTGTAAATTCGATGCGCCACTGTGTATACAGAACAGGCCGTTTAAACCGGTGCACCAGTGTTCGACGCAACAGTTGCAAGAACAGAAAAATGGTTTCTATTGGTCAACTGTATTATTCGTTTGACTTGGGGGCGAATCGACGGCGATTCATTTCCATCGCAAGCGTTGGACGATGAGATAGGTAATAATTTCGTGTATCTTAACGAAAAATATATCTGTTCGAATAAGATGAATTACGAAGCATATCTCGTTTTCTGTGGAACTTTGTTGGTCTTCAAAAAAGAAAGGAAACGTAGGATGCCATTCATTCGCGTATCGGAACAGCTGAACTCCGTTAGAGTAACGTGAATCGTGATATAATATCTGATTTCCTGCAGAGATCTGTTAACTTCCGAAACGCGGAGGGATTCTTTGCCGTTGGAATTTCGATTGGCCCTATATCTTCGCTTCCCGGCCGAATTAGCTTGTCAGAAGGTACGAGAGAATTCAAATTTAATCACGCCTACAGCCTTCGTAGTTCTAGGACGCACGGGAAGTGGCATTATTAGCTTTCGAATCGAACCAATCGAGCCGCTTCCTTATTAAGCCCTGCGGCATCCCCGGCTCGCTTTTCCATCATGCGAACCCATGAAATCCTCCCGGTCTGTGTCCTCCGCCCGGCATCCATCTCCCTTCTTCTCTCCTTTTTTTTTAATTCCACATCTACATTTCCGATGGAAAATGTTACCCCATCCGTTTCATTCGCCCGTAATTCTTCTCGAACGATAATTTTGATTGAGGTATTCGTCGGTTCAGCGTCGAGGATATCGATAATATTTCGAGGACGATTTTATGGGGGTTTCGCTGGAAAGAAGTGGCCCGATTTTAAAGAGGACGCTCTTATTGAATTTGTTGGCGACGATGGGCTGACTCGATCTCGAGAGGGGGAATTTTGTGAAATTGACGGAAATGGGAAATTTCGCACCCTTTTTCATTTGCGTAGTGAATTAATGTTTATGGTTTGCACGTTCAGTTGTACGCTTTATAATTTCGCGCAAACACGAGAAACAATTATGCGAGCAAAAACCTGGCTCATTAGATACACGTTTCATTAGATCATCGGAGTATCCATTATGCGAGTGTCGATATTTATTGTGCGATAAAAACGAAAGGGACGGGTTAGTATTATCGATTGCAGAAATATATTTCTAAACGTACCCATTGGTAGTTGCGTCGAAAACGTCGTTGTAGTCCTCGTCAGTGCCGTAATCCTGAACGTCGGGGTCCAAATCCTCGATGTCGCCATTTCCACCTGGAAAGAAGTATTTCTCATTAAGCATACACCTATTGCAGAAACGGAGCATTTCAAGGTATCCTAATTGTGCAAACATTCCAAATATTATACACGGAACAGTATCAAATTGAAATACCTTAAATAAATTTCAAATACATAACATGATAATAATAACGTATTCTCAGGCATTGCGGTGAAAGATCACCATATTATTTTAAATTTCTGTAGAAGAATGTTTTACAAAAACCACTGAACGTTTGAAACCACATAAATCACCCCCGTGTTATAATAAACCTCATTGAAAAATAATCTGAACCTGAAAATCGCCAGAATGACAAGCGCCGAAGTAATGAACACGTGCGATTGCGCTTAATTCTTACTGAAACAACCCTCGAGCAGATCTGAGCAACGATCAGAACGTGAGATCCAAGCCGCAAACACGCCACGCACACTCTCGACCATGTGTCAAGTTATCCAACTGCCTAACAATGCAAAGGCCAACTATTCCGAACAACGTTGGGCGTTCGATGTTTCGTACACCTGCGCAAATACATACCGCATCAGCAACCGTCCCTCGGAGGGTCTTGTGACTAGCGACGCGATTCCGAGACAACCCGAAACGTCTTTAATTAAATTGTGTAATCCAACAAAGTCTTTGTTACCGGGATCATCTCCCGTTCGATCGTTTTCTATTCACACCAATCAATAACGACTCCATAGCAATTCTATTTTTCGATATCCAGGCCTGTCGAAGTCTTAAAGATTCAATGGAATTCTGAAAGAATTGGAACTCAATGTTACCTTCAAGTTCCCTGTTCAAATTTTCGTACGCTTGAAATTATTTCGTACGCGCCAGCCATGTTAAACTAAAACGTTTTGGAGATATTGGATTTTTCAGGACGATGAAATTTATATCGGTTCAAAGGGAGCTTTAAATTGCCCCGGGGGGGGGGGGGGTTGAATTTCATTTTTGCATTCGTCCAGAATAATTTTAAGACGGTGTCATGGAGCCCTATCGCCGCTCGCTGCCAGACTAAAAGCACCTCGACGTTTCATGCAACACGGAACCACGGAATCGGCTTCTCCCGTCCAACGTCACGTCAGTTTCAAGTAGCTAACTCTATTAGCTTTGTGATATCCTCCAACGATAATAAGCGGCAACTATGACGTTCAATTTGCGAAAGAACGTTGAATATTATAATATATATGCATATATTTGCGTGGGTATGGATGTTTAATTAAAATTGAAGGGGAAGTAATTTTCTGGTCGCAGACTCCAAATTGAATTGTAGCGAAATAGTTTCAATAGTCAAATGATTTTCGCTGCAATAAAATAGACTTTTTCAAACATAAATGTATAAATTTCGCTGATGCTTAATTAGTTCCATTTAATGGTCATCAATTTATCACGTTTCACCATGGAAATTCAATTATATTTTGATTCAAAATTTGTCTACTTCGTTTATGCAATTGTATCTGGTTTGAACAAAAAATTAATATACATTGCTTTACAAATACCAATGCCATACAATTTCAGGTCTTCTTGAAATCTATGTCTCGTAGCGTTCTAATAACGAATCCAGCAATACCTGTTATTCTGCACCTAAGTACGCATTCCATCGAAGGCATACTGAACAGACAGTGTCACCAACTCATGTTGCAACAGACATTAATAAAGCTTTGACGAAATGAATCTCCAATTAGGCACCGATAATTCGTACATAATAATTTCTTGTTCAACGACCCGAATCGCCCCATAATCTACACCCCCGGCTTGACACGGTGGCTTACAGGGTGAGACATCACAGAATAATAAGGATTATAATGTAATTTATCGCAGAACGATCCGTATCACCCCATAATCTCTGACACTGTAATCTAAATCACATCGTGATCCCCGATGCACAGTGTGCAATAATCTGCATTACCCTACGATCTACATTCCCATATACCTTACGAACCGGTAATCTCACTTTCCTCTCTCCATACTTAACATCCCACACTGCCGTCGAATTTAAATAAGACAGCACACAGACGAATTCCATTCTATGGTAAGGACACGGGCGAGCAATGTTTCGAATCATACATCGAGTTGTAATTAATTTCGCCACCTTGTTGGTCGATAATCCGCCGATTATTATTAATCAGTTAATAAGTAACGTGACACGGAGGCTTTGATATAGATCGCAAGCAGATCCATGGACCCGGGTTGTCCGATGTTGCAGCCAGGCGCCAGGCCAAGCTGTTAAATAATCGAGCGAATTATACCCCCTTTCGTGGCTACACCCCTTCGCACCATGCCACGTCAGCGGATCAGGTGCCAAGTTGCAAATTTAAACTTCCAACACTCTGACTCTTCCGACTTGGCCACCCTTCGCTGGTAGGCCTCCACCTTCTGCCATCCAAGATGTCTCTATTAGGCTTGCGAGTAATTGAATATCGCCTGGCTGTCGAGTGAATAAAAGGTGCAAAGGATATTTGGATATTTCACAACATTTATCAATACTGACAAGAGTTCAAGTTGTTATTATTTAATCGAGTGAATTGATCTTTCATTCTCAAACGCTGACCGGAGAGAAATATTACTCTGTACAACATTAAGTTTATCACATCGAAACGTACGACGGTTAATATTCACGCAGAGAAGTCGAACAAATTTCGACGGAATCAACGTTTATTCTGGTAAATCTGTCCTGCCATATTCCACGCGGCTCTCTCGAGGTGGCAGTGGTCGATCATAAAAAACACCTGGAACGATAGCTGTACGTAGGGGGGGGGGGGGGGGGCGGAAAAAAACGGGTACGTTTCCCCGGTGTGCAAGCTGGGAAATGGGGTGCACGCGTAACACCCATCCAGTGAGGGCCAATAAAATCGAACGCTATTGCACTCTCGCGTTTCTTTTTGTTTGTATTTATTCGTCGCTTCCTTCGTTTTTTTCCACGCCGATCGTTCTATCTCCGTTGCACTTCTCCGTCTCCGTGAAAACTGCGGCGGTTGCTTTCAGAGAATTAAACCCTGTACCAACGAGATAGAAAGGGGGAGAGGGAAGGGGTTGGTCGACTGGCGTCGAAATGAGGATTTAATTTTGCGAAAGTGGTGTTCTGCTTTTTGTTGCGACTCGCATATTGCGCTTCATCGGCGGTGAGTGTAAATTTGAATCGGCAAATTGAAGAAGGGTGTCGAATTCTGCGCGAAAATCGCGTGGAAATGCGTGGAAAACGGCGGGCACCCATAGCGGTAAATATTGAAATTCGTGGAAATTAATTATGCGCGATATTAAATTTCCATTGAACGGACGTGGAGTTTGACGAATATGAATTTTATGCGACGAGTGTTATTGTGAGTTCCGGTTAAATTATTCCTGGACCGTTTCGTCATTTTAATAATGCCCGTCCTTGTCAGCGTCATTGTATTCGTTTCGCAACGCCGATAGGATATATATATATATATATATATATATATATATATATATATATTTGATTGTTCCGAATTCGGATCAACTCGAAATTGAATAAACCTCGTCTGTTCGATTACCATGCGAACGTATAACAGGGGCGAAATGTGCTGAAAGTAATAAGATGTTAAAAAGGGAGTTTATTCCACGGTTAAGTACATACCAGCCACCCCTTTAATTCTCCATTTGCAACTGAAACAAACTCGACAAAGTTTTAAAGCCCAATCATGTGTGCCCAGCACTTCAAGGGGGCCCGGTTGACGAGAACACAGTAACGTCAAAACGTTTTTATTTATTCGTCGCTGGAAGCTGGTTACATTTTTTCAATTCCCCTCCCTTTAATCCACCCTCCTTTTATCCGACGAATTTTGTTCATTCCCGACACACGCGCGGCCGGCATTTAAATCGCCGGAAAACGCCAGATATTCGACGGCCAGGTCCGGTGACATTGATAACGAGCCTTTATCTATACTGGGTGTCATGAACATAATCTGACCTCAGTTGCAAATAGAACTCAACTGGCTCCTGTCCTATGTGCACCTCTACAATCTCTACACTAACATCCATCAATTATTTATCATTAAATAATTATTCGATGACGAAGAATCGAGAAATTCGTCGGAAATCTGTACACAGTGTCATATAAACGACTTTTAAACGCACTTAATTGTTTCATCAATATCGCTGCTTTCTTCCGTCAATGACAATCATTTCTCATTTAACGTTCACATTTATAAAACACCCCCGTTGTAATGTTTAGCGCGTTTTCCGTGTCGCCGGACCGATGCACGAGCAATTCGTTTCCGGGCTGTGAAAACCCACTTCCGTCGGGTTCTCGCGAGGCGCCGCCGATTTCAGATTATTTAAAACGCTCGACGACTCGTTTTTCCGCCGCGTTGCGGCCCGTTACTACCGCGTTAATACTTTCCGGTTTGCCGCGACGCCCGATCACGTTCCCCCAGGGCCGAATTTATTTTCAACTCGCCTGATTCCGTTGCTCATCGATCGGGCAATACCGTTTCATTCGGGATCGCCGGCATTTCCAAACATTTCCCGCGTCTTATTCGTTATTCCTCGTCGACTCGATAGATCTGATCGAATACCGACAGCAAGAAGCTCATTGAAACGTGTACAATTGGTATCGCGAGGGTGACACGATACTGTGCATTTAAAATGTTCACGTACTTAGCCGATATTATAATTTTAAATTATTAGTTTAAAATTGTGAAAATATTCATGCACAGTGCAATGCATTTTCTGTATTTATCCTCATTGCGTCAGTAAAAAAGAAATTCTACGGGGAGTATTAATTAATTATTTGCCTGACATTTTTGGAATATTCTGAATGAAACGCTGCATCGTAAAACGACGTGGCCATGCACTGAGCAGTCCTTGCTTAATAAAATCTAACAAAACCTTCGAATGAAATTACACAATTACCCCTGCAAACTTCCACGAAACGTTTTTCCCCGTACTTGATCACCACTGTCCACGTTCGAAGATCAATCCCATATCGTCCGCCGCAAACGGGCGCCCGTATCGTCCGGAAGTTGAAGGATTATTCGTTTTTCAGGACGATATGCAATTGGCATTCTCAACTTCAGCCACTCGCTACTTGCCAATTAACCCTCGAATTGGAACATTCTCCGCAGGGGTGGCTTGGATCGCGCGACGATGGAAGCCGCAACAGTGGACAGACGAAAGTTTAGGCTTGTCTGCAACAACCGCTTTCAGACCGGCACTCCAACCCCCTCCGGGGGTGCTTCTCTCGGTTCACCCTCTGTCACGAACAGTTTCCTCGGGCTTCCTCCGCGTAGTTGGCCGCCGTTTAGCGTTATTTGAGTTTCGGTGACCATCGACGAGTTGAATGAGTAGTCTGATTGAGGTAGAGTGGAGGTGGACAGGTTTTTGGGGTAGATTTCCGGGGATGATATTGAATTGGCTTTTCTCACCTTCTTTTCCTAACATTTTTCGTAACACTTTTATCCTGCAATTAATTATTCGACGGCTCTGTATTACAAGGAAGGGGGCTCCAGGTTTCTGTTGTGTTCAGAAAAATCGTGCGATTTAACAAAAATGATTCCAATTAATGTACACAGCGTTACATAACTGCAAAATGATCGCGAAACTTTGATGTTTCATATCGTTCTATATGGAAATATCGTTTCCCAATGTGAGAATTGTGAGGGTCTGAAAAATGAACCTACTGGAAAAAAGGTTACCTCCCAAAAATTGAACCGCTTTAAAAATTCGACGAACTACCCCTACTAAAGGCTGCATACCTTCAACAAAATCACCGTATTCCACAGTGCTCTGTACTCAGAAAAATCCTCGACCTTTTTCTTCCCGTAAAACGGACCGGCACCGTGATTCTTTTCCATCCATTTCGGCTGTACCACCGTCACACAAATCCCACCGACTCATCCCTTTGCCGCGTATACATCTCCGATGGACAAAAATTTCTCTCCCAAATTTATCCGCGAAATGAAAATTGCGGCCAGCGTGAAACGTTTTCACGTTGCATGCAGAAAGTAATGATGATAATAAGAAAGAAAAATGAGGGAAAGGAGAATAAAGGCAGGCGGAAAATCCCGCGGAAAGCGTAATCTTCGTTTAGCTCGGACACGACAGTCGGTTGTGGTTGATGGTACTCGAATGATCGAGCTAGATCCGAAAATCCGGCTGAAGAAAGGGATGGAAAGGAAACGCGAGCGCCGGCTGGGGGCGTGGAAAAATAACGCTCGCGACGGAATAATAAATGCCGCGCGGATTTAAAGCGCTTGCAACGCCACTTTTAAACCATCTCCGCCATCCTCTCGCGGTGTGTTTCCATTAGAAGAAGTCAGGGCTCGTCTGCCAGCTTGCAAAACGTGACTCTCTTTGTGTGCACGCGGTGTTTCCGTGATGTCGTGCGCTACCCGTAGGTGTGTACGTGTGGTCGTGTTGGCCAAATAATTTCGCGTTGACGCGGCTGAAAGTGGTTCACGCGGCCAGACTGCCGGCAGAAATGAAATTTCTTCGCGGTTCCACCGGCCGGATGCGGCAATTTCTGCTCGGGTTTTTCGCTGACGGCTAGAGACATCGCGGTTATTATGGTTTCTTTGAAGTGTCGGTGGATAGCGTAATTGGTGGAACTGTTGCTGCCCAACGCTTCGCGACGAACGTTTGAACGAATTTTTTCAAGCGGATCGAGCGTGGTGACTTTTCTGTTTGAAAATGGTTAGAGGAAATTGGCCATCCGAAATGTCGGCTATTTCGTGTTTTACTACGGACATGCAATAGTGACAGTTAATGCTGTGTGATTTATATATATATTTTTTTTTATTAGTGAATCGATATTTTTATTCGGCAATTATTACACTATTTTCGTACGCATGTGGAAGTTAGTGAAGTTAACTGGAGCTTGGACAAACACGTGTTCAGGCGTCGAGCAGTAAAATTAAATTCTACTGCACTGTAAGTGGAATGAAAATATTAAAATGTCGGGAAACAATATTACAGTACATGTTGGATAATATTCGAAGAATTACGATATCAATTATGTCGAGTAGCAACATAAATATTGCTCATCAATAAAATATCGGAAAGGCCCGAACTTTCAGTTTCCTGAAACTAAACAAAAGTAAATAGAAAAAAAGCAGAAGAATCGTTCACATTTCACATTGACAAACGAGGCACCGCATACGACCCCGATACGTCGCGCAATGAATATCCCGTGTACTAGAAACCGTGGAACAAATATAAATTGAAAAAAAGCTCGTTCGACGAGCCATTTCAACGTCGCGCACGATTTTCCCTGTTCCCTGCGGTGCTCGATGTTTCTACGATCGAAGTGGCAACTTTATTTCGACGTTCCCGTGCCCCGACGTAAATCAAACCGGGCTCTGGCGTCTATTTTAGCGGTCGAAAACGCCTCACGTTTCTCGAAGAAAAGCACGAGGGTGAGAAGCTTTTATATATAGCTTGCATTCGCGGTTGCGTCACGTGCAACTTTGCTTTCGCAAAATTCGTAGGTATTCGTTGGAAGCTTTCAACCGGTCAGAAATATTTTCATTGATTTTTCACGCTGAATATTAATTGAATATTAAAAAACGTGTTTGACACGCACGCCACTCGGTTATTCAATTTCAACGTATTTCTTCTATGGCACTGTAGAATTGAATAGAATTTTACAATTCTATCAGTATTATCAATATTTCCAAGATCAACAAGTATATCTTTCTTGCAAGCAAATTGCATCTCATTCGAGTTAACTGATTCAGTTGCCGCAGCGTTAACAATTACCTCGGACATTGATATTAACGTTAATACGCGTACTGATGTTTGGATATTAAATGAATACTACTAAATCGTTCGAACCGCCGGAGGATTTTTCACAGAAATAACGTTTCGACCTTCCACAAAGGAGAAACTGAATTTTCATGATAACACGGAATTATTTCAACTCCCGTGTTCGTGGAAACAATTACAGGAGAACTTAAGTGGGCCCTATTGAGTCATTCGGTCCGCGCCGTCTGTAACGTTTGAATATTCAACGCGCGCAATCCATTATAGTGATGTATAGTTCCATCGTAATATTCATCGGGTTCGTTATTTTTCTTCGTGTTTTCGCGGGCGAAATATCCCTGCATCGACGGTATGCCCGATGAATAATTAATAAGCACGATTTTGCAAGCGCCATCACGCTCGTGCGTGAAATTACGAGTAGCCGGTGTTTATGAGGTCTGTACCAACAAAAGGGAGAACTTCTGATCGCCGAGGAAACTTCACTCGACTTCATACAGTGGAACCTCCATTAACCGTGCTTGCCAATGTATTGGAATCGATGAGATCAGAGATAGTACATAAGACAATGTATTTTTTAAATCAAATTACGCACTGAATCATGTTGCCCGCGTATTAAATACATCGAGCGAAGAATTTATATAAAAGCGTATCGCGAGAAATATATTACAATTGTTGTTGATTTTTGAGAAAAATAATTTGTAGAACGATTAGAGGTATGCAGTATACGAAATTAGCATTATAGATATGACAAATTGACGAAACGATATAATACACCAATATATTTACTAATGTACAAAATATGGCATTTCAATTTTTGTATACAAAAAAAAAACCACCGGACCTGTACAGCATTCTTATCCATAAAAGCGAAAATTTTCAACGGCATTGTTCCCCTTATACCTCACCTTTTCCACCTTTACAATAACCTACTGCAACTCGGGGTGAATCTTTTCACAGTTTGGAACTGAAACCTACGCGACCGTCCGCAAACGCAACCAAACAATTGTACCTGAGGGGTCGAGGGGAATAATTGAACATAGTACCCCTGTATTCTTCAAGGGGACCGCCGTTGGCCCGTCAAAATAAAAGGGCGACGCTTTGTTGGGTCGCGTGAAATATCGCTCGCGTTTAAAACGCCTATTGTACCTTTTTCGACGGTTCGTTAGAGTCGTTTAACGGCTAAGTATGTGGCTAGCCAGGGGTGAAATATATTTGTCTAGCTGCGACATGAATTATCTATGACCAAAGACCACAATCATGGGAATCGATTATGGTACGTATAAAGGGTGTGTCGTCTCTTGAGATCGCGTGCATTGTACAGGATTAATTTATGGTGTTTTGGTCATTTGTTGCGGAGGTTCGAGCGGCGCTCGCGGCTGATTCGTGTTTGAAATTTAATGTGGGAAAAGTTGGCGTGCAAAATTTCACAGGAGGGGCGATATGATTCATATTGATGAATTTGTTATTGCACTTCATCTTGGTGTCCAGTTAACATCTATTTCACATATAATTTTATCTGGAGAAGATATCGCGTGCATTATGCAGATTTTCGTGCAAGAATCGCGACGGGACAAACGTACTGCGCAATAACAAATTTATTCGCTGAAAGATTAGTGGTCTGAGAAAAAAAACCGTTTTACTATAAAAATATCTCCTTCAACGATGAAATCATTGTCTTAAAAAAAAACTACAATACTAATAATTTACTCCTCGATGCACTTTCACAGCGTACAATAATACACAGCACGGCGAAAACATTCTCCACAGAATCCACGAAGAGAAATATATCACTGATCTAGGAATGCCAGCACAAACCAACGAATTTTCGCAAAATATTCACAGCGAAGAATTTTATTCCACCTCGAGTAAGATTCGTTGCGTCCCACGCGACAAGAGAAACGTCCCAGGGCGCATTATGGCGTCACAATGGGAACAGGACGGACCCGGCGTAGATTTACGAAAAAGATTTTCAAAAGGCGCCGACGTCGGCTGTTCCTGTTCGAGGATCGCGCGAGAAAAGGAACAGGGCGAGGAAGAGATCTGAACGAGCACGAGTATTACCATAAGAATAACGAAGCCTGTCAACGTCGTCAAAATACGATCCATTTCGAAACAGGCGAGAACGCTGCTGTCCCGATCGCCTGTGAAAATTTCACGTCGTTTCCCGTTCGTCTTAAGCTCGTTCTTCCCCCCCCCCCCCCCCTCCTTTTCTTTTTATTCTTGCCATCCACGATGTTCGATCGTCCAGTGAATTATTCAGTCGGTCGGTCGTCGAATGGATCGGAAGTGATGGAGAAAGCTTCTCGTGGAGCTGGCGGTGTTTCGATTAAGTAATTCTTTATTGGGCTTTCCTGAAGTTTCCATTGGGATCCTAGGGCGGGGAACCGGGAAGTTGTTTATTTGCAAATGAAGATTAGGGGAGGTGCTCAGATTACCAAGAAAAAGGTAATTGCTAAAGAAAAAAATGATGAGCAGGTACATACATAGAAATGGAAGAAACAAAATGCTGTACCTTACCAAGTGGAAGCACAGCATCGCCCAGAACAATATTGCAAAATACAGCACGTCGCTCTTAATTTACAGTAACTCGGAATAAAACTGTTTATGCCAACCGTTAAAATCTCCAATATAAATCAAAAGTAGTAAATACCTATAACGCAATACCTCTCGTTCCACGTTCTTTTATTCCACCTCCCGCGGTCGTCTTCTCCAATGACATCCAAAATTCGCCACCACTCGTCCGACTTAAGTAATACAAAATTCCAAAGAAAGTCCCGCGCCTCGACGTTAACCCAACGATTAAAGCCATCAGGCCCGCTTCACATCCTGCACCATTCGCGATAAAAATTCAACGACGGTCTCGTTCCCTCGTAACCATCCCCATCCGCGTGGCCCCCGCGCGAAGGTGGGCAGCGTTACCCGCGAAAGAAAAAGAGACGCGTGACGCAGAGAAATGGCATTTCTAAAGAAGGCACGGGAGGAAGCTTCCCTGACAAGGCTCACAATGCCACGGGACGCCCTGCTGGATTTATGCGCGTGTCAAAGGCACGGTATGCACGCGCGAGACTGCACGCTGCACACGTGCACAACGAGAGATGGAAAATTCTGACGGTGTTCCATGGACAAATGCACGCTCTGATGGGGGTATTGTTGAACAGCCACGGTCCACCAAGCCTTTGCTTGACGGCGTTTAAAATTTTCGGATCCGCGTTGTGCATGCGCGTGCTGCGCTCTTGACGTTGTTTAGCGCGCCGAGGGTGGTGTTTTGATCTCACTTATTCGGGATATCGATTCAAGTAGTATGCACTCGGAAACGTACAATTCAGAAATATGACTCTTATTGCATGTAAACGCTGCGCGGCAGCAATTTGAAATTGGATGTGGTATTATTTGTTCTTATTAAGTAAGAAATTCATTCATTCGTCAATGTTTTTGGGTCTCGTCGTGATTGCTTCATGATTATATCATAGAATTGATTTCATAATAATAACGCTTGAAGCGAAAAACGAAAATTTGGCAGGGTGGATCCGTTTGTCTGGATAATATCAATTATTCGATTATTATAAAACGATCAAATCGCAGAAGGGTATGCAGAGTTAAATTAAGGAATGTTCTGAAATTAATATGAAAACGCGAACATCGTTTTATTCGCGAGTATTGTTCACCCGGCATTTATTTTATTTATCGAGTCGGTGGACAGAGGGAAATGCGACGACACGTCTCGCGGATTTTGTGTCTCTTCTGTGCGCGATATGGAAGCCGAAGTGAAATAAGCCGAAACGTTTATAACGGTGACAAAGAAGGCGAATGGCGAGACAGAGAAACAATGACGCGAAGATTTCATTCTTGATCCGCGAGCCGGCTTTCATTTCAAATGAGACTCTGGCCGACTTGTTTCGCGGCGCTAGGCACTGCCCTTTCTTCTTCGTTGATGGCTATACAGGGTGTCCTCTGAAATTTTTAATTTCCTTCGTGTCCCGAAAGAAACGATATTCGTACTCTGTCTCGTTTAAATATATCAATGTGTTACACATCATTGTTCTTTAAATATTTGAATACATTAGCAAATTATTTAATATGTTACATTTACGAAGGCAAACGTGAAAAAAATTAAACTGAACTCTAACGAACATATACATATAATATATAACGTTATCTTAATTTATTAACTAGCATGATAATGGAGCCGAAAATAGAAAGGGATATTATTAATTGACACTTGAAGTAACCACATAACTATGAGCAGTTTTTTCTTTTAATTAAAATATTCAGTCGTATGTAAGTTCTACGGAACCAGTAGATACGAAAATATACCTGCTCGACGAGAACAATTTATTCCTAATGTATACGAAATAAGTGGGCGTATTCGGTCCAAAGAGAAATCGATTAACTTTATTTAAAATACGTGATCCACCGTTGCACCCCTATTCGCAAATTCAGCGCATCGTTCAATATCCGCTTATAAATTTTCCAATAATTTCACCGTCACGCCGCATTTCATCTTCGACCGGGGCAAAAGGAAAGGTACGCCCTTGGCAAAGATCCGGGAAGTATATCCGAAGGAAAACGAGGCAGAAACGGAGCGTTCGGGTCTGGTTTCACAGTTTCAGCCCGTCTGCGTCTGGTCGATACGTTAACATTGAAATGTGTTAGTGGCCGCGAAGAGACAATTCCCGTTCGGCCTCCAACGGAGACGCTACTCCTTTCACGTGCGGGCCACGTATCCACGATTTTATGTTTAATTTCGCGGCGGTCGTTACGTGAGTCACATCTTTCTGCCCTCCGCGAGGTGAACGCGAGCTTCCGTTTCCTACGGAGATAAAGCCACGAGACCATCATTCAGAGTCACGTTTCGCGTTAATGCAGCAATTCAACGGACAGAAAATTTTACGGCCACTTGCTAATTGCAAGCGAGGAGACGATCTATGAAGTGAAGTTTGTTTCATTGTAAATTTCTTGGAAAACTGCACACTGCCGCATGTAGTAGAACGTTTGCAAAATCTAATGCAGCAAATTAGTTAGTTAGTATGGTTTCAGAGATGTATGAGATGTGTTTCGATTTGTTTGTTTCAATCATGCCGATATTAGAAAATTAAATCAGCCTGTCCTACACGGATCAGAATTTTGTTATCAATTTAAAGTATATCAGATTATCCGAATCAATTGTTTCCATTAATTCTATAAAAATATATCAGCATTTATTTAATTCGATTTATATATTAATTCAATATTTAACAGTGAGGAATATTTAGCTATCCGTACAGCAAAAAAGAACATGCTCAGAAAATTCTGTGGAAAGCACGGTGCTCATTTGTGCTGATTGTTGCTTGTCGTTAATCCTGAAAAGGAAAAGAGGATGATTCCCGGCTGATTTTCTGCAAGCACGAAACTCTGACAGTTACAAAGTTGTTCCTTAGAAGCCGGGAAGTGGTTTATGTTGGTTTTAGGGTGAGCTTGATGGCCCTTTGACGTCTCGGACAAGAAACTGCTCTTTGTCTTCTGATTTCCAGTCCCTGGGACCCTTGGAAATTCTACTGTTATTGACAGCTTCATACATAATGTACATTCTTCTTTGTATCTCATACTTAACTACTGAATTGTGCCAATCGATTGCTGCATTAACGTCCAAACACAGGCCAAGTTATTATTCAATATTCTCCATTACTGTTCATCGGTCTCTACAATTATCGCCCCACCGATTGTCAGTTAAAACATAAATCAGAAATAACAGATCCTCCACTTTTTGTTATTCTCAACACATACGAACCTCCCGCGTAAAGAAATAAAGTCGCGCGCTAAAATGACGCCACTTCGCCTCAGTTCTACGCAACTACTAAATGCGTAACGCATTTCCCACAAGCCTGCGAGTTACTCAATTTCCGCGAAAGTATCCCAAAGCCGCCTGCACGTTAACAGAGACCAAACTAAACCGCCTCCTACCTTTTATCACTAACCCTGCTTCAATCTAATTAATCCCCGGCACTCTCGCGCCCGCCGTAAAGCACACCCCAATCTCGCCCCATTCTCGTCCCACGCTCTCCTCGTTCATTCCCAATTCCATCAAAACAATCTCCCTGTAAGTCGCGAATTATCAAGCGCACCTGCGCACCTGCGACGCGTGCGTGCCAAACCGTCGCTGCCGCGGCGACAAATTTCCTATCTAGATCAGGATTAAACCGAGTTCCCTGTGACAGCCGGAAGAATTCGCGTGCCGAGCCGCGACAAAATCCGAACGGCCGGCCGTCGCGGAGACGTGTCGCGGGAGACCCCGCGAATATATTTCTGCGCGGTGAAACACGGCCGTGTTCCTTATCGCGGCGCATATTGGACGCATTATTCAACCGGGACCCGGTATCAGCGGATACGACTGGCCGCGTTGCGTGAGGCGACCTGCGTGAGGAGAGCGTCGCGACGCTGCCCGCCTACCTGTCGCGAACACGGAAATCCGTACACCCTTCTGTTCAGTTCGCTTTTCTCTGCGGGGAACGCGAAATTTGTTAGGTGTGTCAATGAAGTAATCCCGTTGTTTCTGTCGGGTGAAAAACGAAGTTAACGAGTTAATTAACCGTAACATTTTTAAGGGTGCACACCACCGTTGCGAGGCTTTGGAAAAGTATGTTTCAATTAAACATTTTTGTCCTGCAGGCAATTATTGAACAAAATATCGGGTTCATTGTTCTCGAGTGAAGTAAAATGCGCAAAGTTTGCTCTGCAATTTCTACAAGTTTCGTGCCTCGGTTCGTAAATTAAATATCGCGCAGCAAAGAAGACGAAAGATGGACCGGTCAATTTAGCTTGATTAAATACCAATTAGGGATGAAGTAATTTGATAAAAGTGTACAACTTCGCCGCTTCGAAGCGGAACGATTATTTCCGAACGTGTAAATAAATTGGCTAAGTTTTAATTGCTGCACGAGACACCGAATGAATTGCTCAAGATTTAATGCTGATTAACTGCGAAGTGTCAAAGGCTGATTACCTTAAGAGATCCTGTCTGGGCTAAATGCCGTCTAATAAATGACCATTCCCGACTCGAAGTCCGATTGCTTTAGGAGATATTGTCTTGACTAAATACTAACTAATGATTGATTGCTTGAGCTCGAAGCTGATTGCCTGTCGAGATAGAGAACCGACTAAATAGTGATTAATAACTAACCGCCCACGCGCTAGGTACGCCTTCGTCTTCAGATTAACGAGATGGGAAAAATGTTACGATCCATGGAAAACTGTGACTGACAATGAGACTATCTGACGCGTTGGCGTTCATTATCCCTCTGTCTGTATGGATTGCAATGGGAGTAATTAAAGCGTAAAGAAAAGATATTTCTAATGCATAATTTCTCCTGACAGTATAATACAATAATATTCAATAGCACCTAATAACACTAATCTTATCATGCTTGCTAGTGCGTGTAATTTGTTAACATTGTGTTTTGAGTGTAACATTCTTGTTACATGATTCATTATATATTTATATTATTTGAAATAAACCAACAGATTCATGGACGATGTCGATCCGACCTCTTCTAAAATTATGAACACGAATATTATTAAATAACGCACAGTACATATACAGTGCGAAGAAATTAATATCATAGATAGTACTTCATCTAAAAATGATTAATTATTTCGCAAAATATTTCCGTCCAACCTTCTAGTTTTGTAAAAGTAATACCTCGCAAAACAGCGCCCGGCTGATTTATAATTCAATATTACCTGCTGATATACGTTTCCGGAGAATGTAATCCGATATCGAATGCATTTCGTCCCGAATAATTAATTACTGCAAAAATTCCCTACCTTCAAAAATATCCTGCCGCCCTTCCCTCATTTTCCAATATACGCAAAAGGTTTTAAACATTTCAGCAGGGCGATATTGATAAAAACTCTGCTGAAGGGAACCAGGCCTCAATATGAACGATGGAAAATATCAACGCCAGCGCACAGTGGCTAATAGATACAAACGTACCCCATGGCGCGGCGCTCGATGAAAACCAGAGGGGGGTGGTGCGTACCGCGTTCTTTCCAGGCGGGCGACATTAATCTCAAAATCTTAAGTGAAAAACAATGATTAATGGCGAGGAGTTCTCGCTCGCGTCCGCGCTAATAAAGCGATCACGATGAAGAGAAATATCTAGCGTAGCTGGTGGCGTGCGCCCTCTCCATTGAAAGGGGTGGGGAAATGAATGCCAGCTGATATGGACGAACACATCACGCACCACGCGACCCTAAACTCAAATTGTTCCGTCTGAAAAGAGTGCAAATTATTTTCTCCGTTTCCGTCATGTCAATGTTGAACACGAATTTGGCAATATTTTAAACACATATTACGATTGCGAAACATTTTCAATGCGGCGTCTACAATTTCTGTGTTCGAATCGATCGATGTCGTGTCCACGTTTTCGAGCAACTCGGGAGACAATGTTCCGCGGTATCGATTAAACCGCGATCCACGTTGTCCCGTTAATTCCTAACCCCGGTTCGATATCGAGTTCGTTCGTAATTACTTCAATTAAATCAAACGAAAGACAGCCTGTACAGGCAGGCCAGCAAACGAGCTCGTAACCGAAAACTCGATTCGCCTGTTAATTAGTAGGCACCGTCGACCGGCGTCGAAAGTGTTTTCGAACGCGCGGACCGATTCGCCCCGTTTTAGTCGCACCTGCCCGGCGCACCTTTGACGGCACGCGACGCCACTTTGCGAACGATCAATCGAATTCTCGCCAACTCGCGGTCATTGCAGTGCGCACTATCTCCTGCACGTTCTTACGGTTCATTTTTGTTTCGGCTTTAAACTGGATTTGGAATTGCTGTCTCTTTTCCTTCTTCGTTTGTAATTTGGTTGTTGTATCATTGTATGATTTTATTTAAGGGTATCTTTTTTTTATCCTCGAAGCATTATTCAGTTCTTCTGTTATCTTTTTGGTATTTTTTATTTTACGTTAAAACATAATTGGTATTGTTATTTTGTCGATTATTTGGAAGTCAGCGAAAGTTAAATTAATATTACATTACGGTAATTGTAGTGGGAACATTTTCACAAGTCTCATAGCATATATTTTTCGTTAGTTCTGTTTTTTAACCCTCTGTGTATAATTGACTTTTCTTGTTTCGGGTAAAGATCTCGAAATGATAAGTTCCCTTTTATTACGAATAACTTTCTAGTACAGGCCGCTTGTATTTCTACAGAATTACTTACTTTCGTTTATTAGCATTCCCTTCGTTGCTTTCGCCCAGACCCGTGAGTTATTATCTTTACTGTTATTTCTTTTTCTCTTTGCGTTTCCTGGATAGTCCAATTTGTTTCCTCTGCGTTTATTGCTTTTATTACGGGCCTCTCTTTTATTTTATCCGCGATTTATTATTTCCTGCTTTCCAGTTTCTCACTGTTCCCCCAGCAGGTTATTGTTTCCCATTGTGCTGTATTTTTCTTCAAGGGGGTTCTTTCACCCTTATTTTCTCGGAAATCTCAGTTAATGTATCGATTCCGTACGCCGTTTAATCTGTAACGTTTCCTTACGTTGTTTCCTACCACCGGTTACGCTCTTTTCTTTTTCTTTCAGTACTTCACTAGCGGTCTTTTATACTCTTTCCTTTATCCTCTCGCGTACGAGGTACTTTTTCGTTCGGTTTATGAATCATTTTCTTATTTCCTTGGCAATCTCTGTTGGCGACTTAATGTTCTTTTCTGTATGTGATCTTCAATTGTTCCCTCGTAGCTTTTATTGCATCCCTTTTTTTCGATTGAAATTTAATTGAAAAACATTGGAAAATATTATTACGCCGTTTCCGCTTATTCGCATCAAATTTTTCTCCTTCTGCGGATATTATTTCCTTTTCCCTTTCGTTCTCCATTTATCTATTCTTTTTATAAAAATATAAAAAGTCCAATCTCGCATTTCCCATCAACCACGCAATAAAATAATAAAAAAATCCGCCTCCTTTCGAACCATCGAAACTACCGATTAAAAAATTAAATTGTCCAAAGAACCTCAACAATCGTTGCGCGATAATAATCTCCAGGCAAATTCCGAAAAATTCCCGTGCAATCGTATTGTACCATCCCCCTGGATCGAACGCAACAGCTGCGAAAACCGGAACGATCGAGTTCCCCAAAGCAAAGTAATCAATAGCGGAATAACAAAGTCCACGTTAACCCGACACCGCGCAATTCCAAGCGTATACAAATTACACGGTATTCTTCGTTAACGATTCAACGGGATCCCCCGGCGGATGCGACGTAACCTGCCAGAATTTCCGAAAGCCCGGCCAAACAGAATGGCCAACTTCAAATTAATCCAGCGCCGCATAATCCTCGAATTTACATAATGCAACAAATACTATTCAATTTGCCATCCGACGATCTAATTATCCCAACAATGTCATCGTTCGTTCAGCTACACTCCCTGCCCAACAACCCCCTTCATCGATCCGCCATCTTTCTCTTTCCGTTTCTACCCCGTACAATCTTGTACCCTTCGCACCCCCCCCCCCCAAACAACAATGACATAATTGTTTCGCGGCAGGAAAGGCTCACGAGACCGTAAGTAATTCCGGTCCAAGGCTGCGCAGAGTAAGGCCAAGGGGGTGGAAAGACTTGCTGGTGTCGATCGCAAATTAACTCGCCCTTAATTAATGGCCCACTTATCCAACCCCTTGGAATCCAGTTTCGTTCAGTGATCAAGGCAACGCGACCGAAAGAACGCGTCGACATTACTATTCATTGGAATCCCCCTGTCGCCCGGTGAAATAGTTTTTGATTGAAGTAACAGGTACCAGGTAACAGGGTTGTTAAGATGGGGTTGCTTTAATCTGAGCGTGGGAAGGAACATAGAAGCATCGGTTTAGCGGAGAAAAGTTTGTCGAATGTCAAAAAGTTCATCCCCCGAATTAATTTAATTCGCAAAATAAACTGCGACACGTTCGGCTTTCGAAAAAACATCTCAAAATATCCCTTTCTTCACCTTCCTTTGAACGTCCAAAGATCAAGGGGTAGGTATCCAAAAAAAAAAAAAAAAAAAAAAAAAAAAAACGACGCAAAAGAGGCCGACAAATTTTTCACCCCCGTCGACTTCGCGATCCGTCAAAGTAGTGCCCGCCAATTAATGAACGGACCCTTTGTAAAATGAGTACGCGTGCGTGTACCGTTGCGCACGGATCCCAGAATAATCACCGTAGAAGACCCCTGGGCGGCGGGGAAAAAAGACCCGCGCCACCCCCCGGAAAAAAACACTTCGGCGTCCCTGCCCTCGCGACGAAATTTCAATAAACGTCGCGCAGTTGCGAAAATAGCATCCGGCCATTAACCCGACATTGCTCAGCCAATTTCTCGCCACTTCTACTCTAACCCAGTGTCGACACCCACCCTTCAACCCCCCCGGTACCGAGCGGGGAGCGAAACGTTCGGCGAGGAGAGGGCGGGAAGAACGATCCGGAATTTTTTTCCGCACGAGAAGTCGAAAACTGCAGAAGGAACCGCAATAATCGTCCGTGCCGCCGCACGGGAGCATGCTCGTGCCGGTTTTTTTTTTTTCATCCCTGTGATGTGGACGGCGAAGGGGGGCGAGCGAATTCGAGGCCGGGCGGAGAGAACGAATGCAACGGGCGTAGAGAACGTTCGGTTGTTTCACATCAAAGAGACGTTTTGTCCCGTGCTCGGATTTGCGTGGTGACCGTGGCTATCTCGCCGCAATGCGTGAGGGTACGCTGAATCGGCGGGGGTTGGGAAGGGGGAGCGAGAGGGTTAGCACGGTCGGCCGGGAATGGAGATTCATTGGGAACGTTGGCGGAAACTGTGGAGACGCTTTAAAAGGATTCGAGCGCTTTGGCGATGCTTGCGGGGGTTGAATTTGTTCGCGCAATAAATAATATTACAGCTTGCTGACACGCGTTGCAGGATAAATTCGTACGACGAGCGGAGGAGGAAATTCGTATGGCGCGTAGAGCATTTCCATGCGGATAAAACGAGACGGGACTCGAAGCCTGTGAAGGTTGGCGAAGGTCGGAATGGTGTCCAGGGGTCTTCGATGGAATCGGTGGTAGGATAAGACGGGCGTTGTGCGAACTTTCAGCCTCGCGACCGCTGCGTCGTGAAGCCTCGAGGGTCGTCAGCTCGGCGACGCACCGCGGACCTATTTATCAGTGACGATTCGCAATTAACATTCTGCTCGCAATGTGTCGGACGACTTTATCGGCAAGCTGCAGCCGCGAAACGTTTCATTCGAGTGACCCGCGTGACGCTGCTCGCCGCCCGGTGGAATAATGCGGCGGTCGTCGCGACGTTTTGAGGGAATAAAGGGGCGCGACAGACAAGGTAACGGACTGGCGATGACAAAAAAGAAAAAAATCGGAAGGGAGAAGAAAGAAAGTAGAATGGTGAAGGGCAAAAAAAGAAAAAGGGAGAAGAAGGAGGAGCGTTCACACGTGCTCGAAAGCTCGTTCTTGAGCGGGGAAAAAGGGAGAAGCGTCTGGATAGGGGTCTTTAAAACCGGTGTCAGACAGCGATGACTTCTGATCACCCCTTTGCCACCCTTCTCGTGTCACTCGAGCTATTAGTAGGGTTTCACGGTGTACAGACATCGAGGACTGCGTTCATGCCGACGGAGGACCACGATTGCTTCTGCGATTTCAAGCTGGACGTTGATTATCCGCTTAACGTGGATTCCGCGTGGCGAATAGAAACGGCGAATGTATGGTGCCTTTTGTTCTTTTGTTTCCAGTCCGGCTCGACACGGATATCTGCTTGTTTTGCGGTTGCCTCGCAGAGGGATGGGAATTAATTAATGAAATTCAGGAGCAACGCCGGCTTAGGCCGACGGGAAAGACATTTGGGATTCTGTTTCCCGAACATTTTACTAAATAACTCAATTCCTTTTGAAGTATCTCATAAGTCTGATAGATCGAACGAACATCAATTTTAAGACAAATAATTTTTATTCATCCGTGTCTATGGTTGCCAATTATTTCTTCACGCTACATTGCCTTCCATTGATCACCCTCCTTAATTATTTCGCCCTCCCCTCGTCATATTTATTTGTCACATCATCAGATATGCTAATTATCTTCCTAAATTGTCCTCGATGCATAGAACTCCCCAAGACTAATTCAGATTGTCCGTAAAAAATTGTTCCCCTGCGCGAAAAGCCATTAAGCATATAACCACGTTCCACTTTAATCCGAAGAGGCTAAGACAATATCCAGGATCCATTCTGCAAAGGCTTCAGTATCCCGGATGATAATCGATCGGGGCACAATTACGAGGGACGCGAAAGCTCGATTCCCGTTCAGCGAAAGACACCGGCGAACGGGAGGAGGAGGAGGAAAAAAAAAAAGAAGAAGCGCGCACCTCCACTGCTGAAAAGAAAAGTAGACAGGGACGGAGAAGCGGTGCGAGGGTTGGGGTTTGGGCAAAGAGAAGGGCCATAGAGGGAAACTCGTCGATATTCCGCGACTTTATCGGCCTGCGGAATAATTCATGAAAGAGGGCGGATAGTGCCAATTATAAAATAACGAAGCCGTCGTAGTGGCGTGGAAGAGACCGTTGGAACAAGAGAGAAGCGGACGAGGACAGGCAACGAGTGCGATTACGGGGCTAGAGAAGGAGAAGAATAGAGGCGGTGTGCGAACGGGGACGGAAAATAAGGGACAAGGGTTGAGGAGGTACGGAGAAAGGATGGAAGAGGGTGAACGAAGGAGAAAGTGAGGGAGGAAGAACGGAGTTGGTTAGATACTGTTTGAAACAGGTGAAGGGCAGTGCGTACCCTTTTGGATCGTTTTGTTTTCTTCACTATGAGCACTGTGTGCAAGGGGTTGTTTCCGTATTAAGATCGACACTGCACACGAGAGATTACCCGTTGATTCTCCCTATCACTGCGTAAATTTAATTCGACACGCTGGAAACGAGGTAACAAATCGAAACCGAACCAATTCGGAATCGGGAAGCAAGAAAAAACCACCGCGCGAGGGAGAGTGAAAAAAGACAGACGAAACGGGAACGAGGGAAGTCCGAGAGGAAGGGGAAGAAAAAAAAAAGCGGCACGAAGTATCTCCTTTGTCGATGCTCGTGGAAAGGGCTGAAGAGCTCGTTGGCCCCGCGAAACAACCCTTCCCTAGCGATCATCCCCTCGCTCGTGGCTGGACAGAGGCGTATTTTATTTCGTAATATCCACTCTCTCACGGAAAAGAGAAGTGGGCGAAAAAAAATTCCGCGCGCCAAAAAAAAGGGGGCAAAAAGTTGAAAATAAAAGGGGAAAAAATGAGAAAGCGTGTCCACCGCCGGTTTCAGGGTTACGATGACCCTCTCTGACGTGGCCGGCAATTTCGTACGTCACTCGCAGAAGCTCCGATTCACCCCCATCCTGTCCGGGATAGACTCTGTCTCTCTTTTTCTATCTACGATGGTCAGGAATTTTACCGGCTTTAATTAAACTTTAATTCAGTTCGTTCCAGCTGTCGTTCTGAAAATGGTAGCCAAAAGGGGGGTGGATGGGGGTTACTGAGCTTGTTCGACGGGGTTGTCGCGGGCACCGTCCCATAAGTTTTATAGGGGCGAGTTTTCTGCGAGATTGATGGACTATCTGCGATTCCCGATCTCGGACCGGAAGCTTGGAGAATGTTTTCTTCCAGAAATTGAATCGCCTTTCGTGAAAATCGCTGAACTTTGAGCCTTTGCTATCTTTTTTTTTTATTCGCTTCAATTTTCTTTTCTGCGATAGAAGAAATGTTTGAGAGAGAGAGAGAGAGAGAGTAGCTTATGATTTGTGGATATTCGAAGGGAGATGTGACCTGAGTTAAACTCGGTGACTGACTGCAACTAAAGTTAACGTGCGTCGTCCTTTGTCCAGTTTTCAGCATCACGTTATAATAAAAGAAGGACGGATATAAATTTAACAGAAAATTGCGGTAAGGATGTAATGAATGCCTCGAATAGCAATCGCCTTTTATCTACATAATCTCTCCACGATCCACCTTTCAAGGCGAGATGAGAAATTGCTGGGGCTACATTTTGATGGCCACTTCCCCGACTTTGGATGTCACTCGCAGAGAATCATTTTATTCTCTGCAGACGGTCGCAGCGGGGACCTCGTCATCCATACAGAGTTTTTGGGCTTTAATTAAAATTCGCTGTGTGACACGGCGAAATGAACGCCGCCGCCCGCGTTGCTTTTCCAGTAAAGGCAAACGAAAAGTTTCGCCGAGAATGTCGATTAATTTTTTCTTGGCATTCCTACCGTTTTACCGGATTTTAAATATCACTTCAATTAGAATAACATTGCATTTGCTTGGAAAGTATAAAATCTTGAACTTAATTTTCTGTTTATTTGTTACGATTGGGTTTAGTATTATTTTCGCAAGTAATTAACGATTTCAAAATTCTACGCCGTTTCCGCGGAATTTTTTCGAATTGAAATTTTGTAAAACTCCTGTACAACGTATTATGAATATGCTTCAGTGCATGACAAAATTGGTAACCCGTTCAGCACTTTAATACAGAAGTATTGGCACCGCGTGTCTTCTTCCTCGACAAAAGGAAAATATTTTCCATCTCTACAGAAGCTTTCCACGTTCCTATATTTGAGTTCCACTAGGAACGTTGTTTCAAGGAACGTCGCGGCCGTGTGACAAAATAAGGGACCCTCGTTCAGCGGTGGTTGATTTTGCCGTCAAGTGATAAGCGACCATTAACTCGCCGTTTCTTAGCCGACGGTTGGGCAAAAGATCGCGCGAGCGGATAATTAAATCGCTTTCCAACTATGTACCTTGCGCCTTTTACAACAGATTAACGAGCCCGCACCCCCGTTGGCGTCAGAAGATCGCGGGCAAGTATGCTGTTTCGCGCCTTCACGAACAAATTTCCGTGTCTTTTCACGCTTCGACGCTGATGTACTGCAGCGTGCTCCGACCAAATGGGATATTTCGTGCCGGAAATACGTAATTTTTCTTCGCCTTCTGTTTCTCGTTAACCAACGACGGTCGATTTTTCTGTTTTAACTTTTCTTTTTTTTTGTTGCATTCGATCACTCTGCTGTGATGCGCGCCCGTCCCTCCCTGACAATTTTTGAAGAGTTCCAAAAAGATTAATCGATTTGATAATTGCGCGGAGAATTTATTGTACAATTATATATGAAGATTTGAGAATAGTACGTGTTCCCGTTTTTTTTATACGGAATTACTGGTGATTCATATTCACCATTGAGACGTGAATGAATGTTATTTATTCGTTGAACTTTTACTATAAATTCTAAATTCAGTTCCTCGGTATGGTATAGTCGAGTCGAACGGAATAATGCTTATTGGGTTCGTCTTATAAAGAGGGACTCCCTTAAGAATCGAGAGGGGACGTCGGAGGTCTCCTCCTTTATTTTCGTCTGCAACTGAATCACATGCTGCGACCGATAATTTTGTTTGCTATGTATTTCCCCGTCGTTGTGGAATTAAAGATTCTGTAGAAGGCTTTCTGCAGGAACGATCGAACAGGGGTTACTTTACAGACGAAGATCAAAAGGGAACGAAAACGAAATTGGGGAAAAATATAGTAGAAATGCTGGCTTTGAGCCGTCCGTTGGAGTTTCCTGCGTTTAGGGGAGTGAAATCAAATTTGTAACATGGAATTTCCCTTTTTTTTACACGAACATAGCCCTCGCGTTACTCGAAAAACAAAAATTCATCCAGCATGAACTTCGTTTCAGCGTAAGATCGTTTCTCAGTTGAACCAAAACATAAATCTGCTTAACGAAATGATAATTTTCATCGAGATATAAATAAAATAATTGCCACTACAATTCCGCCCATACACGCCGCCTCAACTACGTACTAAATCTATTCACCAGCCCCCAATGTCAATGCACCTACAAACAAAAGTATCAAGGCACTGGAAACCTTCCATTAAAAATTAAATTCCAAACTTTCCTTCTCGTGGATTTTCAAGTTTCCGCCAGTCGTGAAATCTTACCCGCCAAACTTTCGAATTGTCGGAGCTCCTGAGACCACATTCGGAAAAGGTATCGGATCCAAGGAAGGAAGAAAGAACCCGAGCGAAATAAACAGAGGGAGGGATAACAGGAATCGTGTCACGTCTAACCCCCTGTCCACGGTTTCACGCTGGCTGTTTACCTCTGCAAACGTTCACCCCCGAATCCACTGTTTCCCTTTCCGTCGAATCGACGAATGACAACGAAAACCACCGGGGAACAATAGTTACTTTCCTGTCCAGGCCGATTCGGCAAGACGTGCTCGTCCGGGCTTGAAAGAAACTCGCAGGGGGTGGGTCGGGCAACCGATGAACTTCTGTTTTAAATCGAAATCGAGGCGAAGGGGGACGTCTCCTCCCGATGGAGCAAAGCTTGCTCGTAGGGGTTGGCGATGGTTTTAAATAAAGCGCAGCCTCCCGAACAAGATGAGCAAGGGGGTGGAGAAGGATGGAGATGCACCGAGGGACAATTAGTCGTTCCGTATTTGCGCCGGCTGTTTCTGCTTGCGGAATTTGTTTCGCGGGTGATGCCAGCCCTTAACGGAGGTTTCATGAATTGATTGTTAAAGGGATGGAGGAGTGGAGCAAGTGTTTCGCAGTCTGGGGTTGTTTTACGAGGACGGGGTGGTTTTGCTGCGGAACCGAATTTATGAAAGGTGAAGTAGTTTGCGAGGAAACGTTCCGAAATGAATGGCGATTTCGTAGGGTTATGTCGAAGAAATGGGGGTTGCTTCGGGGTATATGGCGTTGGTGCATTGTTTTTGAAGAAGGGTTGCGATGACGGGAGATTTTTCGTACGACTGTGCCGGAAACTTTGGGGCCTTGCGAATATTATTACTAAATAGGGAGGGGAATAATTTTCAGATGAAGAATTATTTTAAAGGGATTTATTGTTGGGAATCTTTTGGAGTGTGGTGCTCATGGAAGGAAATGCATTTCCTTAGAAATACGTGGGAAATTCTCAATATGTTTTTGAATCCTCTGAATTCGCTAAAGAATTTAAATTTCCTTGTACTGTTCTATTATTAAATATTTCGAAGGTAGAAGGATTCGAGAGCTCATGAAGTTTTTTTTCAAAAAAGTTTTTAAGCTGAAAACTGCACGCCTTTAACTTCGGTAAGAATTTTGCGTTCACGAGTATTCCAGCATAACAGAACGACAGTTTCTAAACCGACTTTCTAAAGTGAAATATTTTTTTAGAGAAGCAGGATAAAGTTGGAAATTGGTTCTGTAGGATTCCAGCGAGAATTTCTTGGTTACTGGGAAGTTTCTCGATAAAAACTTTCTGAACAGGGTTTTCAGGGTGACATGTCTTTTAAATAAGCACTTTGAAGCTGGAAATTGATTCTCCGCATATATCGAATAAAGTGTGAAGGGTGGAAAATTCTAATTTCAGTATACACCCTGTTAACGCAAACGAGATGTGTCTTTCCATCGGGAAATTGTTAAATAAACGCTCGCAAATGAATGGCAGCAATTTATTTAAAACAAATTTGTCCTTAATACAAGGGGTAGATTTATTAAAAAAAAACCATTGGAACAAATTTTTCGAACTGACCTGTTTTTACAGGAACACTTTGAAGCAGAAAATTGTTATTGCAAGTCTTTCGATGGAGTTTGGAGGGTGGAGTACTTTTATAATATAAATATAAAACGTTTCAGCCCGAACAAAGGGCTGAAAACTTTTTAATAGCATAAATATAAAACAGACTTTCATGCCTGATGGACCTGCGTTAACAAAATTCTTCCTTATAACGAGACAACTTTTACTTAGCGAATGCTAAAATATGTTTGCAGAACGCGTATTAAAATTCAGAAACCAGGGACTACTCATAAAGGAGGTTCCAGCACAGATATTTCATAGACAAATAATTTAATTTACCTCTGCCTCAAAAGTGCCAACATGAAATTTACTTTAATTCACCTTAATCTTCGATAACATACCACACTAAGCATTCAGCCACTCTTAAAAAGAAAATAATAAAACCCCCATAGAAAAAGTTCCTCTCAATTTATAAATTTCTATACAGCAAAGTAAACAAAATTCTTTACCCTTTACATTCGCGAAATGTTAAATACTTTCTTCCCTCGAACGTGTATTTTTACAACAACAACAACAACAAGAAAGAAGCCAGCGATTCTCCTCCTCTTCCGCTCTGATCAAGTTCTACGTATAACGTGCAGTTTAAACGGGACGACCGCGGCAGCATTGTTGAAAAATATTGCAAGGGCCAGTGGATACAGAAGGGGGTACAAAGGCAGGCACGACGATGCGTTTCGCTTTGAAGGCGGAAAAAAAGATTTACGTACATGGCCGTGATCCACGCGCGCACCGTGCATAAGTGGTTTCGTTATCTAACAGGTGGAAAGACCTGGCGGCTGCAATTAAGGCGCAAAAGCAGGTTAATTGAGGGAGCCGTACGAGTCCGGTAGCCGGTTACACGCCCCCGGAGAACAACCACTAATTTTCTAATTAAAGGAACTTCACCGTTCGCGTCGAAATTCTACACGAACGTTCCCATATCGTTCCTCTTGCGGCGCAATTCATTTCTTCCACTTGAGCATTGGAAACGCGAGCTGTTTCGATACGTGAAAGGCACAGTCAATGACTTAACTTTGAAGCCGCGCTTTTGGGTGAACGGAGCAGATTTGACTTGCCGAAGCGAATTTGAAAAGTTGAAATACGAATAATATATTTTACCGAAATATTATCGCTGTTTTTTCAAAGCACGTTTCGTTACGTAGTGCACATGAATTGTTCGACAACAGAAATTTAATTCGCCACGCGACCATGCGAGACTGAAATATACCTGGAAATGTAATTCAATTTAATGAATGCAAAGCTCTTTTATTATCTAATGGGCCTACGTTTACGCTTCCTTAATTATTCATTACCCTGCCGCTAAGTGTACATTAAATTAAATTCCGAAAGCTTTAAACCGGCCAATTAAATTTACACGCGCCCCTCCAGGTCCAATGAAACATAATTATGCAAATCAAATATTGCTTCACTATAATTAAACCTTCGCCAGTGAAATATATCTCCTTCCGATTCAATTAATTGAATCCGCGCGGCTATAAAACGATAATGAAAAATCGCCCCGGGACGTAAGGACCTTTTTATTACTCTTTATGTGCAAAATTAAAACTCATATAATCGTGCATGCACGTCGAGCAAGATCCTCTCTACAATTATCTGCCACAGTTACATCCCCCTGGAATTCCATGGGAATTTACCGTGGCTCCAGAAATAACTGCGAAAACACGACATGTTTTATCAGAGATGGCCAGGCAACGAACCGTGAAACGCAGAAATAACGATCGGGGGCTGCGGTCGGGAGCGGGTTGATACTTGCACGGGGGCGGAAGCGGCGTAACAGAGCCTCAAAAGACGGTTAATTGGGGGAGCTGGCAGGGGTTGCAACGGGGTGCACGCGTCTCCGTTGGCTCGAGAACCGGCGAGATCCTGACCTGGACATCAAAGCCGGAGCTTAAAGCGACGTATCCGTTCGCCTGGAGCGGGCTTAAGGGGTGAATTTCACCCCCGTTGCAACGCCACGGATACCCTAACAGCCGCCCCTGCCAGGCAGACCACCGATTGAACGCGTCCAGGAAATCGGGGGTCGGGGGGGTGGTGTTGGCGTTGAAACGGATACTCAGTTGCGGACAATCCCAGGGATATTTAGTCTGAGTAATTAGTGGAAATATTTGAAAAAAACGATTCCGGTAGTGTACACGTAGTTCTGCTTTCAATGTTTGAGCTGTACGTTATGTAAAATTAAGTGTAAGAATGTTTGAATGTTGAAAATAATCGTGGGAAGATATGTGTACAGTTTATATGGTGAATTATTTCATCTACTGTACGAGGGCAATTTTAGTTATAATATTTTAGTTAAGTAATTATAGTGGACTGGTTTTGCTAAGTAAACGTGATGTATTATTTACTATTACTATCTATAAATAAGTGTTCGACTAATTTCATGTATTTGCCTATCCCGCTAATCAACTTCCTTATCGCTCGACAATAGAATACACCTCAGTTTTCTCGAATAAAGAACGAAATTGCTAACGATCAAACACATCGCCGTCGAGCGATAGTAATCGTAGCCCTCGTGGGACATTTATTATCTCGCGTAAACGGTTTTCCTAATGATCGGACAGTTCATTAATAACCTCGTGTATTGTTAAGAAAGAAGAAAAGAACAGAAAAAACATCGTGCCACGGACTTTTCACCGTTCGTTCGAGCGTGTATCGTTCGCCCGGATGCGTTATCAGTACTGATAAGTGTCGCACGGCCAGGTGTACACGCGAGGCCCCAGGTGAAACTGCAATCGAGACATTAAAACGAGCTGGTTGACCCTTTTAATCGCGGTCGCGATCACGAACTGCGTGCCCACTTTGTGGAAATATTTTTCCCCTCGTTTCTGCCATCGAGAAACCCGTTTATCGATATCTGACGATGGACATGGAGCTCGGGGGATTTTTTAATACATGTGTATTTGAATAATCGTTCGTGGTAGTGAATAAGTGACTAACAATAGAGTGATACAGAAAATAAGTAATATATTGTAGAAAAGTATCGAGCATTGTTTTTCGATATTAGAATGCGTATGGCCCTTAGGAATATCGCGTTCAATCAATTTTTCTTTCCTATATCATAAAGTACAAGACTTTGCTGTACTGTATATTTCGTCTTATCTTGCGCAGTAGAAAAATGTCAGTCCACCTTTATACATTAAATCCTCACCCTTATTATTCGTCCCCCGTAAAAAATGGCACCGGCATTATTTATGGAATCCTTCACGCCTTATTTTCCTTCTTACCATAGATAACAAAAGTTTCATTCCACCTCGCGGAAAGGAAAAATCCAGAAGGTAAAAAGAGTGCCCTCGATATTTTCCTGAAATCTCATTATCCCCCACCGCGAAATTATACACGAAGAATATAAATTCCACCCCACGGTTTGATAGTTAATCGACCTATTTATCTCATCCATTAATTGTCACCACAACAAAATTATCTCGTTACCAATTACCGTGTACAAGAAAATAACTAAATAAATTCTATCTAGAAATACAAAATATCGCCCGATTCTTTCAGCATCGTTATTCACAATTACAAAAATATATTCCACTGTATCAACGCTGTTCCAAAGCCAACCATTCCATTTCACTGAAAATAAAATACAACGCAATTCGAACAATAACTGCACCGCCTGAAAAATCTCTCGCCTCCCCTTTTTTCCAATCCCTCCCGCTTCTCACAGATCCCTCAGAATCGAAACAAACACCCCCTTTATCCTCGTATCCTCCACTTTCACGTCCGACAATACAAATTCAGCATAATCCAAACAACGAGACACTCGAGCCGGGCCCTATCCAAGAACAGTCGACGGATCTTGATTTTCGTGGAGGCGAACGGGACTACGCGGCACGTCCATCGTATTTGTTTCTCCCTATTCCATTTTCAACGTACTCGAGATCCTTCCGGGATACCCCGGCCAAATCCTCGATTCGTGTTCCGCGGCTCGTTCCTCGGATATACGCGGCGTGTCTGTCGTCGAGGGCCCTACGTTTAGGTAAATCAGCGAGTTAGACGCGTAGAACACGTAGAGGTTCAACGTGTCTACGTGAGACGACGCGGAATCGCAACGTATCCGCTGAAATCCGCCATTCTCATGGCGCAGACCGTCTATACCGCTGGTAACATCGGTTTCTGATCGAAATTGCACCGCTGCTCTCGACGATGGCGCATGCCGGGAATCTGCGATTCATCGGTGCCGGTATTCGTGGAATGATGGCTGCTTGATCGTGGTCGAGAGCGATCGGGATGATTTGGCGTTTCGGTGCAACGTGTATAGCGACGATGCGCGGATAAAGTTGCTTCGGGCTGCCTGGTGTGCGTTTGTCACGATTTTCACCCCCTTATCCGTTACATTTATTGTACGAGCGTGAATGGCCGTCGTGTACCTCGCGAGGTTTTAGTATTTCGAATAGGCTCAGTTGCATGAAAAACTGGGGATTATTGTACAATTGCGTTGATAAGAAAGTCGAATTCGGCTTGTTACGAAAAGTTGGTTTTTCTGTCGACAATTATAACGATTTGAATAAATATTTGTTTAGAAAGAGGATTTGCAGAAATACGTGTTCACGCGAAACGGTTATTCGAAAAGAAAATTTCACAGTCTCAGTCTCTCCATTACATTCCCCGGCGAATTCGAACGAGACCCTCGTTTTTGCTATTCGAACACAGTCAACATAAGCTTGGTGCCTGATCTTTTCACAGAACCGATCAACGAGTGAAAGGATAAAGGATAGAGGAGACTGACAGAATTTCTAGGCGACGACAGATGATATCGTAACGCGGAATAATCGTCGCTCTGCGAGCGACAGCAGCAAAGAGCGAGCTTCTTTATATCGTCCTCATTGGGAACGCCTCGACGCGCTTGGGGGACACGGATTGGATTCTTTAGAGGCAACCCCTCTATGAGCAAGTCTGAAAACTTGATCGTACCTTTCTCCACGGTTGGGGCGACGAGTGATTCTTTGCAGCTACGGGGTCGCCCCTGCGGTTATGTTGCAAAATGCGGGCCTCTCCCCCCATTAAAGCTTCCTACTCACTATTTTTACCCTCTATTTTCCTCCCTTCTATGCGCCCGGCCCCATGTGGAAGAGCTACGCGTTGTCTGTGAAACGTGGACTACACGCGTCGATCGACTGCACGCTTTTCAAAATCGATTCATGATGGAACCGGAAGGGTGGCAAGTCGTGTCGCTTTAATATTCGTGAAATGAACGTGAATAATGAAAACGTTCTTGTCTGTGTGTAGCGTACACCTTTTTCACTGGCGCTATAATATTTGAATTTCGTTCTTTTCATATTTTTTTAATGCTGAGGGATCGTTAATTTTAACTTTATGTCGAAAGCGTTAGGGGTGTTAATATTTTAGATTTGGTGGATGTTAATATTTTATGCAGCTAAACTTCGTTCTCGCTGGATTAATTGTAAATTGATTAATGCGACAATACTGGTGAGCGTGTGCGTCGTGAAGTCTGGCTCATATATCGAGGAAATTTGCTGCAGGTAAAGAAGGCAATCAAAATTCGGAGGGTGGTGTGACGGGCCAGGTAAAGCTAGTTACTTCGGCCTTGATTGAGAAGCACTTTAGTTTAGGTAAAGAAGCAATTAGACTTTGGCAGCAAGAGTTGCTTGGAGGTCGGTCGATTAACAAGTGCTGAAGTAATTAGGTTTCGCCAACCCGGTTGATTAGTTAAACAAAAAAAGGAATAATGAGGATATAAGAAGAAAAGACGGAATATAAAAATTTGTACGATCGAGTGTTAAATGTGATTCAATGAATTTAGTAGACATTAGAAGTTTTTAATTAATAAACACTTGACTATCTAAAAACTACGAACAGTGTCCTAACTTTACTTCTATTAATAAATCAACGTTATTGAAACCAATTTGTTTCACCGAAAATCATTTCTCGAATAACGTTCCTCTCTTCTTAAAGTACTGTGACAAATAAAAACTAGATTAATTTGAAGCTAAGAATTGAGACCGTATCATTGAAAAATAGTTTATAGTTGTAATCTACTTAACACAGTTGCATTACCTACTTCATATTATTATCACCCTGCGATATCGCGGTCCTTCGTTTTTATCTTTCCGCAAACACGTGTTTCTCTTTATCCACGATTTCAACCACCCCAATAGTACACTAAACCCTTCATGCCCCGCAAAAAAATACAGTCCCTCATCCCTTCGAACATACACCCCTTTCAAACAGCGATATCATCGACAGACAAGCAAGATACCATTCACCATTCGCGTCACGAGGCCGCGTGTTATACATATAAATCTTGACCGAGGGAATGACGCCTGGATCTGTACACGGCTCATAGCTCTTCAACAGCGAAACACGACTTGTAATTACGTTTCTGAAGGCAAATAAGAGCCCTCGTCCCGGCGAAAGAGGCACGGACGGGGCTGAGTTTTGTTGGCATACAACTTGAAACTCAATCTAACGGCTTTTCCACGTTTTACGCTGCTCCGCTTTTCTCGTTCTCCCTGTTCCTTCGCGTCCCCGCCCCGTCCGTTCCCTTCTTTCTGATACCTTCTTAGCCGACGGGGTGACACACAGGAATCCCCCCGAGTTTCAGAGCCGCGGTGCAAACAGAGGAATACACCTTTGTCTGTCTTTCTAATTCTCGGGACAACAGGTCGGGAATATGTTGCGAACTTTTCTCCTCTGGCCAGACACAGAACCTTGCTCCCCTCGAAGAAATCTCTTCTGTCCCGTTTACGTTGCTTCTCGGGGGCGTTATTTTCTCTTATTTTCCGGACGAAATCCGTGAAGATTACGTAGAATATACTGGGTGTCACACGGACAGCTGGTGGTGTACATTGTGAGAATTTAAGCGACGCAGCAGTTCCCTTTCCCTTTTTTTTTTTACAAATACCGAATCAGAGGAATTTACGATGAAACGTCCTCGGGCGTATCGAAATTTCGATGTCACTGTTGGTACGTCACATTGGACTAGTCAATTTTGAATACAAAACGAATAAGAAGATTGCAAAATTAATCGGAGTGGAATATTTAATTTCTTCTGACCTGTTGTTCCGGAACAGAATAACAATTTCCATTCGGGCATTTCACAGTGGAATCGTGATACAGGGATATCTCTAAGATATTAAATCGCAATTCCAAGTTGACCGCTCAATATTGCATAAGAACCGTCGAGAACAAGAGTGTCACATCCGCAGACATAATTCCAAACCGCGAAACCCCAAAACCGCAGAGGCCACAAATTCCACCCAACGTTGACCGCCCTCGAAATTAATTCCCCCCCCCGCGCCATCCCCTCCTCCCATCCATCTGGAACAACAATATCCAGCTATTTCGCCCCAGCTATTAAAATTTCCTTGCGAACGAGACGCGCACACCCTCCTCGAAACGAGTGCTATCATTATTTACGGTACAACACGAGCATCGAACGAAGTTCGCGGCAGTCTAGATAACGAGTCACGCCGGCGTTGTTTCCCCGAAACACTTCCGCCGCCGCCGCCGCCCCCGTTGTACGCACCGCGTTTACGTTTCCCTTTGGAGGAGCGGAAAATTTTCTCGGTAAAGCGAGACGGTTGGCAGCCATCGCCGGTCTGAAACTCAATCTAACGAGCCTCCTTTGCCATGCACACCCTCCTCGTCTTCGAAGCTTCTTATCCTCTTGCATTTTTCCCTCTGTCCGTCCCCCCCCTATTGCCCTCGGGCGCTACGGGGAATCACGGTTTCGCGCACAGAGGACGGCGCGCGGCGGCTTGAAAAGCCGCCTTGTCCTGGAGATTTTTCGAGGGGCCAACGTCGTGTCATCTGTTCGCAGCTTCTCCGGCGAGCGAGAATAATCCCCCACGCTCTGGAACGGGAAGGTGTTCGAGGGAACGCGGGGGGCACAGGTAGAGCGCCGGTAACTTCTTTTCTATCGGATTTCTACGGAACAATGTATCTCGTTCCCGTTTCCCGCGACGCCGGATTCGACTTCGAAATAAATTCCGAAGCTGGTTAGCACAACGGATCGTGTTATTCTGACTGCTAGGGGAAATTGATTTTTACAGCGAAATGCTGTTTAATATATTGCATCTGCATGCGACACAAATAAAAACTCCGCAGATCTCGATTTCCAAAATTGTAACAATCGTAGCAACATCCTCGCATTTCTTCGAATAGAAGTCTAATCAACAGAAATAGTCACGGATAAAGTAAAGAATAAAATCGACGAACCTATCCCAAAGAGATCTAACATATTACGTACATAATATACTACCATTACCGCAATTAACCGACGAGCAAAAAGATCCATTAATTACAAGAACCATCCCTCGAGGGACCCGCAAAGCACCCCCGGGCAAAACGATCCGCAAAACCAGTGCGACCCGCCGCCCTTTCGCAGTGGCCGCGTGGTCCAACAAAAATCTTCCGGCCTTCGTTCGAATTTCGCCGTCGTCGAAGCCTCGTCGGCGTGACGTGACTTCCGTTCTGCGGAGCATCGCGAAGAAGCCGCGATTAGATTGCGCTTGAAGTTGTACGCCAACAGAACTCGGTCTGTTGTTTCCGCGACGGAGAGCGCCCTACCCGCCGGGGGCAACGGGTCAGGGGCGTATCCACGTTAACGTGACGGGGGTTGAAAATGTGCGAGGGTGGAAGGGCTGCAGTTGCCCGAGGGCTGACTGATCGCAATACTGTCCGAAGCTCGTTCACGCGTGCACCGCCGGGAGTTCCGTTTCCAGTTTCCAATTCGTTCCTCGCGTTTTCCTACGCCGCCTCCTGCCTTTTCTTCTTTTCCATCAGCTCGCTTCGTATCCTCCTTGGAAGCTTCCACCACGATTTTCATTATAACCGCGGATAGGAACGGCTCGAACCGGCCCGTTCGAATCACGCGGCGACGCTCGAGCGACTGCGCTTGATCAATCGACCGTGGTAGGAAGGATGAAAACGAGCCTCTTCTCTTAACGAGCTTTCGAGAGCCTCCTTCGAGTATCGAGGGGCTGCCTTGTGGCGAAACGGCGGGGTTGATCGATTCGCGGGCTTGGAACGCGATTTTCGATGAATTTCGTACAGGATGAATGAAATTATAGATTCTTGGTATTATTCGAATGACTTTTACTCAAATGAAGACATGAACTCTTCGTTGCAATTAGAATCCTGCGTCTATCTCTCATTTGTTGTTCGATGCCTGAACAAAAGTTTGCCCGACATTGATTCCTAAAATAGTCTGACCATTCTTAAAGAAAAAATCATAACAGTAATCTGGCAAATAAACAATAAAACATCTGCAGTTTTTCTTTCTTCATCAAACGCCGCCCTAAATAAATACCCACCCCCTCCCTACAAAGAGCATCTTATCTTGTTATATATATATATATATATATATATATATAATTATGTACTTAATAACAGCAACGTCCGTTCGGCGAAGCGGAGAACTCTTACCGATCTGTTTGCCAAGCTTTCAAACCGTCGTCGAAATATTTATTCAGGACAAGAAACGGCGGCCCGTTGGAAAAGCTGCAACCCCCTTTTGTCCACCGGCCGAATCGCGCGAACGATCCGCGCGTATCGGCGTGTTTAATACGCGTCATCGGCGCGGAATTGAGCTGACTGCGTGCCAGGGGAACCATACTCGTGCCACGCGACCCTGTTTATACTTCCCAGCTAATCCCCGGCGGCCGTGCGCACCAAAAATCCCACCCCGTAGTATTTCTCTCCTATCCTTCTTTTTCCTTTCAACCTCGAAAAAGACGGCACTGTTTGCCCGGCAATTTATCACAGCACTCGTCGCTTTTAATACACCAACGACGAGAGATATTCGGCTGGTTGCCGCGATTAGAGTGCCGGTAACCGACTAGAAATCGTGAATTCAGCGGGTGGGGTGGGTCGGTTGCATTAAAGATCGATTCGCCGAGGGTGGATTAATTGGGGATTTGGAAGCGGTCGTTTGGAAGGGGGGGGGGGGGGGTGCTGCGTTTTGCAAGTCGAATGGTGGGTGGTGAGATTCTTTGGCGGAGAGTGATGGGGGGTTTCTTTGGTAGGTGGTTTTGTTGCGACGCGCTCCGGGGTGGGTTTTATTGGCGATGTATGTATGTAGATTGGCGTGCCTGATGGTTTATTGGGCAATGTATAGGTGGTCATGGTGTAATGCTTATTGGAGTCTGTTGGCTTACTGACTCATTCATTAGTCATACGGAGTAGGCTAGTGGGACTGTGATGGATCGCGTGGTTAGGTTCACCATGGAAATGCCAGTTCCCTCGTTGCGATTTCTCGTTTATTATTGTGCTAGGTGAACGCAAATGTTCTGTCGAGCTCTGCGAGTAATTGGAAAGACTGCAATTGTTCTTAGCGATTCCGTTCGTCGTCTTTGCACCATTCTCCGTTCGTTTACTGATTATTCCAGTAAATAATCTGTAGTCATAGGATTATTCGGTGCCCTGCGATTTTTCACAAAACTATCTGTCTAATACCAAATGTCTAATACTAATACCAAAAATTATTTTACTATCCTGTTTAAATAACGTTCAACCAAACGCGACTGCTTATCGTTCGGACACCTGTTCCCATGTAATTCCGGCACGAATCAACGATAGCTCGGTCCTTTCGTCTAGAGCAGAGGGAAAATTCCCCCGAAAATCGACCGGACGACGTAGGTGGAGCGTTCTCTCAAAGGGACAAAGTGTGTTCCACGCGTGTTCGACGACGCCAAAGTGATTGTCAAGGAAATGGATGGCGTTGAGCGGGCAGAAAACGCGAAATAAAAGATGCTGGCAGAGAGCGGGACGGGGGGAAGAGAGAGGCTGGGAATAAAAGAGAAAAAGGTTGAGCACCCTAATATCGAGCCAGGCAAAAGGGAGCCAACCGAAGAGAGTTGCAAGAAGAGAGACAGAAAGAGAGGGGCAACAAAAATGCTAATACCTGCCCTCTATCGTGACGCGGCAAGGTATTCAAAGGAACTTTTACGGATTTCGCCGCGTTGGTTTCTTTCCCCTGCTTTCCATTTTGTAGTTGAACGTGTCGCCATTGATGTATATAACGATGCTAGCGTGTTACGTATACATGTATGTATGCAATTATTGGCAATTTGGGGCAACTGGAATATAATATAACATTGTTCATCCCCCTTCATCCCCTTTCACTTTTCGTCTTAAAATTGCATCTACTACTTTGCAGTTATTATTATGCCACTGAAGGCAACATTTGGACAATCGCGGAGTGTAAACAAAGCGAGGGAAAAAATAAAATGTTTCTTTATCCTTATATTAGCGGACAACATTTCCATCGTGCAACATTCCCTGGAATATCGCGCAATCTCTCTGACAATCACTTTTCCGTGCCATTCAGTGCAGCGGGAACATTTCGCGTGAATGGAGTTATTGTTTCAGCTGCCACAATATACACGCTTAAAAGATGGAGAGAGAGAGAGAAAGAGAGACACACAATAACGTTTGACAACGCGTGCTAGAGCAATTGTTACGTAAATGGAGCGAATGATAAGCTGCCAGCTAAAACGCCAGTTGTTTGCATCGCGAAGAGGTACGCCCGGGGAAAAAGGACAAAGAGCACCTTGCCCGTTTCAGCTGTAACAATTGTTCGTTGGCAAAATTGAAGAAGGCAAAAAAAAATATATCCAAAAAACGAAGAAGAGGCTCAATAATCGTGCGCACCAAGTTCGCATTCTCGACACATGTATTTTTGAAAGTGATTCTTGCTTGTAATAGATAGGTGAACTTTTCGACATCTCAAAATGTATTATACCTGCAAAATTAAATAACTGAGATCCTAAAACGTGTAACCAATCCTGCCGCGGTTAGAAAGTTGAGTATCTATCGAAATAGCAAGACAATATTTTCAGATGAAAAAGCTGCGTTCAACTACAGACGAAAGTTAAGACATGCTTTTTTCACGACGCAACTAAAGTATGTACCACTATATACGCGTGCATATATCCAAAAAATAGCCAGAAGCGAAACCTCTACCCCGGCATTAATCACCCTCGGCATTCCATAAATTGAGAATAACGCAACCACCATCGCTATCGCGATACAGCCGTCTATGAAAGGAAACGAAGAATCATCAGAGGCATTAATCATGCATTCACAGATCTCGCGAAACAAGAATCATCTCGCGTGAGAAGCGAATCATCGGGGCCAAGTGCAGACATCCAATATGTCGGTTCGATCGCCCGGGTTCATCCCTCTTTTCGTTCTTCGGGAACAACCGCTGCCACCCCCCTTCCCTGCCCCTCTGGCCCTCAAGAACAGAGATGCTCGAAATAGGGCGACGCACGTGACACGTCGAGTGCTCCCCTTAAGAGCACCCTTCGCGAGAAATTCGGGCACGGAACCCCCCGTGGTGCACGCAGCCCGCATCGGGGGCACAATTGTCGATGTATGTAGTGCAACACACGTACATGCATGCACATGTGCGCGCCACGTGAATTGACTTGGATTTTTCGTTACGATCGAATCGAACATCCAGCTAACTCGATTTGGAGAGTTAACGAGCCCTCTGTGCTGTCTTAATGAGTCACACGTGGACGAGGATTCTATCGTGAACTATTTTGGTGTTCAATTGTGATTTATTGGTATGATGCATGAGGTTATTTAAAAAAATATTTGCGCGTCAGTATGCGATTTTAATAATTCAGAGAAGAAACATCATGAATTTCTCCTTTTTTTCTCCTAACAACGAATTAACATTTGTTCTAATCCTAATCCGCAGTAACCATGATATTTGACCAGTTGCTCAAACTCTGCGGCATGAATATTCTGAGTGTAGAATAAACTTTTCTTCGAAAATTTAATAAAATACAATATTTGATTTCAATTATTCGCCTCAAATGGTAACTATCACTCTTTTACTCCATATATAACAAAATCTAATATTAATAGCAATTCCTATTACTCTGAATTTGATTTGAGACAATCAATTCTCATGAATCATCTTATTAAAAATGTGTCACGTCCCGAATACCACGGTCGTGGCAGTAAATTCATTAATATCGTTGCTCATCGTTTCTGAATAGCCCCGAACTCGTGTTACGCGACACGGTGGCAATCTAAATGTCGTAATTCAGGCGCTCGTTTGACCCTGTCGCCGGTAGTCGTGTGGGCAAGCTGTAAAACGATTGCACCGTAGCATGCTTGCGATCAGCCGGAGGAAAGTGTCGCCTGATTGTCCCCCAGCCCCCAGACCCCAGACCAATGCAATTCAGCGAATCAAATTTATATCAATCATCGCGTGAAATTCGTCGGTGACTACCGTTGCGTAGCTACATACTAATCATTGGTTAGAAGAATCTGTTTCTTTTGAAGACACAACGCAACACGGCGGTCTACGTTCGGTTGATTTAGATCTTGCTCCAACTGTCGTCACAAATCTTAATTTGTGAATGGTAGCTTGTACTGGACGCATTATCCATCGTTCGCAGGCTGGTTAGTTAGAGTAATAGTCGAGAATATTTTGTTCCATTACAGTTTTTTGAACAGACAGGATTTATTTCTCGCCTTGAAGAATTTTGCTAAATGAATATATAAATTTGCAACTCGTTGAAAATTTGATAAAACGGACGGTCAGCTGTACAATATTAACGAGCGTACGAAAATTGGAATGAAGTGTGCACAGTGTCTTTGATTTTCTTATAAAAATTATAAAATATTGAACATCGAGATTTTCCGATTGCTAGGGCTGGTGCATAAATTTGTTTTATCCTTTTGGAACTGTGGCGCTGATAGATGATGCTCTTACGAAGAGACTTTTATGGAACAGTAAGTTTCGGAGATTCGAAGGTGTCGCCTTGTGATTTACACCGAATGCTTTACGATTTGAACGAATTAGAGAACGAAGATTTATGGCGGACTGCAATTTAACGGGTTTGAAATCGTCTTCGGGGGCAATCAGAGTGCAATAACCGCGACTGGTTGTGCCAGATCATTTTATTGTCAGCGAAGACGGGATATACGATGTCCGAAAATAACATTTATATTGGTAGTCATAGTTTCGAGATTCGACACCAAGGGCTAATTGAGCCAAAAAGTTTTGACCAGCATAAGAAGCTTGGGAGATGAAGTATTGATGACCGTGAAATGCTTTTTCGTTATACGAAATTGCTCCTTTCCTAGCTTTCCTGATAAAAAAAATTCGAATAAAACCTTCCTAGCCATTATTCATGTTATCGCATTAATTAAAATTTCAACTTCCTGCCGAAGAAGTTAAAAAGTTCCAAACGATAGAGCAAACGTGTCCGATAAACCCGATAGCATTAACAAACAGTTCCACTCAATTGTCCAAGCTGACAGAATTAATCAACTCGAGATTCAATCAAATATCTATAACCTGCGCGAATTTCTGTACCCGCAATAAATAGCCTAGCCAAACATCGTCCCTGCAACTAACCAACCATTAAAGCAACCAATCTGCAACCTCAAACTTGGCCCAACATTGACACTACAAACTGATAGCAAAATCGTAGGTGTATCCTCATTAATATCACAAACTAACCCCGTTCCAATGGCCCCTTATCTACCGTCGCCGAAACAAGAACCGTCTTCGTCTACGCTCCATCGGTCCACGATTCACCAAGGAAAACCCGTCCACCCATTCAGGAGACAAAAATCACCGTCTATCCGATCAATTCCCCGAAGTCCGATAATTAACGTCGTTTGTTCCGTCCGTCGAGGGTCTAGAAATCGCTGCTCACTGTCTCGTGCTCCATACAAAAGCTAATTAACGGCACACGGTATAGCGATCTCTGTCAGAGACAGCCCCGTCACCACGTGAAAAGTCCGAGTCACAAGCAACAATGGACAAACGTTTCTTCGCCGACCATTCGAACACGTATCAAGGATTATTTTCCTAGACGGAGAAACGAAAGGACCTCGCCCCGATCTTGTCTTTAGTTTACTGGACGGTGGTCGATAAAGACTCGTTCCTGGGATTGTATTCACCAAAATTGATTTGATTAATCATCACGGATCCGCTTTGTATAAACGAGGGACGCTTTTGTTCAGTTATTGCATAGTTTGCAACCCCTCTGTTAATCAGTGGAATAATTGAAGATATTTCGGGGTGTTGGAAGATGTCTCAATTTTTATCTGGCGTTGATCACTGATATTCATCTCTTATTTTGACTTCTATAGACACGGCACAAATACATATTTAAAAGGTACTATACTAAATTTAAACGGCAGTGTTGAATTGAAAATACGAAATAGTTCAATATTACTTTTATCGATACAATAATGACGCGTTGGTTGAAAGATAATATATAACGCAACTGTACAAAATAAAAATAATATGATACAAGTATACTGTTCTCACGTGTTGAAACACTCTGAGAGGACCACGAGCCGTTCAGAGAATCCTTTTCAGGATACGTTCCTGAGGAGAGGACTCGAACGCGGTATCAAAGTGAGCTCCAGAATACAATGGTTGACACTATGAACCTCCGACGGTTCGATTTTATTGCGGTCTCGAGCTCGTTCGCCGATGTTTTTTCCGCTCTTATTGCCTATCCACAGGTAGCGATATTGTCTGTGGATCTTCGTCGAGTCTCGCGCTTCGATCCACGAACCCGGTCGCGAAATAACACGCGGGCGAAACTAATTCCCAGCCGATTGTTTCCAGCGCCAATTTTATCGTCCCCTTCGCGTGGACAATGCCGCATAAAACCACCAACTACCTGTTCTTATATTTAACGATCATAAATGGCGAAACGCTGGGAACGTTCGAAGGAAAATGGCACGATTCTATCGCAGCAGCTGCAGTTCTGCATTCATGCAAGTATAATATATTGTTCAATGAAGATTTCATATATTGTTTCCCTTCGATTGGACACACGTAATTCCGTGGATGCTTGGAAATTAAGCATCAGTGGAACACGAGGTGTTAAAGTTCGATGCAAATAGAACACGACAGTTTATAAATTCAAACGAATTATAAAGTAACGCTGAAAGAATACTAACGAAATATAAACAGTAATACGCACGGTTTTCAAAGTATGATACAAACCATTAACTAAAATTGCCTCAAAACTTTCCAATACGTATAATAACGATTTTAGTATCGCCTCGCTTATAAACATTTCATACCACCTCATATTTCACGCATTCTTCCATGCACTCTGTACCAGCTAAATAACAGTTAAGAAACCTTACCTCCAGAGGCCATCCCGCGTATAACTACTCGCCCATATACCCAAACGACTATATTTACCATTAAGAAAAACAATTAAAACGCACTTCCAGCGAGATAAAAGTCCGCGGAAGGCAGACTTCAACGTAACTTCAATAGTAATAAAGGAACGGGGCTTGGAAAGCGTTAATAAAATTCGAGCAGCGTCGCTGGAACGTTTCGCGGGGGGATGGGTGGGTGCATTTGGCCGGTTAGCCATTTTCCCGGAAGTACGACGACGAGGTGCGCGACGTCGCGTAGGGTGCAGGGTTCGAGTGCGCAACAAAGACGCTCGTAACGCCGCAAAAAGTCCATTAAGGCGTCGTTTCTATTCCATCCGGTGCGGCTCGAATGCAACCACGAGTGCCCGGATAAAAGGAGGCGGCCGTACAGTAAAAACTAATATTCCTCCCCTGTTTAACGTTTTCGGCTATCTGTTCTGTTTGGCCAGGTCGCGGTGTCGGCTAGAAGGGACAGACGTAATTGCGTCAGAAGCAAATCGAGGGACGAGAGAGGACCGGAAACGTTGCACCGTACGAGCTTCGCGATAAAACCAGCAACGTTTCCCGGGTGTTGAATGGTATCAGAAAAGGGAGTGGAGCACGTCGAGGTGACGCAGGTTAATGGAGATGGCGGCGCAGTTGGCCCTGTTGGGAGCGCACTGGATTATTCTGCATAATTACCCGCGGTGTAATGGTGGTCCCGTTTCCCTCGTTACGCGACGCAACAGCCATCTTGCTCCTCTCTGCTTTGGGAACTTTGGATTTTTGGTGGCAGGCAATGGCGTCTTTAGAGGTATATCATTTTTCGCGCTTTCGCGGGTGCCGTTTGTACATGTTCGAATTTTGTCTACAAGCATTTAAAATACCAACGTTTAATTAGAATAATATTACGTTGTTCAACCACCTTTATTAATTACGAATTTTATGAACGCACAAATCAATTCATACTCTGTCCCACGAATGATACAACCATTCGTCTGCACAAAATTACCAAGCGATAGTTATTTGAATTCCCGATCGATTTCGCGTGTCGTTGACGAACAAAAATCCCCAATGAACCGTCAATCGATGCCACGAAAATGACCACCGTATTAAAGGCCAAACGAAAAAAAAATCGAAATCCTTATGCCCTCAAAAGAAAAAAAGAACGAAAAAGAAGAAAGAAAAATCGTGAAATAGCGAAACAGTATGAAGCCCATATATCGCGTTCTGTAACCATCGATAAGCCAGCTGGAACAATGATCCAAGGATTACAGACTTGCCCATTCGCCGTTCGCTTTCCCACCCGCTTATGCTCGACGTTGCACGAGGGGCCACCGGGGCAAAAACTAATATTGCCTTTAACGTGGCCATTGTTTTCTCCCTTCGTACACGGCCGGAAGAGAGCGGCCACACGCTCGCTACATGCTGATCCTAGATAGAAAGCCGGCGCAACAAATGCACGGAACCCCCTTTTTTTTTTTTATTCCGCGGAGGCAACAAGCAACAGTCTTGTGTGCGCGCTGGAGACCGTTCTCCTCTCGTGGCTCGTCCTTTGCTGAGATTTTTCCTTTTTTCTTCTCTCTCTCTTGATAAGCGCGCCAAGATGCGGCCGACGTAAATGGTGGAACGGGGCACGAAGGCCAGCTGAAAGCCCGCGGGGGGCTTTTGTTACCGGCTAGGGCACAACCGTGTGGCTTTCTACTTTGTTATTAATTTCCGTGAATCGTGGATCGCTTCCTTGCCCCGCGGACAGTTTGTCTTGTAATATCGGCTATTGGCACGGACAGTCGTCGGAGATGATAAATTTAAAGACCATGGGTAAGTTGGTCAAGTGATAAGGGAAGGCAGGTGTTTCGTGGGCGAGGACAGTAATTCGAAGACGATTTATGATCGATAAGGTATGGGAGAACCCAACGAGGGTTGCGTCGTACGGTGTCGGTTTTTGTTGGGGTTATTTATTGGGCGTTGATATTGGTTGTGGACACGAGAGAGGGGGTGTACATTCAGTAGTAGTCAGAGTGGATTTAATTGATGAAGTCAATTCGGAAAACTGGAGGGAGAGATGCGGGCATTTGATATTGAAGAATTAATGAAGTTCTTGTTTTTCTTTGTTCGAGCTATTGGTTAAGTTCTGAAAGTCGTTAGGCAGGCTTTAATTATTGAATTTTTAGGGCAACCGCGTGGAAGATGCGATCTTGTGATAACCGCGACAGAGTTAATGAAATTTTCGTTTTTTTTATTTCCTGGTCAATCGAAAGTAGTTTGGTTATAATCGTAACTTTTATGTTTGCTTGACATGTGCAGTGAAACAATTAAAAATGTTCAATCGAACGATTCGGGGGTAATATTGAAGGAAGACAAATTGCAACGACCTTGACACTTATCGAGATGCCACGTCGATCACCGTGAAATTAACGATTATCTTTACCAAACCGATTATTACACTCAAGACGTTTTAAAATTCCTGGAAGTAGGTAATTATCTTCTGGTACAAATTGTTTTCGCATGTTCACATCTCGTGATGATATACGACGCTCCTGGAACACCTGTGGACAGGTAAGACTAAAAGGAGCGAGTTTGTCTCAAGGCCGCGCTAAGAGGGTAATCGCTTGCATATCGATTATCGGTAGAAATTTATGACATGTATATTAACCCGCAGCGATAGCAAGAAATTGTATTTGATACTTTATTATTAAATTTCTTACTGGACACTGAGAGAAGTGCATGATTATTTCCTTCTCTCTTGGGCTGCAGTTCCTCTGTTGATTAAAATTTGTTAAAAAAGGGTTAAGACATTTATCCAAAAGAATTAAACCAGAAAGGCTGAATTGTATGGATCAATAATTGAAGAGTAACGTGACAATTCATTAAAAGAGCAATTATCACGAGAAAAATATATGGAACAACTCGAACGTAATTTTATCTCGGAGACATTTCTATGAAGAGACAATGAAAATATTGATTTCGCAATTTATCTACGAACTTCTCCAGCAAGTAATACATCTGTACAATTTTGCACTTCAAGCTACGTCTCCCATTTTGCAACGTTTTACACCTACATTCGACACCTTGCCAATATCCAATATCTCTCACGATTCCAAACCGCCTTCTTCAACACGCGAAAAACAATATATCATGAATAAACTAGATTCAATCTCCACGATTCACCCAAGCATTATCAACGACATCTAAAGAAGAAAGGGCTCGCGAACAGCATCCCTTTAATTTACACATCTCCACCGGCGACGCCTCCTTCGTTGCGAAGTTTTCGCCCCGTTTCAGGTTCAGACGCAAGGAACGAAGTTCCACGGGGCGCGTTATTAAACGCGCCAGAAATATAAATGCCCCTGGCGGAACAATAACATCGGCGGCTATCCGTTTAATATTTCGCCCGCAATCCACCGAAGATATTCCGTCCGTCTGGGCGGTCGTTCTTGTTTCCCTTTCCGCTTGGCGGGTAATCCGCGCCCGCCACCAGCACGCCGCACGCCCGTCAAAGATGCGTTTGCTTTCAAAGGAAGTGCTCTTGCCAATGTCTCCGCGTCAGACCGTCCGCGCCCGCTTTTAATGCGTGCACCACCGACGCGACGCGTCTGAAACGCGTCTGTCTCATCTTGGTAATATCCGTCGACGATCCGTCATTGATTCGCTTTCTTCCTGCTCGTCCACGCATTTCCGGTCTTGCCAACGGGGGTAACGTTAAGACGGCGCTGGCGATCCGAGATTGCACGGGGTGCTGAGTGGTTTTTGGTTAAGGCACCGACGAGGGTGGCGTGAATGGTCAGAGTTTCGAGTTCTCGAGATTTCATTCGTATTATTTTCTCGACGTGTTAATGTTGGGGAAATTATTTGTTTTTTTTTTTTTTAATTTAGGGTGTCTCCTCTTCAGCCCCATAGCGAAAGGAATCTTAACGTTGAATTATTATTGTCGCGGTGAGTATTTTTTAATCATTTGTTGGACTTCTATGTCGTGGTTATTCACGGCTACGTTTTTGAACAATTGTACGTTGTAAGAAGAAATCATTCGAATTGAATGTTGCCTGAAAGGAATGCAAAATCGAGGATTTCGTTGCAGTGAAGTAAATCTGCAGTCGTATTTAAATGCGAATGGAAAGGGTCCGTCATATTTCTCTGATTTCAACCGGAAACACGCAACCCCGTCGCATCGATAAAAGAAATTAAAAAAATGTCACACACGTCACATGAAACAACGAACCCCTTTTCGCCTCGGGAAAGAGCCTCCTTTGCATTATAAGCAACGTTTCCTTTCGCACGAATGAAACCAGCCGCCTTTAATCTCGCGATAACTCAACGTTCTCGGGGAAAAACGATCGTTCTACGAGGGATGCATCAACACGTCGACGATAATCGAACGGTGGTACTCTAGTCATAAGGGATGGCCTGCGAAGGGTTGAACGCAGAAACAGAACGGTGAACGCGTTGACATTGTGAGAAATGCGCCTCCTTCGTGCTTGACAGATAGTCCGGAATTTTTCCTACAGCTTCGTGATATATTATTCGTGCCTAGATACACGGATTCGTAGCTTTGTAATATTTTAGTGGACACAGCGACATGTGCCCTTAGAACATGGAAAATTAGGCTACTTTACACCAGAGAATGATAAATCGACATTAACTCGTTAAAGTAGTTGGACCTGCTTTCTTTAATTTCCTCAATGAACGAATTCAACATTAACAATCTGATCAATATTGTTATACATTAGACTGAATGAAGAAATTGATTCACCGAAATTTCATTTAATCATGCAAGTACCAATTTCATGAAATATGAAGTACCACTTCATATTCGAACGTCTGAGGTCGACTTTAATTTCCTCGAAACACGTGATCAGATGAATTACAAACTGCTAATATCCGCCGAAAGCCCATGGAAATGAAATGTCCACACCGAGTACATCGCAGACAATTTCTCTCGCAATTGTTCGCGTCCGTACGTTCGACCATATGGCAACATATGTGAACCAACATAATAGTCAAATAATTTCTGATATCCATCTACCCTCCGCCCGGACAACGTGTAAAATAAGGGCAACCCTTATCAACCCGATCCCACTTCCTCAATTCATCCCAATACAGAACCGCCACTGTCACGAACAATTCCCCTTCCAATAAACAAACACCTTGGCAACACCAATGCAATCCCCAAATCGCCTGCAAAAGGTACTCGGATCCGACGATTCTCAAAACTCGCCAACACCGCGGAAGAAATTTGGTCGGATCGCGATCGGACGGATCGCAATTCATCGGTTTACAGTGCGCGACAGAATCGCCGGCGAACAAACGGCACTCCGTCCAGGATCCTCCGGCGTTTCCGCTTCTTGAGCGTCGCGCGAACGCCGAAACTTATCGGTTTCCAATGTCGTCGTTCCTCCAGCAATTGGAAAACTTTCCTCGTAATCCGTCAGATAAATCACGCGCCCCTTTATGCACCCCCTTCCCCCGTAACCGTTTCAATCCGTCCTCCTCTCCACGGGCGCTTCCTTTTCGTCTCTGCACGCAACTGTTTTTCACCCTCCAGTTGCGCCCGCCCTCTTTGTCCCTCTCGGTCCAGCCGTTTCCTTTGTCTCTCCGCCTTGCCGGACACCCCCACGTCCACCCCCTTCATCCCTCGGCCGCCTTCGCGAGCAACGCCCGCTGGCGATCGCGGGACACTATCAGGAGTGGGTACTCGAACCGTTCGAAACGTCTACGTTCGTCGATGTCTCATGCATCGCTGGACCATGGTGCCCCGGGGGTAACTTTCGTCCCAGAAGTCGGAATTTACATCTGTTTTCACCGACACGGTCAGGCCGGGGGCGGAGGAACTTGACGCGTCAAGGCGAGGACACGATACGTGGCGTGAAACGATAAAATTGGCGAAACCTTAGCGCGCAGCCCCTTTGCTCGCCGGCTCGTAACGGGTCGTCGATACCTGGCGCGCAGGGGTAGTTTTGTTGCGGAGCACGGGAATGTTTCCGGTGCTCGATTCTTGCCGGGTTGATAACCGATATTGATGTCGGGGCTCGGAAGTGTTTTATAGCGCGATTCGATTGAGCTTTTTCTTGGCGAGTTTCTGAGCTTCGTAGACGTACCGGAATTATTACGGGACGAGTTGTGGATTGTCGAGATTTCAATGGGTATGAAGTATCTTTGCTAGAATGTACCGGTGTGGTAATAAATATATGTCGAAGATATATGACGATTTATTTGCATTCTCGCCAGTGCATAATTTTGGGTACAATTTACCCAAAATCGTTGCCCCATATCGTTGAAAACGGGTGCAACAAATTATTCGGAACAAGAAACAAAGCTATTACCACAAGTACATATATCTTCAATTCCATCCACCGATCAAGCTTCAAACGAAAGCCAACTTCTCGGTGTACATGATAATTAAATCCAACAGTCACTCCCCTGCCGATCCATCTTCCAAGCAAACAATCACGAAACCTAAGGACCCACTGTCGATTCCCAGCGTAACACCGCGGGGACCGAATCAAATTGAGTCAAAGTAAAGAAGAAATCAATCAAATCGATCACTCACGTCGGATAATTTAATAGAACCGCTACAACGTCCCGTTCTCTTTCCAACCGCGTCTAACGCCACTAATGCCTCTAATAGAAACCTCCGGCCTCCTGTATCAATTAATTGAAAGCCGCCCCCGTTTCCAACCCATCCCCGATCACAGAATTTCGTCCATGAATCTGGCGGCGTCGCGTAAACGACGTCTGAGCACGCGAACGACTTTCCAGACGCGCCAGGCACGTGACTGTTAACCGTAACTTTAAACGAGTCACTTTGTCCTCTCTCTCTCTCTCTCTCTCTCTCTCTCTCTCTCTCTCTCTCTCTGTGTGCTCGTGTAGCCCAAGTTTCCACGTAGACAGTGGCTGTTGCTTATGCCAGGCGAGGCGGTCCGGTATTTCGCTTGGTAATTGCACGCGCGCTTTCAAAGTCACATATAAACTCTGAACGGCGAACAGAGGGAATGCGAAAAGCTTTCCACCTGCCAGAAACGGGACCATTCAGAGGGGTAAACGTTTATACCGCGAGCCTGAACTTCTGGGGTAGCGGGGGTTGGGGAGCGGCTCGAAGAAAAGGGCTGAAGGATTAACCCCTGCGAGTTTCGAGGCCGGATCTGGGCGGCCGGTTCAAGTTGAGCAACCTGTTCGAACAACTCGATGGCCCAGTTTTGCCGACCCTTTGATTGAATTGAGTGGATGAGGAGGACAGGTGCGATCAGGTGGACGGGATCGATGAGTCGCGAGATTTCGAGTGGGGTCAGTTTCGAAGTACAGTGGTATGTTATAATGCGACGGGTAAATTAATTGTGGAGTTGGAACATCGATGGGACGAGTAATTCAGGTCGGAGTTAAGAAATTTGACGAGGGTGTTCTCGAGGGGAGGTAAATGCTCGGATTAATTTGCGGAGTTACTCGCGTTACTGTGTGGCCACTGTACTTTTCTTTGTTTTAACTGAACGTTCTTCGTTCAATATTATCGTTGCACTTAAAACATTAAAACTGCCTCGATCGGTTCAACCGTTAGAAATATTGCTGTTGATATATAACTGTTTCACAACCGGGGGAAAAGTTTAAACGTAATTCAGGAAAAAGGTCGAAAAGTTTCTGGCAGCAGCGGAACAAAATAATCAGCTGTCTGTTTACGCTGAGCCAGGGTCGCGCAGGGATTAGAATTACGCGTGTGAAAGGGCAGAACGCGATAAAGTTGGCGGGCCCGCGACCTCGTGGGGGTGAGGTTTAAAATTCATGTCGGCAACTCGTGGCGTTCTTCAGCGTTTAAGGGGTGGGGAAAAAAAAGTTTCCCCGAACCTCGAAACGTTTGACGAAGAGGCTTGCCTGTTTTCGTCAAGAAGAACGAAGCCCCGGTGGAAGTAATGAAAATAAAGGAGAATTAATATTGCGTGGCGAGAGTTTGGACGTGATGAAATAAACACAGGGGTGAAGAATTGTCGTTGAAAATTATCCGTCGTGAAACTTGGCGAAGTTTGAGATAAGTCTGCCTGAATATTTCCCTGCAAATTATTATTTCATAAATATTACATGTAATACATTTACAATAAATTAATGAGATAACTGTGCATAATTTCTTGTAAACGATTGTTGTATAATATAAGATATATTTTTATAATAATTATAATATATCATAATGTAATACAATTATAGTTCGAATAAAATATTTCGCAGTTTGGTACTTCATTCATTTTCATAGACAGAAAATAACATTTCTATTTACCAAGTTAATATTATATTGTAGTTATATCCCCCCCGATATGATCTGAATAGTAAAACTAGGTTTGTTAGAATGAAAACGGGCGATGTTAAGATTTGTAACAAGTGTGAAATATAATGTAGCTACACTTTTCCTCGGCAGTGGTGCAATGAGAAGGAAAGAGGTGGACCATTAGCAGTTTCTCGGGTTTTTCTTAAAACAATTTATGGGATCAACGTGGCTGCATTTATTAGCAATAATTACTCCGGAAGGCAAATTACCTTCATTTTTTCCAACACGTTTTCGCACTCACGCGGCCCCTTTAACCCTTCGCGACCCCCAGAAACTCTCGCCCAACAATTAATGTCTTTACATTCTTTTTCACATTCCGATGTTTCGAATAAAATTTCTACTCGGGGCATCTCAAATACACAGCACGATTGCCACAATTTCTCTTCAAATTTCTATTCCATACACACAAGACACTGTGCACAGTTTCACAATTCAACGTTTCAAATTTAACTCCTCCCAAGTATCGTTCTGCCGCTACAAGCATATAAAACACAAATGAATCTTCGGTACTACACCCTCCTATACTGTAACAAATAGTAATTCTAACTCTTCCATTGGTTCAATTACGATCGAAAGAATAAAGATTCTAAATGTTTCAAAGCCGACGAAATATTAGGTGCACATTTCACGGAACATTTATCAATTCGAGGCATTTACTTTTATAAGCTTCTTGGCGTTAACTGGAACCCTCAGAGCTGCTTTAAATATTTCGATTTTCCTTTCCATATGATAATATTCCACGCACAGGAGAGAATCGCGCGAATCGCGAAATAAAATTCCAAATTCCAAGGAGCGAGAAGGGGGGAAGCGCGAGGAGAAAAGCGAGCCAGACACATTTCCTCGTTACTTTTACCCAAAGTTTCTCAAGAGTTTCCACGAAACTCCCTCCCAGGCGTGTAATAATATTTCATGCGCGATATCGAGCTCCTTCTAGCTGTTCTCTTCGGGAGCAGTGGGCGAGCAAGTGAAAAATCACTGGCGATAATAAATTCCGCGAACAGACCGTGGATCGTTTTACGGCGAGACGGGGTTGAAATCGTAGGAAAGTGAATCGTTTCCTCGTGGCATCGCGAATTCGTAAGATCGATCTGTGTCTGGGAATAATTTAACACTGATCACGCGTTTCACGGCCACTCGTGCGCATTCTCGAATGATCGAATTCGAAGGTACTGTGCGCGTAAATTAATTCAAATAATCGCAATGATTTTTACTATGTATAATCGTGTTTAATTTAGTTGTTATCGTGCAAGGTGAAGACTTTACTCTCTCCTTTTGGAGAAGCATTAAATAATATGGTGAAATTGCAGAACGACTACTTACTCGTTGCTTTGCAATTATTTGAGGAAGGCAACAATCGTGTTTTCACCGCTCACCTGTAACAGAACATGTATCGTTAGTAATATATAATGATTATATTCCCTTGATTAAATTAGAAGTCAATTGAATTATGTATAACGTGTATTTTAATACAGGAATATTCTTGAAATCTAAATTCCTAAGAAAATGCGACCACTGATAGCCCGAATCCCACGTCGCTCTAAACGCATGTAGTATTAAACAGATAAGAGCTGTTTAAAATTTCAAAGAAACCTAACAGCGTAGCAGCGGTAAAGCGCATCACTATAAAAAGCGAATTCCCCTAAAAGATCATTGCACACCAAGCAAAAGGAACACTAAGTAATCCTAAAAAAAAAATAAATTAAAAGATCAAACACACAAAGTTATGAAATATAAGCATTCCGAAGTTTGCCGCGGAATTCAAAGTTGGATGCAATTTGCACTGCTGTCCAACCCCTTAAATCACCTGGTCTAAAAAGGGGAAGTGGCAAAAGGAGCAGCGAGAGAGAGTCCGCGCGAAAGGGACTCTTCCTTCCGTTACGCGGGGCCGAATGAAAAACCGAAAAAGATGAAAAACAGGAAGGAAAAAATAAGCGGAAGCTCGCAGCATCGCGGAAAGCAAACGGAGCCCTTGTAGTAGTAATTAAAGGACGAGAAGGAAAGATTTAATTCCCAAAAGGCGGCGTTCCTCCCTTTCGCCTAACTGAGTTTTAACGAAGGGAACTCACCCTCCGTGGCGTGGAACTCCTGCGGGGCCGTAATACGTCACATAAGGCTCATCCCTTAACAGACGTCTAATGGCTCACAAAGGAGCAAAGGGCTGATTACATAAGAAAGGGGCCATTTTATGTATACATATATAGAACATTTGCTTGGAGGAAACGATAGAAAGAAAAAAAAGGCAAAAAATATTCCACTTGATCGAGATGCGGTCACTCCGTCCTTTTGTTCTTTTTTGTCCCCAGGAAAATTCCTATGGCAAGTACGGAGCTTTAGGGGTTGGAAGGTAATATCATTGAAGTACGACAGTGACACAGATGTTTAGATATTTGTTGGAATATATCCATTCCATTACGCATTTAGTGAAAACAGTAGAATCAGTAACCACCCCGGCAGACAATAATATCTTATCCCGTTCATGATATCGAAGTTATTATTTATTCAAACTCGAACCACCGTGGTGGTAATGACAATAAGAAAGCCTTGTCGTGTAGTATATCGTTATCACGTCTAAATTATATTGTCCCCCAAAAGAACAGGGAAATATTAGGATAGCATATATCAGTCCGCCGTGAGTACGACGTTTATGCACCATAAAGGGAAACGAGGTACGAAATAAATTTCAACAACTCCGCTGCATAAATCAATGTTTACTGCTTCGTAAATAATTAAATGCGTCGTATAAACGATTGCGTTATATCATTTTTCCTTTTTACGATCGAACATTAGGAAGCTCGCCCATGCGACGCATCAAACAGCAAACCGAGACATTCAGGCGTTCCCTTTCATTCACCACGTACGTACAAATCCCTCTGCACGCAACGGTTGCACATAGATTCTATCTATTACCCGCAACGGGCTTAGATCCGCTTAGAAAGCTCTTTGTCGTTGGAAACGCGAGGGACGACAGAAAGAAGGAACCTTCCGCGAGAGTTCGAGTAGCATCGAGGACCACGACCTAAGGACTCTCGTCCACCCCCTTTAATCTCGCTCGTCTCTTTCACGGTGTATCGGGTGATCTGCGTGCCCCCGGGGTGTTCTGACGCGCCGCTGAAATTCCCCGTTGCCGTCGCGTGGTTGGTATTGACAGTGTGGAAATGGTAATAAAATTCTGCGTATGAAGCGCCGCTTATATTTTCCTTTTTTTCATCTGGACGATATATTCTTTTTAGTAGGGCTCGATGGAACACTATTAAGGTAAGGGTAGTTTTGATGGTTACTTGTTCAGTTTGCAAACGGGCATGCTTATTTTCATCGAGATAACAGAGTAATAATTTTGTTTCTACGTGAACAATTAAATATTGAACATCAATGTAGAATCTACAATTTATCATTTGCAATTAAAACATTGAGTTAAACCAGTTACAATAACGCATATGTGAATTTGAAGTCGGGGAAATGATTAAATAAGTCATTAAAATGGCACGAATTCGTCGAATTTTGCTATCAATTTGAGGAATGAATGTTCTCCTCCCTAAATTAGCGTTTCCCTCTTCGTACGTCCACGACGAAAGTGGCGTCAATTTTTATACCCACTGGCACTAGTTTCATTCGCTTTCGCGACGCCGTAAATATTGCATGTAACACTCGACTTGCTTTACGCTTCTATGAATTTTCCACGAGACGGCAATTCCGAGTTCCTGAAATTCCTCGGTCCATAACTCGGCGATCTTATTCGCACACGCAGACGGACGACACGGACAGAACGACAGGGACGGAAACAATTTTCATTTCTTTTGCATACGTCTCTGCTGCGATCGTACCTCCGTGCTACGTACACATATGTATGTGCATATTTTTCTGCGCGCGACGTCTGTGCGCCACTTGCTGTTGATTTGATGCCGGCCGTTACTTTTCGTTACGATTCTTCTCAGAATTATTTTCCGAGTTTTCCGTCGCGACGTACAAACTGTAGGAAGCGTGGTATACAAGTATATCCGATTTCATTCAGTGATAGTGACCGACATTTAGATGTCACTGTTTGTTAAATACGAATGTAAGATGCGTAAAAGGATATAAAAATTGCCTCTCTTAGGCAAATCCAAGCTAATCCAAATCCTTGTCCAGACAAATAATAAAAATAGTAATGACAGCATGTCACTTTCCTATCGAAAGTTATTTCAGTTTTAATCGTATGTTAAATTCGAATAATAGGTGGTATATTAAACGATGTTTAAGTGCGTACGTGTAATTAGTGTTATTTCCTCACTGGTGAATTTCGACGACGTACATAAGTGGGTACAATAATACATGCACGGTTCTAAAATCGACGGTGGTCTAACGGGCCGGCAGTGAAAAGAACTGATGTTTATTGCATCGGGCTCGGAACGCTGAGAACTTTCGCAAGTTCCGCGAACTCAAACAGCCTCTTGTTCGACTCGAGTGTTAAATCGATCACCGTCGACGCGGTAGGCTATGTTCGGATTCGGAAACGTGTACGTTCCCCGCCAGGCAAGTTGCGCAACATCGAAAGTGTAAATTTGGGAAATAGTACGTAGGCTGTAACCAAACAGCACCTCTTTGTTGTATTACTCATCCTCCGTATGTGCTTTCCATACGTGGATCGCAGAAAACGATCGTCGAATATTTTTAATTAATTTTCTACTCGCTGAATCGGTTCTGATCTAAAAGCTCATAGTATCGCGAATCGTTTCGCGTTTCAGAAAACATTTTTACAAATCTCCAAATTCTATTATCTTCTATTCTCTTTCAAAGACGGTCGAAACCGTAGAAAAATCTTCCGGGTAAGGTCGCGGGAAAAAAATGAGACACTCGACACGTCAGCGAAAATTCATGGTTAATCCCCATGGATATATCCCGCAGTCGTCTGTGATTCCCGATTGAGGGGAACGATGGATAAGAGCGTAGAAATTCGACGAGAAAAGAAGGAAGAAAAAAAGTACATCGAGGAACACCTGACTCCCAGCAATTTCATCGATCCTTCGATCTCGTCGGGTTAGATCACGGGGCACGCTGACCACGCCCGCCAACCTAAATTGATCTACCTCGAACGACGTAATGCCAGGTAATCGTGGTGCCCCGTAATGACCGTGATAACGAGCCACTTCCCGTTCGAAAAGGTGCTCGTCCCTTTGGTAATTGATCCCTGTCGGGGAAAAGACGCGACCAGGAATCGTTGCGTGACTCGAAACTGTCTGAAAATTGATTAGGCGACAATTTTTTTTTTATCGTGACAACAGCGATCTTGGGATTTACATTCGAACAAATTTTATCCTGCAAATTGTGCACCCTTATAATTACAAAGTTACGTACATTTATATTACGTTTATATTCTACAAGTCTTATCTAATATGTTTAATAATTTTAAGCAATGTGGTTTTTTTTATATATTACCATCAATTATAAATTCATTGATCATTCAAATCGTCCACTGTACGAAAAATCACGGAACTAATTTTCCATTTTCCGCAGAAATTATCCTCTCCATTCCCCTTGCAGAATCTGCTATTTCATATTCGATTCAATCAGAATTCTTTAGCGGTCCAAGCTTCCTACGAACGGTTCTCCATTTCACGATTTCCTCGCACAAAGGGCGTCGATTCTACAATTTCGCAAGAGGGAAAAGATCGTCTGATATCGCGGGGCCGTAATTCCATCGATTAGAAAATTCTCGTCCGAGCGTGGTAATAGAGTTCGCTCGAAAAATCTTCGTCTCAATTCGTCCCATTTCGCTCGAGGGGGCGAACGGCAGGAACGAATGGACAGGTAAAAATTTACACCGGCGCACGGACGTGTCCCAGTCGATCGTGAAAGAACAATCGAGTCACGCGTCGAGGGATCCAAAGCGGAATGAAAGAAGAGACGACGATTGCCTTCTCGAGGCGGCTCGAAGGAGCGTCCATGGAAAGGGGTTGCTTTTCAAAAGGACGTTTGTACGTGACGCCGGCGAAGGATTCGCAATATTCCCTCTCTCTGTTTCGTCCTTCGATCTCTATCACCCCATTGCCCTCCGCCTTATTTATTTCTCCCCTGGCTGTCTCTGTCTCTAATTAACTAGCTCCCTTCTCCCATCCATCCGTCCATCCGGACCTCTTTGTCAAGGAAACGTACATTCACCCCCCCCCCCCCCCCCCCAGTTACTCTTCATCCTTTCTCTATTTCTTACTTGCTGTTTTATTCGACGGAACTATTTACCCTTTTCATCCACGAGCAATAGTTTGTAGATTCATATTGGATTTATACGAGTGGGATAGTTGGTGGAAATAAATTACCAGTTGTGAGCCATATTCAATTAATTCGGACTAAATTGTATGCACATCATGCATCCCTTAATATAATAATAAAATACAATTAAACCATCCCCCGTTATGCACATTTCAATTTTCACAAGTCTGATATTTATACTAAATCGAAGTATTTCTATTAAAACCAATGACTCTATTGTCGTCGTACTTATCTCCTCCGGCTCTAAATATTTTCTTTCAATTCCTTCCCCCTTTGAAAGTCCATACCTACCCATTTCGACGCCCTCTATTTCCTCGTGTTTCACCTGCACTCACGTCGAGCTATCCCTATTTCTCCATCTGCCCGACAATTTATCACCTTTCGGCCGTGTGTCTGTCCCCGCCGTACTCTTTCCCCGTACGTGTGCCGAATAGACACGTGTTCCCGATTCCAGTCGGACCGATGGATCGACGAAGGAGGCGCGGGCGAAACGGTAGTCAAGGATTCAATCCTGGCCTGGTGTTACACGCGGCCTTAATCCAGGAAAGAACGGAACCGGAATTGAATCCTCAGCGGAACGACTGCCCCCTTTCGTCAGCGTTAATTATTTCCACCCTCGCAGCAGGTTCAAAGAAGGGTTAATTGACTGATCGCAGTCGAACGGATGGGCTCCACTGTTTCTCAGCTCGTATGTGGTACGTTAAAGGGGACGAATTATTATTGTTCCTTCGGAGTGTATTACAGATTATAGCTATTTGTTCATTATGAATAATATACTGAATCGTTTTTGTTTGTTTTTTCTTATTTCTGTCAATTGTAAATTCTTTTCTTTTCATACTGATTTGCTATTTTTATTTCAATCTATGTCCTTGCTTGAGTTTAACAATTATTATTGTTTATTCAGAATGTATGTAGCACATTCCGGATATTGCATTGAATCATTTTCCTTTTTCTCTTATTTCTATATAATTTTAAGCTCTCCTATACTTGTATATCTTTTTTCTCTTTTTAGAAATATTTTTATTTCAATCAACGTTCTCTCCTTAATTTTTCCCCAACATTATTAAACGAACATTCTTGTCCCTTCACCTATACTTTCACCTCAACCACCAACCCCTCGAAATCTCTTCCCCCGTTCCATCTTCTCTTCACTATCACAATTTTCTACTATCCTCCCCCCCCCCCCACCGTTTTCATCCCTCTACCCCGCCTCTTTAAAACCTAAGCCATTTCCCCCTCCAAATCCTCTCCAGTTTCCGTCGCGCCGGGCTAAATGAGATTAATCGTTTCGTCATAGCGATTCGATTAACCTCTCGCTGTGCTCGCATCTCGAGCATATGTTGCTCGCAAATCGTGATTTCCCAACTACACAACAGACCAGGAACGCGACATACGGCTATCGTTCGTTGCAATTCAGCCGGTCCATTTCGCGTAGACATCGCCGTTATCATCAATCGCAATCGTTCACGCAGCAAGATACCATTCACGATTGCTTTAATTACTGCGCGCGTAGATCTCGGTTCCACCGAACGTATCTGGTCGAGTACTGCGATAAATGTGGCACCCCCGTTGGCAATTTTCGACGAGTTTTCACGTGTCTGCTCCATGCCCGATGTTCCCCATATCATCGTTATCTTGCATGGTGTTTCGTGCACCGTTGGATTGGTAAAAAAAAAAAAAAAAAAAAAGGCAGAAGAGAAAAATGAATTGTTTGTTATTTATTTTCGTTGATTGGAGGGTCTCTGTTCCAGTCGTTCGGTTCGGCTCGATTGTGAATTGTTGTAATTGACTGGGAGTTCTCACCTCGTCGCAGTTATTCTTCTTTTTATTATCACGATTTCTGAATAACTGTGATACACAATTGCGCCAGAAAAAGTGGGGTGTATCGTATAATATATAATTACCTGTACAATCTGTATAACAAAATGTAGTAATTACAGAAATTTTATTTGCCACTCAATTGACATCTATTCAGTTCGACAAGCTGCAAGTGTAGACGTATATCCGTAACATTTTTGGCGCAATAATAATAATAATAATAATAATAACTCGATACCTAAAGTGCGGAAATAATCATGGAATTAATGAATAAAGTAAACAACCAATAAAAAGATTAAAGCAACGACGCTATATAATTAGAACTAACCGGATATCGCCTCGATCGTTCCCGCGTGTCAACAGAACCAGAATCGATATCGGATCGGCTAATTGAAAAGCCGATCCAGGCGTGTTACAAAACGAGGCACGAGGTGGACAATTTCACCCGACAGAGCTCGTACGGCGTAGAAACGCGCGAGGGGTAGAGAAAAGGGAAAATCTCCTAACGCGATATCGCATTGATATATCGTGGCGCATTGACAAGCCGGAACACTTTTACCGGCCGCCGTCGATAAGTTGATCGAGTCGAACAAATATCGGGAAAGGCATTTATTTAATGGTTTTTATCTCCGGCCAGAGCCCGCGTATTGAATGCGTCGGTTTTTTAACCAGAGAAAGGTCGATCTGTCTTCCCGTCCACCCCCAAACCCTCCACCTGTCGACCATTCATATGCGATATTAGAAGTGGACTGGCCGGTTTTTATTATACGTATCGCTGTGTGCTGAACTGTGGTGGAATTTCAACGAAATACGGCATACGTCCACGTGGTTCGAATGCGAAGAATAATTGAGATTTCCTGCGGCATACGAGCAAATTGTTCCGCGTTTGAATAAACCATAAATTTATATAGTATTTATATAGAATTTAATGTAATTAAATTCTATGCGGTTTAATTAAATCAAATTAATTGTAATCAATTTGTACACGTTTATATGGTAATTGCAAATTAAATATGATAACATTTATTGTCTCGATGTAGTGAAATTTTGGCATGGAATCTGACTTGAAGTTAAAAGTGCAAGGTGACTTTACATTTAAATTAGCGGTCACACGGACTTTTCATTTAGCTTGCGTGGTAAAGTTTAGTTTAAATATACAATTTAGATTCAGTCATGCATTAGATATTAATTCGAAATAATTGGAATTTTATGGTAGATCAATTATCATTAACTTGCCACGTAAACAATTGGACCTGACATTAGACTTGATCGAATCTGTGTCCCATAGTGAGCCGGACATCCGGCCAGATCGAATCTTGACCTGGTTCCAATTACTATGTGACTGGATCGGACCGCAACGTAACTTGTAACTACCAGCCATCAATAAAATATAATCTCGATTTAATTTAGAACTAGTCTCAGCTTAAAGCCTGGCATTGACCTAGTAAACTTCAACTTAGAAGGTAGAACATGTTAGAGTTAACTTCGTATGTTATCCGAAGACGTCGAGATCAAACTCAAGGCTGATTTAACCGCAAGTTAAATAAATCCAACGTGCAGTTACTTTGGAATAGATATAATCTGAGGCAGTATATTGATTAAATAATTAAATATAGTGCACAGCGAATGTATTATAAAATTGAATATCACTATAATTGAATCACTTACACTTAGGATGCTCGTAAAAGTTGAAGAACAGAGATCCAATTCAGAATAAAATATTGTAGATCGTAAAGTAACATATTCAATGAATTGGAAAGCCATAGAATTATCTATCCAGTTGATTCTACAGCCAGATTTACGGTTTAAAACACGAAGATAAAAATGGCTAATAAAAAAAAATCCAATCTATTAGGATACGTGTGTATGTATATTTGCAGTGAATAATGGAAGAAGGAGAATAACCCAGGCTGAAACACGTGCCATTTAGAGAGTCATAAATACAAAGTAAAAGCCTCGGGCATTTAGAGTGCACTTTCATATTTCTAATGGAACCATGCAATCAAATTTCTGGCAGTATAAGTTTCCTTTTCATTCTCAATGCAACAAGTAATCAAATTACCCAACTGATCAAATTTATTGCCCATTCAATGTACGGATACAAGATGCAGCAAAAAGCAACTGCAATCTGTTTATCGTATTCCACAGAATATCGTGTTCAAGGAAAACAAATAATAAATAATAATCGATACTCCGACGAACATTATTTGTTTATAAATAACTTGTTAGCGCCAATTAGGCAAGAACGTGAGATCCAAAATAATAAAAGAAAAATCCAGATTTATCTCACGACGATACCACCTTATTATTAACCATAATTATTCCTTGCATCGACGTAATAAATTATGGTTTACTATAGCACATTCTGTTCGAACGAGAGGAGCATCGGGGAGAAAAACGGATGCACCTGATCTCGCTACCGCCTGTAAGCTATTTTCATTGAACTTCATGGCATGCACGAGGTATAATTTTGGAAAGGAATCGTTCTAGGTGAACGGCGACATCTTAGGGCGTGTACACACACGAGCGACGGAGACTTTATTGCCTGCGTACGTGGGTTCCCATAATTTCAGGGATTCATATAATGCCGGGCTACGTCATGCTGTATGGCCTGTGCCCCCCCGTCGAGACACCGTGCATTGGATGCACTGTGCCCCATAAAGGGAATCCTCCCCTGTAATATATGCAGACACGAGTACGTGTCTTCCACCCCCTCTGGCCATTTTGTTGCTCACTCGGTTTCTATTCTATATTCGCAGTATCCAGATTTTTCTCTAACTTTTCGAACCTTTATTCGTTCCCTGGATTTCGTTTTGCACATCTTGTATTTTTATTATTGCTTCTATTTGTTTCATCGTATCTCTCTCGCTGTTAATATTTTCCTTTCTTTATCTTCTTCGTCTTGTGTCTAGCATCTTTTAATTACACTACTGACAACCCCTCTGTTTTAATTTCATACGAATAAGAAAACGAATACGAAATCAAATTAATCGATGCATCTATCATTTACCAAATTATTGAAACCATGACAGTTCCACGAATTATTTAAAACTGCAATTGCCTCGTCAAACTCTGGACCGTAACTCCCGTCGAACCCTTTATACGTTCATCAGCCGCAATTAACAAATAATGCGTCTGCTTCGGGCACTTTGAACGGACACACTCCGTACCAGGCAACGGTATCGATTCGAATTTTCTTTTCCCCTACCACCTGGGACACCTGAGATCACCGACAAAACCTGCCATCATCCCTCGAAACGACCAGCCAACACCGGGCCGATAACACTCGAACGTTCTTCCTCGGCCGACGTTTGCCCCAGAAAAATCAATCAATCCGCCCGCACCCGATCGTTTCCTCCCGGAGACCTACCTCAATTTCTGCCTCGTCGTCCCTCCGCAGCGGGTACGGGCGGGAATTTACGATCGCGACGTGCGCCGTCGTGCCGACGATGGCTCTCTGGAGGAACAACGGGGCCACAGCGTGCCGGGACTAATATTCAACATCGACGGTTGGCGAAATTTAATCATCGGGCGGAATGCCGGAGGCGGATTTGAATCTAGCTACCGGTAGATTGGCCGGAAACGGAGGTCGCCTCGCCGCTTTATTGCCCGTCGTTAATTTGCCGCCTCGCGTCGCGCTCGATCCGCTTTCAATCACACCCGCGGACCCACCACTCGAGACGGTTTAAACTTATCCCGTTGGTTCTTTTCTCTGTTCCCTTTGGTCCCTGTCCATCCTTCTCGTTTCTCTTCGTTCATGTTCATTGTTGTTGTCTACGCCCGGAGGAAGAACCGGGCAACTGGTAATCAACGGAAACTTGTTAACGACTGATCATTCTTTGTCGCGGTACGTCACGCTGGTTTGTTTTAATTTCTGTTGCCTCGATGAAGCACGGCGTTGCCGGTTAACAGTGTTAGTATCATAGCAGCCCTTGGCTTGATCTCGAAATACCAACTCGTGCAATGAAACGTTTGAAAACCAGGCGTCAGAGAAAAGAGACCCCCACTCCATATTCCTTGCAATAATTAAAAGAATTTGATCATTGATTCGAGCCGCCCCAAGTTGCCCCCCCCCCAAGTCAACCTTAAAGCCAAGCTGAAATCCGCGTCACGCCGAGGATCAAGCGGCGTGCCGATAAACGCGAGCGAATAAACCTCGCGAGAACAGACGGCGGCCGATAAAACGGGAAGATTCGAGCGGATGATGCTCGAATCAATGGCGAAGTCGGGTCCACGTGGTTTCGTTGCTTTTTTGAACGACTGCCTCGCCAATACTATCTGCAGTTCCGAGGCGAGTACATCATCCCCCGGCGGAGCTGGAACTCCCACGGGTGTCTTATCCCAAACTTGCCTTTGTAAAGGGTCGATCCGACGGATACACCCCTCGCACGACTTATAGCGCATCGCGGACTCCTGCGTCCAGATAAGAATTGCAGGGGCGCACTTAGGCGGGGATATCGATGGGCGGGATCGATCGGTGGAATCGTCGCGAGGCTCGTAAATTTTCGCCAATTTGCAGCGGAACAGGGAGAGTGTTTCTTATTCGTGGGAACGTGGGGCTGATAGAGGGTGCGAAAGAGGCGTCACGAATGAAATTCGATGCACTTTGCGAAGCAGTGTAACGAGCTTGTTCTTTTGACAGAGAAGCTCGCTGTGGGAAGATGGAACTTGTTTTATCGTTCAACGATGGGGGTGGTTCTTTTGTGGCGGCGGTGGTTGAAGAGTTCTTTGTTTGGATTTCGTATTTCTGTTGCAATTTGTATAATTTTGTTGCTCCTTTATTAATAACTAATTTTTACCAATTATGAATTTATGTAATATACTTTACTGCGATACAATAATAATGAATTTATTAGTAATAAATGCTCGACAGGGTGTTGATTGATAACGATGATTTTTCTTCACTGTTTCCCCAATGTAGGTTAATGCATTTACTATGTATAAGCCAGTCTTAACAAACTTTGATCATAAACGCGTATTTTGCACAAGTTATTAGAAGTGCTTTTGCAACTTTCTCTGCACTCGCAGTTGAATATATCAACGACTCCAATAACTTTCCAGCAATCCTTATCAAATTTTACTGCGCGCCCACCGCAGCAAACGCGCGAGATTCTACTGCACAGCAACCATCGTCGCATTCCGTCGTCTAACGTCCATCCGAACTGTCTCTGCGTGCGCAACCGCGCCAAAAGACAGCCAAAAACTCGGCGCGATAAATATCAACGACCTTTGGCCAAACCCAGCGGCCATACCCTATCGTCGATTGCCCCTGGTCGTTACATACATACCGACTCTCCGTCCGCGTAGCCCGCATCATCAAACGAACAACCAGGTACAGTAAGCAACTCCAGTGGAACGCAGGTCCCGCGACGCGACGGCCGCGTGTACGTGTCCACGAAAGGCGCAACATGAATTTCAAAGCGGCGGACCAAGGTGTAGAGAGACTCGGTTAGAGGATACTCGTAGTTAGCTTCTAATGAGCGAGCCAATCCCTTTACGTGACGGGCATTCACTATCACCCTTAGACAGAAGAGCCGAGGGTTTTGTTTCCCCTGGAAAGAGTCACGACGACGAAGACGACCAAGACGACGACAACGACGACAACGACGGCGACGATGCGTGCCAGGCCATTCCTGTCTGGCACAGTACCGAAGACTCGCTCGCAATTACGCGTACTTTGTTTTCGAATACAATTTGTTGTCATTCCAGCACCGCCAGCCAGCCAGCCAGCCATCCAGCTATTCAGCCAGCTAGCCAGCCAGCCAGCCAGCCAGCCCTCGTTTGTTCGTCCCGGTCGGCTTGTTTTTGCTCGTGTTTGCTTTTGCCAGCCTCCACCGCCTCCGCCGCATTTATTTTACTCTTTTAACAACGGCGATACGTTCGTTCGAACGTTGCTTGTCGCGCTATTATCGATCCGACTGGTGCACGCGCCAAACGCGAGCACGCGAGGAACATTTGACGTTAGGAAACGGTTCTGTCAAGGGTTTATCGACTGGGGCAATGGTGTTTAAGGGAATTCAATTTGGCAGAGATCAGCTACTCTATCGTTTAAGTTATAGAATCTGGACGATCAGGAAACACGTTGACGCATGTCAAGAAGCAATAAATTAGAAACGATGTCGTACGTGGGAATGCAACGAAGCCGTGGACAATAATGTTATTAATGATCGAGCTGCACAAGCGGCCGAACAGAAGGCGAATCCGTGTTCGTAGCATCCATGCTTTTCATCGCTGAATACTGATTCGTGACACGACAATGGTGAATGGGTGTAACTGCTATTCGTCATTTTTTTATTCGAATTGATTTATTAAGAGGTCGCAAGACCGGCAAGACTTTCCAGTTGTTTAATAAGATGCGAGAATTTATATTTAAGTGTTGGGGATGCAATTACCATACGATGTCGACACGAGCTACTTGTTAATTGAATGATGCCGAGTAGGTACACCTTGGACGGGGAATAGATTTATGATAAATTGTCTGGCTCGTTGGAAAATGTAGAAAGTTGTTCAACCCAAGATATTACGGATAGAGTATTGAATAAGTAATTTGTTTTCGCCTGGTCAGCCATTAAAAGATATTGATGTTTCTCTTTCTTGATAGATAGAAGATTTCATTAATTATGATTCATTTAGATAGATAGATATCGATTGGTTAAATTTTCTATTAAACTAATTTTGTCTAATAAAATGTGTTTGATCCTCGATTTTTCAATATAACGTTTAATATTTTGTAAAATAACTTTGCACATGCTTTTAACACGTGATTGTGACAATGAATGAACTGTGAATAGCGAAATTATTCATCTCTGAGATACCCAAGAATAAGTACTAACTATAATATATTTAGCAAAACGTGCTACTAGCTTCGTAACATATTGTTACAATACGCTTCAACTTTCGTAACGAACTTTAAAGCCCAGCTGTATAATTAATACGAGAAACAGTTGCGCGAAGTATCCTTAGCATTTCCATTTCCGCACACCGACAATTTCATACGTCACAGGTACGCAATCCGAAATTTCCAATAAACAGTACAACTACTCCCAATAACTTCTGGCAGAAAAGTACTCGGAACAACGCGCGCACGGATCCACCCTTAAAACTCTTCGCGAGCCCACCCTTCCATTCAAAGTACAGCAAAACAAAAACGACCCGCACAGAACTCATATCAAAGACTTCTTACATCGCCCTCCAAGCTTTCTCAGCGTCCCCGCGATTCAACCGTCCTTCGCGCAATTTCTTTCACCCTTATCGTCTCGTAAAACTCCAACAGAGGTCACAAGCGTACGAAAAATCGACTTTCATCGAAACTTTCCTTCAATCTCGACGTTCCAGCGCAACGTTATCACGTCGTCGTCGTCGTCGTCGTCGTCGTAACGAAACCACGTTGATATTTTGCGTAATTCACACGGGTAACTCGCCCCTTAGTTTCGTGACACTTAGTTCGCGGCTTGTATTAAAGTTGCCGTTGAATGGGCTCGCGAGGAGGGTTGAAACGCGGCTCGCACAGTCGACGAACATTTATTTCACTTAAGGGGCGCGTTTCACGCGAAAGGTGGCACCCTTCACCCTCGAGACGCAATTATTCCTAATTATTTTCGCATCTTCGCCTGGGAAACGCGGCGAAAGCCGCGTTGGGAGTTGCCGCAGCTTCGTTGGGGTAGAAACGGTCAGCTGGAACTCGGGGTTGAAAGATCGTGGTGAGGGGGGTGGCTATTGCGGAAGTGGTGTTTTCTGTTTGGGCGAAACGACGCGAGAGGTGCACGCCGGTGTTCCTTGGGAGAATGGTTTGACAAGTGGTTTGAGTATTTCAGTTGGTTTGGATATGTGATTTTGATAAATAGGAGTTCTGAGAGCTATTTTATGTTGGACGAGAGTAGATTCTGTGATGTGGGGTTCAATTTTTTTTGTTTTTCGTCGGGTAAAACTTGTGTAGTGTTGCACATTTAGGACGGAATTATGTTGGCATTCTTTCTGTCACAGATTTTGTTATTAGATACTTGAAGGGTCCTGGAATAATCTGGATTCTAAATCAGACAATAAAAGGTTAAATAGTACGGGAAGTAATAAGATGTCAAATGATTAATTATCACCGCAAAATTGAATACATTCCGGAGATATTTTTATATGCCCTTTCATTTTTACCTCAATCCAAAACTAAGGGGAGAACTGTCGTCCTTCATTTGGCCCGAAATTACAGAAATTCGCGTAACAGTCGATACGAGGCGTGCAGCGTGAAACGCAACGATGCTCCTAAATGGAACGCGTGAATTCCCCGTGAATTCCCGCTGGAATTCCAGTATCATCGACGCGGGCGTGGAAGGAAGCCAGTCGAGTTCCACGGGAATTCGAGTTACGTGAACGCAATTTGATTCATAAGTTGCGCTCCCGCGACGAGGCTCCCTTGCGCAACTAGCCGAGCGTCGTATTTGCGTTGCCCCACGGTTTTAAACGAATTTCTCGGGACGTCGTCACGTCGACGACGGGACCTTATGCCGTACACGTGCCATAAACTGGAACTCCAGAACCGACTGCTCGACCCTGCTCCTCTTTCATACCGCTGGAAGGCGCACGCGACACTGTCGAGAAAAGGGAAAATTTCATTCGTCCCACCCTATTCTACTTTCTACTCATTTCATGCTGCCATCCTCCTCGTACATCTTTTTTTATTTCTCGCTCCTGCTCTTCGTTCTCCCTGCTTCAGCTTATTGCTTTAGTAATTTGCTTTTCATACTATATTCTCCTTTCCATTATTATCCCCTGAACAATATTCGTACCGATGATTATGGGGGTCAGCTTTGAAATTGTAAGTCACTTGAAGTTTTGCGAAGTACATTTTTCTTATAAGCCACGCAAGCATTGAAAATATTTACGCAACACTGGCAAGTGTTTAGTGAAATACTTGTTTGCATGGTGACAAATATTATTTAATACAGCTCCGCGCGAAACACGAAGTATATATCCCGAACGAAAAAATGTGTGATTCCCTTCGCTATCGTAACCACAGTTGCATTCATATTGATCACTGCCAGGGCAATGTTATTCTATTAAAAGAGAGGAACAATTAAACGGACCATTTAAACGAACCATGTAAATGAACATATCCGTGCCTTTAGCTTCATCCAACCTTCGTCGAATTCCTTTCCTCCTCCTTCTTCGACTCACCTGATATCTCCTACACCTTTCTACCCTCCGTCCTCGTTCCATCTATTGCTCTCATACGTCATCGGTGGTCTTTCTTCCGAGTCGCGATTCACCATTTCTCCACCGTCTCGTCCCATTTCTCTTCCTTTCGTACCTTCCATCCCGCCGCCCGTCAGCGTGTCGGCTCTTTCTCTCGCGTTCCTCCACCCACGCACCCTCCTCCACGTGCAACGTCGACTGGTAAGCACGCGTAGACGGATCCCTCGCTAATGTAACGTGATCACGTAGCTGGCGGAACCGTATTCGAGGGCTCGCAGTGTTACAAAGCGGAGGATTTCAATATCTCCTCGTCACTGTGCCCAATATCCCGCGGAACTCGTGCGTGCACACCGATCGCGCCGATAGCAGAGCCTGCCTCATTTCCAAGTGCAACGGCGAAAGACTTGGAACGCCGGTTCCTTCTGTTGCCATTGTTTCAGGGATGGTTCCGGGACCGAATCGACGGATCGTTGCGATTGGTTCGTTTGGCGAAGATACGCCAGAATCGACGTGGAGAAATACGTTCTTGCCGCGCGGAGGACGATGCGGACTCGAATAATTTTCAGACGAGGTATTATTCGCTTGAATTATTTATGATTCGCTTTGGCTGCTGGGCATACTCGTTTTGGATATGCTCGTTTCTTTAGTTCGATCGTATATTATTCCTTTTATTTGTCCAGTCTGTGGATAGCTGTAACTATTACCCATTCTTACCTATTTTGTTTCCCACTGTTCGTGTTACCTTGCGTTTGCATTTAACCTGCCTGTGAATCGATAATACGTAACGATTCGTTTCGTTTGTACCAATGGATCCGTTGTATTCAAAAATTGTAACAATTGCCAAAATAATAATATTAACAATGGCACTTCGATGAATCAACCACGGAAGTAATGGATGCCTTCTTCCACATGAAATATCGATTTCTATTATTACAAATGTCCATCATCCCTCGACAAGGCGGGACGAAAGAAGAATCATTTCCATTTTTACGGCACATCCCACATTGGTCACGTTCAATTCAAACACCAATTGATACGCGTTTCCAGGAATATTCGTTTCTCATTTTTCCGTAACACCCCTCGCAAAGGGATCGATCTGAAGGGGGGGCCCCGTGACAGACGGGGAGATTAAAACGGCCGGATCACGAAGATGGGGCGAGGGTTAATAAACCTTCCGCGGTATTAACAGGCGATGGCGATTCCCTCGATATCACGTCTGGCACCGCGGCGGGCCGCCCACGAAATCTGACGATCCGTATTATCATCGAAGGAAATTACGTAGCCCCGGGTCGAACCGTGCCGTGGTCGGCTGGCAACGTGTTCCACGGGCGTGGAATTACACCCTGATTAACGGTATTATTTTTCAGACCGATCGAATGGAACGTACGAACGTTTGGCACGGTCGCCGGGAGCTGGTTCGAGTGAAAATCTGCGAACGATCTCGATGACTAGAGCAGTCCTACGGGGGCCGTGATTTTGTTGTCACGATGATGGATGGGGTACGCGAGGTTTTGTGCGACGTTGAAGAATTACTCGGAAAAGCGGACGTTGTATGTTCTACTTATTTTTCTGTTCTAACATCCATCGGTGGAGCGAGACATTAAGGACAGTGCATGCGGTTCTTAACAAAATGAATTAATTCTTCGTTCATCCCCGACTAATTTATTCATCTAACGTCGTTTAAATCAGATGCGGTTTGCAATATAGCAAAATATAGCAACCCTTGAAAATGATCATTCACCGCATTTGTCGATCCTGCCCCAAGTGAAACGAAAAATTCGTTCCACCGGTTCGCCATCCCCTCGGGGGGGGGGGCATTCACTTTTCCAAGGCCACGTTAAGAGCCTTTTAATAACCCGTTCGCGTAAACGTGGCCGGTGCACGATGGGCCAGCAACACCCCGGCGTAATAACATAATGGCGTGTTACGGGTATTACGCAGATTACGCAGCTTCCGTTCAGTCACGCACGACGAATCCCAATTGGGGGAGAGAGAAAGGGGTAGTCCCCGGGCTCTTGTTCGCGGTGTTTATGCGGCATGAGGGGCGGCTACGAGACGACCCATTAACAGATTAATGATTTCGTAAAGGCCGCGGCCGGCCGATAAACGGTATTGAAAACGCAGATCTAGGATGGCCGCCGCGACGAACGATGGTCGGGAAGCGGCGATTTTCGACGGGCGTTAAACGTTTGATGGTCAAGGCGATACGGAAGACGCGACGCGTTTCATTGTGAAAGAGATTGATGGTGCTGGCGTGCTACAGGCGATCGGTGGAGAATTTTGAAACTTTATGGGTGGCGAATGGCGTAACGCAATGGATCGCGAGGCGGCGCGCGCGCGTTGTGAAATATTTTATGCTCGGTGCAGCGTTGTTTGGAAAGTTAACGACAGTGTAGAATTTGTGGTTGATTTGTCGTAGAATGTTGAAGATTGTTCTCCCCTTTTCTCTGTCTTAATCAACGAACCCGAATTAATATCCGTTTCTCGTATCAATGGTCCTGCGCAATGTTCCCAATCTACTTAATGTAACCAATCACTTTCTGTACACCAGCAATACCCTACAAAATTAATTCCGCCTACCCCAAAGAGGAAATCTTCGTAAGAATCGATTGCAATTCATCGATCGCCGCAGTGTCCACAAAGAGCAAGGAATTAATTCTTTCTGAGAGCTCGCAATTTCTCGTCTAGAGGAGCGGGGCTTCCGCGTTCGTGGCGAATGATCGTGGCTCTTCCCTCGAAGAGGCGGTGAGAAATTGGGGGCGAAAACACTTGACGGCAGATCGGGAGGGTCACTTTTTCCGAGGTGGGGTCGGGCAACACGTATCGCTTTTAAATTAACCGAGGAAACCCTGCGAAGCCAGCGGAACGCTCGGATGCTTATGAAATCAATTTCAGCCGAATGAAAAGTGGAATTACGTCGTATAAACGTTCCCTTGACTGTTCGTCTTTTGTCACAGATTATTGGAGTCGTCGGGACTTCATTGATTTTATATTACCACTGCTGCATCTCTGAAACCCTCGGGGGATTTTCATGTACGAGGAAAATGCGATTCGATCGAGAGCGAGATTGAACAAATTATTCGAATAATTAAAATGGCGAGATGATTTTCTATTTGAATTTCGAAGAGTTTTTGGAAAATAATGATAACAGCAATAATATTGATCACAGTGAAATTTTTGGGTCGGTGTTTTCAGGCGACGAATCAAATTACTATGCACTTTCGCTTAAAAATTATTATTAACTGCGATATGGATCTCCGCCTCTTGTCTCTCTCAAAAAAAAATTGAAGCGCTAATTCTGGTATTAATATTATTAATTAATTTATCATTAATAGTGCATCTGTACAACCAATTTTGCGGTACATTTACACGAATGCAAGATCGCAATTTCTCATCGCCACTTCAAAACGCCAGACACTCGTGCCAAATGTATGTAACCATACGTATCATCCAATTTCGATAAGTGAATCGAGGTGTAAAGGAGAAAGAAAAAACCGGAGACAATATTTCATAAAGAAAATGCTGGCCTTCAGAATTCTAAGGCAAGTCAACCTTGTTATCAGCAAACGAGGGTCGCGGGGAACACTGGCGATAGTGGATGGTTCCTGAAAATGAAATTCCGCGGAGAGGCAAATTCCATTCACTTACGTGTATGCGCACGGAAAATCGAGTAGAATAGGGCCGGCACATCGCGTTCACGTATGCATTACCAGCCCCCGTGAATTTTCGAGGGGAATAAACTGCGACCCGTAGTCAATTAAGAGCGGTATTAATTAAGACCGGTCTTGAGGATCTCTCGCGATTGTCCCCTATTTAGCCACACCAGTCCCCGCGAATGGGTTCGCTACAAATAGGAAGAGCCCGATACGATGTTCCAACGTGGGTTATGTGTCGCCTGTATTATAGCGACACATCAATTGGGGCAGGCAAATTTGCTTTTGTAATTCTTGTGGAAGCAATGGACGGGAAATTCGAATTTCTTTCGACATAATTTTGAAATCGAATTCGATTTATAATTCTTATTTTATAAAGTTATAAATAAATATCAGGTCCATTGATACCCATCCAAACTGTTTGCCGTGATCGAAAAGAAAAACGTGTCGGAAACTGTACAATCCCGCTGCGCACAATTATCTTTCCGCGATTTCTAAAAATTCCACGTACGCTCCGGGAAATGCACAGGTTCATTCACGGAAGAGGCTGGTGAATTGAAAGTGGCTTAAGATGCTGTGCACGTTGCCACGCGTTGGCAAGCATCACACGTCGTCACAATCAACGGAAGGATACGCGTAATAGTCGTTCAGCGCGTGGAACAATGACCGCGACGACAGCGATAAGAGACAGACGGCGTGACCCCGATCGAAAGCTGCACATGCAACTCGCAACGCTGACATTTAAGTCAGGGCATGACTCTCCGAGTCGTGCCCCGTGAATGTGCAATTAAATTGCTCGCTATGATCCGGAACATCGAGAGTGTTCGGTTGGAAAGAACGAAACTTTCATTTACATCAGGCATGTGGAATGTAAGTACAATTGCCATCGACAGTACACTCTACTTTACAATTGACGATAAACGAGCGGTAACTTTTCAATCTCGCGAAGGTGCGACGATGAAATCCATTTCTCTAAAATAATTCTCGTTTTCACTGAGAAAGAACAAATCAAAACTTGAGACATTTCACAATTTTTGTATCAAAGATAATTATATTTACTAACACTTGTTGCAATTGCAAAATAATTTGATCAAATCTGTTTTTATTCACAATTTAATCATTCCGCCACTTATTTATAATTTCTACTTTCAATGATATATTTTTCAATCCCACAGGAATTATTTCTTCTTCCTTTATCTACACTGTTTTGTTTTATGGTAACGCAGCAATATTTCGCGCAAGGATCAAAACGTATTTAGATCGCATTGCATTGCAGTGAAACCATGCGACATGCAGAGAATGTTCGTAAATGCAAAAATCTCCGAGATATCGTTGGTCAATTCCTCTAGGGAAGGTCCGTGCGACACGAAGAGAAAAATCCCGACACTTGCATTATTTTCCTCCAGCTTCGGTAATAAGCTTACGGATGCGTTTTCAGGAAAGTCGGAAGCTCGGTAAGAAGCGAAGGAAAGGGTCGGTTCTTGGGGGCAAACGGTAAGAATCAGCTCGAGGTGACTGGAATGTCGTGGGACAGTTTTCCGCTAGCGCGCATTCGCCTAGCCAAATAGTATGTCTCCGAAGAACATACGCGGCAACAAGATGCTGCAGTAATCTGATGTTTATTTAAAATTCTATTACATATAGAATAGAACTACTGGTACCATAAAGCTGACTGCCATAAAAGCGTGCAGTTCTTTTAGGAAATATTTGTATCAATTTCCAACTACAACCGAGATATTTACTTACTGTTGGACGAAACAACCTGTCCATATCAACTCTCCAATATAGTATAACAAATTCAATAAATACAAATGGAAACATGAATGGGTTTTACTCGCGCAATGCGAGAATGTGATACGCGAGAAAGCGTATCACATAAATCAGGGAAAGAATTTGCAACAAAGAGAAAGGAAAACAAAAAGAAACAGTGCGAAAGCCAAGACGTCCAATGCACCACGGTGGGAATAATTCAGCAACGTGCCTGATCCTCCGAGCGACTTCATCCCGGCTATAATCACCAGAAAATATCCAAACAAATCGGCCTCGATCGTTTCGCCGGACGGTCGGTACTGTTCCGCTCCACCCACGCTCTGTTCGCGCGATCGAAACGATCGTCCGTACCGGTTTCTCGATTTTACTGCGCCACTAAATATCGAATTTCACGGGGGAAACTGTGTACACGCGTACGAAAGACGACTCTCGGGTTTTCGTTGCTCGATTCGGTCGTTCCTCGGCTTTTTTTTCTTCTTCCTTCTATTCGACGGGCGGTTCACAGCCACGCTCGATGGCAAATTGTACGTGGAATTTCATTTCACCATGGATGAGAGGCCGACCAGTGCCGGAAAGGAAGGAAGGAAAAGCTTTTCCGGAAGAATGCAATATTCCGGCGGGCCAAGAAGACAAAGAATGTCATCCGCGCGCTAAACTGGATACCCAAATGAAATTCAATATGGCAACGCAGAAATCATCCCCTACCTCCGAACCCTTTTCTACGGGAACCTCCGTACACATCGCCGTGGTACCGATGCTGCACACGCCACGGGGATACGATTGGCGTATAGGTTGCACCAGAGGGCTTTATGAAACCGATTCGCCAAGCGGATTCTTCGTGGGAAGAGAGCTTGCGCGCACGTTCTACCCCCGAAAAGTTCGATGGCTGTAATGGTGGGGTGGTTTTATTTCGATATTTCAGTCGCGGCCGAAAGATATTTTTTTTTTTTACTGTTTATTCATGCTGGAATTGTTATCTTTTTTTTTTACCTATTGAATACTTATTGCTGGCGAGAAAAACGCTTCATCGAAAGGAATCGAAGTGAACGGAAATGTTATGGGAAGGGGGGGGGGGGGTTGTAAAATTTTATAGCGAAAATTGTTTCATTCATTCGTGGCAACATGAGCCCCACTTGGATCGTTCTCGCGTCGAGATCGAATCAATTCATGCGCGAAGTACTATCTGCCACGTGAAAGGGTTAGAAGAGGATCTTTATTAGTGAACGATGCACGTTACAAGAGTTCGAGAGGACGTGAATGGTTGGCAACGTTGTTTACGCGTACCGATGACGTGGAAATGTTGAAAAGTTATGCGAAAAGGGTTGAGACGAGTATGTTTCTTTTTCACCGGGAGGAACTCGGTGCAGTTAATCGTAATTTCATTTAGAAAATGTCTACGGCCTTAAAGTTAATTGTGCGATCAATCCTCGAGATATTGAACCTGTAGAGTTGGACGCTTTGAATGATTTCTGGTTTCAGTTAGTTCCGCGTTGTTTGTACACGTTTAATTAATTCCGCCCGTTTCGTTCGCCCATCGCTACTCCGATCCCTTTGTTTAATTTCCTATTTGCGCCGGACCGGTGCTTTATCAGTTTTTGTTTATCCTTGTAAAGCTGAACTTCATTTCTAACGATCCGCTATCGCTGTACACTATTCCTCGAATAGCAATTAAATGACTATGGTCAAATTGTTGAACGTCTTCGTTTCTTAATTTCCATTGAATGTTTCAATACTTTCAATATAGTACAGCAATTTTCCACCCAAGCCTAGAACCCATAACATGGTACAGAGACTTTAAATAATTTCCTTATCTCCAAAGTTCTTCAAAAACACGGCATCCCGAACCACCGAGATAACTTTAACAATGATGTATTAATAACTATGTAAACACCGAAATTTATCGCCCTGCCGTCGATTATTCGTAAAACAGCCACCTTCGTCCCTCGACCAATCGCCAAATCGGCCCAAGCTCCGCGAAAGCACCTTGATTTTCATCCGAATTTTCCACGATGACGACCCGCGGATACCCTTCGGTCCTGAGCGTCGGCACATCAGCAGAGACAAATTTCCACGTGGTGTCGCGCGAACAGCTCGATGTTACCGGATAGAGGGGGTAATCTTTCCTGCCTGTGCACCATTATCCCAGCTAAATTGGTATCCATTGTTTGTTGATGGGCCTGCTAATTACCTTGCGCCGCGCACTGACGTCCTAAAGGGTTCGGGGATTAAGTAGATCGGTAGGTATTAGTCTGCGGTTCCTGGTAAATGCGCACTGTCTAGTACAGGCCGTTCCTTGCAATAAGTTTCGTTAATGCCGGCCCCCGCCGCTGTATCGAAATCGCTGGATTAATGAGAGCTTGCGTTCTTGAACAGCTTGAACCGATTTCCAAGCTTGAGGGGGACCGGCTCCACCAGGGCAGTGGTTCAGGTCGATTGGATGTGAAACGATGTTGGTAGAATGTGCGCGCGTGTCGTACGGTAAGTGGACGTTTTTTGAGGGCGTGATAAGTGACAGGGTTATGAAGATTTCTGTTCAAGTACCGTGCACCGTTGATTCGGGGTTCGTCAAATTTTTTGGACCACGGTATTCGCGCTTTTTTCATTACTTTTCGATACAAGGAATTTACGTCGTTTGCACGGTCAGATCAGATACATCAATCAGACATACATCATTTATAATATTCATTTTGTCTAGGTAATGAAATATATGATCGACATATTCAGAAGGATCCCTGACCATGCATTTATCCTCCCCCACGATTTCTAAAATGAGCAAGTCGACGCACGAAGTCAGGACACCCGCATTCTCACCACGAGGAGGTGAAACGCGTCCGGGACACGCACAAATACCAGACGTAGGCTGGAAAAATGTAGCTGACCATCGTCTGCTTGAAAAATGTACCCTATCTCGATAGAATGTTGAATCGAACCACCCCCGACCCTCGGACGGTCCCTTTTCTCATCCGAATACGCGTTTGGCGAGGCAGATTGGCGAGTCGTCGATTTGAAAAACGAATCTTTTTATCGGCGTGATAAGAGAAAACGAGCGATTTATTCTTTTGGTAGAAAAACTCTATCTCGAGATGGTAACCAGGGAATTGATCTAGGTGGATCGATGATGGCAACGCGCAGAGAATCGTTTCGAGGAACACGATAAAAGTTTCTCGACGAGATTAAAATTTTCTGAGTTTCAATTTATTATTCATAGTTTTCTAATATCTAATTTGTCATTTAAAAGTTTCCGACTTTTCACGTATTATATTGTAGTTATTAATTTCCTAATCTTCGAATTGCTCAATTTCCCAATTCGAAATTCTTAGTTTAGAGATATTGGAATAAACAATTGACCAAAATCCAAGTGTTCCCGAATAGGGACCAAGAATTGCTCGATGCCGTTTCATTTCTCGTTGAATTTGCCTGGAACTAGATGCTCCGGTTGCTAATTAAAACAAGAATTGGTATCGGTCCATCGAGTGGCAGCAATTTAAGCGATACGACGTTGCAGAGATGCACGACGATCGAATGAAACAGACCCCCTGACGGTATGGTTCTGGATGGGCCGTGGTTTCGCTACATCGCAGATGATATCTGTGGGACCAAATGCACGTGGTAATGGATTCCCGGAAGGGTTGAAATTAATTATAGAACGTTGTAACTATTACGAAGGAAGCACGGTCTGCTCCAGCATGATAACACCGACACGACCTTCGCAGTTTTCGCATCGTATCACGTATTCACCTGTTCACACACCTGCCACGCTTCATTCAAAAGCTTAATTACTATTTATTACGTTTACTGCTGGTTTCTCCTTAATATGCAATTAACATGATATACTTATACGTTTACTCACCAAATCATTTCCTATTCCATTGTTCCCAATATATCATATTTTACTTGAACATCTTGTCGCAAACAAATTGATGTCATTGAGCAAAACAATTTAACCCTTACATTGCGTTCAGGTCTATACGAGTCAATCCTGATTTTTACATTGGTATAAGTTAACGAAAACCCACAAAACTTCATCCTTTAAATCCCCAAACAATCCCCAAATATTTTCCTGCTAGTTCCAATTACTCCAAGCAGTCCATTTCCCTCGAATTAAATTGCAATACTGTACAACCGTACGATACCTCTGCTTTATAAATTATTATATTATATTTTACCCATATCACCAGCAAACCGAAACACGTGCAATCATTATCCGAATTGTACCGGCGCAGGGGTGTCCCGTAAAAAGGTAAAAAAAAAAAATTCGTACACCCTTATCGTCGAAATATCTGTTACCGAACTCGATTACTTTATCAGTTCGCGTTATTCCACCGGAGGCTTCCTCCGAATCAGCCTCGAAACGAGTCCCACGTGTCCTCTGCGTGGCGAGTAAACGTTCGTTTATCGTCGCCACGAGGTCCGTGTGTCGGCGACGCTTATCATTATCGTCGTCGGGCACGCACGGCACTACGAATCCGCTCGTTTTCCGGACACGATCCACTGAATCATCGTAGGTCCATCAGAGGTCCCAGCGGGGGCCGGAAATACCACGGGGATGTGGCCGCGATTTTTCAAACGACACTGAAGCACGTAGCCGTCGATCGAGTAGCCCAATCTATGTAATTGCCTAGCCAGGCGGAAAGTATCAGTCTGTTTTTGGATATATATAAAAAACAATCTCATTGAACGAACGAAGCTCCTTTTTAAGAAGTCAACTGTCTAAACGTAATTACTGCGTAATATTTCTGTAACTTGCATTAGAGAAATAAAATCGTAAAGTGGTTGTGCGTCTGCATCAACGAAATGTAATGCAACTAACGATTGACAAATCGTAAATTACAATATTCGAATATCGATCGCAATTGAACGAAACAAATTTTGTTAATTTTACCGATGTGTAAGCGTCAACTTGTATTAACGATTAACTATTAACATTCTCGATGTCGTGAAAATCATTTCGTTCTACTGCCAATCCTGCTAATACACATTTGCCCCGAAATACTTCGATACGATCTCGTTCAATTCTGAACACCAGAAACGAAAGAAGAATATCGTTCCGTACACTTCGATCATTTACCAAACGCTGCTTCCTGGCGAATGAAAGACCCTGTCGCCATACTGCGATCAGACCCTGCCGTCGTTGTTCTCCCGAACGAACGTAGAACCGTCTCGTCGTCAAGTATCGCGATACGTTGCCGCGTTTCCTCGTCATTTTACAATGGCTTCTTCAGTTTCCCGGCCGTTGTACACGTGTAGAAAGCCCGCGGCGATTTCTCTCGGGTGTTTAGCCGGCCGAGCGGCCGTAACTCGTCGATTCGAGGGCGTAGGAAGCAGACCGCGGCCCAGCAACGAAACAAAGGACATAATGTTTCTCCGCGGCGCGCAGGAATTAAACAGGTCGAATTTACTGAACAACGGCCGGAGATAGTGGCTTAAGGCTCGAGCTGTCCGGTTTGAAAATCTCTGGTTACACGCGGATGGACGGGATATCGAGTTCCCATCCCCCTTGCCGCGATGTCTAATTACCAAGGGGGGGATGTTTTAAACAGTACATTCGACGATATCGATGCCGTCGGGCGGAAAGTATTGTCTGGCTGGTGAACAGGAGAACGGTTCAATTTGAAGCCCTTGACAAAATGGACAGGATTTTCGAATAGGATTAACGACGATGTTGTGGAAAATTAAGCGGTGGTGGGAGTTGTTTGGCGTGGGATATGGAATAATAATAATCGTTTACGGTCCAGTTTGTAGATCGTGGGGGATTTGATGGTTCTAGTTGTACGTTTAGATAGAAATTATTGAACATACGTAGTGCAAGTAAATTAGATAAGATTGAACGGAATTCTTTCACGTTAACAGGTATTGAAATATTTCATATCCGAGGAAAGTTAGTACCGTACTATACGTGTTCCCCTAAAATCCAAAAACTATATAAAATTGTAAGACTGATTGTAATTATTATCCTGGAGGGAATCAAATTGTGACAACGAGATTTGGCTAACCATACTTATGTATATTGAATTCTACGATAACACTTGTTCTGACAATAAATAGATACCTGAATAAATATAATGAACAATTCAAATGAATACAGGAGACGTTTTACACGTCTTTTATATCTGCATACTTAAATCGATAACAAAACTTTGCGAACCTCGAAAACGAAACGTGACAAATAATTCCAATAAGTACAGAAGATATTTCATACAATTTTACATTACAACAACCCCCGGGCTTTTGATATATATCCAATGAAATAAACGACAAGCTATGCAAACTTTGAACAATATCAACGAAATCAAAGCGGCAGTGTATCCGACGTACAAATCACCCGACTCATTGCAATAATATCGAATCTTTTCCATGCGAACGCGAAACCGTAGGTAACGAGTTCCAAACAGCGCGCCGTGTATGTACACCAGCCGTGATTCCACCGTTCACCAAGCGATTAATTAATAATTGTCAAATAGGATCGTTCGAAATACGTTCGAATAAAACAGCGGGGCGAACGATTCTAAATGATTACAGCAGACCGGCCGACCGAGCCGGGGAACCGCAAAATGTTTACCGATGCTCGCGTGCACGCCCACGTGGCACGACGAGCGAGCGCGAAACCGGTAATTAAATCGAAAGAAATTAAACAAACGTCCATGCTGGGCCGCCGTTACTCGTAATCAGTATTCTAATTGCCACGCACCTGGCGAAACGCGTTCACGAACAAAAACCATCGACATCCCGCCGAATTATTATCGACCGTGTCGCCCTATAACAATCATTATCTTGGAGTTTCGATGAGCAGAAAGAATTTCGAAGAATCGTGTAATCGATATGAAAAATCAATGCACTCTATTTCTAAGATCTGAACAGTCAGTGAATTTCCAATTCGTTTAAACGATAATGCGTTTATAGCTAAAAATTACACAGCCCACACTACGGTTACGTTTAAGTATACTAACGTTAAGTATTTTTAAATGCACGTGAAATATGACCATCTAAAGTAAACCCTTCCCTGCTATTAACTCGAAAAATCATATTTCTATTTATAAAAAAAAACACTTCTGGAAGATGTCGAGACAGTTTCAAAGCAATCGTCCCGGGTACATATGTCTGCACGTGCAAGTAGTAGTGTACAACGAAAGACAGCCACGGCCACTTATCGTTGAAAGGATAACAGACAGTTCTCGTGTGTACAACGATGCCAACAAGAAAGCAATCGTTTTCTTTTCCCCTCCTGTCCCTTTCATCCCCTGTTCCGTCGTGCTAAACGATGATCGCCAGCGCGATGGCTTAATTGTTCCAAGCCGCGCGAACGATATCTTTATTCTACTTGCTCGCCGGCGAAGAACCGAGGGGGAAACGGACGAGGAACAAGTGCCCGGTCCACTTGCAATTAAAGATCGCTAATGAGACGTATGCAAATACCGGGTGCTCGTTAAAACTTCCCATCCCTTGTCCCTGTTCGCGCAACCGCGCAAGCCTCTTCTTAGTCGCCTCCGGTGGCGAACGAATAGTTCTACAATCGGACACTTCCCTTCTGATTCTTGCAATTAGCGCGGAAAGGTTGGCGGAATGGATTTTGAAACTTTACCTTTTTCGGGATCGAGGACTTGGAATTTTCGTCGAGTATCCAAGGAAAGGGGTGAATCGAGTAGATTTGAATTGACTGGGGTGAAACGATTGTTCGATGCTTGAGGGTTCGTTCGAATTGGTCATTTGTGTTTTTTTTTTTTTTAGAAAAAGGCAAGAAAGATTGTGGATTTTCTAAGAACGTAAGAATTTAATGGTTTTTATGGGAAAAGACATTTTAAAGTTGATTTAATAACAACTTCACTGTGATTACTATTTAAAAGCATAGATGTATAGTGTCAGAAATATGATTAAAATAAATTAGATACAGTTGAAAGTAATAACATTTGATATCAACCACGTGTGTTTATAACAATATCTAGATAAATAAATGGTCGAACTAAATTAAGAGAAAGGTAAAATACAGTGAATTCAAGTAATCTCTCAAAAATCACCGTAATCAAAACTTATCAAGACTCCATTTACTTCGCTCCTCTTGTTATTCCATATCGTTCGTGGCCGCAGCAGATTTCCTTCGACATCTGTACTCGGGTGAAGAAAGACTCAAGCGAGAGCCGTCCTATAAGAGAGACCAGCAGGTAGACGGAGGAAGGAAAACAGAGCGTGGACGTGGGAGGACCGAGAATGAAGTGGATCCCATCGAAATGTAAATTCACTTCGCGTTGCAGGACCATTACTTAAAGAACCTACGGCCAGGAATTCCGTTTCGAGAGAAATGGACGAGGAAGAAATTAGATAGTCCCCGAAGAATCCCATTAGAGAGAGAGAAAGAGACGTCCCCTGCGAAATAACATTCTTATGGCGCGCGTGCGATTGCAACTCGCCAAATGCAAAACGTGCACGTTCGATTTCCCTCGATTTCTGTCCCCGTCGAGTCTGCTTTCTTTTATTATACCCCGGGACGAATCTGCTACAATGTTTAAGAGCGGTTGGAAGAATTTGGAGAGCTTCCCAACGCGGAATTTCTGTTCTCCTTTTATTTGATGAAAATCGGAGGATCATTTATGTTTCCCAATAATACCTTTTAATCCTTTAAAAATATTTCAATTGTTTAACCTTATTTTATGTTATACTGCGTCGATTCGTTTATTCTGTTACTTGGTGTATTTGATCTAAAACGCATTACTATTATTATCACTGTTATCGTCGTTGAACTAAAAGTATTAAAACTCTCTTTCAACTTAATTGAGTTTCAAAAACGTGAAGAGAGTACGTCCCCGCAATTTCGGTAGTATCACTCTAATCTACGAACAAGCTTAAATCTTTTCAGTATTCTATTCAACAGTGTTCGTGTTGCAGTACACCCGTTAAACTTCAATCTCTAATTCTGCAACTTTTTGCCCAACTAGTTTCGCCCGTACCTGATCATACTTTCCTCGCTCAAACTTTCTTCAACATAACTTCTTCCACCCGCTCCTCATTTACGTCGCCGTGCAACGTAAGAAGGACCTGCCTCATTAATTCGCCAAGCTACAAGCATCGAACCTGCGAAATTCATCCAGCAGCAGAGTGTAGGGGACCTTCTAATAGGAACTCCGTGGACCGTCTTATCGCAGATTCCGCCTAATAACGTAACAATGGTGGAAGAGTTAATTTCGCTGCCTCTGCGAGAAGAAAGGTTTCAGGACAGGAGGATCAGGATCCAGACGGTCGTTCAAGGTGGTCCTAAGGAAGAGCGACTCTGGCAGCGCGTTATCTTGCAACCGAGTCGCCGGTCGAGCGCCCCAGAAGATCGTTTAGATAACGATCGAGTGGTCCAGCAGGAAACGAGGAGGAAGGAGAAAGGCCGAGGACAAAAAGAGGGGAAGATCGACGTAACTAGGCGGACAGGCTGATGGAAACGTCTGATGTCTCTTCTCATTGAAAGTCTCGAATTTGATGGGACAATTCTTGGGCTCTCTCGAAAAATAAAATCGAATTCGAGACGCGGAAAATTAAGTTAAGCAACCTTGCAATCCCGTTAAACAATTCCTTCGTTGTGGACATCGAGGATTTCTCAAATCGAAATTAGGAGATTGCTTGATGGGGACGGGAATGAAATGATAACGAATTACCAGATAGCTCAAGTTTTTAATTGGATAATAATACTTGGCAAATATAATAACGAAGTAGTCTCATATTTATGCAAGTGCCACTAAATATTATCGTGTTTAACAAGATCCAAGTATGTTTTACCTCGCTGAAATTCATGTATAACAATATCTCAAATTAAAATACATAACAATATTTATAAAATATAATAACATATACATTACGATCATCTAGAATACAGTGAATTGTGAATCATTCCCAGTAGTTCCATCGAATATCAAAAACCATCGCCGCAACCCCTCGAAACAATCCCCACATTTCTCAAACAATATTTCCAGCTCCGCGCAGAAGAAGCAACGTCGAAGCACCTAAGAACAGAACGCACGACTTTGCTGAGGCTAAACAAACGTGTGGCCAAGACACCGTAATCCCGGTTCGAATTGCAGCAGCACGAAGTCCTTTCGGGATTCTGTCCACCCCACGAGAGATCGATGTATTTTAAGCTCCCTTTGTATCCTCACGACACTTCCGTTCGCGTTCGAAGCAACGGAAGGGTTGTCCTCGCTCTAACTCGCAGTAAACATCGACGTTCTACAGAATTGTTATCCGAAACTGTTTCCACGGGAAACTGCCCCCGTCGCGCGGGTCTCGCTACCCTTCAAGTTCGCAGTTTGCGGCCACGGGATGGCCGGGACAGTTTTATCCTTATTGCAGCCCGCCTTTCGCGCGGAACGGTGACTTCGAACGATGGTCTCTGGTGAATATGGACGATAACGATACAATTCTTTCGGCGCAGACGATTCAGGGGTTACGTATACGGTCGGCACGCTTGTCTTGGAAATTTGGAACGGGGGAATCGGGAATCGTGACGAAGTCAGGGTGAACGCTTTTTCTTTATTTATGGCATTATGAGCTGAACCTGTGAACGTTCGTAGCCAAGACTAATATTGTGAGTTAGACTTGTGCCAGTGGAGTTTTAATTTTTGTCCAGTGCAGTACTGTATAATTAAGTACAACAATCGTTAGGAAATATCTTGAAAGGGTTCATTTCTCGGGCAGATAATAAAATTATAATTGAATGTTATACTTTGACAGATAGAAATATTTGAAATAAATATTACTCGTGCAAATATTTTGCTACCTTGCGTTCAAAGCTAGGTTTTTATATATTAATTTGCATTTATATCACATTTCTTGGTCATTATAATCACAATATTAGATAAAGGAATTATCGAGCTTGCCTAATATACGAGGGGAATCAAAAAATGAACAAAAGCTAGGAAACAAGGGAAGCATTTGTACGATTTAAACAATATTCTCCTAGTTTTTACTCCGCCACGGATATCGCGGTTCATTATTATCACTGGCTCTGCGAACGCGACGATTTCCTTGAAATATTCATCGACATCGGTCAATAAATGCGTCGTGGATGCAACAGGTTAAACGTAGAAGGTTCTACTTGCTCGTCCATCACGCTCACCCTCTTTCTACCCGGCGCGGTTATCCTAACGATAAATAATTATACACTTACGTGAATCGACGTCCAATCACGGGAAGTAATCATTCAGAACCAGTTACATGAAACTGGAATACGTTTTATCAGTGAAAGTTGCCGGATGAATTTTCCAATAAATTTCAAAAGCGGAGAAACGTTCGTTTTTATCGAACGTTTCTTCGCAAAATTTATGCAGTAGAATATCTCAACTCTATTTACAGTAGTTACCATCAAATACGTATCAACGGAACGAACAATAAAATTGAAAACGAATTCGGATGCTTCGACTTTTCCTCCACCGAAACTAGCAGGAAGACCTTCCTTCGAACCAAAATCCGAAGGGGCAACGTGGCCTCTCCTTAAAAAACGATCCCCGTAAATCTCTCAACGGTGCTCCGTTTGGTCGGATTCCTGTTCACGAAAGATAAAGTCAATACGATAAAGGGAACGGAGTTCGCGAGCTGAGAAGACGTCACAGGGAATTCCGATAAAGCATCATCGCCGGTGTCTGCTATTGTTCTTGAACGGATCCGAGTTACATTCGCTTCGATTTGCGACGCCGTTGATCCTGACCGTCCCCGGGGGACCAGAGAACGGGAAAGACAAAGAGCAAAGCAGTTTCGATGCCGACTCGAGTGCTCGAAAACTCGAACGGGATCTCGAGGCCGAGATTTCGACCGAAGAGGATCGTATCATAGTTCGCTCACGATCGGCTTCGAAATCGATACAAATTTCCGGAACGCTTATCGGATTCGTCTGATTCGGTTTAACCAGGCAAATTTCGCGCGGTTTTTCCGCGATTCGAGTTTACGATGAAGGCTTGCGGAGGAAATTCATTGTCTATAAGAGTTAACAAGCTGTTCATTCTTGTTTAAATAGAATTATTTTTTATTCGTTACTATTCGTGCTGACGATGCAGAGTGTTCGATGATACAGGATTCTAAAAATTTGTTCAATTCGATGGCGACGACAGCGATTTAATTTAAAGCTGCTGTTCTTAATAGATTCACTGCCAATGCCAAGGTGCGAGGCGAATGATGTTACGAGAGATTCTTTTAGAGACGCCTAGGTTCAGACGCGTTTGAACGTCCAATTTATTCGAGTTACATTCGATGTTTCTTTAAATAAGATACTGGCGTTCAATGTTGCTAAAAATAGCAGTTTAGTATACAACAATTCTATGGTACAAAAAAAGGACTAAGAATAAATGAAATTAGAAACATAGAATAAAGGGGTTACACTACACCACTCGCTTTTAATATACCTGATGACGACCTAATCTAGCTACTGTATCGATAACACCCACACAACGAAGCAGCAATCGCTCGAGCGAAAAATTATACCCCAGATATCGTAATCGTTACAATATCCCATTATTAATTATGCATCACAGTCTGTTATTAAACACCGTTCAAAATAAGTGCACAGCATGAAGAAAGAAGCAACGTGCCTCCGGGAAGCGGAAAGCGGAGGCTGTTCCCGGGAGCGACGTGACCGATCGAACTGTTTACGATGCCGTCATCCGGTTCCGGAAAAAACAACGCTCGATAACGCGTCGTCGTCGACGATTCCGCGAACGTTTAACGCGTCCCGACGCCACCCGCGGCGATCTACGACGCGATCCAGAGTTAATTTGTCGCTTGATCGCCGATTCGTGGCACCCGCGGGATTTCACGGCTTTCGAAATTCGCCGACCTCCGACACGCCATAAGGCCAGACGCGTTTAATGGAGCACCATGCGTGTCCCCCGCCCCTTTGCAAACTCCCATTCTCTCCATTCCGTGCTCTGTCATTTCGTGTAGCCGACGGCGGAACGCAGAGGCAGAACTTGAAACGATTTCGAAAATACCTGCGGATAACTGTCGTGTGTAAGCGAAATCTTTGTTTCTTACGACGATCGTTTGGAATAAATATTCCGCGTGGCTGTTTCATGTATCAAAGTTTGATATTACAATGTTTCTTTTGAGCTTTAGGGGTGGTGTTCAGATTTGAATGCCCGCGTCGAGGTAATGTTCGACGATGATTGTACGAAATGCAGTGTGTTGATTTCTTTCATGAAGCCAGATCAGAAGGGCTGGCAATTCATGTCAGAGGCAGGGGTGCAATTTTATGCGAACGTCTAATTGCAAATTAATATTGTTTATTTTGTATCGCTCGTCAGCATTAACAAGCTTACGTTCGATTGCAATTATATCTAGCTTCTTGAAACAAATTAACGAATCGTTTCTACAGAATGGTTCAAGCCAATCCCATTTCCACGATCAGCACCGATGATTGAAATTGATCCGAACAACGCACAGCTATTATAAAAACATCATATCCATACGCAATGATAATAACCGTAAAAATACTACATACACATAATCGTTACACCCCAATCTCGTAAGGCCGAACCCTGCACCCCGAATCTTCCACTTCCATAATCATTGGACAAGCACCAACCCCCGTCAAATGCCCCACCCCAAGTCCAATTAAAAGATCTCAATTTATCTAATCCAATCAAAGGTTCTCCTAGCGAAGGCAATTGGAAAGAGTTTCCCCGTAGCGTTGGAATGGTTCCATTCAGCGAAAACACGCGTCAACCCCGTAAACCACCCCCAAGGGAGGCAGAGGAGGACTGCTGTACACAGTTCGATCGCCACAATTGCGCGAACGGTCGTCTCTTCGTTCGCGACCGGTTGCACGGTGCCGGTAATTCGATATTTCCGTTAGTTTCGTAATCCTAGATTTTCCGAACCATCTGCCACCCACCCCGTGCAGCCGACCAACAGGGCCAAACAGACGGGGGTGTAGTTCATTCTCGCCACTTCCCTTCTGACCGCTTGCTACTGCGTATTACTACAACAATTACCGTACGAAGGGACAACTGACGGGGGCAAAGATTGGCCGAGTTCGTTCCTTTTGTGAAAAACTGAAGACGATCATGAGGGTGGAACGTCGTTAACAGGGGAGGAAACGTTCGGCTCTACCCTCTGTTCATATTTCGTTCGGGGACACGATCCGCAAAATTGGCAGCGTCGTTTCGGACGCTCTGGTTCCGCCGGTATTTACGATACGTGGCATTTCAAATTTTTCAGGCCCCATTGGATCCGGGGGTGGTCGGGAATGTAATTGAATTTGGGTTCAATAGATGAGCTTAATTGGGATTTTGTAATCGAGGCGGTATTAAGCTCAGACGAAGATTGCGAGGGCACTTTGGGTTAGGTTTTAGGGATCTATTGGGGATGAATTTGCAGGCGTTTGAGTTTATTCTCAGAACCATTAAAGGTTGGTTTTATAAATTCCTCGGCCGTTTCCTCAGGCTATATTAAACGTCGACGAAAAATACTCGAGCTTTTCATTCTTATTTCTTCCTGCTACTTCTTCGATTGAGTAGGCATTACTCTCGGCACCCCTCGTCGTCGTACCACAAGTGTCGCAATTATAACGCATCGTTATCGTCGTTTGTATCGGATTTAAGCAAACATCCTCGTTATATCACGAGCGCCGCTACGAGACGTCTGCGAAGATTTCCGGCGAACTGTAACGTGAACGGGCCCACGGTTGCCGACGCATAGGATCGTGCAGCATAAATCAGGATCTAGGAGAGAGCTATCAAGGCCGAGGGGCTCAACGGAATCTTCTTAGAGCAATTTGTCGTACAAACGAGCCGAGCGGCCGAATGAAAGGGTCGTTTATGAAACGCGACGAAGCAAAATGTTCCTGCGCTTCCAGCTACGAGAAAAACAATCTACTCTACATACTTCGCGAGGAACGGGAACGGATGAAAATTATGGGGGGGGGGGGGGAAATGAGTCGACCAGAAGGGTTAGCTCTTCGTAATCCAAGTGCATGGAAGGAAGGATGTAACGGGGGATGGAAATATTAGCACGGAGGGAATTGTAAATTCTAGGAGAATTGTATATTTGCTTATTTGAGAGATTTCGTGGCAAATATTCGTCTCGCACAAAGAGTATTTCTTTTTTATTCAATTTTTCTATGATTTTCCAGTAATTTCCCAACGAGCACAAATATCTACAAGTCATTCCATATTGAAGGGTCGAATCAGGAACTCGTGAAATCCCGAAAATCCAAAATCAACCGGCTGAACGTCCCACTCCTACACTTGAAATCTCGCATAAAATCTCCCTCAAGACTCGCCGAATCGACGCTCGCCGAAACTCCAAGAAACTCCAAGAAAATCGCAGGGAACAAAAAGGAAAAAGCGTACCGCGCGAGCGAGACAGCCGCCCACGTCGTTTTCGGGATTCTCGGAGCCAGGTGACAGGGTCCGACGGGATTTAGGATCACCGGTATCCCCGATGCACGTGTAATCCGAGCCGGTGCATCGAGTCACGCGATGTAATCGCGGCGTTTCTCGGTGCACGCGAATTGAATAAGACTTCGCCGTGTCTGCTCGAGGCTTGGGACCCAGTCTGCCGTGACTGGATATTACACCGGTGATTTATCGCCTCTGTCGCGGTTGCCTTCAGTAGTTTCCCTTCGTTTTTTCCACCTTCTGTTCTTTTTATTTATTAATTTTTTTTCGTTTTTCTTTATCGTCTGCCGTCGCTGTCGCTGTTAAGCTAAATGGAAAATCGGGGGAGAGCAAGCGTGTTCGAGTGTCGGTGCGTACGAAGGTATGAACGAGTATGCGTGAGTTATGGTTGCTTGGGGCTTGGTGCTTGATGATTTGAGGTGGGTTTGCGGTGGTATGTTTGATGTTTCGTTGATTTTATTGGCGATCGGAGAGACGTTGTAACATACGTGTACCGAATTGGGATATTTCAAATGGAGATGTTTGCGCCGAGGTTCTTTGACGATTTTAATTTACGGCGGGGTATTTTTCAGTTTGTAAGACTGTTCGCGAGAGGAGTTATCGCCTTTGCCAGCGTTGGTATTTATATTTTATTTTGATTCGGGATCGGATTGGGAAGAAAAATTGATCTAAACGCCGGTTGGCACGGGTGTAATGTTATTGAGCAGGTGCCAAAATTTCGCGCGTGCCACCGAGAAATATCTAACATTGTCGCAAATATGTGAACGAAGACTGGCCACTTCGCAGCGTCTTCGTAACGCATTCAAATAATTGATCAAAGAACTTGAGATAGTATTAAGAACGAGTAGATATACGTCCAACATAAATTATGTTTCAAGTATTGCGTCGAGTTTTATATTTTTCAGCATGCAATAATTTAACGTAATGGTATGCGAAATGATTGTTTCTATTCGAGTTGAAAGGGAATATTAACATTGTTTCCGATTATCCGGCAACTATGCTTGGAGCATTGTATAGACTTTTGTAGAAAGGTTTTTGAATAATCAAATTTGTCCATAATAAAGAGTTCGATCGAGTTTAATGGATAAATAAGAGGAGGGAATTAAAAGCAGTTCCAGTTAGTGAAAATGAGTCAGTTTTATGGGCGAAGTTAATTGGCCAGTTCATTGACCAATAAATTAAGTTAACGAGCGTTCTTCGAGAACTCTGGAATGGAAAGTTTATCACTCAGTAACACGGTTTATTACAAAGTTTATGTACTTCATATAAACGTATCCAAACGTAACCGTGTCATTTTCTAGATACCCACCCTTATCGGAAAAATAATTTTAATTAAATCGTGTTTGCAGTTAATTAACGTCCCGTCGTTTAATCGCGAAAGAAAAACTCACCTGTCGCTGGAAGATCGATCGAGCACCTTTAACAAATTAAACGCAATCTTCGTGATCGTAACAAGTTTTCCAGCCCGTCGAGTCTAGAATTCAAGATCAAAGAACATGCTTGCTCAATTCCTCTAATCGAGACGCGTGATCTGATGGGTCACGAAACACGAGCTTTTTGCACGCCGAGGGTGCACGTAAAAATCGCGCGCCACCCCTTTCGATTATCCGGATGGAAAATACGCTTTCAGTCAGCTTACTTCATGCGAATTTTATAGCTTCTACCATTGAGCCTTCAAAGGTTACAAATACTGCCTCGAAAATGGTATTAGCTTTTGTTTCGTTTTTGAACAACATTACAGTCACGGTGGAAAATGTATTAAAAATCGAGGCGAATAATGAGTAGAATGAAAACAAATTGGAAAAGATTGTATCACAATATAATAAGAAGTAACTTGCACAGGGTGATCAACAGAAATCTGCCACCCCGAATATCATATCACTTGTTTCTTACGATTGGAAGTAAAATGTTAAATAGCTGAGGTCACGACCAATCTAATGACCTATAATACCATGGAATTCACGAGGCCTCGGGGACCTTGAATATGATAAATTCAAACACGTTTGGGAGGCCACGTAAATGTTTTAGAGGGATTAGCGAAATGAATTATCTTTTCTATTATTTGTGACCAGACAGAGAGATACAAATCTTGCATTCGTTTCCTTTGACGTGGGTTTCATTATCATTAAATTTAAGAAAAGCGAGGTATTTAAGGCGAGCAAGATATATTGTTCAGCCTGTACAAAGTTCTGATTCGAAGGGAAACAAATTTTGTTCGTGTGTCAAAGGTCTATATAGACGCAGTTATGCAGGTAATAAGATACGTCAAAGGTAAGTAAATTTTGCAGCGTTCAACACCGTAACAGCATTCTACATTCTATTCATCTACTTGCTTCTTTGTTCTTAGGTCCCATTTAAAGACCTACAATGAATTTTATAATAAGAGTTATTGTTCCTTGTTTATAATAAATAAAGGGAACAGAATTATAACAGGGTAGTTGATGTTCACGTCTACCTTGTATCCCCTTGTTTCCCTATAAGTGAAAGCACTTTACGAACTCGTGTGTAATACTGAAAGCTTAGTGGACGCAGTTGCTCGTTTCTTTTCGCTTTCTTTGCGAAAATGAAATTGCACGGGTGCCCGCGCGCCATTATGAGATTACAATTCTGATTATTCTTTGCTTCCAGCAAGAACTTTATACGATGGCAGAAATTTTCGAGGCACAATATTACATTTAAACTGCACAATATTCGTAACAGGTTCAAACAAAACCAATTTCGTATTGTACAATGACAAATTCTATGTTATACAAGCATATTAGGGGGCCCGGATTTTCATTACAGCTTGTTCGTTTAAATGGAAATAGTTTCCAAGGTGACGGAACACACAAATGGGACAAAAATCTTGCTGTTTCCTCGAATTACGTCACGCTCGGCGCGCTCCTTTCGCCTGCGTTAATTTAGTGCTCGTCGGGTGCATAAGCTGAAAGTTTCATTAACTCCTATGAATCCTGGCTGCGTGTGCCAGGCAATTCCGCGTGCTGGCCCACGCAATTTATTTTCCATACAATTTTCATGGGTGCTTAACGAGTTCCGCACTCGCGATGCAAATTGCAGTTTAATTTCGTCGCGATTATTGCAATCAGTCTGCATTGTAAAGAATATTCGCAATATTTCGAACATCATTCCACAGAATGCTGTGTAATTTGTTTACAACCCCTGCACGATCATTTTCACGGACATTTTAAGGGGCACTGGTGTCTAACACTGTTGTACCAGAATAATTAAATAATAAATTACATAAATCATTAAGGGAGATATACTATACAGACTATTCCCCTTTCCCACTGACTAAATGCTAAATTGTTAACACAAAATAAACAGATTCCAGCGCAACAGAAACTAAACAGGAAACCACTGTCCGAAACGCACTCCACCTGAGAAATAAAACCCACCACACTTGTTGGGGTTTCGCACCCTTTCGCCCACCACAAGCAATAATAACAAAAATGAAACAATCCCAACGAATCACAGATTCACCCCCACGCCCCGGAAAAAAATTCCGTAGTCCTTGAAATGCTCCATAAAAAAAAACCCGTAATCTAAAATCGTAGCTCGTTCCTCAAACTCTTCCCCGTCGACTCTCAATCAGACCCTAACGAGCATCTCCGTCGGTCAAACGCGTTCCTCCGCGTTTCAGATTCCGCGACATTCGTCGACGTATCCGCGGGGGAACGAACGACGGCCGTGAAATTCCCCAGGAACCGGTGATCGCTGCCGTTTGTCCAAAATTGCTCCGCTTGTGATCGACGGAATATGCAATTCCGCGCGGCGAAAAATTGCATCTTCCGTTGCGGATGCGTATGCATATGCATACGTCGACGGCACGCGGGTAGCCCTCACTCTCTTTCCTATGCGCTGTGCGCGCGATTCACGCAGGGTTTTTAATTAACCCCGTTTTTGTTTGCCGACGCGCGTGACGGAATTCGCCGAATCGGAGCGCACGCGAAATTGCATTTTTCTTCGTCGCCATTGTTCGAGCGCCGGGCTGCCGCGGTTTTCGTGGCGAAATCGCGATCGGAGGATGACGATCGTGTTCAATCGAACGACGCTATGCGATTATGGGGGGATTTATTGATCGAGGCATGCCGAGCGGTTTGGTTTTGCGAAGTTCGTCGCGTTCGCGGTGTCCCGGAGACTTCATTCGTACGCCTGTTCGATTTTCCATTGCTGATTTGGATTCTCTCGGGCAACCCTTCGGAACAATTTCATTTTAATTCATACGATCGTACAAATGATACGAGGGTTCGATTAATTGGAAATTAATTTTTACGGGTAAGGTTGAGCAATACCTTAAGAGTTCACAATTAGTTGACCAGTGCTCGGTTAGAGTGTCGGGAGCTAGAAATACGTGTGATTTAAATAACTTCCAATAAATTCGAGTTGCTGTACAAGTTGTTAGTCGTTTTTAAATAGATTCAGTGGATACTAATGTAGTTTCCAAATTTTGTATACACAGTCCTTCGGGAACGGTTGCTACTAATAATAGGCGTGTACATATGATTCTTGCCAAAGAAGATTCGTCTCTTCATTCTGAACAACTCTGATCGTCATTTAGCCGATACTGAATTATAAATAGCGTCGACGTTCTATACTGTTTTTAATTCATTCAACGGAGTGTAAATATTTTTTCGAATATTAGTAAAACATTGAAATTTCTGTCCGCCTCAATTCATCACTTCACAAGACACTCAGACCTACCTAAGCACTCCACAATTGTTACCATATCATTAAAATCCACTCTATCGTTAAATTCAAGAATGCAAGAAATCAAACCCTGCGCACCGAAATTCAAATACTGCACCCTTCGCTTTCCACCAACCCCATACACCCACCATCTGGACCTAGATCGTCATCCTTTCGTTCCAATAGCCGTCGATAATCCACGAAGATAAAGTGCGATATTCACGTAAGAAAACTCACCCTCCGTCAATGAAAATAAAAAACACCGGTCCCCCAAAAAATTCGAAAATAATCTTCCGCGTCCAACTCGACCAATACCAGACTCCCGTACGTACCACGCGTACAACAATCATGAACCATTGATCGCCCCGGTAAAGACCTCCGCCTTGAAAAGACTCGGAAACGTTCTCGTTTCACGAAAAACCGCGGTGCACGCTTTCCTCGTCCTGCAACGGCCCAGTCGAAGCACATTCCCTTTCCAAACGTTCTCCATCGTCGCCCACGCAAGAAGCAACTATCTGTCCAACAAGTTCTCGTCCCGGAGGGATCGGGAGAGCGCGCGAGTTCGGAATAATGAAGCTCCGCACGGTTCCACTATTCCGCGCGCGGCACTTACGGCTCCGACGGTCCAATTTATAATAGACTGGAACACGGTGTGTGGATTTAACTTCGGATGTAGGCCACCCAGTGGCATGTGAACGCGTGTCCGGGTCGTAACTGTCCGCGTGCATAGTCCGAAGTATCTTCTCGTGGCGGACGATAAAAGAACGATCGACCGAGGTACGAGGGTGCGGTTGGTGGAAGGGACGGGTGAACAGGTGCGCGCGAATTCGGCAGGTTTATTCTTGAGACTTGCACACGTACACGGTAACGCGACGATTCGCGGATCGTTGCGGATTCAGTGTCGGCGTGGACGAACTGTTCGAGCGAATTCGTCAATTGGGATGCGAAATCGTGGAATGCCGGTGGTCAATGGTTCTGATGTGCCAGAGGTAGCCGGAGGATCTGAACGAACGGAAGAGGGTAACTATTGTTTGGATTGAGCATTCCTTCGTCATTACGGAATTTCATGAAATTGTTCGGTATCCTTGGGAACTGGAAGTTTCAGTTGAAATTTGATAGTCGAAGGTATCAATGGTGAATGTTATATTTCCTGGAGTTGTTTTTGTTTTTTGAACAATTGTTTGAAGAAAGGAATTATTCTAGCAATTAGCAGAGGCAATTAGAGGATCCGAGTGAGGGGAGTGATGTCAATTATTATTCGGATTAGACGGTTCTACTTTTCTTCAAACCTTTTTCCAGACACCGTTCGCACTCCAAAACGCAAGGATCGATCGAAAATGCATTTTCCACGGGCCCATTTAACCAACATGCAATCTTACAAGCGTTCTCTTCTCGATGGTCAACCGTGAAACACGCTTCCCCCGGTTGCATTGCGATTCATAGCCCCGATCGACGCCCCCCCTTGTCTCGTAATTGTAATCACCCTGAATACTCCGTGTTCCATGTTTATGGATCAATTTTGGCCGAGCGCGCGGCGCATCAGTACGAACGAATTGGACGACTGTCCACGCCGCTCATTCATAAGTTTATGGCGCGTGAAATGTGCCCCGGGAATTTACATACCTCCCACACCGTTCCGCGTACACTCTTCCCTGACCGTAACCTAAACGCTTATTCGCGGCACCCTCTGTTCGAATACGAACCACTCGTTAAAATCGTGTTACCGCGATCACGTTCGACCAATTAATTATGAACGTCGTTTAGCGAGTTAACGAGTTACGGATGGAATAATTGATTTAGTGGCTTTAGGGATTAGTTGCGCCACATTTTTCTTTTCTTTTCCTTTTTTCCCCCCATTTGCAAAGGTGTACGGAAATGGTCTTACAGAATATTCTGTGGGAATCCGCTTCTGTTCAGAAAGATGTACGATCGTTTCATTGGGAAGGTAAATTCGTCTTTGCAGCGGGAATGTAAATTGAAACATAATTCTGGTCATCTTCAAATCACGCTCACTGTAATTCCCCGCGCGGCGGAGACGTACGAATACGTTTCTTCTATCTTGCGTATACGCGAGACAGACTATCTAAGATCACTGAACTCCCCCCCCCCCCCCCCCCAGATACAACTTCCGTGAAATATAAAACAAACCGAAAGATTTCTCTCGACGATCCCAAGAGCTCCAGGAACGCCCGTAAATCACGAAACAAAACAAATTTCCCAGCAAGCTCGAGCCCATTCAATTACCCGAGCCTCCCTTAATTCACAAAAGAATCAACATACAAACTACCCCCGCAAACAGCATTAACTGCCTGTCTATCCAAACACATTCATCCGATCTCCCATCCGATCTCTTCCAGTTTCAACGCGCTACTTCCTCCACCCTTGGCCCTTTGACCGTTAAGGCGTACATGCATGTACAGTCTCTTGCGAATTTCAACAACTTTCCTCGATACAAGATTGTTCGCTGTTTTATCAAATAATATATATGTCCATATTGTCAGGTCGTTGTACAAATAATACGGCTTTCTCGGTACACATATCGGGCGATCGCGATGACACAGGTACCGCCGTGCGAAAAAGGGTTTCGCTCTCGTCATCACGGACTATTAAAACGTCAGCCCCAACGGCGGAGCTCTGTAAAATCGAACCGTCGATCCTCGAGATTCGTTCCTTCACACGACTTCGATCCAGCGATCCTACACCTGATAGGGCGGAACCTCGCGCGTGCCCACGATGAGGTTCACGGAAGAGAGCGTGAAACACGCTCGCGGCGTCTCGTCGTTTCTGGGGTAATTTTAGATCGGCAAGATAGCGTTCCCGGTGTACATACGAGCGTTATTATGCATACGTGTGCGCGCGTGTGTCGATGCTTGGTGCCGGAAAGAGAGAGAGAGCAAACATACGACCAACAGGGCGGGGAGAAGCGAAATAACAGCGGATGGAGGGGTGAGAAAAAGAGGAGGAAAAAAAAAATAGGCGACGGAGAAAATCGGGATCCAGCGGGCGGGAGCTGTTTACGAAAGAGAAAACGAAACGTGGAAGGGAAAGGGTGGGGGAGAGACAGGAACAGAAGGGAGAGAGCTCCTCCGGGTGGGACGAGAGCAGAAACGTGTAAAAGATCGAAGATCAGGGTGAGAATAGCGATGGGATTAATTCGATTGACAGTGAACGATCGTTCGGGATCATCGTCGAGACCTAGATTTCGAGGATTAAAAATAATAGAAATTTCATAGGCGGAGGTCGCTTCGGTTCGCTTCGTTGGGAAACGGTGTATATTCTGTTTTCTTTTGTTCGTTTCTTCTTTTTTCGGGGGGAAAGGTGGGTAATTTCAGTCGGTTTATCGATACAGTGCTATAGTTAGATCGAGAGAAATTGATTTTGTGTTTATATTTCTATTTAGAATCTCAGATGTGAATATTTAAAAAATATGTGGTCCTTGGTTGCGGTTCGAGTGACAAATTGGAAATATTAAAAGAAGGGCTTCCTGTTACATTTAATCGATTCTTTCGATTGCTCGCAATTCGTGTCGCAGAAAAATTAAACGTCCAAACCTCCAAACGAATCCTCGTTACCTCCTTGCCAGCTCGAGGTGCGCACCTTGAATCGTTCGTTCCCGAGACAAATTCGGACCACCTGAAACTCCTTCCACTCAGGATTACTCGGACACAAATTCGGAACACCTGAAACTCCTGCCACTCGGGATTACTCGAAACCCTCCTCGAGGCCCCTTCGCCCGAAGTGACCCAGGAGCACCTTTAAATCTCCTTCGCCACGGCGTAACGCGAAACACTCGAGAGGCCCGCCGTCGTCGAAAGTGACTCGAATCCCCTTAAATCCATCGCTATTCAACGAAGACAGCCACGCGCTAATTCAGGCCAAAGAAGGACGAAGAGACTGACGGCGCAGGAGAGGGAGGAGGAACGAGGAACGTTCGAGAGGAGGCAGCGCCAAGCTCGAGGGAGAGAGCGTGAGAGGAGAGGCGAGAGGCCACGAGTCCGGGAGTGAGTGGTCTACTCGAACGCAGTTATGCCGACCAGCTCAAACCGGGTGCCGCCAAATCGAACCCCGGTTCGAATTCCGCACGGCTGTGGCCGCGACAAGAAGCGAATCCAAGAGAAACAGGAGGAAGAAGAAGAGGAGGAGGAAGAGGAGGGAGAGGAAGAGGGGGAAGAAGAGGCAGAAGAAGAGGAAGAAAGTGAAGGTGGAGAAGGAAGAGGGAACGGACAAAAAGGACCAGTGCGCCGGCGAGGAGGAAAAATAACAAGAGAAAGGAGAGAAAAGTGAGAGAAAAAGGTACGTCGCGCGAAGAAACTTCCTGCTTCCCTGTGTTCCAGTACGGGGGGGAAAAAAGAGAAAGAGTTAAAATTGGGGGGAGTGACCTGCGGGGGAGGACAGAAGAGGAAAGGAGAAAAAAATTGGGGGAGGAAAGGAGGCGAGTTCGACGAGGGAGTAGCGAGAGTCGAGAGAGAAAAAGAAGCGAGCAAGAGGAAAGGAAGAAGAGAGAAGGTTGGACGGCGTGCTTCTGGTCGTTAGTGAGGTGCAAGCAAAAGAGGGATGAAAAAGGCATTGTTGCACCGAGCCGGTCCACTTTTGCGTTCTCTTCTTTTTCTTTACACACTGTCTCGCTCCTCCGTCGGTTCTTCTTTCATCTGTGCCTCCTCTGTGCCTTTCCTTTGCTCTTTTCCTTCGACCACGGTGAATGTGTGTCGCGTGTGACGACCCCTCCTGCCTTGTCGTGTAGCCCGAGGAAGTTGCCTGCTGGCATTTTTTTTGTCACGTGCTTCTGAACTCTAACGTGGTTGAAACGGCTTTGTGTGCGTGTCTTATTTCTTTCTGTTTTTTTTTTAGGCGAACGGAAGAAATATCCAGCTTAATGTTTCTGTTTCTTGTTTGTCTTATTTTGCGTGCAGTTTGTGGGAAAGACGATCTGTGCGAGAAAAGAAACGGAGAGGAAGTGGAATGTGCACGCAACGGTGTGAGAATTGGGCAGTATTTTTCTTTCGAAGGTGGGTAAAACGTGGAGTCGGTTCCTTCGGGTCGAGGATATTTTCTGCGACGATGATTCATAGACGGCCGGCGATCATATGGCTCGTATTTACGACGCGGAACGATCGAGATTCGACAGGGGAGGATTGACAAGCGGGTTACAGAGACAGCGAGTGTAAAAGTTCGTGTCGACGAAATGACCTGATTTTCTGACACCTATGAAAAACGTCTACACTTGTTCCTCCCTATTTTTTTTTTTCCAGACCACAGAAACGTTTCTGTGGGTAAACATTATTGTGCGTGGGTGTATTTGTCAAAACAGAGGAAGATTTCTCTCGTGAAAAATCTCTTTCGTTAGTCTGACCGATGAATGAATTGTTCGAGAATATCGATTCAGAATTGTGATACCTTTCGGGCATAAAATTGCACGGTATTAGAATTGTGTTCAGTTAACGAACATCGGAAGAACAATGGAGGTAAATTACTGTCCTAAAAGGGCTGAGCAATATTTCAATATTTGAGCACGAAATGCTCGGAACGTTTTACTTTGATTATTTCACGATGAAAATTAATCGGTACGCGATATTATTCCGGTGACTGTTATTTTGGAAGGCAATTAATTCTGAATGTTGTTACGTGGAACCGTTGGGACGACTGGCGAAAGTTCGCGACAAGATATATTTATTTCTAGACGCGTGTCAGCTGTTCGACGATTGTCAGTGCCGGTTCACTGTGAAAATTTTCACTGTTTTCTTTCACGCCTATTAATATCCAACTGCTTGTATTACGAATGGTTGCTTCAGGAATGCGCATACATCTTCCCTTTCGTTTCATTCACCAAGAATGAAACCTTCGGTCGGCAATTTATTTTCCCACTGCAAGGGTTCATCGTGTTACACGATTCCTCACCTACGATTATTTCTACCTCGCGTAAAACGCGAGACAAGTATATAAACTGTAAGCCTGCTTCTGATTTACCACAGTCCCCGATAACTCTTCATCGAAGCTCAGTTAAATAAGTTCGATGTTTCGTACCGAGAGGCACCGACAGCATAAATTTCAAATTTAGCATAGTTTATTTCTTCTTTCGGGCGAATAGTTTATTGGTTCTTCGTTGTGTGCAACGCTCATGCAAATTTTTCGCGATAAATTTCCAACTATCCTTGAAAGTTTCGACACCAATAATGGAACCGTAAAGAATTCGAAAGATACTAGATACTACATTTATTGAAGACCTCGTACTGTTGGCAATCAATTACAATAAACATAAACATTCGAAGGCACAACCCGAATAGCCCAAGGGATAATCCCACCCCTGGTTCACGCCATTAGCCACTAAGAAGGAAAAGCAGAAAAGTAATTTGAAGATCGAGCATCCCCAAGATCATAAACCACCCTCTCGTAATAAGGGTGAAACGTTTTAGAAAGAAAGAAGCACGATATCAAATTGCACGTGTATCCGTCAAGTGTCCCGCGAGGTAGAGCTGCACCACAGGGGATGACAACCGTACCCCGAAGCGAAAAAATAGATTTTTTTCAGTTAACCGCGTCACTGGTCTTTATTGCCACCCCTACGGCCACCCCTCCCTTTTTATTGCGTTGCAACGGCAACGAAACGACTTTGCAGGGTTTCTACTTGATCAAACCGTTGCTGCATCCTTGGAGTACAGGGTGTATCCGGAAGTTCTGATACAATTGGAAGAAAGCAAATTCATCTTGGAAAAATAACTCGGATATATGAAATACAATTATATTCTATAGAATTTTCAGTGCAAATGAAAATATTTCCCCAGTAATTTCTACACGCAGACTGAGATTCTTTTTGGCTGTATCATGACTTTTGGTACACCCAATACAGGACGATAAGGGCTGCCTCATTTTTCCAACGCAATTCCCTGGCCCCTTCTGGTTTTTCCGTTTGTTCCGGCGTCACCGAGAAATTTCATTTTCCTTGTCAACTATGTGAACTAGTGAAACGACAGGGGGTAGAGAGGGGGTGTTGCTCTCGTTGGGGAAGTTCAATGTGTGTTTTTGACAGGGCTAATTGGGAAGGTTGGGCTGGCAGGGGATGAAAATTCTAGTAGCAATGAACGGCGCGGACTTTGAGGCAATTTAAGTGCCGGTTTATTTTCTTTATTCTTTTTCGGGATGGATTTGTGTTTAAGGGGCCGATAGAAATTGTGTTTTTAATGGTTTGTTTGGTGCAAGCTTGTGAAATGGGCAAAACTTATTTTTGGGTGAAATTTAGAGAGTGCGGATAGCCAGTATAGACAACCGAGGAATGCTCAGGAAAATTTCTGTCGCAATGTTTTGCATGAGGCGTGGATTCGTTTAAAAAATATTTCAGAGGTTGACGAATAATTTGGGTTCAAATATTTGTAAGGATGAATCGATGAATAAGTTGTGTCTCAATATTTTTATGTTGGGTCAATTCCGCTTTGATGTCTCGGTAAATTGTTTTGAAATGCCGTTTTCCTTGTTCAAATAATTTTGTTCACTTTTAAGGGAACACGATATTGTGTAATTTTTAGTGATATCAAGTTGTTGTATGTGTATACGTTCATTGAGGAAATCTTGCATGACGTAATGTAGGTATAAGTAGTTCCGTCCACAGCTAGTCAGACAACTGCATACACCGCCGCGGTAAATCGTACTAATGGAAGATATGTGTTGTCCGATTCTACCGTTCATTTGGTGTGTAAAAATAAATATACAATCTAAAATTAATTACTCTGAAGCAACATTGTCCACAAATTGAGTAACGAAGACAACGATTGAAAACCACAAGTGCCTAAAATTTCAATTATTCGCAATAACATTTCATGTACATTCCTCGCATTTTAAGTAAACAAATTTGACAAATTACAAATCGACGAAATTTCTTAAACGGTCACAAAATATATCGGTATTAAATATTTTTTAAACGGGGGAACGAACAAATTCCAAGTGCGGAATAATTTGTGAGGCAACGTATTATGAATTCTGCGAAATGATATTATCTTTCGTATCAACAAATTAACCGCTATTTATTGTTTCTATATGGACCGCATGGTCAACGCACGATTTTCAGGCGTTCAAACGACACGTTGCAACGCCTGGACGCTATTTTAAGCCCGCCTGACACTTTGCCGGGAAAAGAAGGAGGCTCGTTTATTGGGCATCGATCAAACTTTCATCGCGACGCATTTGGGAAAAACGAGAGCAACGTTAATCGTTCATCGCTGCTGAGAGTTTTATTACCGTATCTTTTTGCACGCCGAAATTACCGTTTCCATCGAACGAGCACTCACTCATAAAATGCGAAAGAAAATAAAGAAACATAAACCTTTTTTTTTAGAATCAAGTATATATATTACATTCCTTGAAAATCTTCCAGCTGGAAGAAAGTTTTGAAAAGTCCAGATACATATGAACGTAAAATGAAATAAATGTGTTTCTCAGAAACCTAAAAATCATTGATACAATAACAATTTTACATAACACGCGATGCTCCAAAATAAAATGGAACGATACGTTTCAGAGGTAATAACTTACAGGCAACGTTGGTCGGATCTTCTTGCAAGCACTTCGGAAAACATTTTTCTGTCTTTTCGAGAATGGCTCAACCATTCCAGAAATACCAACAATTGAACGGACTCACCTGAAACAGAAACAGATAGAAAAGTTAATCTTAGCTCAAATCGTTCCACCATAGCAACAATCTAATTCCCACCCCAAATTTGATCAAATCCATAAAAAAAAAAACCGTCGACAAGCATCGAAACTTAAAACTTCAATTTAAATTGCCCACACTTGCCAAACCTCGAAAATTCTACTGCATTCAAAAAACAATCTCAATAAAATGGGTCAAGAAGCCCTTGCTCCTCGTCACTACCAACCCCATCCGCTCACCCCGTCGACCGTTATAAACCATGAATCACACGCATCCCTCGAAACACCGTATAATCGTCTCGAGCGCGACGAAAAGAATTCCTCGGGCCAATTTATCCGGCGACTGGGTTCCCAAGCTTGTTCGACAGGGCACAGAAAGGGACAGAGGGTTGATTCACCGGTGGCGTGATTCAGGGTGTGGGTGCACGGTAACCCGCTTTCGAGGACAGAACGATAACCCAAGTTTAAATTGGAGGGTCGACCACTTAAGATTCAGTTCCATAAACTGGAAAGTTCGGCCCCATTTTCCGCGTAGAGCAAAAGAGGTCGCGAGCGGCCGGGGGTGGCTTCCGCCACCCCCTTTGGATTTCGAGTCAAGGCTGCAATTAGGCGGGCATTTTCGATCGAATTCAATTAGCCCCGGCTGGAAATCGCGGAGACAAAGTTTGGTTTGGTTCGTCTAGCGAGTAGAGTCTCGTCTTTCGGGGCAACTCGGCGTGATTTATTTTATTGTTAAAACAGGGGGAACCGTCGAAAGGGTGAATTCAGATCCTCGGCGAGCATCGCCGCGTTTCTGTTCCGCGTCTCGGATCTGAGTGTCGAACTTTTCGCAGTAACACCGAGTATCAGAATCAAATACAAAGATATTCCACTCGTCCCTCCACGAATATATCATTTTCTCTCGTTTATCGTTAGTGGCGTCGAGAACGAATAATCGGCACCGCAATAGAAGCTCAATTTCGTCGACAATTTTGTTCGCCCAATGTTCACGAAATCTTCGCGACGGAAGGGGGCCGCGAGGGATCGATTTTCCGGCGGCGTCGAACAAAGCGCAGAGAGCGCCGGACCGCGAACGAGCGATGCTCGCAGAAAACACGCGAGGAGGGAAAGTATCCTGTGCGCCGAGCAAAGCCAGCTGGCGCGGCGCGACCGCATGTAAATCATCCGCAACAGGATCGGCTGGCCGAAACCACGTGTACCTGCACTTCTGCGCGCACTTACGCGGAACGACGCCGATGCACATGTTAACGTGACGCGGGTAAACGTCGGTAACACGTGTCGCGCGAATAATCCATGGCTTGTCGTTACCTCGACTGTGCCGCGAGTGCAAGCTCTCTGCGCGCAGCCGACGCGTACGCGTACCGACTCACCGGCTCGAACATTCCACGAGGAGCCGGCGATTTTTCAACCGGTCGCGACGCTTGAGTGCCATGGGGTCGCACGTCGTTGTGCTCGACGAGGCCGGACGCGGAGGTTTTTTTTTTTGGGGAAGGGCGCGAGAAACTTTGGCTGGGGTTGATTCGAGAGATTCTTGGACTTTCGCGGGAATTTCTGGACAGCGGTGAATGAGAACGAACTTGGAGACAGGTCGTGAGGTATTTAGGTGTGTTACGAAGCAGGGTGAATAATTATACGATTGAAGTACTATTACGTTTATCAGAAATATATTATTCCTGGGGAGGATCGTAAGGATCGAAGATCGTCGACGTTAATGGAAAGCGCGCGTGAAGTTCAAGCATTCCACATTACTTACAAATATTGTCGTGCATCATTTTTTAATCACACTGTAGTTGCAGGTATCCGCGAGTTGGAGGGACACGCGGGGAAAGCGGAAAATAAAGTTTTGCGCCCGGGGAAATGAATGTCGTGTAATACCATCGTAACGATTCCGTCTGCTTCGTGTCGTCCAGCCTATCGAATGTAACACGCAGCCATCAAACCGCGTATCGAACTTGCAACCGGAAATCGTTAAATTACTCCACCGCCAGGTGGCCGAAGCCGATGGAATGTTCTGCGTCTGTAAAACGTTGCGGAACCGAGATCGAGTATATTCGCTATTCAAGCTTTACAAAAAATAAACCATTTTATGACGCACGATAAATTCTCATTGGGAAGAATACCTGTTAAACCAACTACGATATTAATATATTAGGCCTCGCGGCAAGTTTAATTATCAAATCTGCGTGAAAGCTCGTGCTATGAAAGATTTGATGTAATTGAAAGCAAACAAAATTTGGCCGTATAAATATTATTATTCGCTTGTTTACACGTATATTTCGTTGGTTGAGGTAATTATTTAGAGGGCGGAATATAAAATAAATTTGCATTTCGATGCATTTTATATGACGTACAACAATTTGTCTGGACAAATGAAAATATTCGCGTTCAATTATAAAAGATTCGTTTTTAAATATCACAGCGGAATCGAAGTTCGAATCGGTGAAGGTCTTGATAATTTTACATTTCCCTATTTTACGTATGTAGTTTATTCTCTTCCAGTGTTCTGGGCTTTTTCACTAGTGACTTCTTATTTACGAAGTTTCGCTTAATTTATTATCGCATCGGACTAGCGAATTGCCTAAATTTAAACCACGCTGGTAGTCCCGGATTTGAATGAAATTTATTGCGTGGGTAATAGTGAAAAGCAGTACAATATAAGATTATATAATTGTACAAAATTAAATTAGTAATTATACAAGATTTAAAGGTGGCTTAAATTTATTGAACTTTTTTTTAATATTCCTATAGCATTTCTATTCCGAAGAATAATTTCACTTACAAGGGAACACCGCGAACCCTTACTCCCGGATTTGAATGAAACTTTGTAGGTTTATAGAGTGATCCAAGACAAGAATAACGGTATGCTTCATTCGTGCCCAATCGCCCTTTAAGGGCGTGAAAACTAACCTCAAAGTCAAATAGAGTTTTCACTTTTTCGCGTATATCTCTTAAAATACATGAGATGGAGAAAAATGTTCTAGGTAAAAGTTTAATGGTACAATGAGCGCTATAATTGTGCATTAACAAAATTTTTTTAAAACTTTTTTTTCGTGTAAAAGAAATTCTTTTTTGCCTTATTTTAAAGAATTCTTACATTTTTATAATAACTAAAAATATTACGTGTTTCATTCTGAATTCAACCATGTACACTAATGTTACTATACACCGTCGACTTATGCAGATACACGATGAAACTTACACCGTGCGCGCGATTGCGCGCTAAAAACACGCAGTAAATTACATATTCAGATTTCTTGTTTTCGTTGCAGTTCTTAATATATGACGATATTGTGTATGATAACATAAAAATAGCATAATATAAGAAATTACATCAAGATTGATGACATGTCACATACATTGCGCTATATCACATATATCCATAGATAAACATTTCTTTCATACTAATTTAATATTTTATTCCAGTTTGAATACGCTTATACATGTATTTTATTCAACATAATTTTCACAAAAGTGATGTGCATCAAAGAAATGTTCTATACATAGATACTTTTTGCACCAAGCACATCGTATAATAGCAGGCTTATCACACAGACTACAACGAGGCAGGTTATATACTTCAGGAAATTTGAAACAGAAATCTACTGGATTTTCAAATTGCTGGTCTGGTCTTTGTTCAAGGTATCCACTTTTATACCAAGAGTATTTAAATAATTCCCGGAATCTCGGCGAAGACAACTGGTTGTGTGTTAGAGATTGCAATTTGATAATATTATTTCGCAGATGTAAATTTATATGAAGATCATATAGTAACACCCGATCTGAAAAAGTTCTTACAAAATTTTTCCATACCCGAAAACCGAAAACATCCAGCGGTTGTATCAAACCTGTTGTTCCTTTCGGAATGGTTAACGCAATAAGTTCTTTGTCAGCCGGAATACTTTGCTGAAAAGTCGAGGGACAATGGCCGCTCCACGAATCAAGTAACAGAACACTTTGAGATCCAGTCTTTGGTAAAAAGACTTCTGTAAGCCAAATGTTGAAATGGTGCGATGTCAACTTCCCAGATTTTGAAGCAGTAACAAATACATTAGCCCGTCTAAATAAGCTTTTTTCTACTCTGGGTCCAAATTCTCCACTAGTTTCTTTTAACACCATAAATAGGGGTGACAGTAACTGACCGCTCGCGGAAATGGTAGGGAGAATCGTATAACTATGTGTGGTTGAGGATACTGACTGCACGGATGCTTCTATGGTCTTTCTACCACGGTACGATAACGTACGACCAGAATGAATTTCCAAATTAAATCCACTCTCATCAGCGTTGTAAACATTATTTGAATTGTACGTAGCAATGTATGGTTTTACCCGGTTTATGAATTCGGTGGATGTCAATTGTAATTGTTGCTGGTCCCGTTGTGTGGAACGACTGACGAATTTTGTAACCTTTCTTGAAACGATGTTATGCGCTTTTTTGAAATTCATGATCCAGGTATGGCCAGCTTTAAATGTTGGAAGATCGACGTCCTCCTTTGCTTCTAGCGCCCATCGTTTTATATCCATGTCGTGCACAAAGGAGCCCTGATCCATAGCAGCCTGAAATTTGTCCAGTACATACTTCACGATTGATAATATCTTCTCTCTGCGTGTACCACCTCTCGCCAATGTTTCTTCCCATTGATACAGTTGTTCAACTGATTTAACTTTTCTATACTTATGTTGTACACTGACGAGAGTCCTGCGAGTTTTTTTACCGCTTCTCCAAAACTCAACAGCTCGAGTTTTATAATTTAAGTCTACGTTACCACTTTCACCCGGGACACACCTGTCATCAAATTCATCGCTACTAACGTTTTCCTCGATATTACCCTCTTGAACAAACTCACATTCTTGAGGTCGCGCTGGATCTTCGTATTCCAGGGTCGTAACATAGTCGGCTGTAAATGAAACTTCGTTCATACTATCAAGTACCATAGTATGTATAATTTCTGATAGTTCGATTTCCCTATGATTAACAGGAGACGGCGGTATACTGGTTATATGTAGAGCTGTTACCAGTAAATTAATCGTACAATTAATACAAAGTACTGTCGGATAACACGCGTTCTCCGTGAATCACACTATCCCGTTTGTTGTGAGTTCCTATGCAGAGCAAAAGTGGAGTCAAAACCTTTGAACCTCATTGTCAGCCTGACTTACAACTGTACTTGTCAGATAGTATATATTACATGTGCAAAAATCGAGGGAGCCAGCTTATTGACTAGAGATTGCATTAGACCGTCGATACCGAATAAACCATATTTCCGAAGTCTTTGTGTCCTTCCTTGGGACCCAATAGTACATTTTTTTTCGTTAAAAATAGCTTGACTAATTAACCTTTGATATTTACAAACGGAACATAATTATAAAAAGATAGAAGTATCTTGTGTACTTACAGGGCAACATAATTATCAAACGATAGAAATAACTTGTGCAAAATAAAATTTTGTGAGTGTAAAGAATTTTATACACGCGTACATGGAAAATTTATTAAAAATTTAGGCGAAATTATATATAGCACGAACCAATTCATATTTTTTTCAATTTTATTGTTGTTTGACTTATCAAATAACATACAAACACTACAATTAATAACACTACAAACAGCCCTGCAAAATTACCATTAATTGATTACACGGTTGAAAACGCAGGAGTGCGATAGCACTTTCTGAAATTGTCGGCAGACCATCGGGGGAACGCGATGGCGTTCTTGAAACTCACAGCCAAATGATTAAACGTATCTCATACAAAACAAGTACAGTTAACATATTTAATACATTTTAATATCTTTTAATATGTTATTGTTTTTTATCGTCATATATTAAGAACTGCAACGAAAACAAGAAATCTGAATATGTAATTTACTGCGTGTTTTTAGCGCGCAATCGCGCGCACGGTGTAAGTTTCATCGTGTATCTGCATAAGTCGACGGTGTATAGTAACATTAGTGTACATGGTTGAATTCAGAATAAAACACGTAATATTTTTAGTTATTATAAAAATGTAAGAATTCTTTAAAATAAGGCAAAAAAAAATTTCTTTTACACGAAAAAAAAGTTTAAAAAAAATTTTGTTAATGTAAAATTATAGCGCTCATTGTACCATTAAACTTTTACCTAGAACATTTTTCTCCATCTCATGTATTTTAAGAGATATACGCGAAAAAGTGAAAACTCTATTTGACTTTGAGGTTAGTTTTCACGCCCTTAAAGGGCGATTGGGCACGAATGAAGCATACCGTTATTCTTGTCTTGGATCACTCTATAAACCTACAAAGTTTCATTCAAATCCGGGAGTAAGGGTTCGCGGTGTTCCCTTGTTAGCGTACGTCACATGTACGTCATCATACTTTTGCGTAGCAGTCAAATTCACAGGGAATGAATTTTCCTACTCTATTCCTGCGATAAAACAATAAACCAATCCAATCACTTGATTCGTTCAAACATCATTGTTTGCGAAGTATGTATTCCTTGTAGCAATAAATTTGAACACATTCATATTGCGCGTGCACCACTGCTCAGAAAGTATTTCTCGAAGAACATATTCTTCCTGGTGTAACTAAAGAATTGTAACAACTCATTGTTGTCACGAAAAATTTGTAACAATGATAAACAGTCGACTGACTAACTATTTGTAAATACAGAAAATTTTATCCCATATCAGCAGAACCATCAAATGCTCATACTCAAATAACAATTATCTGACCAGCAACGACAAGAATAACAATTTCAATAAATAAATTCGATGCACTATTCGTGATTTTATTAATCTGCGAAAATATGAAATAATTCATACCTCTGCTGTAAATTTTCATTCCACATTCGGGAGCAGATTTAAGAACGGGTTTATCAGAAAAGGAAAAGGCTAAGATTCACGAAGCTCTCGAACTTCGAGAGAATGGATACCCCTGCTTGTTAATTCCTCTCCATCCTCCTCAAGGAGTTTGTCGTTGCCCCGATAAGTGTCACGCGAACGTACCCTGTACTCTTAACGAGCCTTAAGTTTTTGCCCGGAGGCGCGACAACTTCCAAAATCGAGTTCTCCGCGATTCGCCCGCGGCATTAAAATGCATCCGCGTTCAAATGAACGTGATTACGTCCACGAATATTTCGTCGAAAGGGACGGGAAACCGCGGAACTTCGTTTCCACTCACCCGAACTTCCCTTGGGGAAATTGAAAAAAAAATGAATGAAAGGAAAGGAAATGCGGGAGGACTTTTAAACTCTTCCTGATTGTTGTTTTAAATCATTGTTTGCACGCACGAAACGCTGTTTGGCCTGTTGTTCGACGTCATTAGAATGGTGCAAGTGATGGGATTACATTTTCAAAGTCGGGGAGATTATGAAATTAGTTAATGAACCTCGTGTACTGGTTAAAATAAATAACTGTTAACGTTGACGAACGTGAACTTGAGATTCGACATTATTTTTTTAAATGTAATGCAGATTGTTAATAATATTTGCAGTATTTCGTTTTTAATACTAATCACTTACGTTGCGGATTACTTGCAAATCATAAACATTACGAAAAAGAGTATGTACATGTAAGCGTATATGAAAAATGTAGAAATTGCCCGCGACAAAAATAAAGCAATTATATCCTAACAGTATTTAAGTATAATTGAAATATATTTTGACGTTAGTTTCTGTTCACAGGATCAAGTCTGAGAGAATGTGAAGCCCGAAACAATTGGAACGACTTTTGAACGCAACTAGAAAATCTTTCAATTGAAATGTGAGTAAAAGCTCATTATATAAAAGCAATGTTCAATAACTTGCCCATCGCACGCGCTTTAAATACAAAAATTGTCATCCATCGATAATTTTATTATTAACACCCTGGAAAAGTTGTGCAAAAAATATTGAACCATAGAGATACATTCTGTTTGCGCGTCGGTTGCAGGAAGATCCTTGAAAATCGGAGAACAGATTTCAATAACTAACGACAGTAGAACAACACCGTCCCGGATCAGACGGCCACCATAAGCAAGCAAACGTACATAAACAGGGTCGGAAGAAGCGCGGTTCTTTGAACAAATTAACCTCGCTTCCGCAGATGCAGCTATAATTACCTTACTGAAACGTGCCTGAAAATCTTTGTTTTCCCCTCCTAATTACAGCACCCGAGAAAACCTAAAACAATTACAGAGGAAACGACGGCAAGCGAGTTGTTTATAAATCAATTACGCAAGTGCGTCGTCAAAGCGTTTTCTCGCTCGATGAATTCACTGGAGAATCTTCATCCTTAAACATTTCTCCCTCCTCGAACTCTTTCTGCTCTCCAAAAAGAAATGGAAAAAAAAAATAGAGAAATATCTTTTGCACTGCATCTTCCTTTGATGTGTTTATGGGAGCGGTAGAACGTCACGGTTTGAATTCCTTTTTTAATTTTCCTTCTTCGCTGTGGATTCTATCTTCTTTGCTTTTTGTTTCTTTCGATCAATCACCTTTTTGTATTATCGATATCAGTAATATTTATACTTTTATTCTGTTTCTATTTTGCTGAAGTTATTCCTTATGGGATTTGTAATTCCCATTAATTTTATACGCCACCGTGAAGCATATTTCCAGACAGTCTTTCTTCTATTTTAACTGGAATGTCTGGTTGCATGCGTGGATAGCAGTATCTTTTCTCTCAGAGTCTCTGTTTCTTAATCCCTCTTCATTTGATCCCTTCTCGGTTAATCCTCGTACGTCTCTTTGTGCTCCCCTTTTCTAGGATTCCATGCCTTAATCTCTTTAGTTTCAGACCCTCCTTTCTCTAGGTCTCCTTGCCCTCTCAAAGATTCCCCTCAATAGATGAAGAGCACTTCTTCTAGATCCCTCTCTTTTAATTCTTGCCTATTTAGATCTCTCCCCCGTCCTCTGTACCTTGAACAGTTCTCATGTCCTTTGATCTGTCCTTATATAAGGTCTCTCTTAATGTCCCTGTCGTTTATGGGTTTTTTTTCCGTGACATCCTTGAATACTCGTTGCCCAAGGCTTCTTCTTCATTCTTGCTTGCAATCTTTTCTTACTGTGATTCTGTTCTTCTTTTCGATTTATTTCTCCTTTTTTATTATTCATCTTTATGCTTTCAAGAGTTCTGCGAATTTGATAACACTTTTCCATTCCTTATTCTTAAATTATATTATATTGAAGTTAACTGGATTCATTAAATTCACTGGAATATTCTTTTCTTCGCTCCATATTTTTGCTTATTTTTCACAGCGTTGAGGCCCCTCGGCTCTTGAATTGTTCCCCTTTAAAATCCTCCGTTTTCGACAATCTGCTCTCCAAATTCTCCTGTCTCAATTTCACTTTCTTTCCATTGCCCCTTCTCCATTCTCGCTCCTACTCACTGAAACTTTTCCCACCGCTCCGTATTAAAACTATCGCAGTCAGAAATTTTCTTCCTACCTTCTCACATCTCTTCCGTTTCTTTACTCAGGTTACAAACATTCGACACCATTTCTTTCTACATTTCATCACTCGCATCCTCGCTCTTTAACGTTTCTGCTCAATTCTTATTTACTTACCACCAATAAAACCTTTCTCACAACCGAATAAATGGAACAATTTCAATGAATGTTTCTTCCACCCTTGGTTCACACCCTCCTTCCATTTCGCTATATTTTTGTCTCCGCCCTTTCCCTTTCATTTGCCCGTTCCATCACCCCTCCGCCGTCTCCGTCTCCGCATTTACGTTTTTCCTCCGCCGTTCCTCTTTTCCTTTCCATTTCCACTATCCATCTTCCGCCTACCACCCCCTTCCCGCACCCCCAAAAGTAACGCAACAGCCCGCAAACAAACACGACGACATGTACCCGCGCTTTCATGCTCTCTGGCTCTCCCGCAGCCCCTTCCAAGCACGCCTTCGTCTTTGATGTCACGTCGCAGACTCTGTGTACCGTGCACAGAGCACAGAGCGAAAGAGAGTCGACGAAAAACGCTGTTCAAAGCATAGATTTACGTTCCACCGACGCTTTCCACCCGGGAATGTTTTGCCATTCCGTGTATATGTATATATCATTCCGTTGGGAGGCACAGGCCTCACCTCTAAGGCCGAATCGGCCCGTTTGTGAACGCTTTAATCGACCGTCCCTCGGGATAGCTCGCGGCAGAACGCTTGAAATCAAGATGAGCCCTCGGTCGAACTGGATTCTCTGGCCACGAAATTTTTAAAGCCGCCACGGTTGCTGCGCGGTTGCTGAACCTTTCGGGAATTATTCTGTCTTTTCCCCTTCTGTCGATCTTGCCCCTTCACGTCGGGGGGGGGGGGGGGGGGGGGGGGGGGGGAATTTTACGGTTTGGAAGCCAGTGTACGCGGATGGACACAAGTTTGGGACCATCGTGTATTTCTAGGTGTACAAAAAGTACGATGACTGAATAATAATTTTATACGGGATGATTTTGGTTAATAAGGCGCGTGATATTCGCGTAAATATCGTTTCTCGATTTATGCTTGCTGTATTTTATTCAGTGGAATTCGTTGACCTGATCGCAAGGGTGGATTCAGTCCGTTAGTTTGTAGAAATTTTCTGTGCCGCGTGTGGAAGTTTCGGAGAAACATTAATATATCCTTTCTGTTTCAGAGCAAGCCTCGCCAGTGGTTTGTCGGTTTACATTGAAATCTATTAAAGTTGGATGTACGAAGAATTTCAGAAACCTTATCTGCATTCTGCGAGCAATAACATTACGAATCTGTTCGGCAGAAAACAATACGACCTATCTGCAGTCTTCTCGGAAATATTTAAGCTGTACAGCAACGGCGAACCTGTTTACAAACCACCAATTCAAAAAGGCGTAAAACAAATGCAGCGAACGGCACTCTGCCGGAAACCAGAAACGATTTGTTCATCCCCGATTTGCAATATTCGGCTTCATCGTTTCATTTGAAAATAAGCGTCAACAAAGCAGAAGATAAATCAACCCCGACAGCAGGTATGCGAAAACATAAATATGTCTTATGTTAGTCAACCAATTCAATTAAGCGAGTCTTAAGATTCCCGCTTTTCCTGCTTCTTCTATACAATTCAGTCTAAAAAATAATTCCATTAAAAAAAGCAATCTCTATTCTGGAAAATAAATCTTTCCCCAATAACTATAATAATAACTATGAGATCAGTAATGATAATGATAATAGTAATATCAGTAGCTATAGAAACATACAATAATCATGATAATGGTAATATTTTAACAAAGAAAACCTCTACCAAAACAGATCTACCTGAGCAGCGATACTACCAAAGCACACCGAAAGCTCTCCAACATCTCGCGAAGAAATACCTTGACCACGTCACGATAAGGACAACGAGAACGAAAATTCGCCCGCGATAAATTCGGATCAGTGGAACCGATGAATCCCGGGGAATCAAAGCCGGTGGCGAACCGGAAGCAATGGAGAATCGCACACGCGGATAAAAACCGAAGAGACGCGCGAATAAATTGAAAGAAATGCACAAGGACAAAAGCGTGTGAAGTGGCGGCAGCAGCAGCAGCGGCGGCACGAAACGCTTGAAAACGCTGATAAACGCTTGAATAATGGGCAGGCAAATTGCACCGGAGAAGCAAGGCGTGATAAACGAACGGATGATGCAAATTCTTCTCGATGCCGCGGCCGTGCACCAGAACTGGATGGAAACAGCGGCGTTTCCGGCACAACGATCATCGCGGTCTTACGATTATCGTGGCTGCACTCCCGCGTCGAGCAAACTCGCAGTTCTTTGCCAATTTCATTGTACAGATATTGCGCGTTGAGATTTGCTCGAATTGTCGTTCTTCCGGTTCCGCGTTTGCGCGATGAGGAACGTGGAGTGTCACTGTATCGACGGTAGCCGGGTGTCGAAAGTGAGGGGAGAGAGATACATGAAAAATCAGTGCGGCCGAAGGAGAATTTGAAAGCGGTTCTTTCGAATAAAAAAGGGAGGAAAGTATAAATGGTCGATACAAGACAGGAGGGAAATATCGAAAGATCTGAAAAGCAGATCGGTAAATGATTACATTATTATCAAGTATCTGGACGGCAGAATAAACAAATTTTGCGAACATTTAATCCGCGTGCTATAAATAACCATATTAAATGTACATAGACGATGGAGGAATAGTTTAACAGCCGTTCACCCAAGAATTCACCGAAGTCGTTAACGAAAATGTCAAGTACCTTCGGACTACGAACAAACGCAGGAAAGTTTGCCGCGATTGTAAACCCGTTCCGCGGGCGCAGAAATATATAACGGATCGCGGATGAAACGGAAGAAGGGGCCGTGCAAAGAAATTGATGCCCGTGGAAGTTCGGGGCGGGGGGAAAAAAATCCCGAGGATGAAAAACTCCGCGAGAAGTCTATAAAGAAGAGAAGCCGAGGGAAGTTGAACGTCACAAATCCAATCTGAAAAACTTCACGTGAGATTAAATGCCACTTGAACGCGCTTGCTCCTCTCTCCCAGGGGACTTTAAACCCGGTTCTTAATGGCGCAATACGTTTTAACGCGTTCGCGACCATCAAGCAAAAGTACAAACCTCATCGAACGACTTGCGGCCGATCGTAAAACTGCCGGTTGGCGCGTGACGTAAAAATCGACCAAATCATCCGCCTTCTACTTTCTTAAAAAAATACGAACTTTTGTTTTTTTTATTAAAGCGCAGATAGGGCGGGTGTAATAAACTGCGTGGGCAGTGATTCTGAATAAATGTTTCGAGGGACGTTGCGCAGGTATGACCGTCGAGAAGCGGGATTCGAACGTTTTGGTGAATAAGTGAAGTGTATTGTTTTGCGATTGCACGAGTGTTTCGGGGGTTGTTAAAAATGATGGCCGGTGCCGGGGTGAGTGTTGGCGGGGCTGGTATGCTGAGGACCAGACGGAGGGATGTCAGTGTGAAACCGAATAGAAAGCTGGACCGGAAGTCCTCCAGGGGGATGATTTATGAGAACGAAGAGCTGAGGCTGAGGACTATTCACATTAACGCTGAAGTGGAACAAGGTAAAGTGTTTGTGATTACGCGGATCGGTAGATCTGTTGGTCAGTTTTTATTCATAAATTTGTAAGTTATAGGTATATCGAGATTTAAGAAAAATATTTTTGGCAAATCGACAATGATGTCGTGTTTAGCATTTCGTGATTGTAATTTAGAAGGGGACGTCGAGTATTAAGGGGAATCGTGAGAAATTACACACATCACTTACTATTTATACTCTTTATAATATTTTATTAAGAATGTTGATAAATGTAGATAATATATGATGCTGTTATTGCTTCATTTTCACAAATTTCATCTAACTCTTATTTTTATAAGACGATGCCAATCAACACTGATCTATCTAAACTTTCTTATCCCTATTATCAAAGACTGTTTACAATACTACAATTCTACATATTAGAAATTTAATATACTGAAATGTGAAATACTAAAATAAGTTAGGTTATAATTAGATTGATATCAATACTATTTATATAGAAATACAAAAAGCGATTTATAAATACAATTTATGAATGAAAATAATCTCTTATAAATTGTGAGTTTATAACGAACTATGTTTCTCAAAAGTATTCTTTGGTTTTTCAAATAACAAGAGGACGATATAAGGCTGCTAGGAACTTTCACTAGAAGAGCCTGGTAAACCTGACTAACCAGTTCTTTCTTGCTACAAATAGACATTGGCGCACACTATCGTCGAACTATTTTCGAAACTTGACCAACCGCGCCAACTTTGCGCCCGGCCGGCAGCTGTCGCGGTTCTAGTAACTCGACCTCTCGAACGCGAATGTTTCGATTTATCTTTTCAATTAAACGTGATAAATATATTTCCTTTCTGTAGATTTTAACGCCTGAACCATAGTACCAATTGAGTCTCACCCAAAATAAGAATAAAAATCGAGGATTGTATCACACAAGAATGAAAGAATCGAATTTTCAACAGTGATTATTGTGAAAAGAAGACGATAATTTGTGAAAAACATAGAATAGCGTTTTAATGGATTTCATCGACGTTGTGAGAGACTGACTGAATGATACGGATCATGGTGAGCGTACTAACGATTTTCTTCTTTTTATATAGTCAGTGGAATATATCGTTGAAATTTTGAGAACAATGCTTTTATTTTGGGTTCGGATAGAATTTTTGTAGCGTCAATATGATTGATGTTCCGCTTTCGCGGCGAACAAACATGCTTTGTATGTATTGTCTAAACATGTTCGACTGAAATATGTGGCCAGAGGGGTTGATTATATAAGCGATATTAATCGTGCTTGTAGCATGACGGATATTCCAAGCACAAAAATGATTTAGATGATGCACGTCAGGCAGTCAAGCGCGAATGAAATATTTTTCTACGAAAATTCGTCGGAAGTTAATAACATGAACATAATTTTCGAAAATATTTGTAGCTTCAGAGCTCCAACACCTAGTGAAATCATTAATTAAAATTCCAAGAAAGAGCAACATTTCAATGTAAACAGTAATCTGTACTTAAGAATGAAAATTATTCATATGTCGGAGTAAAAGAAACAGAAAGTTGCAGAAGAATACGAAGCACTGTAGTCACTGAAACATTTCATATTTAATAATTAAACCTGGATATTTACTATTTTAGAAATCTATACTCCAGGGCACCTTTAAAGGAATTCGTTAAATTCATTTTAATCAAGGAGAATGCAATTAAAAATTGTAATACTATCGAACTAGTCATTCTCTTTCAATGTATTCTACATAGTACGAAGAATGACGAATTCAGGAAGTGAATTTTAACTCTGGCCAGCAGATATCAAAGAATTTAAAGCGACTAATTTCTCACGAATTATGGGACAGTAATCGAAGCTTTTAAAGCGTGTCGAATATTATCATACGGGCGGAGAAGCGCGAAAACCTGGATATTTTCTTAAAATTTGTTTACCCGTCGAGCCAAGAAAAGCTTTGTTTTGGCAGCAATAGCCGCCCACGAGGATCGCTTGTTCTTCCAAAGCTCTAGAAACCCAGATGTCGTCTCTATACGGTTTCTTGGGGAGCGACGTCTGTACAGGGGGCCGAGCAAATGTGTGTTCGAAAGTTCATACAGCTTCAGCGTCGTGCGAAACGTTGACGCAACATTTATTATATCACTCGAAAATACAATGCATCGTAGTCGAAAGCGAACTTCAAATTCGTAAATATTCTTCCACGAATTTTTCATGATTGTTTTTTGCAGGTAATCGATTGTTAATAATTTGCTATTTTATATTTCTACCCCCTATGTATATATACACGTATATATTTATTCAATAATTAATTACAAAGAATTGTCATTTTTCAATACAACAAGAAAATGGCATATCGCGAAATTGTCAAATCGCAGGAAAATACTTTGCAAGATTAAATTGAAACGAAGCACAGGTGCCTTACTTAAATCTATATAGTGCAGTGCATGCTCTTTCTTTTTCCAAAATGAGGATTCGCGTTGCAGCATCCCTTTCAGTAGTGCCTAGATGGAGTGACACTTTCGTTTATTTTTAACGAGATACTTTCTCAAAACAGACGCGTTCATGCGTCAATGCGTTCTAAAATTATTTATCTCCGACAGGATCCCTATTCAAAACTACTCGTCACGATTTCTCATGCTCTTTATGACAGCCCTCAAGCTATTTCTACCTGTACGGGCTCCGTAGTTTCAAGGGGGGCCTGTTCTTTCGACGTCACACGAAAGCCAGACGCCCTGTGCGTCACGCTGAATTATTTTCAGCCGTTTTTAAAACGCCTGACAGATCGCACTGCAACGCGAAGAAAGCACGCCGTCTCTTAATCAACGATTCGTCACAACGTGCGTTTTTTGCGTTTTCGGTTCAGCCTGATTTTATTATCCCTTGGATGAAAGGAAACGAATTACACTGATGTTATAACGATCGGTGAGACTGGAAAGTTGAGAGCAGCTTTATTGTCTCGTCCTCGATTGCTTGAAGATACAATCGTGGCAGATACTTTGAACCACTTTTTTAGTTGCACAAATATTAAACGGTTCGTTAAAGATTCATCGATTAGAAATTAATATAAGAGAGATTGACGGCAGTAAAAATTGTTTCGACAGATTCTGGCTTGGAAACTGTCTTAATGTTTTCAAATTAAAATTATTATTATTATGCAGCATTAAAATTGAATTGATAACGTTGGCAGGTTCGACTGTTTACTTATAACGAAAGAATTATCATCATTATGATTATTGTATTGTTATTTCGTTGGCGCGACAGTTTGAATGAAATTGCACCGAGTGAAAGTTATTGTGTATAAAGTGGGATGAGAAAGCTTTTTTTAGAAAGCTGTTGGTAGTATTTTTAAAGACGCGCAAGACGAAAACGTCTGGATCAATAATAAAACTTATCGAAGGGGAAACAGTTTGATACAGAACAGCTGAATCCTTTTCCCGTGGCGATATCTATTTTTCTTGTCACATTTACAAGATTCAACGAAGCTTCTCGATGCATTATAAAATCGAGGAGGACTCAGGAATTAAATTGTACCACTTGAACAGAAAGTAACAAGGAACGAACTTTCGACTAATAAAAGAATTTCGTAGGATGTCGCGGCAAGAATATTCTTCAAATAAGATTCAACAAAAAACTTCCCAACAAAGTTTATTCGTCAAGAAAACGTTTTACATTCGTTTCTCGGTCAGTCAAAATCGCGAACTCTAACCAATACTTCGGTAAGAAAAAAAAAGATATCTTCGAACATGAAACAAGCAGTGCAATGAAAATATAGACGAGACGTTAAAAAATCTTTTCTGGGGAAAATATTCCGGAATACGAGGAGTCGCGCAAGTTCTCAGCAAACTCAGAACACCGGTCGGAAAAATAAAAAAAAACGAAATTGCAGAATCTTAGTAAATAACGCTACGTGGACTTACGAGACCTTGACAACCCTTTCCCGGAGCGGAAATTTTGTCGAAGCCACTTTCCAAGTTACTGCCAACCACCGAGACCAACCCCTAAGACCAACCCTTTGAACTACCCCCGCGACGCAACGAACCATCAAAATCTGGACATCGCTGGCGTTCTGCTCGCCACGTGACGACAGAATCTTTCTCGAGGCTGGTCGCAGTCAGCAGCTACTACAAAAGATTTAAATAGTCGCGCGCACGAGGGAGAAAGAAGGAGAGAGAGCTGGCGAGCATCGGCAGCGATGTAGCCATCCGCGAACTAGTTTTGTCTGAAGACTCAAAACGACCGGTATGCCAGCCTCTTTTCATCGAAACTGTCCGACATTGGTTTTGTTTGTGAATAAAACCAGTCGATTAAGGAGAGCGACGTACTTGTTAACTACAGAAATACCCAGCTTTAGTTATGATTTAGCGAATTAAATTGTGAATGGTGGATTGTGGCGTGTTGTGGTGTAGGTGGGACATTTCGATAAACATCGGTGATGATTAGAGCGTGGACAATTTTCCTTTTTAATTACGCGGTGAGATCGGCGAGTGGTGTGACAATTGTGATTGAAGGAAATCGCCCCACTGTGGAAATTTAATTCGACGATTTAATAACATTTGTTTTATCTTTCGAATACGAGGGTGGTTAGCTTTAGATTAACTAGGGTGTCCTTAATCGACGCGCACGTGAGGAGTGGCAAAACTTACGTAAGAGTTTTGTGAACTAGTGTTTTAGTTTGTTTCCAAAGAATTTGACACGTATATTTGTGGATACTTTTGAAGAGTTGCATATGTTTTAATCAATTGTACGGTTTCATTGAAGATTGACGTGTGCTTTTCAATTTTGTCGATGCTTCTTCCGCGTATTTATTTTATATAAAAATTGGGAGCAATCTGGAGTTTCATGTGCGGTTTGAAGTGTTGTCTTCGTCGGGAAAAAACTGCACGCCCAGCTATGCTAGATTTTAATGTAAATCTCTGCAGAACGATACTTCAGATCCACGACGTCGTAACTAGAACAAAATTTATGGATCTCGCGAAACGTTTATTGCCAGATGCGAGCTTTTACTTCTGTTGTAAAACAATCTTCAGTAACGGTGCGTAAACATGTGGTGTTATCGAACATGGCTGAAGTAATTGCTGGAATATGAAAAATCGAAGGCATCGAACGAAACGAAGAAGGTGAAGCGAAAGCATAGAAATAAGAAAAACGACAAAACGAACTAAAATTCGATAGATCTTCTTGAGAAGCAGTTCTGAAAAAAATTCGAGAAGGAGAGAGAAATCTCAACAGACTGACTCGTATAGTCAGAACAAATAGAACTTATTCCCGCACTGAGGGAAGGAAAATAAATTACTGATAAAAAAAAACAAACAAAAAAGTAACCACCCTTCAACGAGGACAGAAAAATTCTACAGATCATCGAGTATGACCCTGGTGAAAGTTGCAATTCGACCAGACTCTAATCCAAATATTCACCAAAAGCACAAAACACGATTACAAAAAAAAAACACATGCTAATACAATCGGAAAAATAAAAAATAACACTGGTGTAACGCATAATATATAACACGGTCAATAGATTTAGAGCAAGGACGAAGTCACAACGTGCCTCTGTTTCGACGTCGTACAAGATGAATGGGTTGCACGTTACCCCAGATCACCGATCCATTAGAACGAGGTAGCCAGCATCTTCGCGGCCAGAAGACAAGATCGTGCGTTCCTTTTCTCGGTACCGGGCGACGACGACGATGTTTAGACGCTCGGTACACGAAATCGTGTTGATCGAAGAAACGTTCGCTCGATTGTTATTTAATGACACTTTGGCGGAATGACGACGAGACGTTGGCGGCGACGTATGTGCCGGGTATAAATCGGTGTAATTCGTTTCGGGATCGCGGCGAAACGTTTTGGAAACGAGAGGCTTGGAATGGAGAAATGGACAGAGGGCCACGATGCAGAGGAGAGAAAGGGGAAGAAGCAGGGGCGAAGGAAAAGGGAGTACGTTTCGTGTGTGATTTCTTTGCGTTTGGAGATTTATTGATTTATTGAATGTTTGTAAAAATTAAAATTATTAATGTGAAGATTCCACGATGATTGTATGGAATGGATGATTTATATTATTTTGCTGGTTAGGTGATGTTATCGCAATTTTCAAGTGTTTCGTTGTTCGAGGGGAATTAGTTCAAAAGATATTTCTTAGTCAATGATCATTGCGAATAATTTATATAATTTATTCTGATGCTTATCTTTATTCGAGTTTTTCAACGAAATCATTCGCAATCGTGAGGGTATCTCCAATTAAATTTCCGACCATTCCACTACACGATCTAGGTTCTCATGTTTTTCCCTTTCAACTCGTTTGACGAACTTCTCTCCAATTAAATATCTTCCCAATTAACTTGTTACACACTTGATCGCATATCTAGTCGCCACTACTCGTTCAATTTGCTTAATTAAGTCCCTGGGCGATTGCAAACATGCATTTCTAATTAACCCCTCAATCGCGCCGTCCTGCAAGTATCGATCTACGTACTCTCTTTCTTCGAATATCTCACAGGATATTTTATAAACGTTATTTCGATAGCATCATTTGCCAATTGGATTTTCACAATAATGAAACTATCATCTGTATAAAACTCCATCACAAAATTTAATAATTTCCGTCCAAATCTAAAAGTTCATTACCACATAATTATTATTATTTGCATCGCCAAAAAATTAAATACATTCCACACACCCTACGATATAAAAATACATAATTCCAAGTGAATGTCACATTCTCATCAAACTGATTGTCCCCAAAAAAAATGCTTTCCTCCCCAATTATTAAGCGTTTCCGTCATTTTTCGGCGCCCCTTCCATTGGTCATCTGAATCTCAAGTTTCCTCAAAATTCAAACCGATTCTCTGCAATGCATCGCGGCTTTGAAACGATTTCAAATTGAATTTCACTATTCCGGTCGTCCTCTTCTTCCACCACTTTTCTGCCACGTTCCATCCGCGTCGAAAGAGGCCACGCGCTCTCATTTCGCCCGCGGCTGGACCAAGAGCGGGAAAAGGGGGAAAACGGAAGGCGCAACGCGGAAAACCGTCTGAACTAATTCGGAAAAACCGGCCAGGATACGCTCGAAACTGCGAGGAACCGGCTTTCATGCTCGATCTAACGGTGCCTCGCCTCGCGAAGACGCTTTATGGAAAAAGTTTTTAATATCCCACCCCACCACGCCCCCACCACCCTCTTCCACACCACCCATCCGCCAACCCCTTTCGCTCTGTGTTCGTTTCTAGTGAACTGGAGAAAAAAAGGAGTACAGAATAAACGAAGAGAGGATAATGACCACGGGGCACAGGTGGATATGATTCTCGTTGATAGAATCTACATGCACCTATTCTTTCTTCTCCACCGCCTCTCTCGTACGGGCGGTGTTAGAGATATCATTTGCAAGGATGGGGAACAGAAATTTCCCCTCGAGAGAATAGAGAACAGTTTGCTCGGATGTAGAAAGAGAATGAACGGGTGAGAGAGCTTCGCGAGAAGGTTGGAATTGTCGTTTGTTCCTGGATATTAAATTCTGTCGAGGATTTTTGCGACCCCTTTTCACGCGTTCACCGATTGTTCGCGGTGTCCCTTGATGTTTCGTGGGTTTGCGTTGGTTTTCTTTCTTTTTCTGGGCGGAGGTTCGTCGTTTGGTTGGCGGTATCATCATGTCAGGACGATATTTCTCCATGATTTTATTTTTATTTTAGCATTGTTTTTAGTTTTCGACGAGGGGATCATTGGTTCGGTCAGGTTTGGTTCGCTTTTATTGTATGAGATAATTTTCGTTTTACGATAGGGGAGTATTTTAGAGCGTGCACCTGACTTTTTGAAAATTTTACAGGAGTCTTAAATAGATACGCACGTGTACGAACTCGAGTTTTAAATAGAAGACGAGACGTTGTAGGTTTATGCTCGATCATTTCTTCTGAATGAATTGCTTTTTAATGAATCGAATTTTAGAAAAAGATCATTTCTAGAACTTTTCATGCTTTGGCTGTATTAAAATGTTCAGCATCTCTGGAATACATTTCGGTGGAAATAGTACACGGCAGAATGTAATATCTCGTGAGAGTAACGCTGTAATTGTGTTAGAGTTTTAATGCAATTTTCTTTAGCAATTAACGTTATTGGGGCTTATTAAGCGAAAGTACTAATAACGGTGCCTACTGCACTCTAATTTTGCCTGCATTGAAGACAATTTATTTCCGTTTAATGAGAAAGTCGTACGAGCTCTATCAAAAAAATAACCGAATTTTTAATTGAGGAAAAAAAAATCAGCAGTTGAATTATAATTATTTCTTAACGTAGATCGCGATATTATTAAAAAGTAATCAAAACCATCTACCTAAATATAAGTGATGCCTTTGCCTAAACTACCTTACAACAGCTAAAATTAGTAATACTCCATTGTTTCTTACCACGAAACAAGCCACAATTTAAACAATTTAAAAAGTACCGAATACAGGTAACACAAAAAGTGAAAATGGAGTGGACGAAGCGAAAATGAAAATAGAATGAAAAATATATATGCATAAAAATGGCGAAGAATCGAAATGGGGGCAACGGGTGAACCCCAGCGCAGGAACATTCATATTCGTCGCCGAGAAACGCCAGTCCGCTGCACTCGCGTTGCGAAAGCACGTGACTGCACCAGCAAAATTAGCATACGCGGTGAACGCGATCCGGCAGCGAGAATCGTCAGAGAACGCGAGTTGACAACGCGACAATGAACCGTTCTCGAGAAGGAAACCTCGCATCGACGGAGCTAACCTCCAACAGCCTCGATCGATGAGGAATCTCTTCAGCTTCGCCCCGATTCGCGACCGCCGACACGCAGTTTGAACTCGACGGATGCAAGACAGTGAGTAAATTCGGGGAACAATCGGTTGCTGCGAGGAAAAGTGACGTTTGTGCCGTGGAATGAAACTTGACGTTCGTTTTGAAGGGATTCCGTGTTGGTGAAATTAACGAGGGGTGTAATTTTTTACTCGACGAAATTCACGGTGGCTGATACAGTGTCGATGTTCCAGTTTCATTTTTCCGTCGATTCAATTAACAGGGAGGGCGAGAGAAAATTGGAAGATTCTTCGGCTCTGACGCGCAGACGTAATATCTCGAGAACTGAAGGATAACGTAAATTCAGGCGTAGCAGGGTTGAAAAGTTAATGGAATAATTGTTTCAGGTGATATTTTTAGGGAGTTTGCACTCGTATGAGAACGTGTAGATCTGTGGTGTTTGACGAACCATGTTCCATTAAATGGGTAACGTGGAGGAGCATGAGTTTTGGTTCGAAGTTTTTCGGTAAGAATTCCTTACCTTAAAAATAACGCAGGCGTGGTCTTCGCTCTGAACTTGAAGTAGAATTACGTCAAACAAGATCTCACCTCCTTATGTTTAATTTTGGAGTCTAGGAAACTCGTGAAGTTGAACATGGTGAAATATGACGGGCAGCCTGACGTGTGTGACTCATTCTACTGGGAGTTCGTCGTTTGCAACGAGAACCTTAACTCCTTCGATTTACATTCGTTTAAGAATTCTGCGATATCAATACACAATCGTGAAACGAGCCCCGAAAATTTCGGGTAGAATCAATTCCAAATATCAACGCACATTCTTCTTTATTTATATTCCTACAACAGTTCTGCAACATTAATTTCGAAACGTGGAGCGAACCGTTGAAAATATTGAACAAAAGGCGTCAATTACGATTAACTTTTGCGAAATGTAGCATTCGAATGGAAACGACGGTGTACGTCGTTGGCGAACTGGTTCTAGGCTGTCTCAGAGTGCTTGATTGGGTTTCATTAATTGTCCTGAAGGAGGGTCGCGTGGTAGGAGTTGCTGAATTGAAGCTCTTTGTAGCGCTGCGAGCAAAATCACGATTGCAATCTTGCCAAGCGCGAGGAGGCGTAATAATATTGTAACGGTGACTAATTTCAGCGTTAGAATATAAATGGCCTTTTCTCTTTACGCGGTTACTCGCCGAATTACGATCGCGATATTATTTCCGACGCACGATTCCCCTTTTCTAAAAACGTCCGAAGCGAGAAAAAGCGCGTCAAGAAGCGCCTGCAACAAATTATATACCGTCCACGCGTTCTCGAATATTCAAAAAAAGGCTAAAAACAGACTGAAATCATAAGTATCTGTCTAAATCGGGCAGGGCCCGACCCAAATTAACTTGACACCGGAGTTCCGTCGTCTTCAAGAGCGCATTAACCCATTTCATTGACCCGTCCGACCGGGAGGGAAAGAAAAAGCGGGCTGAGATGTTCGCGAAACGAAACCGCGAATAATTTGCCAGCTCGTCGGCTAAAAAATCGCCGTCAACGGAGCAACCCGGTCGTGCTATTTTCGCGTGCGTCGCCGCTTTCTCGTCGGAAAGCTCGTTGTCGACCTTTTGAAATCCAACTCGGCCGCGGAACGAGCTTTCGGAGCCCTCGGCCGGGTCGAATTGCGCCAACGGTGCCTAGCGAGCCCACCCTTTCGAATTTGCGCACGATCGTTGAAAAACGTGGAGAAACGAGGAGAAACGGTCGGCCACTCGACCACCGGAAACGTTGTCTTTGACTAGAACGTGGGGAATCGTTTTCACGCGATTCCAGTCATTTCGATTGCAAGGGTGTGCTGATATATTTGGATAGTTTTTCGTTCGTTTCCACGGAGTTTCCCTTGGCGTGGTGTTTTATCAGGAATTTCGCGACGTGAATTTTCAGGGGGCGCGTTCCTTTTTGACACGCCGCGGATGAAGAGTTTTTTAAAGGGTGAGATTTTACAGGTGTTCAACGTTCGATTGGAATGAACGGGTGAGGTGTTTTTCTGATTCTCCGGGCAGGCGTGGGTTGGAGATTTTAATTAAACTGCGGTTTTCAAATATTTATGGACGAATTTAGAGTGGCAATCGAAATAATTAATGGTGTATTTGTGGAACGAAGTTAATAATTTCACTGCAAATGGAATATATTGGAAATACATTTTCCCCGGAACCTCCGAAGGGATCGGTTTTTCCAAAAATCTAAAAATAGATCAAAAGCGTCAAACGCGTTAACTGACAGCGCAAACCCCGTTACACCCGTACACCGCACGAGCCAATAAACATCTACACATCGAATTAAACACGTCGGGTCAACTATAATCTCGCCTTTCGACAAATATTCTTCTCTGGCGAAAACGTTTCGTTGCCACCTACGCAACGGTTGCCATAAACACAATTTCCAGTCGCCAATTACCTCGTCGAGTCACGTTCAAATTGCCCAAAGTTTCAGGTAAACTCTTCTGTCGTTATCGTTATCATTACCGTCGTTATTGTTATTATTATTATCATTGCTATTATTATTTTCCATTCTGCTGCCTGGTACCAAGATATTATTTCGTCGCGTTTCGTAACGACGATCGAAACTTCGCCGCGTAAACGCAGTGCAGGACGTTCAAGGGGGAATCTATGGGAAATGCCCCATTCAATGGGAACCGTGGAGTTCGCCGCGACTGAATTATTTTGCCCGTCGGGAACTCGAAATCTCCAATGGCGGCCTCTGACTTATCGGACACAGGCTGTGCATCTCTGTGGCCTTTGCAAGTCTCTCCCCATTGTCTCTCTTTCTCTTACTCGGTGGCTTGGTCTGGCGAAATTGGCTTAATTCTGTTTCGAAAGTGGGGCCACGTGAAAGAGGGAAAGCTCGCACGTCCCGGTGCGGTGGCGCGGTTTCGAGAAACTTTGACGCTGCCGTTGTTTTCTTTGGTATTTGCCTTAGATGCCTCGGAATGGACGTAATTGAATGCTCCAACTCCTGGTCGGATTTTATAGGTGATTCTAGGAGATCCTAATCTATCATTCGCTTGCCTCTGTTCGTCTTAGCCTCTGCCTATTTTATTGCTCGTTCTATAAAAGTAATTGACAATTATTCTTTTCGTTATTATTATTTGGATTTTCTGCTGAATTTTTGTTAGTCGCAATCGCCCTTGTCCATTTAATTATTCATTGATTTCTTTTGTCTTTGTTATTTAGACAAATTTAAACCATGTCACTTATGGCTTTGAATTAAAATTTCCCTCCTTTCCATGGCCGCTTCGCTTTTCGAGGAATGGACACCATTTCTGAATATACATCGTCATCCACCATTCACACCAATGTTTCCCCGGTAAAGATAAAAAGTTCAATGAAAGCTTGTCGTCTCGACACTTTACAAACGTTTTCCACGAACTGCGAACGAGCAAGATCTCTTAGTTAAAAATATCGACGATGGTAATTATTCAAAAGCGGGCAAGTAGCTATTTTGACGGTGTTGTGCGTGCAAGAAACGCCATCGTGCATTCTATGGAACTCCATGACCAGGAATACAGTGTGAGTCACTTGAGGCAACGTATACTCTGCTAACTGTCGCATTTTCACGCACAGAAATACGGAATTCAGGTTGTGGACATCGTGCGAAACTGCAGGAAAAAATATTCATCGTCAATAAAAAAAAAAAAAATTGGTTAAAGAATATTTTTGCCAACATTATAGCCATCATACTCATTCTGAAGTACATATTAAATATACAATTATTGCACTAGCATCATGACCAGTGTACTATTGAAGCGTTTAATTCAATATCAGATAAAAGATGAAATAATTGATCCCGAAATTTTTACGTTAATTTAACAATTATTAAGGGAAAATTTAATTAAAGGGAAGTGAAAGAAAACTGCACTGAAATAATAGCAATGCTCGATTTAATTCAACACACGCATTCAACACTGATACAGCGTACTATTCTGTTTTAAGAGAACTCGAAAAGCAAGATTTATCTCTATGACGTGTCGCCTTTTCCTACGGGGACACCCCGTATACTTGCCCTGGCGATAATTTAGTGTCAGAGAACTGTAGTGGCTGTAAAACTCGCGCGTGCACGAATACCTCGAAGCCTGTCTGTTGCTCGAAACCATAAACAACGATCTCTTATTTCGACGACATTCGCCACGGCTGTGTATTTCTTGCAGGTGCAGTCCAACTGATACTAAACTATTTTCGACAAACGAATACGTTACCCCACTGAAAAGTTGGACCTTCCATCCATATCGTACCCCATTGCAAAAATTTCTATTCAATGCGACGTAAACGTTGCAGAAATTCGTCAATTTGCGCAAATTATATTCGCCACGTCGGGTGCGACGAAATTGAGTGCTTAAAAATAGAAAGCTCTAACCCTTGTGCTGTACTAAAAATAAATTTCGCTCGATTTTTAATGTTTAATTAAATACTGAATTTCGAAGGTTCAATTTTTTTTGTCAAATAGATTTCCAAGCTTCTTTATAGGTTTAGATGTTTTCAAAGAGGGTTGGGGCTTGTTGTAGGGTTTGAAGTAGGGTAGCAGAGGATTAAGATGAGATATGAGAATTGAATTAAACTTTTAAATCGAGGGTTGATTTAATATTGAATTTCGGTAGAGGTGGTAGTTTCGAAAGTATTGGTAAACGAAATAGGCTCTCCGCTTCGAGCTACGAAATTTCGATATTTCGTCGAGATGGAGGTGATAAAATACGAAGATAAGACCGATCTCCAAAGTAAGTCTACTTCGAACGACTACTTAGCGAGACCTGCTTTGACGTTAGAAACAGGTGGTACTTCGTTCGAGATCCATCCTCTTATCCCGAACTTAGAAGATTAGGAAAGTTATGAAGATGTTGAAATATGACGTCGAAGATGAGATACAGATCGCAGGTCTGCCCGCATTAATCAGTCTTGTCGAACAGGTATTAAACGCAAGTAGAACACACTGATGAAATTGTCTCGGTAAACAGTGAATCTAAATTAAACAAATTTGTGCGAGAAACAATTCAAAAATATTCGCGGAAACCAAGCAGAAGAGTCCTAAAATCATTCTGAAATAAAAACCATATAACAATGACACTTTGGAGTACATGCGCGGCGCTGCTGAACGTTTTTCATTGCAACATTTTAAGAGATTTGGGCCGCTTCAATGAATCGTGGAAAATTCTGGTAATCAACGTAAAGGTGGAAGTGATATACACGTTTCGGAAAATTTTCAGCGCAAAATAAGCTTTGTCAGAAACGCATGGAGGACCCGAGTGATTCCGAGTAATCTAAAAATGGCAGGGAGCACTTCGGCCAGGCGAAGTTTCATGCGGATTGACTTTAAGGTGGCACGCAGGAAACAGAACGTCTCCGTGAACGTCGAAACAGGAAATATCGTGTGATTTATAAGCCCTGGGAGTAACCAGCAACTACCTGGAACGTTCGTCATTCTGTCAATGGAACAGTCGCCCCTGGGCAATAGTATTCCATATGCAACTTCTTCGAAAAATCTTGAACCACTTACTCCATTCTACTACCTTCGGGGGCACGTCGCAGAAGAATATGTATGCCGTTCCGTTTATCCTGCATCAATATTTTCAATTGCATTTAAACAATTAAGCTAGGATAATTAATCAAAGGTGTATGGTATAGGGTAGCTTAATTTGTAAGTATACGTGTCTGAAACAAGAGAGATTTATTCAATTGCAAATAATAGTTTAATATAAGTTCATTAACCGAATGACTAATTTAACTGTGGAATTGTAGAAAATACGTATAACGAAAATAAATTCCGCAAAACATGATACAATATTACCATGTTTTGCGAAGTCTGACTACATACAGGGCAATACTACTGCACTCACTCATATGCTTTACGAAGATTGGAATCTACTATTTAAATTATAACTCATCGTAAACGAAAAGTGAAAATTGAAAGAAAAATGCACTCATAGATGAATTCTACAAAAATTAATCGAACGTCTGACCAGAACCGGGACATTCCACTTAGACGTCTGCCATTCTAAATGAACGTGAACCGCTCACTTCGCTATACATGAAATTTCTCCCAACTAACAGCAATAATATCCCCTTTCAAAGACAACGAAGTTAATTAATTTTACTATAATATAATACACGTACAATAACATTTAAACTAACATTTCACTTGTACTTTGAACTTTCAATTTACCGTTGAACACAAAACTTCCCATTAGCAATCTCGATTCATAGCAATATTTTAAAAATTTTGTAAGAAAAAAACTACTTTTGCTTAAAATAAATATGACAAAACGTCACACCAGGTCCCAGGTCAGAATCGTTTGGCCCCAAGTTCACCGTCTCCAGAAGAACGAAATAACTCACGATTCTCGAAACGGACCCGGACACGCAGACACAATAAAACGCCAATTAGCGTGTTCGAGAAACCGAGTACCGATTCATCATTCGTCGATCTCGTTGAAATATCAACGCTCCGAAGGAATACTCGCCGAGGCGGATTAATCTTAGCGCGGGAGGCGACGAGTTAATTAACGCGGGTTATAAATACGAAAGGCAATCTGCATTATGGTAATCGGTTCCTCGAGTTTCCTCCAACCTCGACACGTTCGTGGGCCGTCTCGTCTCTCTCCCTCTCTCTCTCTCTCTCTCTTTTTCTTTCTCTCTCACTTTCCCTCTCATAGCCGATCGCGATAATTTACACGGGATATTGGCGTGATCTAATTTTGGCCGCTGGCAGACGGTCGTGTCACGTTCGATTAAGAGAACCTGGGCTTATAGTTTGCGATGGGCAATGCAATTAAGCGGCAAATATCGACGCGATGTTGCAATTCAATTTTTGGAATGTAGGAATTTGAATATATCCCGACGATTCTGAAGCCGTTTCAGAATACACCGAAATTACGTCTTACTAATATGTCTTTCCAACATTTAATAATTATTCGGGCTCCTTAAAATGGCAACTCATAAATCTGTGGGAAGTTTTAACGCTATCAAAAATTACGACTTCCCTATGCTACATGTATCAAACCCGTCGATCTATTTTTGAGGCAAAACTTGGATAAACTTCGTCCCCTCGAATACCGACGACTTAAATATCTAACCATCCAATTGATATTCTGCTTCCACTTACCAAATTCATTAACACCTACGGAGTGTTCCCAACAGAACACACCTAATTGACGAATATTTTCTAATCACTGCAACCAATCCAAGGCAGCTACATCTGTTCCAAATTGCCCGCTTGTTAACGCCGATTTTAAATATGCCGAACAAGAGGGCGAGAAGTTTTCGGTATGAATGCGAGATCAATCAACCGAGCTTACACAATTTCTTGTTCCCAGTTCAAATGAGGGGGATAGGGAAGGGAAACACGGTCTACGTGTGTTTCCTAGGCGTTCGTTTACGTTCAGGGGCGCAATTTTCATTTTTCAAAGGCGCCCACACAGATGGAAACTTGACGAAAGCGAATATATATATATATATGCGACTGCTTTGATCAGCTTCATCTTCGACAGAGAAAACACGGCGCCACACGCTTCCTCTCCTTTTTCCATCGAGCGTACCAATCTCCAAGTTAATGTACGTCGTCTCTGTTTATGTACCTGTTCCGTGTTAAAGAAGTTGCGAATGGCAAAACGTTTCCGTGCCGGCGAAATAATTAATATAGAGGTTTCACGGTGAATAGGTGTATCGTATGGGCAGATTTTCTTTTTGCTTTTTATTTATGGGAACAATTTATATTGCTCCGCGCGATACTGAAGTTGCTGTTAATGGAAGTTAAGTAAAGAACACAAATCGTTCTTAGAAAGATGGCAAAGGCGTAAAAAGATATTCGATTTTTAACCGTAAAAAGCGATCCAACGAGAATGGCAGACATAAAGATTACTCAAAGCATGACAAACTCGTGTCGCGAGTCCTGAACCCGTTCCCCCGTGTCATCTTTGTAAATATCACTCTTACGGGGTCCTGACATTTCGCCAACACGGAAATCCTCCCGAAATAAATAACTTCCGCGAAAGGGCGATGCAACACCGCGCTCTGCCCGATGGAAATCCTTAGACAAGACTGAAATAGACTTCAAAGACAACAATTGAAACACAAATATTGAGAAACTATTATATTTCATCACGCCGGTCCGCATGGTGCAGACACATTTCTTCAAATTTTAATGCAAAATTTATTACCGATAAATATTTAGAGATTGCATACCACCAGGAACCACGGAAGAACGTATCCGAAATATGATTTATGAGAAGAAACGAATAACTGATTCAGAATAAACAGTGACTTCTATTTATACCGGATCGTGGTGATACTTGAAGAATTATTGTTCTGCGTATATTTTCAAAATTGTTGCGGAAACTTCACTATTATTACCAGTATGTTGAAATACCTGTTTTATCCGACGAAAATATCTTTGCTTAAACTGTTTAGTCATTTGTGTCAATCGTAATAAAGACAATCAAGCAAATAATAGTGACGATAAGTAAAACACGTTAAAATTCGGTGCTCTCGATCCAAAGTACACAAAACAATATGACAGCAGTTTCGATGGGTGTAAACGACGGCGATCATTGAGCGACTGATTGACAGCGTGTTCATTTATCCTATGTAAATATTTAGAATCCATAGCCGCTGCGTACATTGCGAACCATTGATACCGCTACGCAAATAAAATTCCCATCGAGGCAACTGTCCCAGATGAACCGGAGAACTAGCCTCGCGGTGCTAAAACTCGCCGCCGCGCCGTGCAAATGAAAAAGAAAGGAAACGTAAGAACAATCCGCGCACGAAGCCAGGATATACATCACATCCCATACATTTATATCCAGTTGTAAAACCGGAGCACCACCTTATCGTCATAACGTACACCGCTTATGAGTCACAAAAACCTATAAATACCAGGGCACGACGAGCATTCGATACAACGTATACCCGAGTCTCCTCCGGATCTTTCAATTTTACGATCCATAATCCCCGCCAATCTTCGTAAATCGAATCGCACGACAGAGCTTATTGAGAAAGTTCACTAGCACCGGTCGTCAAGATTGAACGCAATTTGTCGCGGTTCGAAACGCTTTCGCGGTGTGTACTCCAATCTGCGACAGGTATCTGTTCGCGAGTCGGAAACGTTTAGTGAAGAGGAGAGAGGAGAAGAAGATAGAAGGGCAGGGAGAGAGAGAGAGAGAGAGAGAGAGAGAGGGAAAACGCAAACGACGAAGAAATATAAGTACGAAGGTTTAATAGGATCCGAATAGCCGTCGGTGTCCAGGCGGGAAATCCGAATTTATGAACCTCCGGAAGGATTTAATTTATTTAAATTTCCGAGCGGCGAGCCCCGCTTTAATCCTGATTTACCACATGGCTTTTCTTGTTACACCACGCAGGCCCAGCCACGCGGCTTAAGCGGCCTGTTATCACGCGGCTGCTTATAAAGCGTGTTTGCGTGGCCGATAAGCGGCCGTGAAAGCGGGCCGAACGTTTTCGCGCGCGAGGATGGATAATGGAGAACGCCTCGAGACTTCCGGTGTGGACTTGGCGTGTCCTTGAGAGTGGTTGCTTGAAAAATTTCGGGGAGAGTTCGTCCTACAGAGATAAATTTGTAATATCGGTGCGACGATAAAGATAATTCACTTTTAGCCCCTTTGTTATTTGGGGGTAATTGATGTTCGCGTGAAACGTATTGACCCTGATACAAAAAGTGTAAAACGATTTTACTGTTTGAAATATTTAGTGCAGTTTCATTTACATTACCGTAGATGCACGTCAGGCCGTAGATTCTAATACAACACTTTCAGGTAAACGAAATAATATTCTAATAATACGTTCGCCTTAATAAACTGCAAACAAATGCACCACCGTCCTTACACAAACATTTCGGACGAGAGAATTAATTGCCACGATTTCGAAATACGAATATATTCAAGTACAGTTGCGAACAACCGCAATAAAGTTCGTCGAGACTTGACGAAGACGTAATCCACGAAGAAACAATGTTCCTTTCCACTTGCCGACCTGAATCCTCCGCCAGACAAGTGGCGGCAAACTTCCCGTACACCTGTACCACCAAATACTAGACAACCTCGACTAGCCTGTTCCCCTTAAACGCTACGCTTCCTCTGCTCGATGAGGGAACGCGGCATTAATCAGTCTAAAGGGGCAACGGGCACAAAGGAAACAGTCTGAGAGCCATCTAATCGGCCTACCTAATCTTCGCTGCACCACTTGACGATCGATCAAAAGCATCGTCGAAACGAACGTCAGACGTAACGGGTAAAGTATTAAGAAGGGAAACGGATAAAAAGAAGCAAGCGTTTTCGCGTGATTTTTCTTTTGTTTTTTTCGTTTCATTCGTTTCACCAGTCTTTCGAGATTAGGCGAGCCGAAACTTTATTCGTATCTCTCGGTTAAGTAATTGGAAGGTCTGGCCCGGGTGATTTATCACCGGTTTCCTAGACGCAACGAAAGACGAAGGGTTAGAGGGCAGAGATTGTTGCCAGGCTTGACCAATGATCGATCGTTTCGATAGGTGCACCGAACGGACCGTCCGTTGCCAGACTGGCGAGATTGTGATTAAGTGATTTCCGCGGGAGAGAAAAACGGGGCTGGAATGGGGCGGGATACGTTTTTACAGTGTTGGAAATGAACGATCGTTCTCGTTGCAGGTCAGAACGACATCAAGAAGCTGCGCAGGGAGAACGAGCAGCTGCGTAGGGAGATATGGAGCCTCCGGGACGAGTACGACAAGCTCGAGGAGATCCTGAAGAGGCAGAAGAGCCGCGCGGAAAGCGAAGAATACGAGGTACTTTTGATATGGACGAGTTCGACTATTCGGGAGGGCATCGGGTGATCGATGAGACGATTGTAGAATTCGTTGGTTCGGAAAAATAGGATACGTGTACCCTCGATGAAAGAGGAGACTTTTGTCTCGGATGCAAAATCGAGATTCAATTATTGTGTATATCCGTGGGAATGGGTGCGTATGGTAGATTATCAAGTGCACGGAATGTCCGAATAATCGAACAATTTTAAACTGACGGGAAAATTTGTTAAATGCATTTGAAACTATTGATGGTCGAGCTTTACTATATTTCGTTGGCGTGGTTTCACGAGTAAGCAACAATCGATTATTTCATGAGATTTGTTCGAACATGCATACGCTCGTTTAATTTCTTCACGAGAAATGATTGCTTTTCATTTTGCAATTTCCAGTAGCGAAATTCTACGAAGTGCGGAAATTACAATTTCACAGAGTTGTTTCTTCCAGGATCGCTCCGAGGAGGATGACGGTCTCCAATCTGACTACTCGTTCGAGGAGGACGAGGGTCACGACGAGAGTAACCAGGAGTCCAGCAAGGAGGCCAACAAATCTGAGCAACTAGAGAACGCAGAAAATCAGAAGCTTTCGACAGAAAAGATGACTGCCAACAGTCTGCACAGGCTGCACGTGGACTTCGACGACCTGTCAGTGGTCGACGAAGAGGAGGAGCCCAAACGGGAGAAGGACAAAAAGGATATCCATTCGGAAGATGCCCAGCAACCCAAAGATGGCAAAAGTCCTCCGTCCATTCTAAAATCCAGGCTCCTCCACGAGAATATACCGTTCTATCCTGGAGCTTATCAGCCGCCAACCTGCCTGAACAACCCAACTTATTATACCGATTGTCCCTTCAAGTTCCCAAGCACTCTAAACCTGATGATGGCGTCTGACGCGTCAGGAGTGTTAAGTACACCTTGTACAAGATTAAACGCCGATCCGCTGGTAGCTGTGCCCAGTCTGGGTGGCCTGAACGTCGATCAGGTTAACGATCATATATTGCACCCGCCTCCAGTAGGCTGGCAGAGCAATATTATGCTGCCTCAGGGCCAGATTCCCACCTCTGGACCAGCTGAGATTCATGGTTCTTCAGGAATTCATCAGGATCAGGCGAGGCAACAGCCGGTCGCGTCCACCACTGGCGGATTTCCGATCTTCCCTAGCTTTCTTCAAAGTAGAAACACTGGTCCGAAGCAGACAATTAATCCGTCCAACTCGACGATCTATGGAAATACCTTTCGGAGTGGTGAAAAAACAGTTGTCGGGAATGGCTGGCCTGTGCACGCAGATACCACAACGTTGAGGAGTACAAAGGAACAGCAGAGCTCCGTCGATTTCAAGGAGAGAGCAGCACAGGGGAGTCCAGCGTTGCCAGGAGCAGAGAAACCTAAACATTTCTTTGCTCCGCTGCCTTCGAAGCTGAAGAAACAGCCCGGTGAATCTTCACCGACTACGAGTCACTTTGGCACCGGCAACAGTTCAAGCAGTGGCCAGACCGGTTCCACTGTGGTCTGTAAAAATCAGTTTTCGATCCGGAAAGGATCCGCGGATGTGTACGTGAACGGTGCAGTGCCACTGGAGGACCATTTTCAAAGAGACAAGACTGAACAGAGAACGTTTTTCAGCACGGAGAATTTACTGATCACGGAGGACAAATCTAGTAATAGCAGTAATCCATTAATGAAATCAATGTCGTGCCAAGATTTATCCAGTGAGCCTCAGTCTGTCTCGATTAATCACGGCGATGCCAGACGTCAGCAGCTGCTGACCCAAAGCGACAACACGTTGGACAATAAATCAGACACGAAACCATTTAAGTCTCATTTGAGCGTGACCCTGAAAACACCAAGAACGAAACAACCTGTCAGCCCGGACACGCCAGAGATTCCCAAATTACCTTCCATAGATTATAAATTATTTAAGAATCCTTTTCTGCGTACCTTCGACCCGAGTGCCAGTTACATGGACCAGAACAATGTCACCAGACCACTGTCCGTACAAATTAACGACGACAGTCTTTGCTATTGTCCTCCGCAGCCAGAAGTGTCCTCTTTCAACAGGACAATTCCTTTCGGGGACAGATATAGAACAATTCAAACGGACCAGAATCGTCTTTTAATTCCGTCGACCCATCTGACCAATGGAAAAGTGATACCGCCGACGGGTAAACATCAAATACAAGTTACATCCTTCGAGAGACCTAGTCCTCACACTTTGATTGGCCCCTCCAGTCCGTACGATTTCAATACATTGAGACGATTGAATGCCAATCCGTATCTGCAGAATCAGAACCTGTACCAGAACGTGTCCATCCTGCCAAGAGGTGGAATGTATCCCCAAAGGGGAATGATGCTTTACGAGAACTTGGCGACGAAGGTGCCCGCACAGACGCAGACATCCATAGACGGTGATTCGCACCACGAGGACGAGCACACCTTGTCCCACGAGGAGAGCGCACCTAATACACCGAGTGGTCAACGTAGGAAAAAGGCCGTCAGAAAGGAGAAAGGAAACGCGACGAAGGATCAGAAGCAGTTGTCGCCGGCTGCTCAACGAAGGCTGAGGAAGCAGATCAGCGCGACGTCGTCCGAGGTCCCGGAGTCTCCGGAGAAGGGACCGCGCAAAAAACCCCGGAGACTTAGTATCACCACGACGACCACATCAGAAGGTCAGGAGGATAAAAATGAGAGCAGATCATCGTCGTCCGGACGGGACTCGCCGAAGAAGGATCAGATAAGGAGAGTATCGCTTTATTTCAATGCGAAGAAGAGGCCCTCGCTGAGTTCCGTGAAAACTGCCGGGAGCGGTAGCCTGGATATTTCTCGAGAGAAGGACCCGATGCTGATGAACTTGGAAAGGGAGAGGACAAATTCTGTTAGCAGCAGAGAGACTGGCAGTGCTAAGGCCAGGAAAGCCAGCACCAGCAGCGGAAACGTGCCGTGGTGCGCCTGCTGGGGTAACGGGTGCATTTAGGGACTTTGTAACTGGTTTTATTGGTCGGACCGACTGGATTTAATTGAATGCCGGAGTTTTGATCGCGTCGAAACGTTGCCTATCAGCGTATGGACTGCGAGGGTTTCGTTTTCGGTCGAACTGAAATCCAGCTGTGTGCATTTTGCACGAACTATCCCATGGGATTTGCGTCCCTTCGAAATTATTCGTGAAGCATGCAGAACGAGAAGCTTCTGATTTGTAAGAAATCAAGAGTCTTGAGGTCAACGCTGTTCGGCTTTCATTAATGCTCTTTCATATGAACCCAAAATATTCAGTACGTATTTAGTTCGCACGACTTCGTTTGAAATAATCAAAGCGCTCGTTCGATTATGAATACTTTAACGTTCAGTGTAAAATGAAATGTAAGTTACGCGTGTCCTTTCTAAATTAAGCGTGATTAAGTAGCGAATGAAAATCAATAGACTATCAAATGAAAATCAAAGGAAAGCTATAGCAAGATGGGTAAGGTTAGCTGGATATCTTATGGGAAATCCCTGATCTCAGATTCAATGACAAAATAATAACATACATAAATGGAAGCAGAGTGACCGAACGTTCGGTTGGTTGACGGAAATATCGGACACAGGCAGCGGGCATATTCCACGAGGAGCAGTATCGACGCAACTATAAGGCAACCGCTGCAGCCAATGGGGATGGTCGTAAAACTAGCGCCAGTGGAACCAGGCCACCATAAAACCAGTTACCATTCAAGTGACAGTTGAAACTCAGGTGATTCCTGCCGGAAACACGGGAGCGCGGCATGTTCCCCATACAGACACCGTGGTTGAAATTGGGGGATTAATATTTAATGAAGAAAGCAGATGAAACTTGACTTTTTCGCTGTACCTAGTGTTTGACGAAAGTTTTGCAGGGGAAAGACTGTGCGAGCGTAAAACCGCCATATTAGTCCCAATTTTTTTTACCGATTAAGTGTTCAATTAATCCCATGGACCGCTGAAAGTGGAACAGAATTTTGTTTCGTCGAATTTATTTGATTAAATGCTTGATTTAAGATTCGATTGTAAGTGGCGAGAGTGAAGGACATTTGTGCATTTAATTAGACGTTAATCGTATGGTGTATATATTGTCATTAAGTTTCATATGTTAATATTTAATGTAAGAATACAAATAGATTAGGATAGTCATTTCTATTTGTCAGTTGTGAAGAATATGGAACGCTGTATAAATTTTAAATTGGACAGTGATTTTGAATGGTCCAAGAAGGGGTGATTTTAAATCAGAAAGCTTGGTATTTTTGCGTGGATCATTTAAATTAATTGAAAAATAATGATACGAAGAAAGCAAAGGTACAGACGAAGTAGGAAAAATTGTATTGTAAAAGAAATTATTTTTAACTTGATCTGTCGGGTACCTCCATCATTTTTTAAACATAATCTTGGGGTTGTAAAATTAGATATTAGCAACTGCGGATTAATTTAATACGAATTATTGTTCTTTGCGCAAACGTAAACGTAACAGTGCATTTTCCGTATAAATATAACAATAATTTGGGACAATCAAAGGTCTCTGGGTAAATAAATAATTACATCCAAAATATTAGCAATATCGTTTTCCTCGACAAAAAAAACTGCTTTTTAATTTAAGAAATGATAATTTCTTCATACAATCAAAGCACACAATTATTAAAAAACAGAAATCCAAAAATTGGACCAGAGTTAATATAAATCTATTGTAGTAATGCAGTACAAAATTATTCGATATATGCCAGTCTATAAAATCCTCCAACCCCCAGCGACACCACCACGATTCGACCAAAATTCAGCCCTTCCCTTTAACTAACCACCACCCCACGCTGCTTTCAAAACTACAGTAGACAGACCCTCGTATTTCACAGAATCATTCAGCCTGCTCTATAATTCATCGAATTATTGATTATTCGACGCAACTTATTCGAACAGCCCCATTTGTTAATGGCAACGGGGGTTGGGGGGGGGGGGGGATGAGAATGAGGATGGAAGTTAAAGGCAAAGTTCGCGAGCATCTTCCGCGGAAACTTCTCGAGCGTTCTGTTCGCGTTATTCCACGCCCCCTTCCTCCTCTTAAAAGGGGTGGAACGGAGAAGAAATTTAAAGAAATCGAGAGAAAGGAATCGGCCCGGGTAAATTGAATGTACTTACAATTAAATGCGCCTCTTCTTCGTTTTTTCCCCTTCCTTTTTCACTACTCGGCGGAAAGAAAGTTTAAGAGCATCCGGAAGGAGGAGTCCGTGAAATGGAACGGCCGGGGGGGGGGGGGGGGGGGGTTAGATACCTTTAACCGCGGCTGGAGATAATTTCTTTTCGAGAAATACGCTTTGATTTTTTAATAAAAGCGATTTACTAGCGAACCGCTGTTTATATCCACGTACCTTGAGGCAAGTTCCCTTTTTAATCCTGGCAATGAATTTCGACAGGAATCTGCATCGGTGGAGGGACTCTTAGAGTCAATGGCCTTTGAAAACGCGGCTCACCCTAAAAGCTCGGAAGGATTGCAAAATATCTGCGGTTTTTGTTAACTCGGGATAAATAGACAGACAAACTGTATAACAAAAAACTGATAATAACAAAAGCTACAACCTGAAGCCAAAATTATATCCTAAATGTTTCGGAAGTTCCACGACCAAAAACAAAAACTATAAAAAAAGAAGAGAGCCGCTCACCAAATTTCCAATCACATTGCCGAACGCGGAACAAAAAACAAAAGCCACCCCCTCGAAAACTAGCAAAGGTGTCCCCGATAAAGGTACTACACCCCGTAGTTTCAAGCTCCGAGTCAGAAAGGCGAAAGTTCAGGGCATAATGCTCGTTCGGACAAAGCATTCGGGGTGGAAATTCGCGTTGGAGAAGGTGCGAGCAAGGGTGCACACGCTGCCAACGTCGACGGGGCGTTCAGCGAGGGGGTGGAAGTGTCAGAGTGAGCGAGAGCGAGAGAGAGAGAGAGAGAGAGAGAGAGAGAGAGAGAGAGAGAGGGATGGAAGGGTGCAGACTGGCGCAATTAAAATGCAAATTATCTCTTTTCGCCGCGGCCATCTTCCGGCAAGAGGCTGCGCGCTCGCAACCCTACGCCGTCACCGATTAACTTGGAACTAATTTACGACGACGACGACTCCGTCGCAAAGCGACGCGAGACGTTTTGTCTCGGAGCGGACAGAGGGCCGCCGCGTTAATACGGGCTAACGTCATTTGCAAATGTCAGCCATGGCCAGGTTTCTTCCCTTCGAGCATGATTTTCGCCACGCGGACCCGACGGGGGCCACGGGTGATATTCCTGGGACCGTCTAGCCTTCGCTTGGAACTGCAAACCGGTGATAGGGGGTGAGTGCGAGAGGTCCATTCTGGATACGCGAGCGATGACGGAGTAGCGGGGTTGGTTTGAATAATTGACACGATTATTGTGAAACAAGTAACGCGATAAGAAGAGGGGAGAAGAAGTAATTATTTAGTGGCTGGGGATGGTGATACGAGTATGGGGAGGGAATGAGTACTTTGATGGCGGTAGGTGAGAATCGGAGGGTGGTTTGTCTGGGACAGAGATTGGGCGTAGGGTGGAGGGCGAAGTTAATGAATTTGTTGGCGAAGATTATGGTGGATGATGTTCGACGCGGGAATTATTATTGTTCGGTTAGTTCAGGGCCTTGGGTTTCGCAGTTTTTAAGAATAAATTGATAAAATAATGAAAATTATATGTCTTAAATTTCATCAGCGTAAAAGAAGAATACTTTGATTTTGAAAAAAAATGAAAACATATAATTGTTTCTAGGCTATGCAATTTTTCAACGCAACTTTCAATTCGCGGAATTAAATTAATGACGGAAGATAGCGTTGAAATTTAATGAAATGGAAAAAATTCAGAAACCTAACAAAGTTCTAACAAGGAAATATCAGCATCAACATAATAATTGTGAGAAAAACTCGAATAATTATATCCCCGTACCAGTTCCTGTTAATATCTCCAAGGCTGTTACAATTTCCCATGCTCTACAAAACGAAGTTCAAAGAGTTCGAGCAGCTATCCATGAATCGTCCATAGAAATTCGAACTCTCCTCAGACAATTCATTCAACTCGTTCGATTCCCAAAGAGCAATGAAATTAACGAACGAAACAAGAACCCGCTTCAACTGTTAATTACCGTTCCGCGAGAAGATTTACAGTAATTGAGCGGCAAACTCCCCGAGAGATACGTTTATCACATTCACTTACGAACAGAGCCAACTGTACCGAAGCCTGTGCTCCGATATCGCGCGATACAACTCAGATTATCAGATGGGAATAGTATGCGCTCGAGCCCATGAATTCTAATTAAAAGCCTATCGCAAGTATTTATAGGTCGAAGACGGGAACGATATCAGCCGGTTACAATAGCCATTAAGATAATCAGCTTTAATTACGCACCTCGTAAAGCCTTTATGAATCCGGCCGGGGCGAGCAGATTTACCGGCGCCGCGGTTCGAACAGATATTTCGGCAAACTTGTACGCTTACCTGGGAAACGGAAAGAAGAATGGTTAGTGTCGTGAAACAAGAGTCCTTGGAATTTACATACCGACATATCTTTTCCTTTATCGTTTATTGTTCAACGGGCAGATTGATTAAATACGCTAGATTGGAATTGATTAAAATCAACGCGCATATAGATTGATATTATCGTGGGTTTAAATTACTCGAAGCTGCGACCATATTCCGATCTGTGTGAAGGAAGACTGTAATTCTTTCCCCAATGAACTTTATTTCGGTTAATAAGAACAACTTTCTGGAACAAAAGGCACCACGTCTGAACAAATATTAAATACGTGATAATAAACATTGAATACAATATTTCTCGATGTCCAGTGGTCGGAGCTGACTCTCCGCTGTGTATAAAATAAAAACACCATAATCCTGTCTAATTTGGTCGCAGGCGGAACCGAACGGAGAGCTAAACGAAGAAACTTCATTCCGGCCTTACATTTCGCGCTAAGCACGATTTCTAGAAACGGGGTTCGAGTGTCCGGCCAGCTATATAACGTGAAATTACGCGAGAACGTAATAAAGCTCGCAGTCTGGCCGTCGAAATTGGGCGGACGGCGACGTTTCTCAGCGAGAGAGTAATGAAACCGCCGCAAGTGTAATACCGTTGTATATGTATAGAACGTGAAAACTAAGCGGAGGCGCAACGAGATTCCTTCGAGCCGCGGGTGGAACGCGAAGTGTTTGAAATGTTTTTTAAACCGTGAAACTTCCAGCCACTTTTATCCGTCCCTTTTATTGGCCACGCGAAGGCCCGGAGGAATATTTTAGACGGCACCCGAACTTCCGTCAGACAATTTCGACATTTTTCACAGCGGATATTTTCTTCCGCGACGAGCCTCGGCGAAGTTCTACCCGCGACTCCTCGCGGACAGGTTATTGGAAATAGTTTGAGGTTCCGGATAAATTTGATTCCCCTCGTTACGCGACTCTGTGGAACAGTTGCTGGCAGGACTCTGTTGAGACGTGAGTGACTCGCCAGGTGAGAGAAGGTTAACGTAACTGTGCAATTTTTAATTGCACCTATTGTTCGTAATGCGCGTGTTTGATAAATCAAGAATTTCGACGGAGATGCAAAATCGGCAGTAATTTTCGTTTCAATGCGAATTTCCAAAAAGGAATAATTAATCAACGAAATAAGCGTACGATTTTACGGAAGCTTATTTTCGCTTTTGCGGAGAAACTAAAAATTTGTATCAACGTGAAACACGTGAAATATCGCGTGACGCAAATGGTTCATTTGCACGTAGCGTCCAATATCCTGTTATGAGCACACGTATTGTACGATCCGAGCCGGTTTCGCCGGAACTCCGCATTTTTGCAATCGCTTCTTCGTCGTGCAAATATTTGCGAATTGCGCCGGCGTGCGAAACAAGCTACAGCAGCGATGGATGAACTCTGAATAAACAATGCACCGTCGCGTCGACGTGCCAGGTTGATACCTTTCGATCAAATGTTTTTTTTCAGCTACCAATTTCTAACTTTACACAATCGTTGTTACAAACAATTTAAATGTGACGCTTTCTATGCATCAGCTGAGGTTTGCCAACTTTTTTTAATTTCTTATATACTCAACAAATATAAATAAAGTACTATAATTGTAATAATAGCATGCATTTGCGCGATTCAAAAAATCATCAATTCGTCGAGAATTAGTATTCGAAGGAGTACAGTGTCCAATCGATTGCAAAAGGTCAGAAAGCTCCAATACTAAATCAATTCACGCGACAAGGAACATTTTTCCAATAACGTCAAAACGAGTCTCTCGAAAGCTCGCAGTTTTTCCGAGGGAAACGCAATTTCCTCGGGTTGTGGAGCAACCCGCGTCGCAATTCGATCGCCGCGGAGAACGTTTCGTCGAGCTTTCGACTTTTATCGAGAATGCTTGGCACTCAGTTTCAAATTTCCTGCGATCCAGAAGGCTCCTGTCTACGCCGGGAGGTGCGGGGAGCAGCGGAAAGTCAGGGAATACCCCGGCAGACGGTAAGCGGTTCAGAAGCGAAATAAAAAGTTTCGAAGTTTCAAAGTGTGCTGAAGTATCGAACCCACTTCCGATCAAATCGAAACGCCGAGCCGTGTCACCCGAAAGGTCAATCGCTTCGAGCTTCGCTTTTTTCCACGGAACTTCGTGAGATTAACTGTTTCCCTCGTGACATGGAAGAATACTATGTTCAACGCAGACATTGGCCAAACGAAAATTTTACCCAAATACTATATATTCCTGATATATTTCTGGGCTCGCAAGCAAGTCTCTACTGTCAATTAAATATTCTCCAAACGGAGAAACTGACGATCCTATAATTTGTAACACAAAATTGTTAGCACCTGTATGGTTCATATCGGTAACTTTAGTGAAGCAATATCTACCACCCGGCGAAATTTCATTATTCGTAAGGCTTAATCGATAAGGTACTGCTTGTACGAAGACGTGATGTGAAATAGGTTTGATCGAATTGTAACAGAATTTGAATAAGCTAGACACTGGTAAGGAGAATTATTCGAAAATTCGTTCGTTACCTCGTATCCAGTTGGAACGAGTACATGAATGTTGTTCAAGCAAATACACCAGTTATTCCAACATATTTCTGAATTCGTCCGCGGGCATACACCCGCGAACTCCATAATGAATTCATCCGACTCACTCTCTCCCTCTCTCTGATGTACTCACGTAAGCGCACAAATGTGTACACTTAGCGAGGCTCGCGAGACATGAATGCAGTGGCAGAAGACGTTCTCCCGTGTCTAATTTTGTTCGCTGGAAGCCGTGCAGCTAAAAGAGTATCGGACCGCTTAAAAGTACGCCGGAAATGGGAATTCCTTTCCCGTGCACGCTAATGGACACGATACATGTGCGATTCCTTCGCGAGTATTTTGTCAAACTCGCTTCGCGAAAGCACTTTAGCCGGTATAAAAATATCCTATTAACTGACGCTCGAAAATTTAAGTCGTTGCTTAATAATCGTGTGAATTTTATTATTATTATTATTATTATTATTATTATTAAACAGGTATCTTGGCTATTTCGATTATAATGTCTTTCAACAATTGCGAATAATTTTATATTATTAATTATTGGCGCTACTATTAAACAATTGACGTACTATATACTTTAAAATTATTTGACAGAAGAACTTGTGTATTAAAGGTAAAGCATGCATAGGGGCACTAATTGTAAGACAAGAATAGGTATTTTAAGGGGTTTGTTTTTATAGTATAGAGGGGTAAAACAATATTAATTTCTGTGAAATATTTGTATGTTTCGTAGTTCTGCGTATTTCCAGTTTCGTATTGGATCTGATGCAAGAACTTTATAATAGTTTACAGTCTGGCTATCGAGGGTATAGTTGTGTTAGCAAAGGTAAATTTACTGTTACCGGTAACAAAGATCCTGTGCGTTCCCAAGTATGTAATGCTTGAGCAAACGAGAACACTGTAGCCTGGTGTTTACATGTTTCTGTAACCAACAGGGGAGTAATGCGTCTATATTACTGGTTGGAAACCACGAACAGTTTCTTCAGACAGAACAATGTTAACCGAATAAGATGTGCGATACGTGTTGTTCGATCCAAAGATATGCCCGCGACGAATGCAACAATTGATAAACGTTTCAATTTGTTTAAACGAATATTACCGACCATCCCATTACTCAATAATGCACATTTCTTTAGAATTTCGAATTGGTAAAAATGAACGACATATAATTAAGAATAAAAAGAAAGTCACGATAACACCAAAAACGTACAATTTTTCCATCACTCGTTACAAATGTATCGATGCCAATGGATTGAACGTTAAATGCTTTTTTCTTCCTATTTTAAGAACCCAGACATTTCATCCGTGACAACCTAATGCAGTTCACAAAAGTTCAACCATTGCTCACAGGCACGCCACGGGCTCTCTTTCTCGACTTTCGAGCGAGACGTGACTGCGGCTAGCTACCTTTTGTACGTAGCTGGACCGATTGGAATCACGCGGTTATTGTATCAAACGCATAAATCTCCTCTTTATCGCTGTTATATGCAAAGTGGCGTGAATCCTCGTGTACGAGACAGCCTTCAAGGAACCCAAGAATAATGCATTCCTTCGTAGATCGATGCCGCCTCCGATCTACGTTTATATGCTGGCACGCGAGAGGAACAGAAAGAGGAGAAAGAAGGCTGAACGGGAAAAAAAAGGGGGATAGGATAGCGATCAGTGTGGACTTATTTAATTTGGGGACCGGTTGGCCTCCCGGGTTGTTTGCAGAACGATCGTTAACACTGATTTATACGCTCATTCATTTCCACGATGAACCCTTTCCACTCTCGCCTCCTCTCTCTTTCGCGTACCCGCGGACACACGTCGGCACGACGGTTACGTTCTTCGCGTAGAAACGCAATTCGCAAAAATATACGAGTTCGGGTGAGAAGCGTTTGCAGCGAGAGCGAGACGGAGTTGGTTTTTTTGATAAGGGATAAATAAATTGATGGAAAGAAATTCTATCGGCCCGGGGGCAGTGAATGGACGCGAAGTGCGAGGAAAATTAAGCGAGGACGAAGACGATAGGGTTTAACGAGGATAAATGACGTTGGATGTTTACCGCGGGTCAATTTCGTTTTATTGTAATAAATTTTTAGGCAGGCGCTGATCATTTATATTGACCATTGAGTATTATTTAATTAAATGAAGTTAATAGATCTGACTGCTAAGATAGATGACGCGAATGTTTTTTAACATGCAAGTACAATAGGAAGCAAGTACCGAATTGTTGATTTAACGCAAGAGATCCCGTAATCACAATCGGCCGGTAAATTGAATAAAACCGACAACGGTGTTTGCTAAACGAAACAAACAGGAATTAGGTGCGTGATAGGGATTATAGCGGAGATCGAGGATTTTGTATGGAGTTATACTCTGTGGCATTTCCAGGCCAGAAGCGCCGGAAATTCTAATTAGGACTTAGGAGAGGACTTGGAGCTTCTTCCTGCTTCCCTCGGCAACCTCGAATAACGTCAGGATTCAGACAGACTTGGATTATGGAGTTAAAAGCATCAAACTTTGGGAAACCTTCTCGTACCGTGAACTATCCGGACACGAAAATTAGACCTCACTTCTTGCGTGAGATTAGTTTTCGAATCAGAACCGTTCGTGCGTTTTAGTTCACACTATTTATTTAACGTCCACGGTATTCGTGAATTTTCCGTGGAGACGGAATCAAATTCGAGAATGTCAAGAATTCAAAAATTCGTATTATACTTATCGCAATATCTCAATGTCTCAATAAAATGTCCGGAGTGCCAGAAAATAAACCAGCAAACCGAGTTTTAATCCCAATGTTCAACAATTCTCCAATCGAACCCACCAAAAATTGCAAGCAACGAAACAAAAATAACGCCACGTCGTTGCCTCATTTTTGCAATTCCACAAACGAAAGGACTTCCAAAATTCGTATCGTCGAATACTGCGACATCCATCCCAATGTCTAACAAAAGTCTCAGTACTCCAAGAACATAAAATACAACGGTTCTCCGTGGCTCTTTAAAAAAATTACCATACCACTTTCCCTACCAAATAAACGATTTCGTTTACCAGACCAATTATTGTCTACCTCAATTCTTCCGCCAGGAACGCTTCTACTTTCACGTTAATTCCACCTATACCCGGGATACTTCTACACCTTTACGCGTAGGATCATCGCGCAAAACGCATCGTCTGGATACACGCGAAAATTAGGTGTCACGGAGCAGCGTGTGGTCGACGAGCAACGACGAAACACGAGGTACGAAAAGGAAGAAAAAAGCGCCTCGGAAACGTCGATGCAGCTCCGCGGGGAGCAAAGACGGACACGAAGAAAATAAGATACACGATATACCGGGCTGTCCCGTTGGGATAAAGGGTGTAGGTGGCTGTAACAAGTCGTCCATCGGCCCAACTCCAACCACCCCGCCCCTTCCGACGTTCGCGACGAAAACTTCCGACCTTAGAATTCGATAAATTCCGGGAACTTTGCGGCCGGGGACGAAAGTGGACTTCATAATCCTTCCCTTCGCTCCTCGACTTTCTGTTCGAAAGCTTTCCCACGATTACCAACGGTAGCCGTTTCAACAATGTTACGGCAGCAGTTTTGACTTCGCTGGAGAATTGATTGCGCTGTTGGACAAATGGCAATGCGATAGCGCTTTCTTAAGTGGACGATTTTCTTTTTCATTCGAGGAAGTTCTAAGATTTCGGAGCATTTTTCTGTTGGACACTCGTCCCCTTTTTTTTCATAATTTCAATTACCAATCAATTCGAATCATCGTTCATTCAGATATAACACGATGATAGTATTGGATTTAATATCGACGGGTCAAAATTCTTCGTCGAACAGCTACGAAGCAGGAAGCGAGAAGCCGAAGGCAGAACAGCAATGACAAACGACAAACGACTAACGACCAATTAATCACACGCATGCGCAAACGATGAAAATGAACGAAGTAACATTCCTGTACCCGTTTCTATAAATATTGCACAATCGTCATTCTCGAAAACGAACTTCCGTCCGTGAATACGCCATTCCCCCTGCCACGACTTCTCCCTAACGAACGTCTTGACGCGCAATTCGGATTCTCCGTCCGTTTCGTGGAAGAAGTTCGCCACTTTCCTTCCGCCCACATCCGTTCCTTCGAAATCCATTAATCCACCCGTCGGGAGTCGAATCCACGCTCAACGATAATCCCGTTGTCGGCGTAACGCGGCCGATTGAAAATCGACCACGGCACATCGGCCACGCACCTTCATCCACCTTCTATCCTTGCACGCCTCGCGCGAGCCCTAATTTGCATTTATATCGATCCGCGCCGCGAATGGAAATATTAAATCCATTTTTCGCAGAGGAGACACCCACGCGAGCACCGTTGCACGAGAAAAAAGAGTCAACCGTGCAAGACGATGTCACGTATCAAGAGAGCCACGCACCGGCTTATCTGGCTTCCATGAAAGCGTCCCGATTTATCTCGAACGACTCCCCCTCGGCTCGCCAGGACGTCGCGGACCCGTTGTTGAAGATTCTTCAGGGTGTTGCGCGGGATTGAAAACGCGTCGATGAATAATGCGTTCGAGTCGCCGATGAAAGTGTACTCGAGACGTTTCTTTGCATCTTGGGAGAAGGTACGTGGGAAGTTGAGTTTTCCATTTTCTTTTTTTTGGGGTGGGAGGGTATGTACATACCTGTTTTTCCTTGTTCACGTGTAAGAACAACTTTCCTGCGGGTTAGAATATTTTTAAGCGAAAAGAAGAATGAATGAAAAGAAGTATACTTTAATTATATTACAGTTTTTAGAAATATTTAATGAATGTGTACATGGGGGGAATTAATTTAGAAGACGACGGGACATGTAATAATTGTTAGGAGTAATAATTTTGAAAAGAGCACGTGTCGATATTGTGTAAGACTGAACATCGTGAGTGATGAGCAGGATTTAAGACGTGTCCTGCAACAATAGTTTCGCGTAACAACGCTTTACGAGTACAATGGAAACTTCAACTTTGTCGAAGAATCTCTAACGCGAACTACTAACTGCTGCTATTTACGCTAAGTGCTGAACGCGCAAATTTCGAAGATGTATTAGACTATTTAGAGGGGAAAGGACGAGGCCGGGCTTGCTAGTCATTACTCGAGTAATTCGGACCTTGTACGATTGCGGACTTTGAGACTAACGCGATGACAAATGATACGCTTAAATATAATTTCTCAGCCTACGCAGAGAAACTTGGATTCAAGAGGCACTTCACAACCAACGAAACGCCCCTCGAATCTGCCGAATTATATTCTGAACTGAGCAGACAATTTCAGAAAGGGATTTTACGCGCGTGTAGCAATAAAACTATAGCAGTCAGATTTTGTCCCGAATCTAACTTTTCTCCTTTCCTGAAATTCGCATTAAACTTCCATCGTTGCGTCAACACTTCGTGCATAAATCCCGCTCGATGGCCGAGTCGAGACAGAGAAATTGACGCGAAATTCATTTCCATCGTTCGCAACGAGCTTGTCCCGCTTTTATCGCGAACAGAAGGGAGCAAACGATTTACCTGCCCGTCTACCTACCTCGAATCGTCCCAATTCTCGAAACGTTAGCCAACTCTGATTAAAACGGAAACAATAATAACGAAATTCTTCGCTGGCAAGCGAAATGGATTGCCGTCGCTTGTATTTCGTCTTCTCCCGGGATGGTCCGCCACAATGGGAAACATTACAAAGCAACGTTATTGTCGTCTGTTCCCTACTGATAGGGCTAAACCGTGGCTCAGTATCAAATTAACGTTTACGATAGGTCGTCGTTCAAATCTAGCTTAAAGCCAAGCATACGTACGGCCATGTTAGTGAATTCTATCGCACGCGAAACAGACGCTTAATTGTTATTTCGTATAAAAATGAATATCCTGCGGATCCTGGGAAGTTCGTAAATATCGCGGATTGGAATAAAAAAGTTTCTGGACGAATCAACGGCGACCTGTAACCGTGAAATTGAATCCTGATTTAATTAACAGAGGTGCGCACACGTGTAGCACTTCGATGTTAATAAAAATTGCATTGTTTTATGCGTTGTGCAAATATTGCAAAATGTCCAATCTTACGATTGCAGAGAATTCGATTTTCACGTAAAGCAGACTCCGTTACAGATTAAACTGTCCGTGTTTTAACTAAATAGAACGAATGGAATGCAGTATAACATCGGATAACAATTTGAAACGCAAATTGACTGCACATTCGGGAGTCCTTTAGATACTTTCACTTTCGACTAAATTTAATCACCTGTAAACCATCGTGCGCGTATTACGCTATAAATCATTTACGCCGACGAATACCTCCCGAAACATTTACAACGTAATGAATAAATTTAGCATATAAATTAATGTACCGGCGTTCGCCCGAGCATTAAAGCCCTTATGAACTCCGAAACAACTGCTTCAGTTTGGTAACGTTATTCTGTTAAACGCGGTTTACATGCCGACGAGAATTCTACCGAACATTGAAAGCCCCCCTTGACTAGCTTCGAGTGCTCGAAACATCGGCTTCGATAAATTAATATACGAATAATATAACATTAAAGAATTGCCATTCCGACCTCTAGATAATTTTACAGAGTTACCTTTCAATCGACACGAATCACACTTATTTTCCTGCTTTCTTCAGATTCTTACGATATATTGATACCATTTTACATAATACTTTGTGCAATGACATAAAATGGTACAGCAAATTTTTCCTCGATGTTCCCATTTTGTCCACCTTCCCCTGTACTATATACAGGGTGTTCGGCGTAAGGGTCGTCACGATTTCGCAGGCACTTCGGAGTCGCGATTTTTCTTGCGAATCCGCTGCAACGTGGACAAGCGCAGACAAAAACGACACCGACGCGAATCAAATTGCCGCGCCGTCAACGTCGCGACGCGTCGGGAGTCCCCTTACGGAAATCGATAGCCGCACCTGAGTCCCCGACACTCTCGGTCGAAAATCTACTTAAGAGGAGAGCGCCGTAATACAGTGGCTCGATCGCGGGTACGTATGCAGGTACCAGCAGCCGCATCCAGTGCCAGTGGCGCATTTGCGTCATTTACATACGCTGCGAGCGTGTCCGGGAGGTTGGCGTGCGACAGATAGGCTGACAGGCACGCTGGAAGCCGCGGATACACGGAAAAAGATTATTCCCGGCTCCGCGGTGCATTATACGGGACGAGGCAGCTAAATGTCTCACGGTTGCCTTCCGAGACGGCGAGCTTAAGTCTGCCGGGAAAGAATGTCTTGTCACTCTGGAGATTCGTCTCCCTCTTCCGCGAGTAATTTCCTCGGCGGATCACCGTGTGTCATCCCGGTCGCGTTTTCTCGGACGCGGTATACATATATAGAGTGTAGCGTGGAACGAGTTGAGAAAAAGTAGGGGGAAACGATCCTGGACTCTCGATACGGACGGGAAAATTGGATGATCCCTGGGAGGAAGTTCCGCGACGATATCTTTCATCGATGGAAGAGGGAATAGGATCGTACTGCTTGGCAAATTTTAGTCGGCTGTATTATTGAGCCTTTTTTTTTGGATTGCCTCTGTGTTCATATTAATTCGCGCAATACTGTGTTGAACCCCGAAAAGCAATTTAGAAATACCATGGAAGTGTATGGAAATCAATGAACAATGCATCTCAACGAAACCGGTCCCCCAAAACTTCGGCGACTGCAACCTGTCCCGTGCCTGCACCGTGAACGCTCATACCCTCATATTTGCCCCCGGTATGTATGTATGAACCGGTGAAACCGTGCTCCTGACAAGCAGACATCGCCTGGGAAGGCGACACAGCAACGTTTAGGTGGCTCAATTCGTAGATCCAAGAGGTCGTGGCATCCACTCGTGCACGTTCGCGCGGGTTTACACGATTATCCGAATCTGCGGATGAGGTTCAAGAGCCACTCGACCGGAATTTTAGCCCTTCCACAGTTGAATACATCGTAATTGGTTCGCGGCGAGACATGCGCCAGCTCTCCACGTTGCAACGTGATCATTCGAGCTGTGTACATTCGAGATGTCAGCCCGCTGGACGAGCCGGGGAATCCAAGAGATAGGGCGAACGGTCGCCCGATAAGGTTGTTCTGTAATTGAATATTCAATGAGCATGGTTCGTACCTTTGGAAGATGTTCGTGGGGGAAAACGAGAGTGATTAGTAAGACGCTGGTAGTAGATTGTCAGAGATGCGTTTGTCAAAAAATTACATGCGGTAAATTATTCATTTAGACCGGCGTATATTGTTGTAAAATTTTTGGTGATTATGATCGTGGTGTACAGTGATAGAAAATGTTAATATTAATAAGGTGCTTAGAAGGAGAACTGATTTTTCTGCGTCTATTAAGGCACACTGGCACAGCTGTGCAAGGGTGAAGTATAAAAGTTTCGAGAACTTCGTGGTAGAGATATCGAGGAAAAATTGAGGGGACTGAGAGGCAGGTGTATATAATTGATAGGTAAAGGTATCTTGCCCGTTTTGATGAACAGAACAGGGCAACTTTTTTGCCGAGTTTTGGGGGGTAAATTGGTAATTTATTAAAGGTGTATTTTATAGGAACAGTATGATAGACTTCTTAACAGTAAAACGGTGTATAATTTTATAGATTGCACGAAAATAATCGATAAAATAAAATCTGAATATCCTGAATACATTTCTACTATAGTTAATAATTAATATCATTATATGCGTAAAACAAAAATGACAAGAGAACAGATTTCCCTTAATATTAATCAAAAGAGCAAAGTGCTTCTATCAGTAGCATTTAAATAGCAACTGAATAATTGAAACAATAAAACTCACCACCTATGACTCACCCTGACAATCTGTGGCAAAAAGGCGACTAACCCTATTATCAGTTCTTATCCGTGCAGTTCCTGTTTTGATTTGTCACCAGTGTTAGGTCATGAAAAATGACGCTTATTTGTCCAGGCTGCGCATGATTTAATATACATCCACTGAATTGTCCCGAGAAACAATTCCGTCCTATCATTTACTAACATTTAATAAATTGTATCTTCTACCTCATATTATCCTTACGATTCCAAATCTCATCGATGAGATTATATCTCCGTGGTAATAATTTGAAAATAGTGGCTTATCCACAGAGAGCAATGATACTCTCAGCCATGAATCAGAGCAGCGATATTCCGTGGAAGAATTGCAGAGGATCCTGGCCACGTTATCAAGATTTATCACGAGCCCCTTTTGTCGCACGGTTAATAACAACGTGGCGAACAGTGGCGCAACAATTTACGGCGAAAATGGCTGGCAATGTAGACGATCGCGAGAAGGAGGGCCAGATGATACTCGAGGGAACTACTAAAGTGTTTTCGTGACACGAGATTTTCGACGAGTGGAGAAAAGAGCAACGGGGATCCGCGAGTTCTCGGTATTGTACTGGATGTTTCATAGCACCTCAGATTTATGTCGGAAGGTATTATTAAAAACGAGGGAACTACTGATTACTGATTATGAAGATGATATAGAATTGTACTGCTGTTAGATACAATTATAATATTCACTTATAATTACAAGATACAGTGAAAACTAGAAAATATGTAAATTTGATAATTCCAACGATTAATAAAACTAGCTTGATTCATCTTAACCCTTAAACTGATTCATTGGAAGGTGTGGTTGAGTGGCGTACAAAATTCGAAAACAATGATGCATCACTGTCTACACCGCACGATATTCTAGAAGACCTAAAAGATTAATCCTCGTCCGAGGCGGAAATAAATAAAAAGGGACATTTTAATAGAAATATTACGTTTATCAAGAAATACCAAATAAATCTTGTCCAGTTAAATTATCCAGAATATCGAAACAATCCAACTCGCATAATTTTAAGAACAAACGAATCACGATTCTAAGTATTAAGTTCTAACATTATTCCGGCTCCATTATTCCAGGTCCGTTGGTAAGTAAAGCAGCTTTAACAGAACAGACACCCCCGCAGAAATAGTTAAACGTCACGCTTAGACCGACCGCATTTCGACAAACCCCGTACTACAGTTTCGAACAAATTCTCTCGTCTCCGCGTATCCACCGAGCGTTGCAACCACCCACACATCGTGAAACAGCCTGTACAGTAGTAGAGTGCACACGCGTGGACACGCGTGTGCACGCACACGAAACGCTTGATACACGTTGACAACGGAGAAGCCGAGCCCCGACGAGGCACGTACGATTCATGGGGTTGCTTACGAGCTCCCTGACCAAAATTCATCCGCCCACGCAACCCTCTCCCCAGACGACAATTCGCTGTCGAACGAAACCCGAAAAGATATTTATCGTTGGTACGCTGAAATCACGAGCGAGGCAACGACCGCCGCGTAAAAATAATGTCCAATTATTCGTAGTCTCGTCTCGCCTTCCCTTACTTTTATGGTACCTGTTTTCTATTGTAATTTTTCATGCTCTCTTTTAAAAAAAAATCAAGGGAAAACAGAGATAACGTATGCACGGGTCGGTGGTATCAATATTATACACTGTTTCCTTCGTTGCGAAATATTATAGAAGATTTTGGAAACGAACTTCGCGTGCCAATGAATAACACGTGTTGTATCGATCCGACATTTAATATAAACGAATCGCCTTGTCGCAAGTGTTTCCTTTATATTTGTACATTATTTGTTTTAATCACACTGGTAACATTTCTACGAGCATCATTTTTAGGAACGTACGATGTTTGTTGCACGTCGGGAAAGGTATGTGCGGACGGAAGCTATTTCACATAGCAATCCAGGTGTAATTGGTGATCTGTATTTCGCAGAGTTAAAATTGTTGAGTATAATTAATCCTGTCCCTCGCAGACTCCGTATACCCCCGACACGGAGAAGAGAAGTAATACTTTCGTTTCCCTCGCCGTCGACGACGGTTCATATTTGACCCATGGCACGGCAGCTTGACGAGGCGGTTTTTTAATGCAAAAGGAAGTTAATTCGATATAGTTAGAGGGCACTCCTCTGCGTGGGATCACATTTGATTAAAACGACAAGAAGGGAAAAGCGTTTAAAAAATCATGGAAATGTTGCTGGAAATTTTGGATGGCATCCTTTTAAAAATTATAGTTTTCGTGGTTCGCTGTAACCCATTAAAAATTTTTCTAAATATTGCTCATTCAATTGCTTTACAACAATGCACAGAGAAATAAATGCTCGGGTAGTGTTCTGATCGTTGCAGTCAGCAGCTATGCAATTCTCTGCGCGATATTACGAGCCTCGGCGATCGAATTGGAAATTACATAGTCGGAGGGGGGCGAAAGGGTGCCATTTCAAAGTTGCACTCGGCGACCAGGTGTTACACAGCGGGCACTATTTTCTGGGTTGGGAACGGTAACAAATGGCACCTGACCGAGCCCGCAATTAATCGCAAGGGATTCATTTAGCGTTCGACTTACCGCGGCTCGAATGTTCGTGCTGTGTCGAGCACTCGAATATTTTAAACAGCTTCGAGAGTTTCTAGTGGCCTGAAAAACAGTACGCAACTCCGCGATCGACCGAGCTGTATTATTCTCAACAGTCATGGAACTCCATTGTCAATAATTATTTACAGACAGATTTATACATAGCCACGTTGCATACAGCAAGTGTTAATATCTGACTTATTAATATTTCTCGAATGACCAAAAATTATAAATTGGAATACAACAATGTATTAAATATCGCGATTCCGATAAGCCACAATAAATTACAAGACCGAGAGACAACAAACATCAGGCTCAACTTAAAATAATACGCATCCCCCAATAAAAGAAGAAAATTATTCCCAATACAAATATTTACGAAACCCCTTTCTTTCCCACTTTCACGAACTAAACGCATAATATCCGCCATATCCCACGCAATGAAGAAGACTTCTCGAACCACGAATATCCGAAAAGAAAACAGCGAAACAAGTTTCCAAAGATGATGCCACTTCTACGCGAGAAAATTTAACATAACAGCGAAGCCTCGAATTAATAAGATCAGCCAGGTAGAAGTTGCAAAACCGTCTTCCTCCATCTACACGCGTCTACACGCGTTTACACGCGTTCACACGCTTCCTTCCGTAAGCTTGTAAACGGATTTACGCTGATAACGCGGTCCAAGTAGACGGATAAGGCACCGTTGGCATTCGCCGTGCGTTCAGGATCGAAATTGCCAATAGTACGTGTCCGGAGTACGGGAACCGAATTGGAGAAAAACGGTGGGCCAGACATTAGCGACCGAAGGGGGCGAAGAATGAACGAACGGGGGAGGCACGTTCCTCCTCGGGAACCCGAAGAGGATGCGGCTCTATGAAATATTGTGGAAATTCGGTGTTATTTAATCGACTGCGGATTTAATCGAACGGCCTGGAGTACTTGATTATAACGCCGACCGCGTCGAAATGAAACGGAAGAATGTGCAGCGAAATTCGGTCTGTAATTAGATTTGGAATACGGTGGAACGGTGATAAAAATTGTATATAGATAGTTTATCATGAAGAGATTATGAGGAAAAATTATATAAATAGAAGGCTATTTGTTATTTGGGGGGTTTAAATGAAGAGTACAAATGATCATTTGTTATTTAAATGGATCTAAATAAGTGATTTAAAATAATGATATTGGTAATCCGGTACACGTACAGTTTAATTCATTTTCTAAATATTATTGGCAATGTTTTGTTCATCATTTATACATGGCTTCATTTTTAATCACAAAAAAGGAGATAAAGGAAAGGAAACAATGCATTCCGAATCAGAATCAATCTGTACACCTGAAATAAACTTCTCAAATATCTATCAGTTCTCCGCCGCCGGTGAAACAAACTAATTATCCAAATTAATCGACAATACTGTCAATTATCGTGCACGCATCCACCGACTCAAACAACTTCCAACCCAGTTATTAATCAATCAACTTGCTCCGAATTAAACAGACCCGCTCGAACGCTAATTGCAAATTACTATGCAACGCGAACGCCCGTTGAAATAATCGATTTGCAACGCGACACCGGTGTAACCAAGACACCTGTTCGTTTTAATCACCCCCCCCCGATACGAATGCGACGGGACACTGAAATCGACGGCGGCGTCAATGGGCGAGATCGCTCTCGTGCGAGTTGAACGAGCGTGTAACGGTCGAAGAACCGCGGCTCAAAAGCCATATGAAAATTCAAACGGTCCGCAAAGGAAATCTCGATGAAAGGTTCTCCACGGTTAACCGGCGTTTAGCGGGCGAGCCGACTCGCGTTGCCCCAAGTAAACACGGTAAGCGGTAAAAACGTACAGCCGCGAAGGGGGAGAATTTCAAAAGGAAAGGTAAACCAAAGAGGTTCCACAGAGTCGGCTCGATAGCGGCTCCACGGTAGTAATTACCGGTTCTCCGGTAACATGTTGCCACTGCTGAACGGCGGGCACTGTAATTTTCCAGAAAAAGGTCTTTTAACGGGTCCAAGTATCTGTCTTCCACTTTGCAACAACGTTGCCCGCGCGCACGATGATCGCGTACGTACGCGGTTGAGTGGCGTTTTATATGGATATCGTTCTCGAAGGGTCGGTTTTTCAATTACTCGTGCCATTGTCGTTCGATTTATCTTGCCCCGTTGCTCACTCGCGATTTCGGTGTCTCGGTTTTAGAGGTGCCCGGGGATCGTTATTCCGCGGAGCTTCTGTTTTGACATTGTTGGTGGAGATGTCCGGTTGGCACAGCTTTGGATCAGAGTCATCGTTCGGGGGGTAGGAAATAGGTGAAAATTGTAATTGCCATCGGTATTCAGAAAATTTTCTAGCTTTCTGCGTCAATTGAAATTTCGTAACCTTTATTCATGCGCGAAAAGGAAAATAATTTTAAAAAAAATTGCTACGCTGAACGAAATGAATACAGTTCCTGTGATTTCTACATTCTTGAGCATAATTAAAGAAAGAGGAAAATAAAATGTCGCTAAAATATCGAATATTTTTATATCTCCCTTATATCTAATGAATTCTCAGTCCGTCATTTCATTCACAAAATTCTAGCACAATAATTTAATAACGCCTCGTAATTCCTACGCTCTTAATATTTCCCATAGCTGTCTATTTCATCACTGATAAAATATTGACTCGAATTACTATTTATATTACCAGTTAGAATATTCCTAACGTAAACGACGCATCTTCCAGCAATAAAAAAAATGGCCACTTAATCCATAGGTGAAAGCCCAGTGGTCGCGAGACCAGTCCATGTCGACGGTAGCTCGGCTGGAAGCGAGTCCAATTCTATCGCCGCCGATCATGGACCGGATGTCTAGACAAAGAATCCCGTTGAATAACGATAGTGTCGATAAATAGAGCGAGTATTGGCGAAGTGCCGGCTGTCCCGGGAAGAAGCGGCGTAAAACGAGAAGCGCGTTTGGTTTGCGGCCATCCAACCTCAATGGTCGGCAAGGTGTATAGCTGTTGAACCCACGTGAGAAACAGCACGAGGTGGTATCGGGTTGAGACCGGTTCTCGTCACACCGATATTGTGTCCGCGGCACTATTTTCGAGTCGCTACGTGATTGCATTTCAGGCGCATCTACACGCGAAAGCCTGATCGATCCCCAGCGGTCAACCCCTATCGACATTACGTTCGAGAGCGTAAGTGAGGTTCTTTCACCAGCGAGACTAAGAAACGACGATTTCACTCTATCTATCGGTCCAGCTTCTTTATCTCGAACGGAGTCGATTAGTCTCGGAATCTATTCAACGTTTTATTAGTTTTCCCGGTGCACCAATTATTTCTTCGCAACATTCTGTCGGGTGATATTGGCTTCGCGATATTTCATCCGAGGCGTCAAAAATATTGTCGCGATGTACAGAAACAATAAGTTTGTCACCCGGGGAGGGTTCAGCCCGCGGAATTGTCCGAAAGTCGGCTCCAAACGGGGGCCGAGCCCGGCCGGCCGTAATAACGCGAGGAGATTTCCGTACATGGTTATTATGTAAGTGCACACGTGCGCAATTGGCCGCGTGAACACCGGCTACGCGTATGTAAATGCGGTTCGTACGCGTATATACGACCGGCCACGCGGAGTTACTGCAAATTGCGCGTGTGAATACGCGGCCCGTGTACATCTATTCTGCACGTGGGCACACGCGACGTTCGTCGTGAACCAACACGGCCGCGTTTCACGGCGAACGCGAACACGCGATGCGATATACCGCCTGAGGAGCTCGCCTTTTTAAGAAAACCATTGTTATTAATGAGGGCGGAGGGAAGCCGTGCTGCCGGCCGCGGAAAGCTACGAGCAACGCTCGAAAATCGAACCTGGAAATGGAAGGCGGGTCGGATGTGCCGCGGCGGCGATGCCAACAGAGAAACGACGTTTAACCAGCGCGTTTCGTTGTGCAACCCTTTCGTCGGGAGTACCGCGTCGCAACTATTGCGTCGTTGCGCACGAAACGGCCGAGTTTCTCAGGGGTTGCGAAACCTTGCGGGGTTAAATTCGGGGGTTAACTCTGCGTGCAAATGGCGACTGTATCGAACGTCGATTTAGAAGTTGAAGCTGTGGAATTGCAACACGATCGTTGGCGTCTGAACAGTACTGGCGCGGGGTGACAGATTGCGCGTCGAAGCGAATTTTACATAGATAGGAAAATTGGGTGCGCTTTATACATTTATACCCAACGCGACAGAAATTACTGGTTTCATCGATACAGCTTTTGGCAAATATGCTGCAACTGAAAGCAAAGCTTTGCCACTGGTTTTTGAGGAAGTTCAATCGAGAAGCATAAGGATACGAAGTTATTTATGAAAACGCTATTGGAATTATGGGGAAAATTTAGTAGCGTGAAACGAATTTGTGCCCCGACTTGTCCCCCTTTTTCTGCTGTTTTAATTAATGCGGGGGTGTCAGAGGCATGCCGGGAGTGGTTTTGTAGATGTACAGTTTCCGTGAAGATTGCTTGGCTTCGTTGGGGTAAAAAGGGGGTGGTAATGTTTCGTGGCTGGGCGCTAAATGTTTTATATTCCATACGTGAAGTTCGCTTACAGGGTTCTGGGAAAGTTACAAAGGGGTTAGGGTTACGAGTTTATAGTGTATATATGTATATGTACATTATACATTCAGTTCTGCCGATTCTGGCTTCTCAATTTCATGGAATAAACTATCCCGCAGTTATATTTAATTGTTACAGTTGTCTCGGAACGAATTGCTGATAAATTTCTTTTTCAGATCAGGATTCGATTGCAGGATTTATGAATTTATATCGACAATTTTTCTCTTTTATACATTTCTTATATACTTATATCTGTATTCATTTCCTTATACTACTCTTATATTTTTACTACTAATGCACTGCGAATTCTTTATTCAATTTCACTTGTGACAGTAGCGATATTTTCTAAACAAATGTGATACATGGGCAAAACATTGAACCCCACAGTTTGTAACTTAAGCCGTGGAATACAAATACAGTAGCATTCAGTCAGTAGCGCAGCTTCTCAAATACAAACGATACTAATCGAATATTTAATCGTGTAACCGGATCGTTGATGGAAGATTATATCGACGAGCAGCAATTTTCCCGTCGGTGGAGCAGCCTTGGCGATCTGTCCACTGTACAAACATATATACACGACTTCGTGAAAGCGTGAAACAACGACTGAAACAAGCGATGAAAGTGTCGCCGGTCATGGGTATCCCGCGTTCAGCCTCTTCAGCGCGCACACACGTAAGCACGTACACTCACATATATACATTTAAGGATGCTCATAGCATCGTAGACTCCTCGTCCGACGTTTACATATCCGTGGTCGTTTCAAAAGCAGCTCTTCCTTACGACCAGCAGTTAGAGAAATTTTCAGCCGGTTTACGAGCCAAGCCGTAACGTTTTCGCGGAACGGATGGTACGCCTAGGTGGAAACGAAGCAAACGTCGAGAGCGTGTGAATCGCCGGGAAAACCGGTCGCCTCTGAAAGGACTGAGTACGAGGGGTTAAAAAAAAAAAAAAAAGGAAGAGAAAAACTAATGGACGGGTTATCGAGAAAAGTTTCGCGAAGCGTATAGTCGTTTGTAACGTTCGACATTGTATGGAAATTCGATTTCTACCGGTGAAACGGTCGGGCAGGTATTGATTTGTCTTGGGCTGGATTAGGCGGACGCTTGTAACGTTGCAACGCGGTGGAACGAAAGGGTGAAATGGTCGTGCGAGCAAGTGTTGTCCCGCAGAAATTTCGCGGTCACTATTGTGGAACGGTGAAAAATGTGCGGATATTGGCGGTGTAACAGTTTTGCGCGGATAGTTGTGCTATAACCGTTTGGTCACAGATATTGGCACTGTTAGAGTTTTGTGCAGCTATCGGTTGTACAGAGGGTGGTAGACATGGGGTAAAAGATTCTTGGAAATTGTAGCACTCATCGACGGGAAGAGGGAGCGCTCAGGAATATAAATTCCGGAATTTTTTTTTAAAAAGCCAGTTAGGCATAGGTATTGGCACTATTAACAGTAATGTGTAGATAGCGGTTCTATAACTTCTATTGCTTCCACAGTAACAGTTTCGCATTGATTTAGCCTGCACACAGGGTGGCAGATATGGGGTACAAGATTCTTGGAAAGTATAGAACTCATTGAAGAGACGAAGAAGCGCTCCAAAATTGAGATCTAATTTTTTTCAAACAGCGCACTGAACAGGGAGTATTCGTTCAGAATTTTTTTAAACAAAAGATACACCTGTCAGTCGCATAATTCGAGACTTTTAGAAAAGCAGATTTTACTGAAGATTTTATGGTCGTAGGAATATTTGCAAGATCGATATTGTTCCAATGACAATTCTAATTTTAAGATAACTGTAATATCATGTAATACAGTCTTCAAAGCATTAATGCAAGATCACTGAAATAATTATAATTACCATGCAGCCGTTACTATGGCTTCATAGGTTTAACGCCCCTACAATGGCAATTGTTCTATTGCAATACTGATCCTTTACACTGGTATTATCGTAGCCCATAGTGATCCTGTATCAGCATCGATCCTGGGCCCTCTTACAACTAGTAATCCGGTGTAATATAACAGAAGTGCCATTACAAAATTGTACCTAATCGTTCTAAATAATACTGCTCACATTTCTGTTGCTCGGACCAAACTATGATCGACCCTCTCGACATGAATGTATAAAATATTTTGTTACATGTCTCATCGAAATGAATCGTTCGCAAATGTTTTGGAGCAAATATTCTTTCGCTTCGGGGACCAGATACATAGTCCCCTATCCTAGCCGAATCTCGCTGCAAGAATATTCGAAACGCGTTCCAAAAAGGTCCCCACGATTCACCAGGTCGTCGATTCTACTTTCTGCTATTCAGGGCGTTTCCCTTTCGCCGAACCGTAGTTCTGCAGCCCAGAATCTGATAAGGGACGAATGAATATTCACTCCCGATGCCACGTTCTCGCTACGTGCGCTATCTGCCCGGCGTGATCGCGACGACCGCAAACAACGGTGTCAAAAGGGTCCTTTGAGCACGCTCGACAATGTGAAGAAAGCACGAACAGATGCTCGTCACGATGTCGAAGCTGTGACTCCGTAATTAACCAGTGGCTGGACCGGATGTTGATTAAACTGGTCCCACGAAACACGGGGTCGACGTTGCGCGCGTGAATGTACTCTACTCTTTGCCCCATCAGTCATTTCTCTGCTCCGAATCTGTCGTGCGAAACTGTTCCTTTAATTGCGGATGCTAATGAGACGCCGAGTGACACGGCACACTAATTAATTCTTGCCCACTTGAACTCACGCTCACGCGGATTTCGAAGCGAAAGTTCGTGGGAATTCGCCCGACGTGTCGTGGGATGTTTTGCCGTTGCACAAATTGCTCAGATCGATTGTATTTTGATATGCCCGATGTGCAATCCCCGAACTGTAGGACCAGTCAGAATATTCTGGGCCTGGTACGCTGTCATCGAGAAGCGATATTTATATCAGAAGAAATTTAATGAAATCGAATTTAATGATATTCCAGGGTGGTTTTATAGTTAAGAAACGCAGTGCGCGGATTTGACACCACCATTGTTGCTGTGTTTGTAGATTGGAACAGTATACTAGAGAAAGGCGAATCGTTTGATTTCCAACTATCGATCGCTAATTAAAAATCATGCAACCCCAAAACCGCCCTGTTTCCCTCGCGATTGAGACCCTCCACCATTTCACTCCCTCCGTCTTTTTCGCGCCACCTCTTCGCCCCGTCTTCCGCCACCGTGGTTCCCGTTTTCTTCAGTGTCTTCTTCCGCAATTACGGCGAAGGCGGCGGTGCTTAAAAGTCGATTACCTTTCGTCGGGACAGGAAGGGAATGATTTCTGTAACGTGCTCGCGGGCTGGAAAACGTTCCGCGAGAGACACGTGCGCACAGACACGGCCGGTACTACTCCCCCCGCGGAGGGGCGGTTTCTGTGCCCGACGCGGAAGATGTAATCTCGAAAGAGACGGGGAAGCGAAGCAGACGGGAGAAGGGTAGAGATTATGCCCGATCCCTTCGAGCAAATCTTGTTAGCGCTAACCCGATGCTCGGCCAAAGGAAAAGGCAACGGCTCACGGAGCAGGGATTACAATGTTGTCCTGGTGGGCACCGTGTAAGATACCGTTGCAACCCTTGTCTGGTGATATCGTAACGGGGCTACGCGTTCACGTACCCCCGCAGCAATGATCAATCCTTAAACTGCGTCATTATTACGCTTGGGAACCTTTTGTGTGCCGTATTGTTTTTTGCTTGGGGTGGTAGCTTCGGCGAGGAAACGGGGGTTGGTTTCGTTGCGTGTTGATCGGATTAAGGAGATAGGTGTTTTGGTTTCGCGCGATGCGCGGGGGGAGGGATTGTGTTTGGAAAGGGGGTTTGCAAGAGGACAGAGGAGTTTGGTGTCTTCACTTGTGCAATTCGTTTTCCCGGTGGTTTTCCCGCTTTTCATTGTAACGTGTATTGTATGTAGTCGTACATTTTTCATTTGGATTTAAGTGAAATCAAATTATATAAAATAAATCGAACAAAATCGAATCAAATTAAATAAAATTAAATTAGATCAATAAAAATAAAATACAATAAAATAAAATAAAATTGCATCAAATTAAATCAAAAGGAGCAAAACTTCCCAAAACAGGTACGTTTAAAATAAAGATCCAAGTACGATCTCGGTCGTACTGAATCTTCGAATCCGATTAACTACAATTATTTCTCGCCGACGAAAGAATTCAACTATCCGCCGTCATGTCCCATAGAAACCACACTGGAAGCACTGCGACCGAGAACTGCGTGGCCAGGTCTAAAAATGAACCCATTTTCGCTGTCCAGTATACATTTCTCCGTTCGCGATTTCCCTCGTAGCAGCTCGTTCGCGCAGAAAGACTTTAAACACCGACCGCGACACGAGAGCGCGACGCAAAGTCGCGATACGAATAAAAATACGACGGGTGGAAACTAATTGGAGAAAGCACGCGACGGAATGAAAGCTCAGTGGCACGCCAGTCGATTTACAACGTTACCCCCGGTCAGACGTTTCGGTTGTAGCCATTTTATCTCGAACCGACGAGGAGGACACCCGGTTGGTTGTACCGGTTGCATGATTTACGACGACGCTCGATTTTCTGGTTATCTTGTCGGGCCCGCGTAATACGGTAACGAGACATCGTGTTACCCGACTCGTGACATCGGTCGATTCGCGTGTATCCGTTAATAATATCGCGTCGTGCGTCCCGACGATACGATCGGCATCCTGGCGTGTCGAACAGGTGAACGCGGTTTTTAATTGGCGAGCCGTGTGTGTAAACATTAATTCGTGCCCGGTGCATCGAAAAATATCAGAACGGTGCTGAATTGATTTTTATGAACGGGCGCGGGGTGGATGATTTCGTTGAAAAATTTGGGGACCGAAGGTGGGCAAGGTGGGAACGCGGCTGGTGATCGAGTTGGGATTGTCGAAATTGATTTGAAATTAAATATTGTCGCGGAGGGATGATTTCGGGGAAGCTTTAAGTGTATTTCGACTAGTTTGATTTGGCCATTTGTTGCATCGAGGGCGGCGCGTGTAGTTATTTGTTTTTCGGATCGATTGGTCGGGTGAATTGATTGGCAGAGGGAACAGAACGTTTTAATTTGTTGTTTGGAAGAAAAGTTTTTCCCTTGACTTGGGAAGCGTATAGTTAGTCATCCAGTGCATTCTCTGCGATCGCCATGTATCATCTGCTCTGATCTTCCCTTTCAGGAAAATGAACGCTGACGTCATGGTCCTACATAATTCATGCAACTATGCCTTGCAGTAGAATAAGTCCCCCTTCAAAATTGCTAACAAATATATAAGTCTGGTAGTATTTGGATTCTCGCGAGGAGTTAAAAATATTAGTATTCAACAAATCTATAATCAAATGAACGATAATAATTGTTATTGGATAATTCATAATATATCAAACAATTCGTTCGATCTTATAACTATTTGCTAGAATTTGATTTTCGCGAAACATCGAATCTTTGCTGGTAAACAAAATATCGGTGAAAATCTATTGAATTTGACGTCTTCATCGAAAATGCTCTCTTGGTAAAACCAGTCGGGCAAGGCTTAAAATTGTGGGGGACAAGCATTCTTCGCGAAACTGGAGTCGAGGACGTAGTTTGAAATTGCAAAGAGGCAGATCGATGACAGTGTCAACACTCAACAGTGTCCCCCGAGTAAAGGAAAGATGGAGTGCTTTTGTAGCGTAAAGCAAGCGTCAGGTGACAGTGGTTCCGTAATAATTTTCTGGAATCGTTCCTTCGGAGGAAGCACTTAGTATCATAATTAATTCACAACTCACAACCGAAGGTAAGAATTCTGTAACGGAACACCTTTGGCATTTTATATATTCAGTACGAAATTGTCCCCGACGATTCATAACAAAAATTCATCGCGCTTTTCTCGGCAGAGTTTATTGTGTCAATTCGACATAATCACGCCCCCGCGCAAATGGAAGGTTCAGCCCAAGCATTAGTTGGCTAAAAGTTGCCGCAAATTTCACGTCGTTGCTGTGGCAACCGCGAAATCCAATTAACGCCATTGCGAACGTCGCTACGCCAAAAGTTTGCGCAAATTTTACATCGTTACCAAGGCGACGCGTGAGACTGAATCAACACCGATGTAAACTGTCAACACTGCCTCGTGTCAAATTCTACAAATTCTGCGCAACTAGTACAACGATCACAAGCTAATTGTGACCAGCACAATAATAATAATAATTACATGAACATCGTGTACCACCTCGTACAAACGGCAAACACTCTGCGTCATCGTTGCAACGTCGCGGCACCCCATAAAAAGTTCTCATTTTCACTTCGCCCCGCAATAATACGCAATCGAGAACGCCAAAACCTTCCGAACGCCCCATGAAGACACGTCGAAGGGCAATCTCGCCTCCATCTCTTAACGGAGGCCCGATATTCGGTCGCGACCGGTATCATAAATCGTTTAATAATGTGAGAATTAGAAGGGCATGAATGCGTAACCGTTGGTCGTTGAACGTCGCAACGACTGGAATTTTCGTCTGGAACGGAACAATATCTGTCCTTCGTTTCCATCTCGATGCCGCAGCCTCGCAGGTCTGCTCGAGCGTCGCCGTATACCCATCGATTTTCCATTCTGGCAAAATGTCCGCGGACGGTAATTTTCTTAAGATGACTCGCAGCCACATTCTACCCCGCAGCGTGGAGGGGGCTGATATTGTGCTTACGCGGAATCTCGACGTTGCATCGATTCCAGCCAGCAAACATTAAAGATTCCGCGCCCTCTGCCTCTCGCGACCTCTCTCGACCCGCGTACCTCCTTTCGAATCGACAGATAGCGAACGTAAGCGACTTCTAGCCTCCTTTATGGCTCGAGATAGGGAAACTTATATGATATGGTGCGCGCGTATTGGAATTTCGCCCAACCACCCTTTGCGACACGTGCGCTTGCAGTGGTGCGAATTGCACTGGCAACGAAGATTCAGAGTACAGTTGCAACGTGCGATCCGGTTTGACGATACACACGCAGGGTGTATTTTTCTCAATTCGCTTATTAGACAAATTTACCGAAATAAGAACGGTCATTATTGCGCATCTAATAATGCCAAACTAATATATCCCCTCTGACAGCAGAAAGTCGAAATTTCTCGATCGCGCACAGCCGTCAAAAGCTGGCGCGGCTATTGGACTGCACGCGGTTCAGCCTAATTTGTACGAAAATGAAGAACGGAACACGACAAAGGAGGCAAGGTGAACAGGACGGATTCGAATTTCCGTGGTTCTACTTTCGCGGAACGAAGAAACTCGACGTGAACGAACGAGCACGGGCGCAGATTCGACGCGATCTGACATCCAATTTTCGCCCGAATTGATATTCAAGGCAGCGCCGACGCACAGGTAATTACCTGCCTTCCTTTGTGCATAAATCCTGTCGGTCAAGCCGCTTTGCCCGGACAGACTCAAATGTATCCCATAGAGAATTCAGTTTGCCACATCAATCTCGTGTTAAGCCTAAAGTGCTCATTATCGTCTTTCGTCGGGACCGCGGAGCGGGCACAATTATAATAACAATGCGACTTGTTTAATAAACCGTCGGATATGTGAAATCGTTTTCGTCCGTCTCGGCGGACATTTTTCCCACGTTCCACAGGGACCACGTCGACACTCATTTCGTTCGTTTCTGCGACGAGTAATTTCAATATACTTTTCCCCCCTTTTCCGAAAGATTTTACGAGAATGAAATACTCGGTATACTTCGCGAAAGAGAATATTAATTAAACGGCGCAGGCGATATCGTATTTTGACAAGTTACGATTACGATTAGTTAGAGGATACCTCGCAACGAACAAAGCGCAACACGCATTTCGCGTAATTTACTCAAATTACAAACTCCGTTTTTCTAACGGCCATTTACCAATAGCCACGAAAAGTTCCCGTCACTTTGCACCAATGCAATACACTAATTTTCCGAAATCTAATATCCCGACCAGCCATATTTAACCGGTTCATTGCGTTTCCCTTTTTAACATTTCACCGCGCCAAGATCCAATCCCGTGTCTCGCGAGTTTCAGCTGCCTTCGAATTACGTACCTCCAAAGAATGGAACCTCACAATGCACGATTTCCGATTCTGAAACGTCGAATTTCATCCAGCCACGAAAAGCTCCTTTCACGCTGGCGCAATCAGCCCGAAAAAAGCTCCCGCCTCGGAAAGAACGTTTACCACTTTTTCACGGAGCCGCTTAATTACCGGGGAGGAGGACGGGGGGAGGAGGAGGGGGTGGGTGGTCTCCTTTTGTCCGGCGGATTGCATTATTCGCAGCAATTCGCGGATTTAATCGCAATCGTCCGGATTTCCACGACGCTATCGCGTTTCCACGAGCGAAGTAAGCGCAGGGCACGTTTCCAGGTTTCGTTCGGTACTTCGTCTTTCGTTCTCGTTGATTCCCGTGCCGTTTGTGAAGGAAACACAGCAACAAAAAGGGAGGCGAAGTCGGGGGCAATAATTGCATTTTTGCAACGCGGCTCGTCTGTAGCTCGTGCAAAACAATTTCCCGCGAAATCTCTCGTCGCTTTCTTCGTGGTTTTTCTTCTCGCCCCTTAATAACCGCCGGTCGGCTCGTTTAATATTCAGCAATTAGGCGGAACGAAATTATTTTCCCGGTAACAAGCTCGATATCGTGGCGTTGCGTAACAGAGGACCTGAGAGAACGAACAATGCTTTAACGAGGATCCGCGAGCATTTGAGCAATTTATTTACGACACTGCGAGAAACGTGCGACCTGTGGCACGTTGTACGAGTGCGATAAATTCCAGAAGAAGAACATATTACACGTTTATAATTAAAATTACTATCATCGTTTTTATATTACTCTGTCACCAATATCTGCAATAAATAACCCTTAATTAATTCGCGTATCGGAATGCTTCGACGCGACAGAGATACTGCTCGACAATTAATTCCCAGACGAACCCAATGAAAAATCTGTCTGCAAATTGATACCCGACAAAAACGATTCGAGGATTCGTAAAATTCCAGAAATAGAAAGGCGGGAAGAGAAAGGGGCGAAGGGATCAATATGGGATCAGAGGGTATCAGTGGCCTGAAGAAGGACGATAAGCGTTATCGTGATAGTAAGGGTTGGATTATTGATCGACAAATGAACGTAGTTAGTCTAGACCAGAAATATCTTTCGACGGGTCACGTCTTCGTAGCAGCAGATATTCCTGCCAGTGGCGTAAACGACAGTTTAATCATCCGCGCTCCGTCTACAGGGTATTTCTCATCGGCCGACCGGGTCGGTTTTTATGAGCTCGGGCAGGCAACACGCCACGTGGAAGCTCATGCATCAACCGCCCCTGACTCATGATTTCCCCATTAGAATGCCGTTCGTCGTGTCAACGCGCGCCGGGATAGATATTTCATGGTGAACGGGGCGAGCAGATGTCTCACGGATATCGAGGGTAAAAGTATCACGAAGCTTGCGGCACCGAGGAACGTCTTCTTTACCAAATGAAAACTATGTTCCTCCTTGCCCTCGTATGGGAAGCTCGATTCATTTGCTGCAAGATCTGTCGTCGCACGTGTTTGGCAAATTTTCGTGATTTTTCTCTTAAGAGGGGAAAAGGATTGGAGTAAATTATTGGCAAAGTATAAATATTCGCACAGGGGGAGTAGAAAACATTGTTACTTCGATTTGAATTGCAAAGAGTGAACGTGATCGTCGAAAGGTAATGATTGAAAGAATCATTACCTATGATATTTATTAGCATACTAGATTTTCAATATTTTTCTTCTATTCTTCTTGCAATGAAAACAATTTAAACATTCTGATGGGTTTAGAGTTTTCGTTCAGTTCTAAATCAAGGAAAATTCGACGTTTCAAGAGCATCTTATACATTTCGCACACCGTTCCTCGTACGAGTATTCGTGTTTTATTGCAACCGTGCGAGGTCTCGCTGTATGGCTACGCGCAGCGTCGTAATTACCGTGTAAAGTTCCTGGAAAAATGACTCGTTGCGAAACGTTTCTGCCCAATAAATAATAAATAGAAGAAACGACAGTCTGTAAAGCGTCCTTTCGACTACCACTGCAATGGTGATGGTTCGATAAATAAATTACCTCGTGCATTTGCTACCTTCAATATTGAACGCCCCGCAGCCATATACTCCCCCATACAAGATGACATCAACTTACGCCACTTCAATCTTCCATTCACAATATTAACCACGACCACTGTAAAACCAACTGAACCGCTGTAAAACCACTGCAAAAAAACTTCCGCCGCAAAAGAGATATACACGCAGCATCCTTCAATTAAAATCACGTCGCACGCTGCACCAAAAAAAAAAATTTTTTAAACTGTACCACGATTAGTCACGTCTCGCTCCAATCCCGTACATCCGTCACCCTCAAGAATCTCTTCGCTCGTAAAGAGAAAGCCTTTCGAAACATTCCCACGTTCACGCACGCACACGCGCACACAGGTAACCACCCTCGATACTAAAAATACAATCGTCGACAAAGTGACTCCTCCAGACACCCTTCTTCGTCGTACACTTTCCGCGCGGGCGCAAAAACAAGAAAAAGAAAAGAGCAACGAAAAAGAATAAAGAAGTCCGCGCAGACACACCGTCAAACAACTGTTTTCCCACCCCCATCGATCACTCGTTGGAATTTAATCGGCCACCGCGACGCGGTCGGCGTTCATTAAACAGCAGCGCGCGCACTTGCTGCGCTAATAATGATCCCAAAGCCACGAAAAGCTGTGCACAAGGGCGCAAAGGGGTCTCCACGGTAACCACGGCCAGGCCGACCGGCACAAATTTAATATCTGCTAGTTCATAATGACACTCCTGGAAAATGAGCCCGTACGCGCCCTCCGCCACCCACACCATCGCCGAGCCCCTCTCCTCGGGGGGTTTATTTGTGTTATATACAGCGTGCTTATGTCGCTGAGGGTGGATCGAGCCTCGAAAGAGGTGTACGGCGAACGGTGTGTACGCGGGGCTTTTTTCGTTCTTGTTTCGCTTCTTCTTTTTTTTCCCCACCCACCCCTCCTCTATTTTTTCGACGTGAAGGAAACTTTAGATTGAAACTTGATCGAGTGGATTTAATTGCGCGTGCGAAAGGGGCGAACCGTTGGCGGCGAGTTACTCGAGGAGGGGTAACAAAAATTGTATCGTGTATCGTAGGTGCGATTGATTAATTGACGGGTGTGCGAAGTGGATCGGAAAACTGTTCCTCGAACGTGTGAATCGTCAGAAGCGTAGTTAATGTGGCGATACAGTGGATACGAGGGGCGATAATTATAAGCTGGCTGGAAAAATTCAAGGATCGGGAAATTTTCGACGAATTAATTGCCGATATTTACTTGATATGTTGCTGCACTTCGACAGCCCTCGATTCATTCTTGTTCAACATCATTTTACACGACGTAACAAGTGGAACGTTAATTAGTTATCAATTAAATAAATCCCGATGAAAACAACAAAATTAACGTTACTCTTCATTGTACGAAAAAGAATAATCCTACAACACTCTATTACACCTCGTGCGAATCGGCCCGCACGATTTTCATTTCGTACCGCGAAAATTCCACGCCAGGAGCGGCGTTATCGAGGGGCACACGCCGCGCCGGGGGTATGGGTATCGCGCTCGAGCGAAGCGTAAACGGGGAGAGCCCCCGGGGACCTGTCGCAAAGAAATCGTCGGGATTTCGAGCAATTAAAAGCGGAGAAACGGAGGGCTTAAGTGGCGGCAGAGAGCATCGACTCGCGCCTTTTCGCCCCGACGCCCTTCTTCTTGCGCAAACCAAAAGGCCGTTTTCATTCGCTCGTGGAATAACAAGCGAGCGACGAGGGGGGTCGTGTCCGCCTCGTCGGGCTCCCGATTTTTCAGATTTCATCCGCTTGGGGGGGGGGGGGGGGGGGAATAGGGTACACGCGGAACGAAGAAGTCGCGAGACGCAATCGAGTAGGGGTGCGAAACACGGGACGCAGGGGTAAGTCGTTTGTCGGAATGACGTAATCCGAGACATCAAAGAGCGATTCGAGCGTGGATTTTCTTTCCCGCTTTTCTCTTTGTGCGGCAGTTTTAATTTCACCCCCCGCGCGCCGTTCGAACGGATTCCGGTCGCGGAATAGACGCCGAAAGGGAAGAAACGACGCGACGCGACGCTTCTGGATGATATTTGAGAGCGGGTGGATGGAGCGTTTTTGTGCTATTTTTTTTTTTTTTTTTGGTGCGGTAGCAAGGGTGGAAATTGTTTGGCGAAGTAATAAATGTCAGAGCAGTATATTTGGACGTTTCGTTGTGGCGTTGGCGCGAACGATATTATTGTTGTCGATGGGGAAGACTGAACGAGAAGAATGATGTCACTTTAATTGACGTCATTATTTATAGATTTGTTAAATTTTATTAGTGCGACATCGGTGGATGATTTATGTCATAGATATTGTAGAATATTTCTCTCTGCGATGCTCTGACTCAACGATATCGAGACAAAAGTACAATGGCTGCATCCTCGCGATTCTTCTTACAAGAAATTGTAGTAAAAAAAGTCTTAAACTGAACCATAAAATGTAACATCTTTCTCCGAGCAATATCCACCTGTCGATTTTCAATTAGAAACGCTGTAAAAAAAATTCTCTCGGACACTTAGCAGCCTGGAAACGTGACAACGAAAAAATGATTAAAAAGTTCAGCTTGTCGAAAAGTTTCTCAATCGAAATACGAAAAATGTAATTTCGTTGTATCGCTGTTATTAAAACTCATTTGTTCGAAAGTATCAAGTCGTCGTAAGGCTGTACGGCTTGCGTATTAAATTATAAACCGCCGCTTGTTAAATCGTTTGCCAAAGCAATTCCATTAATTTCTATGCTGGAGATGCATTAAAATTACTGCTTGATCGAAGACTTTTGGCAGCCACCGTGGTTTGGCTGTAGCTTAAAAATGTGGCAGCCTACGACTTGGCTAAGACATTTCAATTTCAAACGATCGTCTCTCGGGGGTAAACGAAAACTTCTCCGTAGAATCCGGCGCTTTTAGTGACACCCGATCCTGTCTGGACGGGGATGATTCTGATAACCCTGCAGCCTCTCGGGCAATCAGGCGGCGCGATTGTTGCACGAAAGCCCCGGGAATTTGAAACGAGAGTGAAATTCCACGGGTCGGCTTCAATTATTAAAACGCGTCGCGACACCGGATACGCGACGGCTGAACTTCGAAACGAGGGTTCCATGGCAGGGGGCGGTCGGGGGGGGGGGTGGCAAGGATTTACCGTGACTATTAAATCGAGCTGCTCGTTGGTTTTGCTCCGAAACGGCTTCGTTGTTGTTCATTTCGATGGGAAACACGGGGCTCCTTCGCCGGTGAAATTGAAGGAAATCCAAGAACTGCTGCGCAGTCTTCTAATTAGAGCGAAGTCGAAACGAGATTTTCCAGAAAGGGTCGCAAAATTTCCCGGAAAATTATTCTGAACCGAACAAAATACTATCTCGCGTGTTTATGAACAATTGGACACAGACAAACCTCGCTTTCAAGTAAAAATAGCAATCAACCAGAAACTTTCATTGATTTACAGAGCACCCTTGGATCCTTTAATCGGGCGCGCTCCGGACACCACGGATCCACCCCCGCGACTCGAAACAAAAACACAACGAAGATCCCATAGAGAAATTCAATTTCCTCTACCACCTGTACCTAATTGTAAGAACCACTCGAACCTATCGTCTATGCGCACCGTTTCCATCTGCCCCGCTGCCGTCCAATCAACCGAACCGAAACAAAAATCGATCCAAGCGCATCCCTCTCAACCACCTCACCAACGCTCGCGCTCCGTACATACTCTGTGCTACTCCGGCTGCAGGTACCAGTATATCCAATGAAGCAAACCGTGGGGCGGATGATCGGCAGCAGCCTGACCAGGGAAACATCGCGCAGAACAAGAATTCGCATAGCTGAATTCGCGGTAGGCACCGAGAGAGAGAGAGAGAGGGGGCTGGAGAAAGGGGGTTGCGGAGAGAGAGTGAGAGAGAGAGAGAGAGAGAGAGTGTATCCAGGCGAGCGGTGTCGTTCGATTCGATTAGCTTTGTCCGAGAGCGGCATTCGCGGCGCGCATATTAGCGAAGGCACGCAGTCGACGGTTGAGCAGAGGGTGTACAGGGGTGTAAAGGGGTGTACAGGGTTCGCCAGGTATTCCTTTCGACCAACCCCGGGCGAGTTAATCAGCGAGATGCATTCGGAGGGATAGGTCGGGCCAGCAGCGTCGCGCACGAAACGCTGCGTGCCGGCAAAAAGGAGCAAACAGAGCGTGGCGACCGCCGGGCACAATGGACGGGGCCAGGATATTTCAAGCACCGGGGTTGACCCCAGCCCCCCCAAAGACAGCGTGGATCGAACGCGTTCGACTGGCGACCGATCGAGTTTCATCGACCATCGCTTCGATGGAACTCAAATTTTTCTTGTTCCTTGAAAGAGCCCAAAGCTAACGTTTGCTGCGAACGATTGTATACTGCGTTAGTTTTTTTTCTCTGCACGGATAAAGATGACTCTGTAGAAGATTTTGTGGAGCGCCATTCGAACGAATTTCGGGCAGAATTTTATTGCGGCGCTTAATTAACTTTGTATGAAATGTCTGCCTCGAGTCAATCAATCAACCGTACAGAGACATTCGTTGTCAATTGTCAATTACGGCGACGTAATATAGTAAAACGATGGCATTGTAACGGCGAAAAGAAAATTCGAAAACACCGTACAGCGCCGATGTGACCGAAACTCGCCTCGAGGATTTTTCGATCGAACGTTAAAAAATTCGAGCCCGCTCGACAGTGATCCGTAAGTACTTTGACCGAACCAAAGACACGAGAATCGAAGTCCGTCGATCTACCGGACACGAGTCGAAACACGAGTCGAAACGAAGCGGACCAACTGGAGGCAACGTGTGGCTGCGTGTGTTCGCATGCATACCGAATCGAATTGAAGCGCGGCAAATCGGCGGCGGACTAAATCAAAGGGAGCCTCGACACAGGGAACGCACGCGTCATTCGGCGGAATCGAACGGACGACATCATATCGCATTCGAACATTATCCTGGCGAAAAAGCATTCCCAGGAGCGGTATCCCCGAGCCTTTCGCTGTTAACCATCGGTGTGCCCGTTGCGAAACGCGGGCCAACAAAACTATCGTCCCCTCCAGCCCCTAGCCATCGCCGTCCACCTTCGCTTTCCAATTTCGCCATTAATTCCCCTTCAATCATCCCCCGTCGCTCAAGCTTAAGCACAAAACCTATTCTCTGTCCCGATATATTATTCATACGTATCCCGACAACGTAATAATCCTGTCCTCTGCCTACGCGAGGCTCGCGGACGCATAATTCCCGTACAGATCGTGCAAACATCGACGGCGGTCGTCGTTGCCAACGTTTATGACGTTGGAAAAGAAGAACCGAGCGATTTTACGAGCGGAATGAAACGGAAGGAAGGAAGGGCAGATGTAAAAAAAAAAAAGAAAAAATAGGGGATGCGATCTGAAGAAAAATCGTGCTTTCATGAATAGGGGATGTTCCACGTGGTTGCCCGATGAAACCACATTGACGATGTAGAACGATTAAGGGGTTGCACGGATGTGTTCTTAGTGGAGCAGTAAAATGTGATAAATTTAATGGTGTTTATTTATTTCGTTGCTTGTTTTTATAATTAGGGATTGCCTGTAATATTTGCCTCTACTGAAGGTAATCAAAGTGAAGGCTGGTTGGAAAATGTTCTTTATTATTATTATTATTATTACCACTACTACCATGTTAACCGGATTATTTTTCAATTAAAATCCTCCTTTAGCCACGAAGTTAAAATTTAAAATACAATTGCGGCAAGAATGGATGCAGAGAGCGGACGAACTCTGGATAAATAAATTATTCCGTCCGATATATTCGCGGACCAAACGACAAACTAACTCGTTCGTTTGATATAATTACAAATTTGAAGAGACAGTTCGCGATAATGTTGTAAATTGAAATTCCAATGATATATTACAATATTTCTACCTTTTGTCCGATGTAAAATTCCTACTTCCACGGAGGCACTTCTATAGTTGCTTGCTTTATGTGAACTGTTACACGAGCGCAACATTTCGAATTCGTTAGCTGAACTAATACACGCACCGTTGAAATCTATTAAAAGTTTGACGGATGTTGCCCTCGAGTGTATCCTGCTCGTGAACTGAATATGATAGCCGTGACGACGAAAACCGATTCGATATCCTCCGGCCGGTGTAGTTCCAAGGCGAAAAAATAGTGTCACGACAGACGCGTCGGGTCGTTTTTAATCGATCGTTTGACGTAGAACGAACGCGGAATGTTTGCAGATTATTGATGGATACGCGATGTGATAGATGGACCAGTCTGTTTTCATCGGACTAGATACAGTCAAGCTGGAATTTCCATTTTTGTTCTTTTTCTGCACGAGAATGTAGAACACACCACTTCTACAGTTATGCACACGATCTCCTTGTTATTTATCGCGAAGACGAAAAACTGCAAACTTTTTTCATTTATAAGAAATTAAAATGTTTGGCAAGGAAAATTTGTCATCCTCCAATTGCTTTCCTCTATCGTTTCCAATGTTTGAGCATCGAGGACAATAGGGAGAGAAGCGCAGAAATAAGAATAGTCAGTCACTAGAAAAGGGAATGAAAAGGGTTTTAATTTTATTGGCCCCAACGGCAGAAGACGAAGATACTCGTTCTGCAAGGGACGCCCTCGTTTATCGTGGAATTAATTAAAATCGTTGGCGATATCGTCCTACAATTATACACACACACACATATATCGGCGTAAGTGCGTGGGAGACGATCGATAATCCTGTATAACGTCGCATCGAGTAATCGTAATTGATGCGCACGCATGGCTGTTATTAAATTTGCGAGCTGCGTAAATTCGCTACGAAACACGATACAGGCCCGACAGTACTTAGCCGAAACTGCGTTACAATCATGGCTCCTATTACACACTTGAAAATAACGTTTCGTGTGGTTCGCGACCGAACGGATCGAAATAGTTCCGCCGTGGCAATTAATCTAAAATGATCGGAGAATTTATTGGCAATCATTCGTTTACCTACAAGATCAGACTTCATTGCAGGCGGGAAATTCAATAGAAAAAAATCGGGAATTCAAGTCACACAGCGTTGAATAAAATTTCGCACAATGCTCTCGCGAAAATCTTTATTATATCATTATGGAATTTCGTGAAGGCTCTGGGCAACGAAACGGATGACGTCGATTTGCCTGTCAGCGTTACCGGAGATTCGAATCAAACTGTATTAATTATCGCGACAAGCGTAGCACCGTGTTTTACCCATATTTCGATCGGGGGTTGATAGTTGGATCGGCCAGTCGGATATTAATTATCACTCCATGAAAGCGAATATCGCAGTGAAAGCGTTCGCTTTCCCAACAAGGATTCCGAACATGTTTCAGTTTATTTCGCGTGGCCGTGTCCCAAATCACGGCCGGGTCACGCGATTTCTCTCGTTGGGCGCAAAATTCGAGTTTTACACCTCGATATCACGAAGTTCACGTCGATCCCTGGTTTCGACATACGGAGTGTTCGTTCGAACACTTCTGGGCTACGATTCATCTCTTTTATATCACAAAACATATCTAAACGCATATCTGTTTCAATAAAATATAAACACCCTGCGATAAATAATCCAATTGACGCTGCATCGATGTCGAACGTTTAAAAATCTTAACTCAGTAAATAATAATTCAATTCTTTGGTATTTCCGTGAATTTTTAATAATATTTTTTTCTATGTTAACAATAACTGACTAACTAATATCTGTATTTACTGTCGAATTAGATAAAATTCTACGATTACTCTACAATTTCGAATAACAATTTCTGTAAACTCAAGCAATTATTCGAGACTGCCGGTAACTGTTATTCACGCAAATGGCCTAACTATATTATCGTTATCTTTGCTGGCAATCGTATGGGAACCACTTCAAATATTACTGCCTTCGTTAATTAACGCTTGCGCCAGAACTGGAAACAATAATACGGAAATAAAACAAAAAGAAAAATATATATCTGCGGGAGACGAGCGAGCAAATGTACGGACGTATGCATCGACGATGACTCTTGAAACCACGAGACCCGGCTGCATGTGAACCGACCATAAAGCAGAACTCCAAAGGTAATTTTCATTCATAGAATATTTAATTTTATAGTCGAAACTGCGTCGCGAATTACCATGAACTCATCTTGTTTAATCAGTCTGAGATTACTCGCCCCGTTTTCCCGCTACTAAAATACAATTCAAATGTTTCCGCGTGCGCGGACTCCGGGCTAGATTGAAGCCTTCAGGGAAATGGAAATAACATTATGGCGAAAGAAGAAATTCGTTCGTATACAGCTTCCAGTTTATTAGAAATTTCGTGCAATTCAAATGTCAAGAACTTCCAGTTTCCGCCATACGCTGAATTCTAACAAAACATTAATATCCTACCGTTGTATGAAATTATACCTTTCCATTGCAAACCTAAGCGACTAATAAAATAATATTGCCCTCGCATTTCACGTATTTCGCATGCCATTAAATTCGTGCAATTAATCCATAATAACAGCAATGCTGAAATCAATAAGTACCCCGTCGCCCAACACAATCCACCCGCTCAAATTGAAATTAATTAAACTCCCCTAATCACAACATTAACATCCGAAACCACTTGCCTCGATTCATAGAAAACTTCCAAGATAAGCAAAGAGAAGGCCTCTCAATCATGCAAAAGGTAAATGAAATTCCCAGAATACCACAATAATTGCACGCTCCCGAAGCATCAAAAGGGAAGCAAATTGAACCGCTAACGTCGTCCTCTCTCTATCTCTATCTCTCTCTCCCCTGTTCTCTCCCAAGGAGAGACCGCAAATAAATTCATCAAGCCCAAAGACACGATGTGTCGCGTGGGTTCTGGTGTGAAAGCAGCTGCATGCCATTACGTGCATAACGAAGAGAGGAGCCACTCACCTCGCAGTCGTCAGACAAGATTCGCTAATTGGGATTAATTCGCGCTAATTAATTAAATCACGAAATGCTCGACTGGCGCACAGCAGACGGTGTCCGCAAAACGCGTGTGCATACGACGATGATCAGGTGTTCGTGTATGGGTGTGCACGCAACGATCCGATGCCAGAACTTTGTGACATGCGTCGCTGATAAAATCGCCCGAGTTATGCCGCGAGAAGTTTACACGCGCGAATTCGACCCGCATCGTCGCATCGTTTCGCCGTGGAAAATCGATCGGACGTTGAAAAATTCGTGGCCGATAAGGGGTGCCGTTTTCCTTGATAACGGGGGAAACGTTGAAACGTTGAATTTATTGGGTCGCGAGACGCTGCACTGATAATAATCGTCAACGGAGCACCATTTTTTTTGGGGGGGGGGGGGGGGTGGTTGAAAATCGTTCGGAACGAACGAGGAGAAATCGATGGAATTTGTTGACGACAGACTGCGAATCGAGCGGACAAATTTTTCCCGATGAAAATTTTGGAAGAATCGTGATGCCAGTTTTCCGTTACGTTTTGCGATCTTTGCAGTTGGAATTTCATTGAATCTACTTTGATAGTGAAGATTTGTCCAACGATTGGTAAGGGTCGAGCCGGAAGTATTAAGAGGAACCTTTGGCCATGGGATTAAACAAACATCGTCGATGCAGCTACGTGTAGGTGAATAAAAAAAAAAAGAAGGAATTCACTTACCGCGAACAGACTACAAGCTGGCAGAGCTGCCAGTCAATGTATAAACCGAGAGTAATCCGATCGGTCTCGAACGGAACGAAAATCAAACGGAGAACTCTGTTGCGGCTCGATTTTTGAACGTAGAAAGAGCAAACGAAAATCGCCCGTCCACCCTTCGTTCATATTAATTGCGTGGACAGGCGAGTATATGTGCATCTAACCAACAGTTTCACTAATACATCAATTGGACTTCTTGTGTGCAATTTCTTTCGCCGAAGTGACTTATCAAAAGAAAAAGTGTGTCTCAATGAATAACGATACCCGAAATTGAACAATTCAAAGTTAGCTTGAAATAGTTGAAAAGATATCTGCATAAATTCCTAGGAAAGATGGATGAAAAATATATTACAATCTTCTGCGCGTATTATCCATAAAAATCAAGAAGAACCGTGCTCATGAAACATTCAATTCTCCCACAACTCCGACTCAAATATCAATTTTCCTCAAGTTGCTTCTTCTGTAAACACTTGAGCCATCTAAAATGAAATAGTTATCATTCGGAACGCTACGTATATAATTATATGTCCACATAATTTCGTGCAACAATTTTCAGAGCAAAAAGAAAAAGATTGTCACTACGCATGAAAGAGAGGGAAGCGAACTGATGCAAAACGATTATGTGCATAAATGCTAGGCGCTCGTGACTCGTGCTCGTTTTAAGAGACAAGATAATTAAAAGCGAGTCCTACAGCCAGTTCAGAGCGAATCAAGGGAGAGTAAAAAGGACGGATTCGGCGAAGCCTGGTGAAAATAACGACGGAAAATGACTCGCAGATGTTAACCGGTACTCGGCGAGCAAGGAACGCTTTATTCGCAGATTGCACTAGTTAAAAACTGTCGCCAGAAATAACAGTAACACTCGGCGGGTTGTATTCGTTTCGTTCGAACGGCGGGCCGTGAGTTAAATTTGTTGGATGCCGCTCCTTTTTCTCCCTTTGCTAACCTGTTGACTGGGGAATTTAGAAAAGGAAGAAAGAAAGGGGCACGGGGGAACAACCCCGTTGCTAATTCTAATTCTTTCCTTCCACTTGCACTTAACTTGTGTGACCAGCAATTTCTAAGCTACATTTCATTCCTTTAACCCTTTATTCTGGTACTCTTGGTTTTTGTATTTTAATTTATTTTTAGTAATTTCTCCATATGCACTAGTTAACACTGTACACTTAATAAATTTATAAAATATATATTGTCATTTGATAAATCTGTATAATTGAGTTCGGATAAGTTTCGAAACGTCCGAAGAATTCGTGTAACTTAAATCGTTCTGTGCTTGATTTAAAAAGGAGGAAACAACGCGGGAAGAAAGAAATTTTTGTAAACATGAACCGAGACAGGCCCGTTAGACTTTTAATTAGACGATCGATATTTTAATTCGCTTTCCATTCGCGGGAGTTTGTTAGTTTCCGGATCGAACTGCGACTAACAAACGTAACTTTCGTCTCGTTGAGGCGCATCCAAATTACAGGTGCGCGCGTTTCGATTAAATACGGGCAGTACGGCTCGAATTAATAATCTAAAAACGTTATTAAAGCCTTCGAGAAAGAAATGCTGACGCCAGACCCGCGCGCTTTTCCTAACAGTTTTCCAGGCGCGATAAACTTTCTAATTACAAAACTTCGGCCGAGACAAAGTGTATCAGCACCGGCGGATCAAAGTGATACTTGAGAACACGTTGCAAAACTCTTCTCTTAATATCGCGCTGAATATTCCTCGAAACAAAACACGAAGTTAAATAAAAAATACACCCCCGCTGGGCGCCCTCAATGTTCTTCTAACTTGGAACTATATAGTAGTTCAAAAGAACTGTATATAGAAGTGCATAGTACTTCGTTTTCCGGTTAGTTCGACGTTAATTTTGAGCAGTGCTGCACCGAAGACGAAAACTTGCAGCAAGTTTTCCAATCGCAATAATGGAGCGCGGTTATTTCTTTTCTCTAGCACGATTAAGATACCCACAGGCATTGCTTTCGTTGTTGTCGATTCTATTTTCTCCGCTTTTTTTCTTTATCAGAACTCGAGATACTTCCGTACCCCGACGAATACCGCCAAGCGACAAGAAAAAAAACTGATGAAACGAGGAGCAATGGCTCGCGGGGGAACGGCACCGTGAATCATAATTCTCCGATCAGAACGAAGAACCCTGACCCTGGTCAAGAGAACGGTCGGGGTGTAGCAATAAAGAATCGCCGTCGTGAAAACGCATTTTCCGGTTCGAACATCCCCGACACGGTGGCAGCACTGGCCGACGAGCAGATAGGGCGACCCATGGAAGAGAAAAGCGTCGTTTTAGAGACGATCTAAATTTAAGTTCCAGATTTATACGCCCTCGCTCGTCGGCCGTTGACTTTGCTCTGGACTCGTTGCTTTCAACCCCGCGCGCGCTGTCCTGGCCCACCCTTCTCCTCTGCCCCTTCGACCGCCACCCCGTGGACGCGGTAAATGGGACTCTATGTCACCGTTCGCCTCCCTCCCACGCACCCCTATTCCGTCTGCAGAAAGTGGACGTGGAATGCGCGAAACGAAAAATGTACGACGACCCGTGTGTGCGGTATATTCGAAATTAATTCCGGCCGGTTAATCGATTGCATTCAAAAATAAGAGGAGTAATTGTTCAGTATTGCTTGTAGCGCGACAATCGGCCGAAAAATGCTAATTTTCAAGGGACAGGAAACAGAGGAAGGAAAATATGCCTCTCCCAATTGTATTTTCACAATTCGCGCGAACGATCTGCTCCAATGCGATCTTTCGCAACCACCCGCCGTAGTCGACGGCGTTAAATACGGTGGCTGAAACGTCCCGCGAAACAACTGACGGATCGCGTTGAAAGGAAAATAGTGGAAAGACACGGGGCAGCATCGTTGTCGATTGTCGTACACGAGGGTATCCCCGATCGATTCGTGCAGCGCAACGTTACACCGTCGCTCGGCACAGATGGGAAAGACCGGAGAAACAGGAAACGCTGAAGCGTTCCATCGTTCGCGTGTATAATTCAGAAAAACTTCCCTGAAACTTTGTCAACGGGCGCGCGTCTGTATCGATCGTTTCCGACCGTAGCCCGTCGTTATAAATATTTCCGCGTTATGAGATGCGCTTCCACCCTGCCGTTTCGATGATCGACGAGGCCGGGTGGATCGTGCATTCGAAACTGCCAGGGCGTTAGAACAGGATTTGCAACGTTTATTGCGCGTCGAACGGTCCGCGATATCATCGCGGCGAACGAGAACATATGAATGGGATTTAAAAATACAGACCGAGCTGGAATTGAAGCACTTCACGCTCGGCGAATGCGAAAATTATGTCGCGAATGATGTATGTACGCGTATCGGCCATTGGCGGAATCATTTCTTGGCGAACGACGGGGAGAAAAATATTTGGCAGTGTTTAGATTGCCAATAATATTGGTACTGTATGAATGGTTGAGTTAATTTTGCTTGCCTACAGAAAGACTAACCACGAATCAACCCTTTATTCTGTATCTAACCTTTCCGCTCATTTATTCCATTCCACGAAGACCTTCCAATCAAATTTTCTACCAAACACGGAAATTCCGTTTTTCATAAAAATTACTTGGGCTACTACCCCGAGTCAATCTCCTCGAAAGTGTCACAAACCGGCCGCCCCGCGAAACATCGCGGTGCGAAGCCGCAAAAATAAACGTTCCCCTGCAAATAATTCAGCGAGATTGCAGCACAGCGGGCGTCATTAAAATTTCCATTCCGACCGGCCTGTTCGCGAACTCGCCGAGCTTCAACAAGGATTGTGGCCGAGCCGCTCTTCGAAAACCGAGTCCGACACGAGAGTGTTCCTTAAGGGAGAGAGCGTACAAATGTGCCGGATCGGTTGACAGAATTACGCGGCTGCCTTTGCGAAGGAAAATTCAGTTCTGGTCATTATACCCGGTCGTAAATTTCACGAAATCTCGAGCAGTTCCTTTTAACTTTCTTTCCCGAAGGTTCTCCCTCGGCCCGTTCTCCTTTGCCAGTCGGTGCGCCCTTCTGCTGCTCCCTCTATTTCCGCTTTCGCCAACCCCCCCACGGGAAGAATCGTGGCAGAAGAATCGTGGCAGAAGGACCTGGGCCTGGTGGCGTGCACAGGACGAATAGAAGTTCGAGGCGTCGTCGATAAAATATGGTTGGCGGTGCAGTTTATCACTAATCTTCGGGAGGAGAGCGTGGCTCACGGCGTTACGAACTCGCAGGAATTTTATAGTTGTTGGCTGTACCAACGGAAATATCGGTTTCTAATATATCAGGGGGTGAACGATGGGGCCGGGCGATTACGCGATCGAAGTGTCTGCACTGTTGTCGATAGGCTGCTGTTAATGCGAGGATGGTACGCGTTAGTTTCCGGTTTAGTATTACTAGTTTACGAGCACGCGTTCGCATGAACGATTGCTTCGGATTTTGGTAACAGCGCCGGGGGTTAATGAATGTTTTAATATTATCCGGACATTTCATTGGAAGATGTTTGTGCTCGAAAGTCTGTCGACTTTGACGCGGCGAAATTAGGAACCTTCCTTTCTCGGGTTTCAAATATTTGTGGTATCATTTTAGAATCGGCGATTAATGGTTTCAAGCATTGGTAATAGACAATTCTGTTGTCGAGGAAGACAAAGAAAACCGGAACACCGAGAGATACTGAACCCGCGAACTGATTGAAATTAATCCGACGAGTAGTCTCGCGAGAAGTGCGCAGATAACGACACGGTCTGTGCCGCGGTTTTTGCGATCGTAAATCCCCTGGAAGACGTCCGTAAACGTCGACCGAAGCAACGACGTAAGGCAGGTAGTTGCGCGCTCATTGCCGTATTTATTTCAGAGAAGCGCGAAGATGAGTAATTTAAAAGCGTGAGATTTCCTTTCTTTTTCGCCTCGCGCCAACTGATGCGCGATTAACGATCTATCGATAACTCTCGTTCGCCCCGGCCCGGCATTATTTACGGATCCGCCTGTGATCGTCCGGTCGATCGATAACCACGGATTATTGCCAATAAAATCCGCCCGTTCTGGCGATTATTCTGTGTTGCTGAATGGAAAACGGCCACGGCCGACCCTCGGGTCTTTATGCGACCGAATCGCTTCGGGCATGGTTAAATTGTTGCACACACGCGCACAGAGTGTGCTGAACGATGTTAGCTGAAAGTTTTCTGACAGTGGCTCCCCGTGTAAGGTATACACATGTAGTACGATTCATAGTGGGGCATGAATTATGAAAGTAATCGTGTATGTGTATGCACTTTCCGTTGAGGAATTTATATGACTGGTAGTTTGTTTCTATTGCTTCTGTTTTCTTTTTTATTTTGCTTTTTATCGAAGTGAAATAGGAGACATATAGAAGACGCACGCGAACTTCCCGACTGCGCTCGAGCAATGTCGAATAAAAAAGCGGGGAAGCAATTGTTACGAACAATTAAACTAAACGATAAAAAAAGGGGGGCAACGAATGGCGTCGTGCGCGCTGGCAATTAAAAGTGAGCCCATTAATTCGGCTTACGGCGGCCGGGCGGTGTTCGTAATTGTTTGCAAACTAAAATACACGCCGACTATTGCTTCTGAACGTTCGCAATTACACGCAGGCCGATGGTTGATATCGTTTGAAATTAGAACAGTCGCGGGGGCGAACGTCTAATAAATATAAAGGAGCGGGATCGATCTGTCTCCGTTTCTGTACGAGGCAGGAAGGGGTGAGATTTTTTTGGCGGAAAGTACCGTGAATTTGCATCGAAATTGTCAGGCCCGAATTTCAAAACGTGCCAATTTTTTCGACCGTTTGAAGGTTTCAGCGTGCAGAAAACTCACATTTTGTTGCCGTATTACGGGGTATTTTCGCGCGACTCGTTGGAAATGCCTCTTCACTCGCGTTTAGCACCGCGTTTGAAGGAGAAACCAACTTTGTCGAGCACGCCAGCCGTGGCAATGCCGGGTGAATTTGGAAAATTGCAATGTTTGGATAACCAAACCTTTAATTGGAATTGCAGTTAACTACGCACGGTTATCGTCGTTGTTTCTCATCACGAAGAACTTGCTGATATTATTTCACTTATTATAATTTCATTATTAGTTCAAATATTGTTACTTAATATATAGACTAATTAATAACTTAATATATTGTTACTAATACAATATTTCATCTAAACAATGGACTGTTAAATCAGGAACATTGGAACGTCTTTATTTCCAACATGCTTCGACCACTTTCTTAATCGCCAGCCCAAATAATAATTCGTGGAACTGCACGCCGAGTGGTCCAAGCTTTTCATCCACAATGTTATCCTTCGAATCTCTTATTCGCCCCGGGAACGGACGAACGGGGATTAACATGAAAAGTTCACGGCGTTAAAAGGTTGGAAAAATTCGCGGCAGCGTATTCAGCCGGGGCAACGCTGAGTTCACAATCGATTACGATCGGGCGAACAGTTCGAATGGAATCACGTTTAATCCGGCAAACTAAACAGCGAAAGTTCGTCTCCTTTCGCGGTGGAATACTTATGCGGTGCGATCGATTTTAAAAGGAACACTCGACGAACTGAGAAGTTCCGCGAGTCCGATGGTCCCCGTTGCCACTTGTTGAATGTTTATAAAGCGAAATGTAAGTCCGAAGTGGCCACCCTGTTATTTCACCATCGTACGTGTCGCTTCGAAGATGATACCGTTGGCGCGTAGGAAAATGTTTCATTCTTACAGCGAACTGGAGATATCGTTTTTGCATTGACGTGTGTGCAGTATCCGCTAGATATACTTACAATTATTCCAGCAATAAACATCTTACATTTTAATCCAACATTTAGAGAAGGAAGATATTTTGCCTGCTGTATTATTTGCACAGATGATTCCTCTCGTAAATAATATGCAACACTTTTATTATTCACCTATCTAACTTTTTTCTCGTTTGAATAAAATTTGGTATCACAAAGTCGTCCCCTACGAAGTACACTCTCTCGGCAAATATTCGCCGTTCTTAACAAAAATAAAATAGAACAGAAACTTCGAAGTCGCCCATGAGTAAAATTACCCCGTACAGCGGAGAAACGTCGAGAAGTCGAGGTACCAGAAAATTCCCGTGATAGAGTGGTCTCCACGTTCCCTCATCTTCGATTCCGATTTTTGCGTGCGACAAAACGACACGGGTAATCTGGAACAGGGGAACTGGACGTTTCTAATCCGGCTCACGCGTGTCCAGAATGAGATCGGACTTCCGAATGGGATTGGAAACGACGACCAGAACGAAATGAACCTCGCGTCGACGTTTTTCCATTCGAATTTCGGCGCAAGCTTTTGCCTCCACCGTTCCTCTCATTTTTTTTCCCCTCTGTCTTCCCTTTTTCTTCTTTTTCCTTCTTTTTTTTTCTTTTTTGGTACGGTGAAAAAACGTTCGTGCGGCTGGAAAATGCGGGAACTCGCGTTCCGAGGTATTTATTTTCGAGGAGACGTAAATATTTCACCCCGCTACCTATCTCTCTTTTCCGCTTCGAATCTGTTAGATATGCAAGGTTTGCAGTTCGATGTAGGTTTCGAAAGTGTTGCAATTCGTACAATTCGTGTACAATTCGTGTACAATTCGTGTACAATTCGTCGCCCGTTTGTGTAACAAGAAAAAACATACAGCGCATACATAGACGTTTGATTGCCAACATTTTCAAATGGGAATTGATGAATTCGTGATACATAAGTAATTTCACGCTCGTGCGCGATTCGATAGGTTACTGCTGGGTGTAAATTAATTGTTCGCCACTGAATCGTACTCGTAAAATTAAATAAAGCCAGGTACATATCGTATTACTATATTTGGACGAATGCGTTGGACAATAATTAATAATTCGATTGTGAAACAAAACGAATCCCTGACTAGTTGTGCCGCTCAATCAATGAACAGACTAAACGCTTTGTCGAGATAAATTAGTCCCATTCATTTAACGAGAAAAATAATAACGAGGCTACGGTATTCAGAACGGAAGCAAAAAGACAATGGTATTCGGGCTGTATTGTGATGCCCTCGATACAAACGCAGCTTGGATAAATATATGTGTTTTTGGGTTCCCTTCCTTACAGCGTTCCACGTCGCTTTTCATGTATCACCGTACCAATGTAAATAAAACGGTATGACCACGAGCACTTTGTAAAAACGGCACAATCACCGTGACCGTATACCATATGCCTCTCGTGCCTCTTATATTTACATAAAGAAAATATATCATCCCCTTTCTAAAGTTTCTCGAAATTCCACCCTTCAACTGAAAGGTGGCACGAGGTGAAATATAAATCTTTGTACTTGTGATATTTCACAATATTTAAATAAATTGCATTAACAAATGAAATTGTGTCCTACTGAGGTACACGTCGACGATTGCCTGTGAGTGTAAAAAAGTTTTTCGTACTTCTCTTAAATTAAAAGGTGTCGCGACGTGAAATAAAAATCCTTGTGCCTGCGATATTTTATAATTTTGTTTCGATTGCATTAGCAAGCGAAATATATGTTATTAAAACAGCAAATTTTGTTGCAATATTATAATAATCTGCATTGGAGTTTCACGGTAGCTGATTTCACTAATAATGCGTTAAAAAACGGAGTTAATCGCTTTGGCCTGTGACGGGCCCAATTTCGAATATGTCCGTATCGTTGTCCTAACCCTCCATTACCAAAAGCTCCGATATTAAAACGAGGATCTCGCGATCCAAGTTTTCGAAGAGCAGAAGAAAAATATCGTCCGCTTACCTTTTAACAGCACTGCGAAAAGTAGCACGACGAACAGGAGGCAGAGTTTCCCGCAGTTTCCCATCGTGTCCTTAAAGAGGAAAACACACCACGGCACCACAGTCAATTACGGTCGCACGGAACGCCAGTTGAGAATCTATCCACGTTGCGCATCGTTTACCGATCGAAATTAGTCACGACCCGTGTCGTTGCGCAAATCGAACGCGGAAACGAGTCAACTACGCCTCATTACCGGTACACTTTTTCGTCTTTCGATTCCAATTCGCGACCGCCGACGACGAACGCGTCGTATACCGCGGCACAGAGGTTACGTTGGCCACGAATTTTCTTGTTTACAAGTCGCGAGGACCGCGACCTCGAAAATTCACGGTAAACCAGCACGTAGTATCAGAAGAACAGTTTCAGAATGAAAAGGGTCTCCGAATCGATGAACTCTAGCAGCGTTACCATCCAAGAATTCGATCTACCCACTTCGAAGTAACAAATCACTTAACCGGTCGTCCTGATTCGCGATTCCCCGTTTGGAGCAAGAAGTGCGCGAGATGTGCCCGTCGAAAATTCGACTACTCCGATAATCCACTGCTCTTTTCGCCCTTAATTTTTACACCACTCCAGAGTCCAGTGACGAAATGATTCTCGTGTAAGGTGGTAAAAATGAGGAACGGTTCGGAGGGAGTTTGGACACACGTGACTTCGTTAATCGAGATGAAACTCGAACACGATTCGATTTTTTTTCATAGAAACGTTCCACGTTAATTTGAGTCGAATTTTATCGAACGTGGGCACGAGGCTGCAGTTCGATTATGTCACAACCGTTCGATTTTGCGTTGAAAATCTATTGTTTCGGAGCACTTGTGACAGAACAGTGTCGGGGGTTGCATTAAGAGAACGTCGTGCTATAACCTCACCCTTGGAAGGTTCGCGCAACACTGATCTCCCTGTACGTCACGACGGATAGTTCGTGGTTGCAGATGGCGCTGCTGTTAAGAGAAGTTTGATAAACCGAGCGACGCCGCGCCGCGCCGGCATTCGGCTCACCAGCCTGGTTGCAACAAGTTGCAGCGCGTGGCAGTTTAGCTGAACGGTTTGGGAATGTGCATTCATTGAATGCGGTTCGCGTGTACGCGACCAGCATAGCTAATTGCGATTGACTGCCACCCACCTATTGTCGATCACGGTTGCAATGAAATTAAAATTGCCGTTTTTCGTCCGCTGCGCTCAGCGGATGATAAGGTGTGATAAGGATGATAGGCGTTGAGGTACAAAGAATTAGCGAAGCACTGCTATAGACTGTTTAAATTAGGTTCAATGGTATAAGTAAATGGGGATTGGCAAGCTATTGTAATTAATTATATTTATTGTATCACACCTACTATAAAGAAGTACTGATATTAAAAGGTAAATGGAAATCTATAACCCCATCTATTGTCTTGGTTTAACAGGACTTTCGGTGTTCGTGGTTATCGTACCGTCCGAGCTATAATAGATTTTCTGTAAACGTTGATATTATTGTTGAATCATTTATCGTTCCTGTAGAATGTTTATTAGACATTTTCATCATTATGGTTGCGTTCTCTGCTTACCTGGCGTTCTTTCCGATAACTGGACATTGTTGCTGAAACGGATTTGGTAACTTTTCTTCTTCTGTACAAAAAGGGATTATTAATATCATTTTGAATGACTGATTAATAAATTGGGGGAGACATTAAATAGATCGATACAACTCTGCCAGAGCTGCTAATTACTAATGAAAATAGTTATGCAAAAATTACTCACTGATAACTTCTGCTACTATTACTAACGTCGATCGTATCTTTACTAGTATAACTGATAGCTGCTAAACAACGTTCCTCGTCCATGCAATCGTCGCCGGGAGATTTACCAAACCTACGCCTCCAATAATCTTTAAATCTCTCTATCAGCCCCTTACGAGTTGTTTGCAATGAGCACGGCTCGGTCTTGCAATATTCCTTATTCTCGTACAAAAAGGCGACTCTAAATTAAGCGAAAAAAATAAATAAAGAGTTTCGGACACTTTCCTCGGCAAATGAAAAAGAATTATTCAAAATCTTACGGAGGAGTCTGTGGATCACACGGTCCGCACTCGTCGGAGTGTTTCGTGAGAAATCTGTAGCAAACCAAACTGAGGCCAACCAGCAACCATACCAGCAACGCGCTAATCACAGCAATCGATATTAATTCGGTCGTTCCCAATGTGATACCCTTGTCTTCCTCTAAATTGCGTAAAGATCGGAGCAATGTTAATTGTAACCCTATATCGAATTTCACAAATATAGAGTATGTGACGTTTTCAGTTACGTGGACGCATAGAAGGTTAATAACAAGATCAGAAATCGTATACAAAAAAACAAAACAAACATTTGCTTCGATTGCAATTGCAATGGAGCATAGCTTTCTCCGTTCACCTTTGTACACAGGTGGCACACCTTCCTCGGGCTCGACAGTCGATTGCACGCCCATTTTGGGCATCATCTGATAGTTGCCACTTTTTATTCCCTTCGTGAGACCGGTTCCAGCACCTGACATGGGAAAACGATGGGCAACAGGTATAATTGCGCCTTGGAAAATCGCGGATAAGGAAAGAATAGAAGATGTACCAGCTTCTTCGAGCGAGGTGATCACCCTTAGGACGCCACCAAAGGCTGGATACCATTTATCGTCATCGAGGTGTCGTACCACCTGAAATGGTAACATGAGTGATCTAATAACGATTATTTATAAGACTCGAGCAAAGTGGAATAGTGGTACAGAGATAGTTCATTGCAGGGGTTTTTCGTGAGATTCAATGTAAAGTAATGCTGAAAGCAATATTTTACGAAAGTCGAATAATATTATACGAAGTCAATATCGTATTCGAGTGTTGTAAAGTAATGTAAACGTTACAGGATTCTGGCATACGTGAGTCTCCTATTAGCCATTGGCTCTTGGCCAGCCTTTATGTCTCCCCCTTTAGTACAGATACTTTGCTAATAATTCATACAACTTTTCATGGGAATCGATAAGTTGAAACGGGATATGTAAGAAAAATTGCCACTTTCGATTACAGCGACTCACAACGTACGGATTGCTGCAGCCAATCGTAGAGTTGCTGATTAAAGTTCTGCAATCCCGTTTGCGTTTTCGACTTCGATATAATACACTTCACGCTGGCTATATAATATTTCACCAATACAAAGGCCGATCGTTCGCTGTACAACGACTGCAGATTGTCCTTCTTGAACGGTAACGCGATGCTGAGTGAAATGGAGTGTTAATCGCAGCATTGCTCGTGTTGCTCCGTGGTTGGAAAGAAGTTACGAATGATCGATACCTGTTTGGCTCAACCTCGTCGTCCAGGAAAGGAAGTGGGATAATAATTGATTTTTCACCGTCAACCGCGGACGCCCCTTTGTGTGATTAAAGAGCGCATATTTTTGGAAAATTCCACAGTTCATGGTTAGCCGAGGAATATCTATTCTTAACTGAACTGAATTCTCGCAAACTTACCGGAATTCCCATTTTTCCTCTTGCGCTTTGGCGAATGTTTTTTCTTCCTGTCGAGCGTGAGACGTTTTGTGTCCCGTTTATGATAGTCAGCCGATGCTGAAACAAAATAATTAACTTATCACACCTCATCTGAATACATTCGGCAAATTAAAAATCGACGTCGACGAAATTAGCGAAACGTCTGGAAGAATGACGAAAATTGATAGTTGCGCTAAACAGTTACAAGATCGATGGTCTCACATGCAGGATAGATAATGAGACCGTCGCACGCGACCGACGATCTAGGCTGTGTGATCACGATCGGCGGTATTTTCGCGTGTCTTATCTCCTTGGAAGGGTTTATCCAGCCAGCCCCGTTGCTACGCAAGAAGATCTTCAGCTGCTCGTACAACTCGAACAGCTTCCTCGCGTTCCGATACTTTATGTTGCCCGCGTAATAGGAATGTCTGGTTAGGGGCAGGATGTAAACCTGCAAGTAGCCGCCCATCGTATCCGCGAGGGCTTTCAACATCAGGTGCTTCGTTTTTCCTATCGACAGCTTTCGCACGCACTCCAGACAAATGTGAAAGTAATCCATCAGCACCGCGATGTACTGATCGTTCTCATAATTTAGAACTTTCACCTGGGGAATCGAAAACAGAGGGTTGGGATAGTGGGTACGTGTGTTTCTCTTTTCGTTTTTTTTTTTTTATTTTTACGGGGAATCGATGATGGAACGGTTTCGAGATTTTTTTTTAAAGGGGATGGAGTGATAAGTACGGGGATGGGGTAGAACGGGGTGGTGCTCGTGGTGTCAGAGCATCGAGTGTCGATGAGGTTTCGATGCGAGAAATGATTTGAGCGTTCAGATTAATCTTGGGTGACTGTGGAATGATTTCACCTTTGTAGAAAATCATATTGGATGAAGTACGATGATTTTTGTTTGATTGATTAGTAAATAATCTATTTATTACTTTGTATTATATAATTTATGGTATTATATAAAGGAAATACGGGAACTTGAATGACTGCAGGGGACGACAATTCATGTTTCTTTGTGCCAGTCGATAATAATTGAAAATGTGATAGTAGATTGGTAGAAACAGAAAAATTTGTGTAAAACAAATTGGTGACTATTCATCGTCACGTTTAATATGCTCAATATTAAAACAAAAATATAAATATCACAATTAATAACTGAGGGTTAATTTATACAAAAGATAGGAGTAAGGCAAACTTACCTTTGGTAAAAGGTCCTGAAACATTCTGCGACTGTTCAAGATGATAAATTCCTCCGTGGTCCAGCAATGTCTGGCAGCGTCACTTTTCTCAAATAATACCGTGCCGATGTTTTGTTCGCGTTTGAAAGTATTCACACCCATCACCCTAACATTATGATAACAATCGTATAATTGCGAATGAATTATAAATAAAACAGACATACGGTTGACGAGATTCATGGCTGTGTACCTTTCTATCTTAACGAGAGTAGTTGTCACAAGTATCGGAAAGAACCATAGGAAGCATGATCTCATACTCCACTCGGTAAATCCCGATCAGTACGATTTTCGTCAGACAAATTCTAAAAATTTTACACAGTTCTCTGGAGTGTAGCCTAATCATTTCGCCACGACTTTCTATCGTTTGTTAAGCGACTGATTTCACATTAATCGACCGATATTCATTGACGCTACAAAATGTTTAATTCACGCGAACCTCCATAATCGTGCCATTATTCTCGCGCGATGGGTTTCAAATAATAACACATTCAATTATAGTTTAACATTTGTATTCTCTTTCTTTATCACTCTCCCCTTTTATCGACCCTATCGTTCCTATGCTTACATTAGGGTGGATCTTTACATCATAAAACAGTCGTTGAAGTATTCAAAAATGATTCGTTCGTTTTTACAATAATAATAATAATAGTATGTATTTATTTTACATAATTCAGACGCTGCTTCTTAATATAACAAGATGGCACAGCGCGAAACGGTCGTGTTAAAGGTGGTCTTCTTTGAATTACTCGTAGGTCGGGAACACTCGTTGATAAAAACAAAAATCCCAAAGCTTTGCCGTCGACGGTGAAATTGTCTTTACGTATTCTTGGATAGGGATGATCGCCGTGTAATTGGAATGAGGATTTACGTGTTCGCTGGTTTCATCTTGCACAGGAATCGCAAGTGCAACATCTTCACCTCGTCCTTGTTCAGCTTCACAACACCTTCTTGATTGTCGATGGATAGCAGAGTGCCGACCGCTTCCCTGTCCTCGCCGATTATTACTTTGACACGGTCGCCCCTGGATGGAACAACTGGCTCCAGCTCCTCGCAAACCAAGTTCACCACTCTGTCTTCCACGGGCAGGAAGATCGCGCACATACCACCCTGTTGGCAAATTAACAGTAACACGATTAAAATGAACATCCTGCTGCCGAATGATTCGTATAGAACAGCGACTTCCTCGCGGCACACGTAACCCAGCTACTAAAATTAGTTACTACCTTTCGAAACTATATTCCTCTTGTTTACGTTAATTGCATGAAATTGACAGTTAACAAATCATCATATACTTACGGATATTCCACGAATGACACCTTGCTGACCGGCAAGCGCTAGATCCTGATGAGAGTCTCGGATTCTAACTTCAATGTCCGTAGTGTGCCATTCGGTTCCTCCAATAATACCAGCCCCAACGCCGGTATCTAGGCCAGCGCCGGGTGTCTGTGGATTGTACGGACTACCCGCAACTCCTAAAAAGAGAACAGAATTAAAACATCTTTTCCTTGCAATATCCGGCGGCTGCTTGTCGACTTACTAAAATAGATAAATAAGCAAATGAATACAAATATTTACCAGGAGTCATCGGACTGTAGCCCATAGGTGAGGGTGTAGCGAATGCTCCGTGAGGGCTTGTAGTATACCCGGTGCCGCTTGGCGAGGGAGTTGCAACGTATCCCGCAGGACTGGGACTCGCGGTGGCACTTCCAGCTGGACTAGGGCTCGGTTGATACGAGCTAAAGCTCTGCTCTGATCCGTACATGGTGCCAGGTGTCTGCGGGGTGAAGGGACCACCAGTTGGTGGATATCCTGGAGCGTAACCCGGGGAGCCACCCTCCTCCATACTGTAGCCATCGAAATCGTTGGTTCTCGCTGGAGTGTTAGTAACTGCTGGATCCCAGGCACCGGATTGTCCAGGTGTGCGTGAGCCATCGTGGGATGGTGTCATCGAGCCATAATGCGGTGTACGAGAACCATCTGCAAATATAAAATATAGTGAATGCATTCACTGTGGTTGACTCTGGTTGAACGCAGCATTGATAAATAATTAGTTTGGGTTACTCACTCTCGTACATCGGGGTCTGCGAACCGTGCATAGGGGTTTTGGATCCGTCCCTGGCGTACATAGGCGTTTGGCCACCGACACCGTACGCCGGTGTTCTGTTGTAGCTGCTGAAACCACCGTCCTTGGTCGGCACACCGACGTTCGCGATGTGGGACCTGTCCACAGAGATTGTTTGACAAGTGGAGTGCAATTCTACACGGGCCGTTGTCTCCGTTGCGTCTTTCACTATTCCCACGTTCCCTTTGTACGGTCCACCGGTTATTTTTATGGTGGTTCCTATCAGTTCTCTGTCGCGTCTAGCTCCGCCACCGCGACCTCTGCCTCTTCCGCCTCCACCGCCGCCTCCTCTACCAAAACCGCCGCTGTGAGAAGAAATATGGGAATGTTAAAGGATTCTATTTATAATCTATAATCAGGACACGCGTGGTCAGCAAATAAAAAAATGGTAACAGAATAATTCGAGCCGATCGCGTTTCGTGGTTCAACCTGTATAAAAACCGTAAAGAAAAAGACGAAGGAGCAATGGAATATTACTAACCCACTGGGATGCATTGGCGACTGGATTCTCGGTGACATGAATCCTGTCACAGGTGACATCGACGATATATTCGACTTGTTTCCACCGGACAGTTGCAAATGCCTCGTCTTGCACACGAATATTCCGCCATTGTCGACGAACATCCGCGAATGCAGAAACGCAAAGCTTCTGTACAAGTGTTTTATTTCACCGCCCCTGCCAGCGTGTGGGCCGTCCACTACCTTCACGATGTCCTTCTTTTGTATAGTGTTCTGTTGCGAATCCAACGCCACCGCGTTTCTGTTCTCGCGTCTCTTCGTCAATCCCTGAGGCCTTGCCTCGATCACCTTCCCGTGCATGGAAAGCACGTGGAAGTTCTCGCGTTCGAGTCGAACGATTACCCCGACTGTTTGTGCGTCCAATTGGACTAAGTCGCCCCATTGGAATTGTCCTAAGCTGTCCACACCAGTCGCCATGTCCGAGCAAAGTTGCAAATCCCTTGGCAGCACCTCCAGTTCGTGCATCGATAGATCGGAGAATAAAACTACCCTGTTTTGTTCTACTCGAACTATCAGACCCGTGTCGCCTTCGTACCTTCCTGCTACCACCTGTGAACGATCAATTCGGTGCGATTTTTAGCAAATAAACACTTTTATTTTCGATGCTTAACCCTTATATTTGGAAATCGCTCTGGATCCCCGTTCTTTGAATGTTTCAAATAAATATATTAATTGTGAATCGCAAGAGAACCGTGACATTATAGAAGTATATAACGTAGCAGTTTTTACCTTAACGTGATCACCCATTGTAAAATATTTTCTCAACTCAGACGCTTGGAATTCCAACGCTTCCTTAAGCTCCTCGTGCTTCGGCATAACCATTATCATGTTCCCATCAATCGACACGATCTTTCCTTGCAAATTGATCAATTCACCTTCGCACACTTCGACATTATCTCCCGTGCTGAATGAATGAGTCACAGCGGTGTCTTCCTTGTTACTGGAAGCTCCAGTTCCCGGTGTTCCACTTAAATCCAATTCCACGCCTTCTGGAGCTTCCTCGAACCTTTCCAATTCGGAGAGAGTTGGTTTCACACCCTCGGCGATGATCGCGCTCGTCGTAAAGTTTTTGTACAAAAATCTGAAAACGTCTCAATTATTTTAATCAAAACTGTGCAATCCCTAATACAACAGGATCACTGAAAACAGCCATATTTCTCCTTGACATACCCTTTCCTGCTGTATCTATTTCCCTCGAATATCAAGAAGTCACCGTCGCTAGTAACTTCCCCACCGATCGCTCGAATCGCTTCGGGATCGAACGGTTTAGCCGGTGGTCTTCTCTTCTTCTTGCGTTTCAAGGCTTCCGATTCGCTTTGAGCTGTTCTCAAGGCTCCGCGTGGTCTAGTGTAATCAATTCTAGGCAACAGTTTCAAGTGTACCTGATTCTGCCCCAAGTCAACATAGTCAACCTGAGCAATATCGTCTTTGTAAATCCCCCGTTTCAACCTGACCCATTGTTTAGCTTTTAATCCTGTCTGTTCTTTAACTACGCGCAGGACATCGGTCATTTCTTTGATCGGCACCATCTGTTGCTTCCAAATTCCCATTCTTAAATTTCCTACATTCTCAATAGCAGCTTTCACGTGTGGCTGCTTGTAAGCCTCTACGTATATGTAACCCTTTACTCCTTCGGGTGCAACTATGGATTTTATCTGAAGTGGTTCGCCTGGTGGAAAAGGAATGAAGTAGTTGGTAATAATTTTGAGATAAAAATTTTGAGAAGGTATGCGTATAGTAATAATAATTTGTTACGTACTTGAAAATTGGTACGTTATGAATTTTCGCATCAACAGCAAAACCGTGGCCTTTTCCTCGCCGATACGACATTTCACCATCCACAGATTGGGATCCTTTACGCCAGGCAGTAAAGTTTGTTGAGTGATCTCGTCGCTCATTTCCTCACCGCCATCACCGAAGTGACGAGTGGCAATGGATTCATCGGCGTATTTTTTCCTTAAATACTCCTCTATCTCGTCCTCCTTTTGCGAACTAAACGCAAAATTTTAATGTTAACTTTTCGATCTGATTGGATTTAGGAATGATCGATTTCAATTAAGATACTTGCTCCCAAAGATTGGTGCCCCTACGCCTTCCCTCGATCTCTCTAGCAGTAGGACCCAACTCGTCGACTTCGTTTCCAACTATACCAATTTCCTGTGCACCTTCTTCCCATTCGTCGTCGTCCTCAACTTCGTCGTCTACCTCAGCCTCATCGATAATGAAATCTCGATATTTGTCTTTTTTCTTTTTCTTTCTGGGCCTATCGTCGTCCTCTTCCTCTTCTTCCTCGTCATACTCGCTACTTCCATCCAAATCTTCGCCTGGAACAGAACAAATAGAAAATGTTATTTATTCTGTTATACATTCTGTACCAATGTCACACATGTGTAGCAAGCTTTACCCTCTGGTTCTTCCTCGGGCTCCATCTCCTCGTCGCCGGATCTAGCTTCCTCAGCTTCATCTCCCCTGCCATCTTCGGAACTAAAAAATTTTATAAACTCTATCAGTTCCCAATTAACGATGTCCACAGTGTTCAGACCACAGTCTGGCCATACGTCCAAACATATCATATACTTTGATTAAACATCATAGCTGCGTTATCTATTAAATGAACAATAAGAAGTTGCGTATATATTTAAAAGTACCAAGTGCTTATTTCGTTCCTTCGAACAATGGAACTCATGTTCGCAAAACATTCAATATCGTACTCTACTATCGCGTAAACGAAAAATAACAATTGAACATTTAATGTAAAGTCAACCACCTTAGAATTTCATTGCTTTCGAGCGTAACGTGATGCGAGCGCATCAAGTTGCGTGGACACAAATACGTGTTCTATTATGAACGTGGTAATGTTCGGTAAATTACAGGAAAAGAAATAAATAGCAATTACCCAGAAGCCGATCGAGAACGTGAACGTGATCTAGAGGCACTTCTGGATCGTGATCTAGACGGACTTCTACTGCGAGAAACGCTTCGTGATCTCTCACCGCCGCTGCCAGCGTCGCTGCCAGCTGCGGATTTTGCCGAGCGATTATCTTGATCACTTTCGCTGCCACCGCCGCCTCGATCACTTTCGTTGTCCGACAAATTACTCGCTTCCGAATCCGACATTTTACGGAGAAATTAAATTAATGTACCACGTATGTTCGATAAATGAAGAGAAAATACAGGTGCTTGGTTATGCTAACAAGGAATCTCCACACGCGAAACAAGTAATATAAACTACGTGTGCAAAGTCACGGAAAATGTGAAGAATAGGTCCATCGTCCAACGCTTTCTTGTTACACGTGAACAGCACTCCCCCTTACAATTTTTGCGTTACACTTATAGCATTACCACCGACGAGATGCAGGAGCAGGCAAATCACAAACAAGATTCGTCCGTGGAGAAATCACCATAGACTTAATATTTGAATTGACAAATCACTTTGTGGACTTCCGTAGTCAAACGTTACTGCCATACCGGCTCAGAAATCCAATACTGATTTGAGCGTCCTCTGCTCATGAACAGTGTTAAGTTGAAGAAGCATTACTTACTGATGTAGTGTTGGGAACAGAGCATGCATAGCTTTGTAGCTTAGTTATTTCGATTATAACTACATTTTTTATATTATGTTTAGTATAATAAATTAATTAAGACTGAAGCTTGGGAACTAAGTTGCACCTTTGCGTTCACTTTTACTACCATGCATCGTGTTTGCTTCACAGCAACCATTTTTGTACGCGATTATCCAGTTTCCCGTAACTATTATTTAAATTGTTATATTTCTTGTTCTTTTCGCTTTCATTTCACATCCCATTTATTAAAAAGCAACCACCAGCAGCCGAGATAACAATTTTTTAAAATTTTACCGTAACGATATCTGGAAAACGGTACATGTGGCGCCATCTCGCGTTTGCGGCCTTTTTCGCAGTTTGCCACACCGCCAAAACCGAATTCCTGGATTACATCGTTTATTTAAACAATTGCGTTCTTCTCGGCTTCTAGAGCGTATTTTTTAACCGGACTTGTCTTAAATTAAAGCCACAGGCGATAGATATCTCCTCTAATAGTTGCAACCATATGGCCTTTGTGGTTTAAAAGTCATGAACAACTGAAAATTCGGCAAAAATGCACTCCGGGTCGCAGTAATTATTTCCTCTTCTGGAGGTGCCGATTAATGAACGCGTGCTTAAAATGAAGGTAAAGGATGTGGCTACACAACAATCAACCATTTACAAATGCTGCATACGCTGTCTTTCTTTAATAAACAATTTAACTATTCGTTTGTAAATTGCACCGAAGCTATGCACGAAGCCCCTTCCAAACGTGAATCAGATTGTTCGTTGAACCGACAGCTTCAATTTGAGTCAACGATGATTAAAATCGACGCAACAGAAGCCGAGATAATTGAATTTGTTTAAATAAATTATAAACAAATGCGATTACTGCCACTTCCTGGCGAGCTACATGAATGATCACTGGACATAAATTAAAGCTAGTAGTATGAACTACCATTTCCAATAGGTGCGATCATTATTCCATGTGAGGCTCATTTGTTATAAACAATTAAACAATTAAAATTGTTATTACGGCCAACTGTATATAGTTACAGCAACGGGGTATTTTTCATCCTGTAGCTTATTCGTTTCTCTTTCATTTGACCACCTATTTATTGAAAAACAAGCAACAGGAGCCGAGATAACAATTTTTATTTAATTTTATCGGTAGCGATATGTCGAAAACGGTACATGTGGCGCCATCTCGCGTTTGCGGCCTTTTTCGCAGTTTGCCACACCGCCAAAACCGAATTCCTGGATTACATCGTTTATTTAAACAATTGCGTTCTTCTCGGCTTCTAGAGCGTATTTTTTAACCGGACTTGTCTTAAATTAAAGCCACAGGCGATAGATATCTCCTCTAATAGTTGCAACCATATGGCCTTTGTGGTTTAAAAGTCATGAACAACTGAAAATTCGGCAAAAATGCACTCCGGGTCGCAGTAATTATTTCCTCTTCTGGAGGTGCCGATTAATGAACGCGTGCTTAAAATGAAGGTAAAGGATGTGGCTACACAACAATCAACCATTTACAAATGCTGCATACGCTGTCTTTCTTTAATAAACAATTTAACTATTCGTTTGTAAATTGCACCGAAGCTATGCACGAAGCCCCTTCCAAACGTGAATCAGATTGTTCCTTGAACCGACAGCTTCAATTTGAGTCATCGTTGATTAAAATCGACGCAACAGAAGCCGAGATTATTAAATTTGTTTAAATAAATTATAAACAAATGCGATTACTGCCACTTCCCGGCGAGATACATGAATGACCACTGGACATAAATTAAAGCTAGTAGTATAAACTACTATCTCCAGTAGGTGTGATCAATATTCCATGTGAGGCTCATTTGTTATAAACAATTAAACAATTAAAATTGTTATTACGGCCAACTGCACATAGTTACAGCAACGGGGTATTTTTTATCGCGTAGCTTATTCGTTTCTCTTTCATTTGACCACCTATTTATTGAAAAAGAGGCAGCAGGAGGCAAGAGAACAATTTTTTAATAATTTTATGGGTAACGATATGCCGAAAACGGTACAAGTGACGCCATCTCGCGTTTGCGGCCTTTTTCGCAGTTCCCCACACCGCCAAAACCGAATTCCTGGATTACATCGTTTATTTAAACAATTGCGTTCTTCTCGGCTTCTAGAGCGTATTTTTTAACCGGACTTGTCTTAAATTAAAGCCACAGGCCATAGCTATCTTCTCTAACAGTTGCAACCATATGGCCATTGTGGTTTAAAAGTCATGAACAACTGAAAATTTGGCCAAAATGCACTCCGGGTCACTGTAATTATTTCCTCATCTGGAGGTGCCAGATTAATGATCGCGTGCTTAAAATGAAGGTAAAGGATGTGGCTACACGACAATCAACCATTTACAAATGCTGCATACGCTGTCTTTCTTTAATAAACAATTTAACTATTCGTTTGTAAATTGCACCGAAGCTATGCACGAAGCCCCTTCCAAACGTGAATCAGATTGTTCCTTGAACCGACAGCTTCAATTTGAGTCATCGATGATTAAAATCGACGCAACAGAAGCCGAGTTTTTTGAATTTGTTTAAATAAATTATTAACAAATGCGATTACTGCCACTTCCCGGCGAGCTACATGAATGATCACTGGACATAAATTAAAACTAGTAGTATAAACTACCATTTCCAATAGGTGCGATCATTATTCCATGTGAGGCTCATTTGTTATAAACAATTAAACAATTAAAATTGTTATTACGGCCAACTGCACATAGTTACAGCAACGGGGTATTTTTTACCGTGTAGCTTGTTCCATTCCCCTCTTTTTGAGTCGTCGTTGATTAAAATCGGCCCAGCAGAGACCGAGATAATTGAATTTGTTTAAATAAATTATAAATAAATGCGATTACTGCCACTTCCCGGCGAGCTACATGAATGATCACTGGACATAAATTAAAGCCAGAAGTATAAACTACTATCTCCAGTAGGTGTGATCAATATTCCAGTTGAAGTTCATTTGTTATAAACAATTAAACAATTAAACTTGTTATTACGGCCAACTGCATATAGTTACAGCAACAGGGTATTTTTAATCGCGTAGCTTATTCGTTTCTCTTTCATTTGACCACCTATTTATTGAAAAAGAGGCAGCAGGAGGCAAGATAACAATTTTTTAATAATTTTATGGGTAACGATATGTCGAAAACGGTACATGTGGCGCCATCTCGCGTTTGCGGCCTTTTTCGCAGTTTGCCACACCGCCAAAACCGAATTCCTGGATTACATCGTTTATTTAAACAATTGCGTTCTTCTCGGCTTCTAGAGCGTATTTTTTAACCGGACTTGTCTTAAATTAAAGCCACAGGCGATAGATATCTCCTCTAATAGTTGCAACCATATGGCCTTTGTGGTTTAAAAGTCATGAACAACTGAAAATTCGGCAAAAATGCACTCCGGGTCGCAGTAATTATTTCCTCTTCTGGAGGTGCCGATTAATGAACGCGTGCTTAAAATGAAGGTAAAGGATGTGGCTACACAACAATCAACCATTTACAAATGCTGCATACGCTGTCTTTCTTTAATAAACAATTTAACTATTCGTTTGTAAATTGCACCGAAGCTATGCACGAAGCCCCTTCCAAACGTGAATCAGATTGTTCCTTGAACCGACAGCTTCAATTTGAGTCATCGTTGATTAAAATCGACGCAACAGAAGCCGAGATTATTAAATTTGTTTAAATAAATTATAAACAAATGCGATTACTGCCACTTCCCGGCGAGATACATGAATGACCACTGGACATAAATTAAAGCTAGTAGTATAAACTACTATCTCCAGTAGGTGTGATCAATATTCCATGTGAGGCTCATTTGTTATAAACAATTAAACAATTAAAATTGTTATTACGGCCAACTGCACATAGTTACAGCAACGGGGTATTTTTTATCGCGTAGCTTATTCGTTTCTCTTTCATTTGACCACCTATTTATTGAAAAAGAGGCAGCAGGAGGCAAGAGAACAATTTTTTAATAATTTTATGGGTAACGATATGCCGAAAACGGTACAAGTGACGCCATCTCGCGTTTGCGGCCTTTTTCGCAGTTCCCCACACCGCCAAAACCGAATTCCTGGATTACATCGTTTATTTAAACAATTGCGTTCTTCTCGGCTTCTAGAGCGTATTTTTTAACCGGACTTGTCTTAAATTAAAGCCACAGGCCATAGCTATCTTCTCTAACAGTTGCAACCATATGGCCATTGTGGTTTAAAAGTCATGAACAACTGAAAATTTGGCCAAAATGCACTCCGGGTCACTGTAATTATTTCCTCATCTGGAGGTGCCAGATTAATGATCGCGTGCTTAAAATGAAGGTAAAGGATGTGGCTACACGACAATCAACCATTTACAAATGCTGCATACGCTGTCTTTCTTTAATAAACAATTTAACTATTCGTTTGTAAATTGCACCGAAGCTATGCACGAAGCCCCTTCCAAACGTGAATCAGATTGTTCCTTGAACCGACAGCTTCAATTTGAGTCATCGATGATTAAAATCGACGCAACAGAAGCCGAGTTTTTTGAATTTGTTTAAATAAATTATTAACAAATGCGATTACTGCCACTTCCCGGCGAGCTACATGAATGATCACTGGACATAAATTAAAACTAGTAGTATAAACTACCATTTCCAATAGGTGCGATCATTATTCCATGTGAGGCTCATTTGTTATAAACAATTAAACAATTAAAATTGTTATTACGGCCAACTGCACATAGTTACAGCAACGGGGTATTTTTTACCGTGTAGCTTGTTCCATTCCCCTCTTTTTGAGTCGTCGTTGATTAAAATCGGCCCAGCAGAGACCGAGATAATTGAATTTGTTTAAATAAATTATAAATAAATGCGATTACTGCCACTTCCCGGCGAGCTACATGAATGATCACTGGACATAAATTAAAGCCAGAAGTATAAACTACTATCTCCAGTAGGTGTGATCAATATTCCAGTTGAAGTTCATTTGTTATAAACAATTAAACAATTAAACTTGTTATTACGGCCAACTGCATATAGTTACAGCAACAGGGTATTTTTAATCGCGTAGCTTATTCGTTTCTCTTTCATTTGACCACCTATTTATTGAAAAAGAGGCAGCAGGAGGCAAGATAACAATTTTTTAATAATTTTATGGGTAACGATATGTCGAAAACGGTACATGTGGCGCCATCTCGCGTTTGCGGCCTTTTTCGCAGTTTGCCACACCGCCAAAACCGAATTCCTGGATTACATCGTTTATTTAAACAATTGCGTTCTTCTCGGCTTCTAGAGCGTATTTTTTAACCGGACTTGTCTTAAATTAAAGCCACAGGCGATAGATATCTCCTCTAATAGTTGCAACCATATGGCCTTTGTGGTTTAAAAGTCATGAACAACTGAAAATTCGGCAAAAATGCACTCCGGGTCGCAGTAATTATTTCCTCTTCTGGAGGTGCCGATTAATGAACGCGTGCTTAAAATGAAGGTAAAGGATGTGGCTACACAACAATCAACCATTTACAAATGCTGCATACGCTGTCTTTCTTTAATAAACAATTTAACTATTCGTTTGTAAATTGCACCGAAGCTATGCACGAAGCCCCTTCCAAACGTGAATCAGATTGTTCCTTGAACCGACAGCTTCAATTTGAGTCATCGTTGATTAAAATCGACGCAACAGAAGCCGAGATTATTAAATTTGTTTAAATAAATTATAAACAAATGCGATTACTGCCACTTCCCGGCGAGATACATGAATGACCACTGGACATAAATTAAAGCTAGTAGTATAAACTACTATCTCCAGTAGGTGTGATCAATATTCCATGTGAGGCTCATTTGTTATAAACAATTAAACAATTAAAATTGTTATTACGGCCAACTGCACATAGTTACAGCAACGGGGTATTTTTTATCGCGTAGCTTATTCGTTTCTCTTTCATTTGACCACCTATTTATTGAAAAAGAGGCAGCAGGAGGCAAGAGAACAATTTTTTAATAATTTTATGGGTAACGATATGCCGAAAACGGTACAAGTGACGCCATCTCGCGTTTGCGGCCTTTTTCGCAGTTCCCCACACCGCCAAAACCGAATTCCTGGATTACATCGTTTATTTAAACAATTGCGTTCTTCTCGGCTTCTAGAGCGTATTTTTTAACCGGACTTGTCTTAAATTAAAGCCACAGGCCATAGCTATCTTCTCTAACAGTTGCAACCATATGGCCATTGTGGTTTAAAAGTCATGAACAACTGAAAATTTGGCCAAAATGCACTCCGGGTCACTGTAATTATTTCCTCATCTGGAGGTGCCAGATTAATGATCGCGTGCTTAAAATGAAGGTAAAGGATGTGGCTACACGACAATCAACCATTTACAAATGCTGCATACGCTGTCTTTCTTTAATAAACAATTTAACTATTCGTTTGTAAATTGCACCGAAGCTATGCACGAAGCCCCTTCCAAACGTGAATCAGATTGTTCCTTGAACCGACAGCTTCAATTTGAGTCATCGATGATTAAAATCGACGCAACAGAAGCCGAGTTTTTTGAATTTGTTTAAATAAATTATTAACAAATGCGATTACTGCCACTTCCCGGCGAGCTACATGAATGATCACTGGACATAAATTAAAACTAGTAGTATAAACTACCATTTCCAATAGGTGCGATCATTATTCCATGTGAGGCTCATTTGTTATAAACAATTAAACAATTAAAATTGTTATTACGGCCAACTGCACATAGTTACAGCAACGGGGTATTTTTTACCGTGTAGCTTGTTCCATTCCCCTCTTTTTGAGTCGTCGTTGATTAAAATCGGCCCAGCAGAGACCGAGATAATTGAATTTGTTTAAATAAATTATAAATAAATGCGATTACTGCCACTTCCCGGCGAGCTACATGAATGATCACTGGACATAAATTAAAGCCAGAAGTATAAACTACTATCTCCAGTAGGTGTGATCAATATTCCAGTTGAAGTTCATTTGTTATAAACAATTAAACAATTAAACTTGTTATTACGGCCAACTGCATATAGTTACAGCAACAGGGTATTTTTAATCGCGTAGCTTATTCGTTTCTCTTTCATTTGACCACCTATTTATTGAAAAAGAGGCAGCAGGAGGCAAGATAACAATTTTTTAATAATTTTATGGGTAACGATATGTCGAAAACGGTACATGTGGCGCCATCTCGCGTTTGCGGCCTTTTTCGCAGTTTGCCACACCGCCAAAACCGAATTCCTGGATTACATCGTTTATTTAAACAATTGCGTTCTTCTCGGCTTCTAGAGCGTATTTTTTAACCGGACTTGTCTTAAATTAAAGCCACAGGCCATAGCTATCTCCTCTAATAGTTGCAACCATATGGCCTTTGTGGTTTAAAGGTTATTAACAATTGAAAATTCGGCAAAAATGCACTCCGGGTCGCCGTAATTATTTCCTCTTCTGGAGGTGCCGATTAATGAACGCGTGCTTAAAATGAAGGTAAAGGATGTGGCTACACAACAATCAACCATTTACAAATGCTGCATACGCTGTCTTTCTTTAATAAACAATTTAACTATTCGTTTGTAAATTGCACCGAAGCTATGCACGAAGACCCTTCCAAACGTGAATCAGATTGTTCGTTGAACCGACAGCTTCAATTTGAGTCAACGATGATTAAAATCGACGCAACAGAAGCCGAGATAATTGAATTTGTTTAAATAAATTATAAACAAATGCGATTACTGCCACTTCCTGGCGTGCTACATGAATGATCACTGGACATAAATTAAAGCTAGTAGTATGAACTACCATTTCCAATAGGTGCGATCATTATTCCATGTGAGGCTCATTTGTTATAAACAATTAAACAATTAAAATTGTTATTACGGCCAACTGTATATAGTTACAGCAACGGGGTATTTTTTATCCTGTAGCTTATTCGTTTCTCTTTCATTTGACCACCTATTTATTGAAAAACAAGCAACAGGAGCCGAGATAACAATTTTTCTTTAATTTTATCGGTAGCGATATGTCGAAAACGGTACATGTGGCGCCATCTCGCGTTTGCGGCCTTTTTCGCAGTTTTCCGCACCGCCAAAACCGAGTTCCTAGATTACATCGTTTATTTAAACAATTGCGTTCTTCTCGGCTTCTAGAGCGTATTTTTTAACCGGACTTGTCTTAAATTAAAGCCACAGGACATAGCTATCTCCTCTAATAGTTGCAACCATATGGCCTTTGTGGTTTAAAGGTTATTAACAATTGAAAATTCGGCAAAAATGCACTCCGGGTCGCCGTAATTATTTCCTCTTCTGGAGGTACCGATTAATGAACGCGGGCTTAAAATGAAGGTAAAGGATGTGGCTACACAACAATCAACCATTTACAAATGCTGCATACGCTGTCTTTCTTTAATAAACAATTTAACTATTCGTTTGTAAATTGCACCGTAGCTACGCACGAAGCCCTTTCCAAAGCTGAATCCTATTATTCCTTGAAACGAGAGCTTGAATTTGAGATGTCGTTAATTAAAATCGGCCCAGCAGAGGCCGAGATAATTGAATTTGTTTAAATAAATTACAAACAAATTCAATTATCTCAGCTTCTTGATTTTAATCAACGACGACTCAAAAAGGGGGGAATGGAACAAGCTACACGGTAAAAAATACCCCGTTGCTGGAACTATATGCAGTTGGCCGGAATAACAATTTTATTTGTTTAATTGTTTATAACAAATGAACTTCAAATGGAATATTGTTCACTTTCATTTTAAGCACGCGATCATTAATCTGGCACCTCCAGAAATAGAAATAATTACAGTGACCCGGAGTGCATTTTTGCCGAATTTTCAATTGTTAATAACTTTTAAACCACAAAGGCCATATGGTTGCAACTACTGGAAAAGATAGCTATGGCCTGTGGCTTTAATTTAAGACAAGTCTGGTTAAAAAATACGCTCTAGAAGCCGAGAAAAACGCAATTGTTTAAATAAACGATGTAATCCAGGAATTCGGTTTTGGCGGTGTGGGAAACTGCGAAAAAGGCCGCAAACGCGAGATGGCGTCACTTGTACCGTTTTCGGCATATCGTTACCCATAAAATTATTAAAAAATTGTTATCTCGCCTCCTGCTGCCTCTTTTTCAATAAATAGGTGGTCAAATGAAAGAGAAACGATTAAGCTACAGTATAAAAAATACCCCGTTGCTGTAACTATATGCAGTTGGCCGTAATAACAATTTTAATTGTTTAATTGTTTATAACAAATGAGCCTCACATGGAATAATGATCGCACCTATTGGAAATGGTAGTTTATACTACTAGCTTTAATTTATGTCCAGTGACCATTCATGTAGCTCGCCGGGAAGTGGCAGTAATCCCATTTGTTTATAATTTCTTTAAACAAATTCATTAATCTCGGCTTCTGTTGCGTCGATTAAAATCAACGATGACTCAAATTGAAGCTGTCGGTTCAAGGAACAATCTGATTCACGTTTGGAAGGGGCTTCGTGCATAGCTTCGGTTGCAATTTACAAACGAATAGTTAAATTGTTTATTAAAGAAAGATAGCGTATGCAGCATTTGTAAATGGTTAATTGTCGTGTAGCCACATCCTTTATCTTCATTTTAAGAACGCGATCATTAATCTGGCGCCTCCAGAAGAGGAAATAATTACAGTGACCCGGAGTGCATTTTGGTCGAATTTTCAATTGTTAATAACTTTTAAACCACGAAGGCCATATGGTTGCAACTATTAGAGGACATATCTATGGCCTGTGGCTTTAATTTAAGACAAGTCCGGTTAAAAAATACGCTCTAGAAGCCGAGAAGAACGCAATTGTTTAAATAAACGATGTAATCCAGGAATTCGGTTTTGGCGGTGTGGGGAACTGCGAAAAAGGCCGCAAACGCGAGATGGCGTCACTTGTACCGTTTTCGGCATATCGTTACCCATAAAATTATTAAAAAATTGTTATCTCGCCTCCTGCTGCCTCTTTTTCAATAAATAGGTGGTCAAATGAAAGAGAAACGAATAAGCTACAGTATAAAAAATACCCCGTTGCTGTAACTATATGCAGTTGGCCGTAATAACAATTTTAATTGTTTAATTGTTTATAACAAATGAGCCTCACATGGAATAATGATCGCACCTATTGGAAATGGTAGTTTATACTACTAGCTTCAATTTATGTCCAGTGATCATTCATGTAGCTCGCCGGGAAGTGGCAGTAATCCCATTTGTTTATAATTTCTTTAAACAAATTCATTAATCTCGGCTTCTGTTGCGTCGATTTTAATCAACGATGACTCAAATTGAAGCTGTCGGTTCAAGGAACAATCTGATTCACGTTTGGAAGGGGCTTCGTGCATAGCTTCGGTTGCAATTTACAAACGAATAGTTAAATTGTTTATTAAAGAAAGACAGCGTATGCAGCATTTGTAAATGGATGATTGTCGTGTAGCCACATCCTTTATCTTCATTTTAAGCACGCGATCATTAATCTGGCACCTCCAGAAGGGGAAATAATTACAGTGACCCGGAGTGCATTTTGGTCGAATTTTCAATTGTTAATAACTTTTAAACCACGAAGGCCATATGGTTGCAACTATTAGAGGACATATCTATGGCCTGTGGCTTTAATTTAAGACAAGTCCGGTTAAAAAATACGCTCTAGAAGCCGAGAAGAACGCAATTGTTTAAATAAACGATGTAATCCAGGAATTCGGTTTTGGCGGTGTGGGGAACTGCGAAAAAGGCCGCAAACGCGAGATGGCGTCACCTGTACCGTTTTCGGCATATCGTTACCCATAAAATTATTAAAAAATTGTTCTCTTGCCTCCTGCTGCCTCTATTTCAATAAATAGGTGGTCAAATGAAAGAGAAACGAATAAGCTACGCGATAAAAAATACCCCGTTGCTGTAACTAGAGGCAGTTGGCCGTAATAACAATTTCAATTGTTTAATTGTTTATAACAAATGAACCGCAGATGCAATGATGGTCACACCGATTGGAGATGGTAGCTTATAGTGCTAGCTTTAATTTACGTTGTCTGGTCATTAATGTAGCTCGCCGGGAAGTGGCAGCAATCGCATTAGTTTATAATTTGTTTAAACAAATTCAATTATCTCGGCTTCTCCTGGGCTTATTTTAATCAACGACCTCTCAAAAGAAAGGGGCGCGACCAAGGTACACGATAAAAAATACACTGCTTCTGTAACTATACGCAGCTGGCCGTAATAACAATTTTAATTGTTTAATTGTTTATAACAAATGAACCGGAAATGCTATGACGATCACACCTATTGGAGATGGTAGCTTATAGTGCTAGCTTTAATTTACGTCCTCTGGTCATTAATGTAGCACGCCGGGATGTGCCAGTAATCGCATTTGTTTACAATTTGTTTAAACAAATTCAATTATCTCGGCTTCTGCTGGGCCGATTTTAATCAACGACAAGTCAAATTGAAGTTCTCGGTTCAAGGTAAAATCTGATTCACTATTCGAAAGGGCTTCGTTTATAGCTTCGGTGAAATTCTCAAACGAATTGTTAAATTGTTTATAAAAAAAGACAGCGTATGCTGCATTTATCAATCGTTTATTGACGTGTAGCGGCATCCTGTACCTTCATTTTAAGCACGGGATCATTAGTCTAGCAGGTTCCAGAAGTGGAGATAATTGCAGCGACCCGGAGTGCATTTTGACCGAATTTTCAATTTGTTCGAGCCGATTCCGCGGTCGAACGATCTTGTCGCTAACTCTGCGCCGTCCCCCTCGCTCTGCAGGCCGCAGGAGCTAGGCGACGAGGATTCGTGGACGGCGGGCGGCGCGGCGTGCCCGGGGAAGTCGAGCCTATTTAAGCCGAGCTATCGGCGGTCGACTTCCTTGCCTTCCTTGGCTATCACCGGTCGTGAAACTTGCTATATCCAGTCTCGTTGACTTCGCAAAATAAAGTTTTCTGACCGCAGTTTCGTCTTTTGCTTAGCACACGCTACCTTTAAAACTCGCGTAATACCACAAGGCACGCTTCGAGGCAAACCGGCAATTCTTTAGGCGACGGATTTCCAACCCTTTCAAACGAAAGGGCGAAACCTCCCGAACATTTGGTCCTTCGAGCCGGATTTTGCCAAACGAACTACCTTGTCGCGTCGCGAAAAAGTGGTGAGAGTGCTACCTGCTACGCGCGAACGGGAAGCTGCAGTTCAGCTTTGAAGAGTGCAACCCGTCGCCGCTACAAGGAACAGCAAAACGGACCTCTGGGACATCTGGGCGAACTTCGAAAACGACCAGATAAGTTCCTTTTCATTACTCCGTAACCGGATACAGACATTAGACCCGACGAAATCGCCACGTGGGCAGTAACGGCCGTGCGCGCGTACGTTACCCGCCGACCGTCCTCGTTCGGGCTAGTGTTTACAAACTTCGTGCGCGCTTGAAGGATAATCCCCGCGCTCTAACGGGCACTTTTTACGTCGTACCGATCGAAAAGGCAAAACTTCGTCGTCATGAGTTCGCCGAATTTCTCCGATATCCTACGCATTCAAGAGGAGCATGCGGGTTGGATCCAACGGTTCTGGACCAACCTATGCAAGCTGGGAAAGGAGAAATTGACGCGAGAGGCTCTAGAACAGCGACGGAAACTTTTAGATCGTTACTGGGACACGTTTTACCGGGGTCATATGCAGTTAGGGCACTTCAAAGAAACCTCCACAAGTGCTTATGTACAGCAGGAGGTTTATTTGGCGGTAGAGGACGCTTACATGCAAGCTGGGGAGATGATCGCGCAATGTATCTCCGAAAAATCGTCGATGCATCCCTCCGCCGGACAGCAGACGAGCCAAGGGGACATCGCGCAACCGCAACTCCCCAAGATCCCCCTGCCGACCTTCTCCGGTGACACATTGCAGTGGGAAAGCTTTCGGGACCTTTTCAAAAGCCTAGTACACGACGTCCCTCAGCTACCAAGCGTAAAAAAGCTGCTTTATCTTAAGTCTAGCCTAACAGGAGAAGCTGCCGAGGTGATCCAGAATACCCCGATAACGGACGCCGGCTATCGAGGAGCCTGGGAGGACTTGGAGTTGCGCTACGGCAATACACGCCTCCTGTCCTTCGCGCATCATCGTGCGCTCCTGTGCTGTCCGGCCGCGGACCATCAATCACCCTCGGAATTGAAGAGGCTGCTGGACACCTTTCGGCAAACCATACGAGCTTACTCCGCCCTAAGGAAGCCGGTTGCATCGTGGGACGAATGGTTCGTCTACATTCTGAGCCAGAAGCTGGATCCGACCACGCGCCTCGCCTGGGAGACATCACTGGAAAACAGTCGAGAAATTCCCTCATTCCAGCAGCTCTCGCATTTTCTGGAAAACAGAATGCAGGCGCTGGACTCGGCGCGGAACTCGGATGCAATTCTCCGACCGGCGACATCCAAAGGTACCTCCAACAGGGCACCACCGAAACGGGGCACTGTAAGTATACTAGCCGCCACCTCTAGACCCTCCACTGCGCGGAAATGTCCATCATGCGCCAATAATCACACGTTGGGATACTGCTCCAACTTTAAATCGCTGCTTCCACGACAACGACGCGAGCACGTCAATCGACTAAAGGCCTGTCTTAATTGCTTGACCGTCGGCCATGAGACAGGTAAGTGTCCGTCGAGAAACTCGTGCCTAGCCTGTCGCCAGAGGCACCACACGCTGCTGCACGATGCAGTGGGAAGCGGTCCGCCCGGGTCAACCTCTGACCACTCCACTTCCGCGACGTCGGCGTCGGCTCACACGGACGCCGCGGAGGGGACAAGTACAGCTTCGTCCTTCGCTTTATCGACAGCTCCTCGACACGCGGTCCTGCTGGCCACTGCCTCGGTCAAGCTGGAGGCGCCGGGTGGAGCAACCATTGAAGCTCGAGCCTTACTGGATACCGGTTCAGACACCTCCCTAGTCTCTGCCTGGGTCGTTCAGGCCCTGCGATTGCCACGGCGGGCGGTGCGGGTGGCCATCTCGGGAGTTCAACAAACTGAGAGCGGCCTCGCAACAAGCGAAGTCCAGCTTAACGTCCGCTCCAAACTGGACTCGAACTATCGTCTGCCGGTCCGCGCCCTCGTACTTAAAAAACTGACTTCCTTCTTGCCAGCTCAGCAGATGAAGCACGGTCACTGGCCGCACCTCGAGCACATTAGGCTTGCAGATCCCGAATACGGTGTGCCTGCCCGAGTGGACCTGATACTAGGCGCTGACGTCTGCGGAGCTCTGTTCCAGAACGGCTCTCGGGCTGGGCCCCAGGGTACCCCCACGGCAAGGAAAACGCCCTTCGGCTGGGTGCTAATGGGCCCTGTCTCGATCGAGCCCGGCTCTGAGATAAGAGCCGCGCGCAGCCTCCACTGCAGTGCCGAGGACGACGCCAATCGGCTGCTTCAGCGCTTCTGGGAGTTGGAGGAGCTTCAAGGTCAACCACCCTTGTCACCCGAGGAGGAACGGTGCGAGCAGCAGTTCAAGGACACCCACATCCGGGACCCCACTGGCCGATACAGCGTATCTTTGCCGTTTAAACGGGATCCGGCTTCCGCCTTGAGGCCCACCAGGGCCTCGGCACTAAAGCTGCTGCTCAACTGCGAGCGTCGGTTGGCCGCGGACGACTCCCGGAAAAGCAAGTATGTTCAATTCATGTCTGAGTACCGTGACCTGCACCACATGGAGGCCGTTCCAAACTCTGCCGTGCATCAGGATGCCTATTATCTACCGCACCATGCCGTGGTCAAGCGGCACGATCGAGCGGCAAAAATACGGGTTGTGTTTAACGCCTCCTTCCGGACGGCTTCAGGATACTCCCTAAATG